>JAUPFV010000005.1:215619206-216819206 GCA_036936605.1 Limnanthes douglasii subsp. nivea | reverse complement strand
TATTGTAGGTTCCAACTCATCCACTAACAATCATTATTTGTTATATGAGACAGTATCATTCAATTGTCTATATGCATAAGAGAATAAGGTCAATAAGATCATTGTTTCACCTTTATCAATGATTTTCTCACTAATGTTCTCCAAATCGATCACTATTTTGGAGAATTCATCAAGATTCTTATCCTCTTGCATCTTGAAACTAAGGATCTTGGCCTTCAAATATATTAGATTTTGCAAGGACTTTGTCATGTATGTGCTCACCAATTTGTTCCAGCCTCTAGCTGTTGAATTTTATTTTGAGACCTGACTCAACATATTATCACTCAAATATAGAATGATAGTGTTGTGTTCAGTTTCAAGTATTTTATGCTTCTCAACCTCCAAAAAATTTAGGAAATATAATATCCCCTGCAAAGGTTGGAGCCACATTCTGTTAAACCAGAAGTGCATGCATTCGTTGTCTCCAGTGTCTAAAATTTAATTTCATGTTAAACCTCTACATCTTGAACTTCGTCACTCTCATCTTAGTTTAAAAATACTAACGAGGATGTGAAACTGATTGTGACGCTAAGAACAAGATTTATTTGATCAAATTCAGGGTTTAAGCTGCTCGTTTCAAGAACTACGTCATTGAACACACAATGATTCTATTGCAGAATATAATAAAGCAATAATATAGTAAGAGAAAGTAAACACAAAAGCTGAGAAAGAAAAGCTGATTGCGCATCAAGAGGAGATGGACAAAAAACAAAGCTAAACATGCTGATTAACTAACTGCTGAAAAGGTCAAATCGGAAGGTCTCCAAACTTCTCTTTCTTCCAGCGAAGTAAAAAATAAAGAATTGACTGATGAGATAGCCAAACTTAAGGGTGATTTTGAGAAAGAAATAGCTGCTGCTGTTGCTGCTGTAGAAGCTAAATGTTCAAAAGACATGTTGGTTGCCATTAACAGCGGCAAAGAAGAGACAACCATCACTCTTCTTCGAGAGCTTCATGCAACTTATCCAAAAGTTAATCTCTCAAGTTTTTGGAACGACATTCCCATCAAACGGCGTCCTAGTGAAGCCTTCGGTCCTGTTCCAGACTCATCATCATCAGAAGAGGAGTCATCCGAGGAAGATTCATTCGAATAGCTTTATTGTTCTTTGATTTTTGTTATCCTTTTTGTACTTGTAAAACTAGAACCCTGCTTATTGTACTTCGTCGAATTAATCTAATTGACAAATTGTTGTTTATTTCTCATTTTTATCATCAATATGAATTATACGATGTTAAAAATCCTGAAATAATTATAATAATTTTTTGAACATAATTCCTTAAATATGTTAATGCACTTCAGAATTCACAATACATTATTGCAAATAACTTAATATAAATTTAAAATATACCACCTCGAATACCATATTGCATTTATTGAACGTTGTACTTCAAAAAATCACAGTACATTTGGTGAATGTTGCACTTGGAAAAAATCACAATGCATCTGTTGAGCGTTGCACTTAAAAAAATTATAGTGCATTTATTATACGCAGTACTTGAAGATGGTTGTTTCTTTAAAAAGTGTAATAAACACTTCGGAACATTCTACTCTTAACCAACCTCAAAGATGATCAATCTTTAATAATTTGTTAAGATAGTTTTCAATAAACACTTGTAAACAACCATTGGCCAAAAATGAATTTTATTCATAATATTGAATATGTACATAGCGCCTCGTTAAAACCTTCGTAGGCCAACAGGGTATGAAAGAGTGTGCCATCCAATAGTAAAAAATCCAAAATACAAAAACAAATCAATTCTCAATATAGCTTCAAATATTGTATATTCCACGGGTGTTGAAGCATCCTCCCTTGAAAATCACAAAGGCTTATCCTCTCAACAACCATAAGGCCCTTCCCTATTCGGAGCCATTTTTCCAAGGCTCTTCTCCTTTGTATACAAAAATACATTTCTCAACACTTTATCGCCTTCTTTAAATTCTCTTCTTTTCACTTTCAAATCATATATGTTCCTTATAAGAGTCAGATAATGGATTACATTTAAATGAGCTCGAACTCTTTTCTCCTCAATCAAATCTAAATTCTCCCATTTATCTTCATTATTAGATGCTTCAGAATATTGATTTATTCTAAAAAATAAAATCGTAGATTCTATGGGGCTAACTGCATCCATTCCATATGCTAAGGCAAAATGAGTATCATTTGTAGCCTCCCTGGGAGTTGTCTGATAAGCCCAAAACACCTCTTGTAAATAATTTGGTCATTTCCATGCTGCCCCTATCATTTTTTTCTTCAAGCCATCTAAAATTGTTATGTTTGTCACCTCAACTTGTACATTGGCTTGAGGATGAAAATGCGTCAAAAACCATTGTTGAATTCCTTTTGACGTACAAAATGAAGCCATTTCTTTATTATTAAAATAAGGTCCATTATCTATTGTAATTCTTCGAGGAACTCCAAAACGACAACAAATACTATTCACAATAAACTTGATCACACTACTATTCACAATACTAGTGGTTCTGCCTTAGCTCATTTTTGTAAAATAATCCACTGCTACAATTATCATTTGCCTTCCTCCAAAAGCCATCGGCAAATGCCCCACCAGATCAATCCCACATCTATCAAATTGTATAGCCTCGGTTATAAACATAAGTGGTACTGCTGGCCTATGAATAGCATTAGAAAATCTTTGACAAGTATCACAACTTCGAACTAAATTTTTAGCATCATTCATTATTGTAGGAAATAAAATCATGCAAGTAAAACTCGTCGTGATAAAGCTTTAAAACCATAATGAGCTGACCTTTGTCCATCATGTAATTCTGATAACACCTCCTGTGATTCTTGTTTGTCTAGACATCTAACAATGTCCTTCTTAATAACTTTTATAAAAAAATCAATCTAACAGTATATATCTGAAGGTTTTACCTCTCAACTTTTTGGCCAACCTCGTATCATCTGGTAATTTTCCTTGAGTCAAAAAAATTAATAATATATGTTCGCCGATCTCCTCGGATTGCATCAGATGTGACAAAGAACTCCTCTATATATTCGTACGGACTGGATTAAGTAATAATCGAGGGATTTCCTTATAGAAAAATCCAAGGATATTCCTTCTTATAATCAATATTTTCTAAAGAATCATCCACCATATTACTTCATCGACCAATATATTCAACAACAACATTATCTAATAGCAGCAGCAAATTCCGAAGTTCCCGAAGATATAAAATCAAATGATCATTTCTTGCCTTGGAAAATCCAGATACCTGATTTGCTAACAACTGAGAATCCGTTTCCAAGCGTACTGAAGTTGCTCAACATATTTTTTCCAATCTTAAACCTGCCAAAGCAGCTTCGTATTCAGCTTCATTATTCGAAGCGTGAAAACCAAATCTCATAGATTGAATCATTGTTTCTCCAGTTGGAGCTATTAACTGAACCACATCACTACATCCTGAAACACTAGCCCCTCCATATGTTCGAACAATCCACCTTGAATTTACTGGTGCATTATCTTTACTTTCTTACATATCTGATTTGCTCGAATGGAATTCAACAAAAAACAAATGTCAATGTTTGGGATTTAATCGCAGTTCGAGGTGTGAACAAAATATCATAATCCCCCAACTCTACTGACCACTTGATCATTCTCCCCGAAATATCACGTTGTTGTAAAACATTTTTCAAATGGGAATGAAGTTCGGACTTCAATAGTGTGAGCTTGAAACTAGGGGCGCATATTCCTAGCAGCAATCACCAATGCTAACGCTAACTTTTCCAGTTTCAAATACCTCTTTTATGCTGCCACTAGACTTGAAAACATATAGTACATTGGCTTCGGAATACCTAAATCTTCACTTATCAACACCGCACTTAGTGCAAATTTTGATACCGCAATATACAAAAGGAGCTTTTCTCCACTTCGAGGTTTTGACAATATTTCTGGTGATGATAACAAATTTTTTATATTTGTGAATGATGCCTCACACTCCGATGTCCATTCAAACCTATTTAGTCCTCGTAAAACTTGAAAGAAAGGAAAGTATTTGTCAGAAAATCTAAAAATAAATTGATTAAGCGCTGCTAACCTTCCTGTCAGAATTTGCACTTCTTTAATAGATCGAGGAAAATTCATTGCTATTAGAGCTTTCAATTGTTCTAGATCAACTTATATTCCTTTTTCAATGATGACATAACCCAAAACATTCCCTGACCGAACGCCGAAGGTGCACGTTTCAGGATTTGGCTTTAACCTAATTGCCCTTAAATTCAAAAATGTTTCCTCTAAATCCTCAAGATGCACATCATCCTTCAAACTTACCACCATATCATTGATATACACCTTCATATTTTTTCCGATGTGAGTGGCAAAAGATTTATTCATCAATCTTTGATAAGTGACTCCAGCATTTTTGAATCCAAAGGGCATAACCTTGTAGCAATGTAACCCTCTATCAGTTATGAAGGTCATACATTCTTGGTCTTTTGGATCCATCTGAATCTGATTGTATCCTAAAAAGGGTTCGTGATTGAAAGTATTTTATTTCCCGAGGTAGAATCAATCTGTTGATCTATTCCAGGAACAGGAAATGGATCTTTAGGACAGGCTCGATTCAAGTCTGTAAAATCCACACACATTCTCCACTTCCCATTTTTCTTTTTGACCACTACCGGATTTGCCGTCCACAAAGAATATTGTGACTCTTTTATGTGTCTGACCCTGGATAACCGGTCCACCTCAGAAACGATTGTTTCTACCTTCTCTGAAGAGAATGCCCTTCTTTTCTGAATCACTGGTTTTATCTTCAGATCAATAGCCAAACTATAACGAATCACCTCAATTGGTACTCCTGCTACATCCTCCATTTTCCAAGCAAAAACTTCCAAGTTAAAAGATAAAAATTCCAGCAATTGTTGACGTAAAAGTGGGGTCATTAAGGTTCTGATTCGAAGCACTCTTCCTTTCAAAAAAGTGAGCTCCTCTATTTCTTCACTTACTGTTAAAGACCCTGGGGTTTCCCTCGGATCATCAACTCTTTCTTCAACATCCGAGGTTAATCCCTCTGACTACTATTCATGCATCAAATCTCCACGGTTTGTTCCCCGAGTACGAAATGTAGTGGCATAACATTCTCTAACTACTTTTTGGTCGCTTAGAACGACCCCAAACCAATCCCCCATCACATACTTGAAACATTGGTGAACTGTTGACACAACTCCATACATTCTAGAAAGCCATGACCTTCCAAAAATAGTGTTGTAGCTCGTAGGGCAGCCCACCACCATAAAAAGAATATAGATCTTCTTCTTGAATGGTCATTTTCCTAAACTCACTTCTCCCTTGAATTCCTCAATCACGCGAGCTGTTACACATGTAAATCCTATAATTTTTCGTTCTGATTGAGAAATTGGAGGTGGATTTGTCATTCTATGATACGTTGATTTAAAGAGGCTATTTGCAAAGCTGCTAGTGTCAATAAGCACATGTCGTATTTCGATGCCAGCCACCTCTGCATCGATAACCACTGCGTCTTCATACGGCCCTGTTGTTCCCCGCAAATCAACCTTATAGAACAGGATGAAAGGAATGACCTTTTTTCTATACAAGTGTGTTGACAATTTTTCCTTCAATTTGAGTTGTCAAATTGACAACATGCCTCTTCCTCAAACTATCAAAGTTGTCGGTCATTGAATCGCCTCCAAAAATGGCTAAAGACTAAAAAAAATTGCATAGATCTCGCACACGCCTCTTTTCTATTGGCTCTTCAACTGCCATCAAAATCAACCTGTTTAGATCTTTATCCACATATTCCGAAGAAGCATCAAATTCTTCCGTCTTTGAATCTAAAATCATTAAATTCTCAGCTAGAGCAGCTGGATTAGCCTTTGAAGTTGCCGTTATATTTTTCGAACCGCTCCCTTGTGACTTCACATAGGTCAAGAGCTTCCCATTTTCGATCAAGATTTGAACCTCCTTTTTCAATGCAACGCAATCATTGGAATCATGTCTGATATCTTCATGATACCTGCAGTAATTATTATTCCGCTCCTCCCTGGCCTACTTATTCAAGCTGGCTTCCTAAAATTTACAAAGCTTTTATTCTTGTTAAAGATTGCAGCTACATTCTCTGTCAAATCAACATAATATTCTGACCTAACCCATTGATTTGGCCTTGGCCTGTTATAGTTATAGGATGGAGCATGATTTGAATATCCACCAATCCAGGGTGGAAAATTGTTGTTCTTCTGTCGTGATTGATGATTACCATTCGAGGGTTGCCCTTGGTTATTGGCCACCTGACGCGAATTATTTGAAGTACTAACCGGTCCTCATTGAGCCCCGGTTGAATCCTCAACCTTAACATGATCCTCCACTTGAGCCATCAATGCTCCAAAAGTTAGAGTTCTCCTCTTTGTAGTTTCATTTGTGAGATCCCCTGGCAATAGACCCTGGCGAAAAGCTTCCATCGCCACATTTTCTTCGCAATTGTCCAAACTTGCTTTAGTCAAAACGAACCTCTTCGTATAATCCTTTAATTTCTCTCCAGGTGTCTGCTTGCACTAGATAATTGTATCCCCATTCGCTCTCATTTACTTACTCCCCACAAACTGCCTTATAAAAACAGTGTAAAAATCCCTGAAGTTTGAGATGGATCCCCTTGGAATCCGGTTATACCACTTTAAATTCATTCCTTTAAAAGTCTGTGAAAATGCACGACACATCAGTCGATCGTCATCTTCAAAATTCGTTATGTAGTTCTTAAATTGTTCGATATGGTCATCGAGATCTTGCATCCCATCGAACTTCTCCACCTTAGCAATATCAAAACGCTTCACAAGTGTTATAGATCGAATCTTACTTGTCAACGAAGAGTTCCTCCAACCGACACCTTGCACAAATTGATCATCAGTTCCCATTACTGCATACAAATTTCGATCAGTCTCAGCATACTTAATTCGAGGTGTTTCATTCACAATACGTAGAACGAGGAACGCTGTCCCTTTTATATTTATGTTCTTTTTTATGCTTCCTCGGTTTTTCTTTTTTCCGTTCCTCTTTCGAAGAACTCATATATCTCTTAAAGCCTGAAGCAGAGCTTTCTACCTCTTCATCACTAGCGGTTATATACTTTTTCTTGTCTTTTTTCACTTTGCGAGAGGAATAACATTTTTTAGGAGATTCAAAGCGTGCTTTTTTATGTTCACTTCTAACATGCCGACTAGCACAAGATCGATCAGATTGATCTCCCATATCAGCTTTCTCGTTTTCTTGTCTCACCTCGGATTTGAGCTTCGCCGAGTGAACTTCTTATTCTCTTTGTTCATATTTTTCGTTTAGCATATTTATTTTGTCTAAAAGTTGATTCATGCGCATCTCAATGTCTGATTGAGTTTGGATCAGAGTTGATCCATCCATCCTATTTTCATTTCTTTGCAAATCATCTTTTAATGTTTCCATCGCTGATCGAAGTGACGGATTGTTTTCGGGATTCATTATATTGAAGTCAAACGAAAAAAACAAGAAGATTGTATTAAAATTCGAACATGAAAGTCATTGATTCTTAATCGTCCCCAGCGGAGTCACCAATTTGTTGAGTTCAATTATTAAGAGTGTTGTCTTACGAAAAAGTAATACGTGAATTCTAGAGAGAGAGAGTTTTTTGAGAGAGAAAGTCAGAGCATAATTGAGTTAGATAAAAAAGTGTTCAACCCCTTTATTAGTTCAGTCTTGCCCTTTATATAGAGGCGCTATGACTCAACTTCAAACGGGAAACGGTTACATAAAAATGACAAATTACCCTTAGTCCTCAATAGAATTACATAGTCATAATTGTTCAACTAAAATTATAATATTTACACTTTAGTCCTTAAATTCCTACTTCCATATCAATAAGAAGACTCTCTTAAATATTAAACACTCAACCACTCATCTTTTGTTATAAAGCATACACAAATTACAAAAGTAAATTATGGATCTCAAAGTACCTCCTTACACTCTCTAAAATCAACACAACCCGAACTTCATCTCTAAAAAACTCTTCAAGTAACCGCACAGCAACAAAATTTCAAAATACCTCTTTATATAAACTCAAGGATGTAGAGCATAACACATCAAACTCACATTATTATTGGACAAATACATAGCTAGCCCTTCTACATAAAGAAATGTATCATCTTCTTATGTATGGTCAAAATAATCCTTCCACATAAAGAAATGTATCATCTTCGTATGCATGGTCAAAATAATCCTTTTAATCAACAACATAACATATATTTTATGTCCAATTGAGAATATTTCCATGCAAGTGATCTAATCTCTTTCATGGATATAGAAACACAACCAGATATCTTTGGCCAGAGAGTTATTGCACATTCAGTACAAAAGAAGATTAATTAAGTAGTAAAAAATACATTTGTCTTCGACTACATTCCATTATATTTAATTTTTAGGTTCCATAAGACTTTTCCGCGCCTAAATCTTCGGTTGAACCTTAGCTAGATAACCTATGGGTATATATTATGCGGTTATTCTTTAGTTATGTATCATATCCTTTAGCTTGATAGCTTGGGTTTCGTATTTTACCCCCATAGTGTCCTAAACATGGAAACAAATCAAAAAATCTTCGGCAAGACAATTGCTACACATTTGATACAAGAGGAGATTAATATACACCTTCGGTTCCAGTAGCAAAAAATAGAGCTGTCTTTAGGTTCCAGAAAATTTAGGTTGAACGATTAAAGCACATAAAGAGTCCTAGCTACTTAAGTTTCAAATTATCCATATTTTTGCCTCTAAAATCCGCCTGAATGGCACCAAATCACAACCATCGCCGTAAATTGCAGCATTTGGGATTCTGCTACTTTGGACCTATACTTAACGGCATATAATTTTAATATACGATTAATAAGCGGTAATTCTTTAGTTGCGTTTCATATCCTTGACCCAAATAACTTAGGTTTCGTATCTTACACCATAGTGTCCTAAATACGGAAAATTAGAGTTTTATTGAGAGACTACAACGTTGTGGTCCAAAAAACAATTACCATCTTCTGGGTAGAGAGATGATCACAATGTGCTTCTTTAAATACAAATCGTTGATACCACCAGCTTAATCTCCATATAGCTTTGCAAAATGGCTAAACTCTCTGTCGTCATTGTCTTTCTCGTTCTATCAGTTACAACAAACGTTTCAACTACTCTTTCATGTCAGCCTTATTGCTCTCCGATCACGAATGCCACCGATGCCGACTTGATCAGGTTCAACATGAATTTGGAATTTCTCGAAGCAGAGTTCTTTTTGCATAGTTCAGTTGGCCGAGGACTCGATGCCTTCAACAAAACTCTTGCCAGAAATGGACCTCCACCGGTTGGTGCCACTAAAGCAAATCTTGATCCTCTTACTAATAAAATCATCGAAGAATTTGCTTACCAAGAGATTGGTCACCTCAGGTTTGTCTGTCGTAGTACTTACGTGATCATGGTATATTGTTAACAGACAAAAACATTAGGCATATCGGCGTAGTTATATTCTTTCTTAAATTGAATGTAGGGCTATTGATGATATAGTGGGAGGTATACAAAGACCTTTGATCGATCTAACAGCTGAGAATTTTGCGAGGATAGTAGATACAGCAGTCGGACGGAAATCGTGGCCGATGTTCGATCCATATGCAAATTCACTCAACTTTCTCTTGGCCACCTATATCATTCCTTATGTTGGACTCACTGGTTATGTTGGGGCTATTCCTAATTTACGTAATTACACTTCTAAAAGGGTAAATACCTACTCTTCTAGCACACTTTCTATATATATATATATATATGACTAGGGTTGTTTATATATATAAAACCTAAATATTTGATTATTTTATAACCAAGTAAGCCATTAACTATAACATGGGTAATACCAGTTGGTGGCAGGTCTAACCGGAGTGGAAGGACAACAAGATGCCGTGGTTCGGACACTTCTGTACGAGAGAGCCGGTGAGACGGTAGAGGCTTATGGCGACGCTACGGTGGCGGAATTAACGAACGATATCTCCGCACTCAGAAACACGTTAGGAAAGTGCGGGATCAAAGATGAAGGAATCATCGTACCACCAGAATTAGGAGCTGAAAACCGTACGTGCAGTAATATCATATCGGCGGACGCTTATTCTCTCACTTACTCGCGTACGCCGCCGGAAGTTTTAAGGATTGTTTATGGGACCGGCGATGAGCACGTGCCTGGTGGGTTTTTCCCATGTGGGGGCAATGGAAGGGTAGCTAAAGAATTTCTTAAGAAAATATGATTAGTACGTAGTCTTTATCATTAGGCATGGAGTTATGGTCCATGGTGATGATGGAGTTCTCCTCGTGGGGTTATTGTTTTCATGAATAAAAGTCTGTTTTCTATTATGTATTGATTTTGGAATGATATAAAACTATACTAGTAATTCCGGATAATTATAAAATATCATGGACTCGGATAATAAAGTTTTGATTTAGGATAACCTGGTTTTCAATTTATTTTACGATTTGTACGGTATATCCCACTGAAGCGTAACTTTTAATATGCAAAGTAAGCAGAGGAGGATACACATAGGATTACACACTGAATTTGATCATGTCAGAGTTATATAGAAATGATTAAAACAAGTTAAATAATAAAAGATAAAACCATAAATGAATAAAAAATTGGACGAGCTACATAAAACATGGTTAAAACGAACTAAAAGAGATTGTGAATAAAATAAAATATTAATTAGAGAGAAGTACCGGTAAATACCTTCTCAACTATGTTATTATCCGGCGGTATCCGTTTTTTGGATAGTGTAACTTGGTACCTCGAACTGAAATTTGGACAAAAGTACCCCCGACCAAATATAGGCGCGCGCTGGTAAAAAAAAAAAAAAAGGTACAATTCTCAAGATGCGAATTGCTTGCAAATTCTCAGGATGCGAATTGCTTGCAATTTCTGAACGATTCTCATGATAAGATGCGAATTGCTTGCAATTTCTGAACGATTCTCATGATAAGATGCGAATTGCTTGCAAAATTCTAAGCGATTCTTATGATAAGATGCGAATTGCTTGCAACTCTCAAGATTTCTGAACGATAAAAAAAAAAAAAAAAAAAACTGGTACAATTCTCAAGATGCGAATTGCTTGCAAATTCTCAGGATGCGAATTGCTTGCAATTTCTGAACGATTCTCAGGATAAGATGCGAATTGCTTGCAATTTCTGAACGATTCTCATGATAAGATGCGAATTGCTTGCAATTTCTGAACGATTCTCATGATAAGATGTGAATTGCTTGCAAATTTCTGAACGATTCTCATGATAAGATGCGAATTGCTTGCAACTCTCAGGATTTCTGAACGATAAAAAAAAAGCTAGTATGAAAAAAAAAACTTGTACAATTCTCAAGATGCGAATTGCTTGCAATTTCTGAACGATTTGCAACTGGTGAAATTTTATTTTTAAAAAAATCAAAAAATATCATCAATGGATCTAGTTTTGTTCATTTTTAAAAAACAAAAGTGATGATACTTTTATTTATTTTTTTCGAGCTCCGGTTCGAAAGATACGGATCTTTTAAAAATAAAATTAAAGAAAAAGTAGGAAAGAGAAGGAAAGAGAAATTTTGGTTACGTGTTCATGAATGGTGAGGGTAGTCAGGGTATTAAAATAAAGTTAGGTATCATGTGACAATTAGGTAGTTGAGTTGGGTATTAAGTGACAATTGATTAAACCTTGGGTATTAGATGACAATAAAATAGTTGAGTAGGTACCTTTGGTACAATTTCCCTATTAATTAAATACATGAAGTTGAATGAAAATGAAAACAAAGTAAGATGAACCTAATAACATCATTAAAATATAATTGACTAATGGAAGAAGTTAAGCAAGCAAAACAAACACGTTGAGGTGCAGTATAACGATTAAGTTAAAGAAATAAGATGGATTTGAAAATATAAGATGATCCAAAAACATCTAACTTAGTTTAATAATATTATTTAGAAAATTTAGACAGTTATATAGTAAATTAGTTATATATATAACCATCAGATTTTTAAGTAACTTTCACGCATTTGTATTTATATGGTGTCATTCGTATATTTATTATTATAGCTTTTAGAAATTTCTATAAATACGGATGTAAACTTTTCATTCGAGAGTGATTGATTTCTGTATAATAAAATATTTTTTATTTTGGTTTTTTTATAATTCAATAATTGTTTAGTCAGTATTTCTGTTGCTATTAACTTTGGTGATATTTTATCTCATCATATTTTTAGAGGGGTTTGTGAGAAAATTTACACAATAAAAACCTGAACTAATAGTCATGACTCGTTCAGGGATAGATAGGGACATGTCTCGTGGACAATCAGCCCATGGTTCCATGTCTTTGGGTTCTAGTAACATCTAATGGTGTTTCTCCAAACACTAAAATGTTAACATTGCTTCACCAGTTTGCTCGAATAACAAAATACGAGGTATCCATAGATCTCTAATTGTTAATATGGAAAATGTGAATATTATTTTACCAGCTTGTGGGAACAATGAAATACGAAGTAACTCTTTAGTGATTTTAATGTGTCATCCAGTTATTGTATCTCAAAGATAAGGTAATATGTTTGGCAATGAAGGAAATCATCAAGTGTCTGTTGATTTGAATACTTTAGGAATATGTTATAGAAAAATATAACAACTTATGACAAGAAGAGAGTTTTTTGTATTATGTCGAAAATATACCATTCTTTGGGTCTAGTACCCCTTTTATACACTATTTTCTCCTAATTAATGCTCATTCCCTTTATTCAAGGGTTAGACTATCATTTATGATTACAAGCCTTAAATTTGTGACCATAAATCTGTTGATTTCAGATGAATAAATCTCAGACAAAAGCTATGAAAAGCTTCGATGATTTTATTAGGTAAGATAAATGACTATTAAATAGTCAGTACACAAATGAAACTGACACCTAAGAAGAGAAACTGAAAGGACAATAAAAAAAACGGAAACACAATTAAATGACACAAACTTAAGTGGAGTGTAACTCCTATCTTGACCAAATAAAGCATTAAAGTCTAATGCTTATTAAATACCTCTGCTGGTAGATGCATCTCCGTTGTGTCCTTTGCTAGTAGATGCACTATTGGATCCCTTAAATAAAACATTAAATTCCTAACATTGCTTCCCCTAAACTGAAAGCAATAGCTTCAGTTTATCTTCTCGCAAACTCCAAGTTTCTCTCTTAATCGAACAAAAGCTTCCAACTTCAATGGTTTAGTCAATATGTCTGCAACCTGATCATTGGTACCACAATGAACCAATTTCACAATTTCATCTTTCATAAGATCCCTCAAAAAATGAAACCTAACATCAATATGCTTGCTACGACCATGAAGAACAGGGTTCTTTGATAGTTTAATTGTTGAGTTGTTATCACACATAATCGTAGTGCAACCTGACTGCATCATACCAATTTATTCTAAAATCCTTCTCATCCAAATACATTGACAAGCACAAAATGATGCAGCTATGAACTCAGCTTCAGTGGTGGATAGAGTGACTACCGGTTGTTTCTTTGAAGCCCAAGAAACTGCTCCTCCACTTAATAAGAAAGCATATCCACTTGTGCTTCGTCTATTATCAATGTCTCCAGCATAATCACTATCAGTATAGACACTCAACTCCTCCAACATTCCCTTTTTGTAAAACACACCGAATCCAGTCGTTCCTCTTATGTACCTTAGCACACGCTTTGCTGCTTGCATATGTTCCTTTCTAGGATCCGACATGTATCTGCTCAATAGACAAACCACAAACATCAGATCAGGCCTTGTCGTCGTGATATACATTAAACTTCCAATGAGTTGTTTATATATTGTGCAATCAACTCTCTTACCATCACTATCTTTTGATAACTTCACTCCAGGCACAATAGGATTCTTGACATCATTTTCGTTATGCAGATTAAATCTTTCAAGAATCTCTCCAGCATATTTCTTTTGATGGATGAAGATTCCATCACCATCCTGTGTCACCTCAACACCCAAAAAATACTTCATTTTCCCCAAATCAGTCATCTCAAAATCATTTTTCATCGATAATTTAAACTCCTCAATCATATTTTCATCATTTCCTGTGAAGATTAAATCATCTACATAAAGACTAACAATAATAATCTTGTTACCTCCATCAGTTTTCACGAATAGTGTGTACTCATGCTCACACCTTTGAAATCCTTCTCTAACAAAGTATGCCTCAATTTTACTGTACCAAGCTCTTGGGGCTTGTTTTAAACCATATAAAGCCTTCACCAACTTGTAAACCTTGTGTTCTTCTCCTTCCTTTATGTATCCTTGCGGTTGATCTACAAACACATCTTCTGATAGTTCGCCGTAAAGAAACGCACTCTTTACGTCTAACTGATAAACACACCAATTCTTTTGAGCTACTACAGCTAGCATCGTACGAATAGTATCCCAACGCGCAACAGGAGCAAAGACTTCACTGTAATCTACTCCTTCTTCTTGCGCATAGCCTTTAACCACCAATCGAGCTTTGTATTTTTCAACCTCTCCCTTCTCGTTGAGCTTGGTTTTATAAAGCCATTTAACACCAATTCTCTTTGCTCCACTTGGAAGATTTGTGAGAAACCAAGTTCCGTTCTTTTCTATTGACTCCAACTCTGTCTTCATAGCATTAACCCATTTTTCTTCCTTAATAGCTTCATTCAATGTTACAGGATCATCGCTTGACATAAACATTACAAGACCCGAAACTTCTTCTTCTTCCTCCCATCCGGTCTCGTAATCCTGCAAATAAGTTGGTCTTCTTCTGATTCTCTGAGGCCTAAGAGATTCTGCTGGATTCAAAACTTCTTCTTCTTCATTTATTTGCTCTGTTTCAGGCTCATGAGTCACTTCTTCAACATACTCCTCAGCTTCAGTTTCTCTATCCTCCCAGATTAATTTCTCAGCCTCTGATTCTTTTGTTTTATGTCCCCAATCCCAACTTTTCTCTTCTTCGAAAATCACATCCCTACTTGTAATGACCTTTTTTGTTTTTGGGTTGTATAGGCGATAACCCTTGGATTCGCTGCTTACTCCAATAAGCACACATATGTTGCTTTTATCATCAAGTTTTTTTCTTTTCTGATCTGGAACATGGACATGAGCGATACAACCAAAAATTCTAAAGTAATCAACTCTAGGCTTTATTCCACTCCACATTTCTTCAGGTGTTTTTCCTTGTATCACGGAAGTTGGACTTCGATTCAAGACATGTATAGCCCATTTTGATGCTTCCGCCCAAAAATGTTTAGGAACTCATTTATCATTCAAAATACACCGCACCATATTCATTATTGTCCGGTTCTTGCGCTCAGCAATTCCGTTTTGTTGCGGAGTGAAAGCTGTAGTGAGTTGTCTGCTAATTCCGGCTTCCTCACAAAAATCAGTGAACTCATTTGAAGTGAATTCACCGCCTCTGTCCGTTCGTAGACATGCTAGCGTTTCTCCACTCTCTTTCTCTACCTGGATCTTGAATCGAGTAAAGAATATAAAAGCTTCCGACTTTAATGACAAAAAATATATCCATACCTTTCTGCTAAAGTCATCAATGAAAGTAAGAATATATCTCTTGTCGGAGTTCGATGCTGGAGAAATTGGCCCACATGTATCAGCATGTACCAGCTGCAACCTCCTTGACGAACGCCACAAACTTTGTTTAGGGATACTCTCACGATGTTGTTTACCAACAAAACAGCTAACACATTTCTCAGCTTCGTTGGTGCTCAGATGTGGTATCCCTTTGACCATATTCTGATATTTGAGAGTTCTTAAACCTTTATAACTTAAGTGCCCATACCTTCGATGCCAAAGTTTAAGCTCATCCATTGCTGTTATTTTCAAACATTTCTCAGCCGTAAACAAGTTACCTTTTGAGGCCAAAATCTTGAATAATTTATTTTCCGTCATTTTTGCTTGCATAACCAGCCCTAACTCCGGGTGATAAAGCTTGCATACTTCATGATGTATCAAAATCTTGCAGCCTTTTTGTACAAGTTGTCCCAAGCTTACCAAGTTACTCGTTAATTCTGGTACTAGATATACATCTGAAATTACATGAGTCCTTCCATTCACACGTAAAGTTACATCACCTTTTCCAATTACCGAAAGAATAGAATTGTTACCGAGTTTTACGGAGGATTGAAACTCTTCATCAAGCTTTGAAAACCATGCTTTGTCTCCTGTCATGTGGTTGGAACAGCCTGAATCAAGATACCACACAAATTTTCTTTCTTCTGGAATTGGTGTGTACTCCATTAACAAAACATCACCTTCCTCTTCGCCAATCTCTGCATAGTTCGTCTTATCTTCCATAGGACATTCGTATGATAAATGTCCAAGTTTGTGACAACGATAGCATTCCACCATTTCCTTGTTAAATCTACCTCTTCCTCTTCCTCGGCCAAATTGTCTTCCTCTGCCTCTTCCATTTCGATACTCGTATGAAACTTTGAGTACCTGTTCTTCTTCTACTATTCTTGGCTTTCTCATTTTCTGCTCATGAACAAGTAATGAGCTTTGCAAGGTATCGACTGATAAACTGTCAATATCTTTCGATTCTTCAATTGAACACACAATGTAGTTGAAGTTTTCAGTCAGAGTTCGCAAGATCTTTTCCATAATTTTGACATCTTGCATATCATCCCCACAGTTTCTCATATCGTTTGCTACCACTGTCACCCTTGTGAAGTAATTGGAGATGGATTCTCCATTTTTCATCTCCAGCAATTCAAACGTTCTCCTCAAAGTTTGTAACTGCGCACGCTTCACTCTTGCATTTCCGTGATATTTGGTCTTCATAGAATCCCACAACTGATTTGACGTCTCTTTCAAAGTTATCGTCTTAAGAATTGATTTGTCAATCGCATTGAACAGATAATTCTTTGCCTTCAAATCCTTTAACCTTGCATCGGCAAGGGTCTTCTTCTCTGCTTCAGTCAATCCTTCTTTGTTAATTGGTTCACCAATTCCATCTTCCACAACATCAAAATACTCCTTTGACCGAAGAAGATTTTCCATAAGGAGACTCCAATGGTCATAATCTCCATCGAATTTTGGTATACAAGGTTGCCCAAAATTACTCGATTCGCCCATCTTTGCTTGCTCTCTTTCTCTTTTAATTTAATGGCTCTGATACCAATTTTGTTGATTTCAGATGAATAAATCTCAGACAAAAGCTATGAAAAGCTTCGATGATTTTATTAGGTAAGATAAATGACTATTAAATAGTCAGTACACAAATGAAACTGACACCTAAGAAGAGAAACTGAAAGGACAATAAAAAAAACGGAAACACAATTAAATGACACAAACTTAAGTGGAGTGTAACTCCTATCTTGACCAAATAAAGCATTAAAGTCTAATGCTTATTAGATACCTCTGCTGGTAGTTGCATCTCTGCTGTGTCCTTTGCTAGTAGATGCACTATTGGATCCCTTAAATAAAACATTAAATTCCTAACAAAATCTGGTCTCCTGTCATAAATGATTGTTGTCTTATTTAATCTTTGGCGTTTGAATCGGCTTCCTTAATTGCCTCTTCCGTTACGACCGCATCTGCTCGGTTTGGCCTGCTCTGCTCGTCTCGCGCTTGACTCTAAACCTACCTGCATCTTTCTACGCTTTTTCCCTTCTTGATGGGGCACTGCAATGGAGCTCGGCTCAGCAAAGGGGCTCTGCTCTATTTGGAGCCTTTAGAGAGACCTTATTGTCCTGGTCCTCGTAGCGGGCTTGTAGTGATGGAGCTTTGCTCCGTCAGCATCCTAGCTATTTTGATCGCCGTGGTCGGCCGTTGGTCATAGGGCATTTTTCCGCCCGCTTTCTTTGTATTTCTTAGTTGGCACTCAGAGCGAGAGCTTTTCTAGGTCTGGAATCTTCACGATACTTTCACATGCTCTTTACCTTTCTATTTACTTAGTTTGGGTTTATATTTGTCTTCTTCCATTTTTCCTATATTTGCCCATGTGAGGCAATGAGGATTCGCTCATTAGGGAACCCTCCTAGTTCAGGAATTATGTGTGAAATTACACATAATGCGTGAATTAAAACAAAAGAATGTTAATTGAAAAAAGTATCGTAACAGAGAGGTTTGTAAAAACAAATAATGGTGTGATGTAAGGTGTGTAATTATGATTACACTGACGCGTCAGTTGTTGTTGGACACTTGTCCGTTTTGTAGCAGTTTATTCTGACAACGAAGCCGTTTAATCTTTCGAAATAACGCATGGGGAACAGAGAACGTGTCGATTTATATACTTAAGAGTGACAACTGCCATCCCATCACGTGTGAGGCTTTTGTTTTTATCTTTGAAAATTAACCTTAAATTTCCAGTGTTTTAACAAATAATAGTCACTTAAAAAGGGGGATACCATACCTTTTGTCTTGAAGAATCATCTGCAAGTGAAAAAATTAGGCTCTCGCTCTTTTGTTGAAGCTGCGTGTTATATCCAAAAGGTAATTCGAGTTTTCCCTTATAATTTTGCTTCTTTTTTATCCTTTTTCGTTCCAAGGGTGCTTAAGGGAATTTCCCTCTTTATCGGCGAAATGATACACTCCATTATGCCCTTTGGAGATGACTGTAAACTATCCTTCCCAGTTGGTCCTAATTTGCTTGATTCCTTATCACCTGAGCCCATAAATACATTTTTCATGACTTTATTGCCCACTTGGAAAGTGCGGGGCTTTAGCCGAGCGTTGAAGTATCCACGCATCAGACTCCGGTAGTGTTATACTCGGACCTGAGCTTGATCACGTTGCTCTTCAATGAGGCTGATACTGATTGCCCGAGCGAAAGTGTTGCTTTTCTCGTCGTAATTGTTGATTCATAACTTGGGATGATAATCTCTGCTATGACCACTGCCTCACTACCATAGACCAGGAAGAAAGGGGTTTCACTCGTTGTAGTCCGTGGTGTCGTTCTGTATGCTCATATCACCTTACTTAACCTTGATGAGTTCGGAATATTTAGACACATCCCACTGCATAATCTGGACAGGGGTAATTCGGACAATGACATGCCACTAAATAATATGAACCGGACAAAAGTAAAACACCTTTTGACTAAGCTATTTGCTAATCTACTTAAAAGATTAATGGGTCCTTAAACTTGGCCCGGTTTCATAACTTGACCTGTAAGCCCATGGGTCCTAAATTAAGAGTATAAATACCCCAACCACTCTGATTAATGAGGTTAGTGAACATTTGATACAACCAGGCTGCTCAATTATCTCACTACTTTATACGCCAAACACTTAACACTCAAAAAACTTCACAAAACACTTTACAAAATTACCTTCAGCTCAAAATAAACCAAACCAAATTGGCGACCACAGTGGGAGTGCGAGGGTGCCTGAATCTTTCATTCAAAACTAGTAGAAAAGACCTATTTGGATGGATCCGAACGAGCAGGGAACTCCACCACCTGTGGTGGAAGTAGTTGGAGAAAACAAGGAATACACCATCGAAGAGCGAGACAAGTTGAGAGCGGAGACTCATCTGAGTTAAAAAAAACCTATGTTAGTTGTAAGAAAACTTATCGGTATAAGTCGGTTGAAAGTTCAGATTTTGAGTCCTCCAGCAGCTCTTCGAACGAGGTTGAGCTTGAAGAGTCTTTGTCATCAAGCAGTGATGAAGGAAGGTCCAGAAAGAAACAGAAACTAGTTAAAAAATATTCAAGAAAGAGAGATAGGCATGGGAGGCTTAAAAGGCATCTGAGCAAAGGGTCATCTCACATCCACATCCACAGACATGTTGATCAGTTGCTGATCGATTCTTTTGTTTTTCAGACTGAACCAGGTATTTTCACATCGCCTAATGAAGACACAGTCTTTAGTCGTAATAGGAATTGGAGATAGTCACCCTTGTCTGCCAAAATACTGTCCGGAAACCTACCCAAAAGGTTTGATAGCTCCAAAATGGAGAAGTATGATGGAAGTAAGGATCCGGACAACCATCTGCAGCAGTTCAAGAACTTCATGATTAATTTCGATGATAATGACAAACTTTTGTGTGAAGACTTCTCCAAATAGTTTACGGGAAGTGCTCTTAAGTGGTACAACAGCTTACCCCAGGGGTGTATTAGAAACTTTGATACATTCTGGAATGTCTTCCGAAGAAAATTTGTGGGAAGTAAGGAGGTGAAGGGCAATGGAGATACTATTATCTATTGTGCACAAGAGCCAAATGAGTCCTTAAACGACTACATAAGTCGGTTCGTGAATACCAAAAACGGGTTAGCAGATTACTTCGAATAGGTGGCAACTGCTTCCTTGAGACAAGGGTTGAACCCTGGGAATCTGGCCGATTCGGTGACCAGGAAGAAAGCCATGACTTGGGGTGGCTTATTAAATCAGGTGGGAAAGTAAATTAATGTGGATGAAACCAAGAAAACTAGGGTGCACCGTCAGGTGAGGTCCACCACAACAGCTCAAAACTAGTCCAGATATAAGGCTAGGGAGACCGTACAAGGGTCCAACAGGGCTAAATAGACTCAGTCTAACCAGAATCAATCTCAGAGCCAGCAATCAAGGAGTAAAAGAGGTCATTGGGTTCAACCAGAGTTGTTTGCAGAATTGAAAGAGAATGTAGCCACAATATATGAAAGACCAAGGAGGAAGTTCATTTCCGGAAGCCAGCAGCATTGCAGTCCTCTAGAGAGAGTCGAAATACTTGTTTTTTCCAATATCATAATGATATATGCCATAATACTCAAGACTGCATAGCCTTGAAACAAGAAGTGCAGAATTTTATTGAAAGAGGCAAACTGGAAGCTTATATTAAAAGAAGAAGTGGAAGCATGCCTGACAATGCTCTTCGGATATGTCTTACAAACAATGTGGGAACATCTGCTCAAGAAGGGGCAATGGTGATCCTTGAAAGATTTGATGTTGATTTTGAGTATTTGGATCCCGATCCAACTCGGAATAAAGTGGGGGTCATAATAGAGCAGACCAAGACGGTGTCCGGACTGATCAGTTTCTTCGATTCACTCACCATATCTGGAGGAGATACCATGGCAGCGCCCACTCCTTCATCAAGAAAGAGGCATGATCATAGTCTGGCTACTCAGTTGGAAGGGGCATGTCTTCTTATCAGTGCCAAACCCCTTTTCCATTTATAGTTTTTGATGAGGATGTTTTAAGAAATATTGTTGGGCCTCATGAGGATGTTGTAGTGATAGGAGCATCTATTGGGGGCAATGATATCCGATGAATTCTGATAGATACAGGCAGTTCGGCAAATATCCTCTTCTTGAGCTCCTACAAGCAGATGAAGAATCCGACCGTTATTCAACGGTCAAACAGAACCATTGTGGGCTTCATAGGAAGCTTTGCAGATGTAATCGGGGAGTTTGAGGAAGAGGTGTTGTTGGGCAAGGGGCCTTTTAAAAAGCTGGTCAGGGTGTTATTTGTTGTGGTAGATTTCCACACATGCTATAATGCAATCTTTAGGATTTCATGGCTCTCTAGAATGCATGTTGTGGCCTCAACAGTCCACCAGTGTTTGAAGTATGCAATTCAAGGGCAAGTGGGTGTTTTCCGGAGTAGTCAGAAGATAGCAAAGGAGTGATATGCAACTGCACTTGCTCCTAGAACTTTGGGGGCAGTTCGGATTAATGATGATTAGCAGTTACTGGGGCATTCTGAGAGAGAGGGTGAGATTAATGACCCCAGAGAGACCCTTAGTGTTATAATACCAGTTGAAGAGATTGAAACCCGCTCCCTGGCAGAGGGTAGAAGTATCAAGATTGGCTCCAAGATGGTGCCAGAGTTGAAAAAGAAATTGTTGTCCTTTTTGTCAAACAATCAGCATGTCTTTACTCGATGCAATGGTGATGTAACCGGAGTACTTGCAAGCGTTATCTCACACAAGCTGTCAATCTGGAGTGATGTTACACCTGTTGTGCATAAAATGAGAGCTTTATCTAAGGAGAAAGCTGATGTAATAGTCCAAGAAGTTGATCGGCTTACCAAAATGGGGCACATAAAGGAATCACAGTATCTTTTATGGACTGCCAATCCGGTGTTGGTAAAAAAGAACGTAAAATTGCGTATGTGTAATGATTTTACTGATCTCAACAGGGCTTTCCCAAAAGATCTTTATCCAGTTCCCTGAATAGATCAGTTGGTAGACTCAACGTCTGGAAATAAGTTGTTGTCTTTCATAGATGCCTTCTCTGGGTAAAACCAGATACAGGTGGATCCGAAGGACCAAGATCATACTAACTTTATAACAGATAGAGGTCTCAATTGTTATAAGGTGATGCCTTTTGGGTTGAAAAATGTTGGGGCTACTTATCAGAGGTTGGTGAACAAAATATTCGCTAGCCAGATTGGCAGAAATATGGAGGTATACATTGAAGACATGATGGTTAAAAGCTTGGAGGAGGACTTGCACATACTTGACCTTCAAGAGACATTTGCTAATTTGGCAACTGCGAAGTTGAAACTGAATCCAGAAAAATGTGTCTTCGGGGTTAAATCCGGAAAATTTTTGGGGTATGTGATAAATGAGAAAGGGATACAGCCCGATCCAGATCAGCTTAATACTCTACTAGAATTGGATCCTCCTCAAAATATTAGAGAAGTACATAGACTCACTGGAAGGTTGGCTGCCTTGAATCGTTTCATTTGAAGGTCTTCGGACAACTGTGCTCTGTTTTTCCAAACCTTGAAGAATGCTAAAGATTTTAATTGGCCTCCACAGTGCAGCCAAGCTTTTTTTGAAATAAAGAAACACTTATCCTCACCAAAGATTCTTTTTAAACCCATTCAAAGAGAAACACTCTGCGTATACTTGGTTGTGTCATAATGTGCTATAAGCGCAGTATTGGTGAGGGAAGTGGACAACTACCCTCGTCCGGTTTATTACATCAGCAAAAGTTTGATAGATGCTGAGAAGAGGTACTTGAAGCTTGAAAAGTTGGCACCAGCCTTAGTAATTGCAGCAAGAAAAATGAGGCCGTATTTTCAGCCTCATTCCATCATTGTCCGGACATCTTTCCCATTGAAAAATATTCTTCAGAAGGCAGACATATCAAGCAGGATAACCAAGTGGTCAGTAGAGTTGGGTGATTATGACATTGATTTTTCCCCACGAACTACTATCAAAGCTCAATCAGTTGCTGATTTCTTGGTAGAGTTCCTTTCGGACATGAGCTCTAAACAAACTTTAGACGAAAAAACCAAGAAAGAGTGGGTAGTTCAAACTGATGGTGGATCAAGTACAATGGGTTGTGGAGATGGAATTTTCCTAACCTCTCCGTATGGTGATAAAATGTACCATGCTATATGATTTGGATTCATGGCCTCTAACAATGACTCTGAATATGAAGCGGCTATAGTTGGTCTTAAATTAGTTTTCCTATGTGGGGATAAAAGAGTTAGGTTGATGAGTGACTCCTAGTTTCTCATTCATCATGTTCAAGGTCAGTCTGAGGCCAAGAAGGAACAACTGATCAAATACTTACTCATCCTGAAAGAGGTAGCAGCATACTTTAAAAGTGTTTGTTATGAGCATATTCCTAGGTCATAAAATACACTGGCAGATTCCTTGGCAACCATAGCATATTTTGAGTCCTACCCTTGGATTCATATACAAGAATGCCCATCCATACAATCGAATCAAAACAAGGAAGAGGAGGAAATCTTAAGTATACAGGTGGTTCAACCTAAATATTGGAGATTTTTCCTTCTTCAATATATTTCTGATGGGGTTTTTCCTCCGGATAAAGCTATGCAAAAAACATTAAACACAGGGCTCGTGGTTTTTTATCATAAGGGAAGTTCTCTATAAAAAAATATTTCAGTAGACCTCTTCTGTATTGTTTGGGGGTTGAATAATCTCAAGTCATTTTATATGAACTACACGATAGAGAAGGATCAGCACATTGTGGGTACAGCGCACTAACCCGGAGGGTATTGTTGGCTGGGTACTATTGGCCATCTATAATGGCAGACGCTAAAGAAATGGTAAAGATGTGTGATCCATAACAAAGGTATGGCAACGAAATTCATGTGTCAGCAGTACCTATGAAGTCTATTTCTGAGCCAGTACATTTTTCTCGTTGGGGATTGGATTTAGTTGGGCCTCTACCGATGGCGTCCGGAGGGTGCAGAACTGTTATAGTTGCTATTGTTTACTTCTCGAAATGGGTAGAGGCTGATGAGTCCAAATTCGAAGAGCTCCCCGGAAGGGTAGTCCAAGGTAAATCACCCCGTAAATCCGGACAGACTCCATGACTTCAATTCGAACAGCACTGATTGAACCGGACAGATGATCTTGAACACTGCAAACATAAGGCAGTTCGAACTATGACTAAAGTACTAAAAAACCTAAACACTATCTGACTAAGCTACCTGTACATCTGCTTAAAACTCATGGGTCTTTAAACATGACCCGGGTCCATTAAACTTGACCCGAAAGCCCATAAGGGCCCAAATCTTACACTATAAATGCCCAACCACCAGCATTAACTAAAGAATAAGAAAAATTAACTGCTGCCAGGCTGCTTAATTCTCTCTCCACCCTTGAAATACTTTGAAACACACTGAAATATCTTAAAACACCCTTAAACACCACCACACCACCGTGAAACACCCTTACACCACCTTAAAACTCCACTTAAAATTACCAGCCTACCCTCAGGCTACTTTTATCCACACCAAATTGGCGACCACAGTGGGAGGCGACGGTGCCTGAATCAAGCATTCAAAACCAAGTAAGGAAATTCTGTCCGAATGAATCCGGATAACCCAGAGCTTCCACCAGCTTTGCTCGAAGTGGTGGAAGAGAACGATGAATATACTGTCCAAGAGCGTGACAGGTTGAGGGTTGAAATAGAAGCTCTGAGGGCTGAGAAGGCCAAGATGGGCATGAAGGAAAAGTCCAAAGCATCAGTTGCTCATCGCTCTGATAACCCTCGAGAGCATGAGGCTTCAAAGACTCATGTGAGCACTAAAAAGACACATGTCAGTTCTAAAAAGTCTCACCAGTCCAAGCCTGTGGAGAGTTCTGACTCAAGCTCAGAATCTTCGGACAGTTCTTCGGACAGTGAGGGAAATGAAAAGTCCTTGTCCTCCAGTAGTGACGAGGGGCGAACCAGGAAAAAACAGAAGCAAGTTAAAAAGTACTCTAGAAAAAGAGATCGCTATGGAAGAATGAAAAGGCATATTGGAAAAGGGTCATCTCACCGGAGGCATGTAGACCGGATGCTGATGGATCCTTTTGCCTTCCATGATGAGCCAGGTATCTTTGCAACTCCTAATGATGATACCGTGTTCAGTCGTGGAAGGAATTGGAGGCAGTCTCTACTGTCTTCTAAAATCCTGTCCGGGAACCTCCCCAAGAGGTTTGACAGCACAAAGATGGAGAAGTACGATGACAGTACTGATCCGGACAATCATCTGGAGCAATTCAAGAACTTCATGATGAACTTTGATGATGATGATAAACTACTCTGCAGGGCATTCTCCCAGTCCTTTACGGGGAGTGCTCTGAAGTGGTACAACAGCCTTCCTCATGGTTGTATCAGAGACTTTGATACCTTTTGGGTGGCCTTTCTAAGGCAATTTGTGGGGAGTAAGGAGCTCAAGGGTAATGGAGATACCATAATCCATTGTGCCCAAGAGCCAAATGAATCGTTGAAAGAATACATAAGTCGTTTTGTGAACACAAAGAACGGGCTGGCTGATTGCTTTGAACAAGTGGCAATAGCATCCCTGAGACAAGGTTTGAACCCGGGCAACCTGGCCGATTCAGTAACAAGGAAGAAAGCCATGACCTGGGGTGGATTGCTGAATCAAGTCGGCAAGCAAATAAATGTTGATGAAACAAAAAAGACCAGGGTGCACAGGCAGGTGAGATCCACCCCGGTGACACCAACTCTCAATCAAAACCAGTCCGGCAACAAAGCTAGAGAAACCGGACAGGGGCATGGAAGAGGAAAAGCTCAGTCTCAACCAGCTGCTCCTGCACAAAGTCAGCAGTCTAGAAACAAAAGGGGGCCGTGGGTCCAACCGGAGTGGTTTGCAGAGCTCAAAGAAAGTGTGGCAACCATTTTCGAAAAAACTAAAGATGAGGTACACTACCGGAGACCGGCAACCTTGCAGTCTCCCAGAGAACATCGAAACAGTTCTTTTTGTCAATATCACAATGATATTGGCCATACTACTGATGATTGCATAGCCTTGAAACAAGAGGTTCAGAACCTGATTGAAAGAGGGAAGTTGGGTGCATACGTTAAAAGAAGAGGAGGCAACAGGCCTGACAGCACTCACCGGGCTGGTCCGGTTAATGCTGCCCCGGAAGGGGCTATGGTAATCGTTGAAAGGTTTGATGTGGAATCTGAATACTTGGATCCTGATCCAACAAGGAACAGAGTGGGTGCAATAGAGGAGCGTTCCAGGTCGGTCTCCGGGCTCATTAAATTCTTTGAGTCCTTGACAATTTTCGGAGGGGACACCGTAACGGCTCCTACCACTTCATCAAGAAAAAGGCATGTTCATAATTTGGCAACCCAACTAGAAGGGGGCATGACCTCTTATCAATCGTCAAGTTTATTCCCATTCATTGTCTTTGATGGGGATGATTTGAGAGACATTGCTGGCCCTCATGAAGATGTTGTTGTCATAGGAGCATCGATAGGGGGCAATGAGATAAGGCGAATCCTGGTAGATACTGGGAGCTCTGCCAATATCCTTTTCCTAGATACTTACAAGAAAATGAAAAATCCAGCTGTGATTCAAAAGTCAGACCGATCGATTGTAGGCTTCACGGGCAGCTCAGCCGATGTAATCGGTGAGTTCGAAGAAGAAGTATTGTTGGGCAGAGGCCCTTTCAAGAAAACAGTCAGAATACTTTTCATTGTGGTGGACTGTCCCACTTGTTACAATGCTATTCTAGGGAGATCTTGGCTCTCTAGGATGCATGCAGTGGCCTCAACAGTCCATCAGTTTCTAAAATACGCTGTTCAGGGGCAGGTTGGGGTTGTCCGGAGCAGTCAAAAAGTTGCAAGAGAATGTTATGCCACTGCCTTGGCTCCACGAAAGCTGGGGGCAGTCCGTATAAATGACCAATAGCAGTTTGAGGGCCTTTCTGGGGGTGAGGGTGAAATTGATGACCCCAGAGAGACCCCCGGAGTGTTGATCCCAGTTGAGGAGGTTGAGACACACTGCTTGGAAGAAGGGAAATTTGTCAAGATAGGGTCCAAAATGCCACAAGTGTTGAAAGAAGAGATGTTAAAATTCTTAAAAGACCATCAGCATGTCTTTGCTTGGTGTAATGCTGATGTTACTGGAGTTCCATCAGAGGTGATTTCCCATCACCTATCTGTCCGGAAGGATGTGGCACTTGTGGTGCAAAAGAGGAGAGCTTTCTCAAAAGAAAAGGCTGATGTCATTGTACAAGAGGTTGACAGACTCACAAAGATGGGGCACATTAAAGAATGTCAGTATCCTTTGTGGACTGCCAATCCAGTCTTGGTAAAAAAGAAAAACGGTAAATGGCGAATGTGCATTGACTTCACAGATCTCAATCGAGCTTGCCCAAAAGACTTGTATCCGGTTCCCCGGATAGATCAGCTGGTAGATTCTACTTCTGGGAACAAGCTACTCTCCTTCATGGATGCTTTCTCCGGGTACAATCAGATCCAGGTGGATCCAAGAGATCAAGAGCATACCACTTTTGTTACTGATAGAGGATTACACTGCTACAAGGTGATGCCTTTTGGTTTGAAAAATGCTGGGGCTACTTATCAAAGGTTAGTCAATAAAGCATTTGCCGATCAAATTGGAAGAAATATGGAGGTTTACATTGACGATATGATGGTGAAAAGTGTGGATGAGCAGCTGCACTTGTCCGACCTCCAGGAGACTTTTGCCAACCTGGCCAAGGTAAATTTAAAGTTAAATCCTGAAAAATGTGTGTTCGGAGTGCAGTCCGGGAAGTTCTTAGGGTATATTATAAGTGAGCATGGAATACAGCCCGACCCGGACCAACTCAATGCCTTGTTCCAAATGGAGCCTCCACGAAATGTTAAAGAAGTACAGCGGTTAACGGGGAGGTTAGCAGCTTTGAACAGATTCATCTCAAGGTCTTCGGACAGATGTGCTCCTTTCTTTCAAACGTTGAAGGGTGCAAAGGGGTTTGAGTGGACACCACAGTGTGATGAGGCATTTAATGAAATCAAAAAGCATCTGTCCTCCCCTAAGACTTTGTTCAAACCAGTCGATGGGGAGACTCTTTTTGTGTATCTAGCTGTTTCAAGTTGTGCCATCAGTGCTGTGCTGGTCAGGGAGGTTGATGGGTATCCTCACCCAGTATACTACATCAGCAAAAGCATGATTGATGCTGAACGCAGTTACTTGAAACTCGAGAAACTAGCATTGGCCTTGGTGATAGCTGCAAGAAAGATGAGGCCTTATTTTCAGGCTCATCCTATCGTTGTTCGGACATCCTTCCCTTTAAAGAATGTCCTTCAAAAAGCAGACATTTCAAGCAGAATGACAAAGTGGTCAGTAGAGTTGGGGGACTTCGACATAGACTTTGCTCCTCGAACAGCAGTAAAAGCTCAAGCTGTGGCTGATTTTCTGGTCGAATTCCATTCTGATAGGGACTCAGAGCAACCTGCTGATTCAAAAGACAAAAAAGTATGGATTGTCCGAACAGACGGGGGATCCAGTGCCATAGGATCTGGGGCAGGGATATGTCTCACTTCCCCTTATGGTGATAACATGTTCCAATCTATTTGTTTTGCTTTCAGGGCATCCAATAACGAGTCCGAATACGAAGCAGCTATAGCTGGGTTGAAGTTGGCTTACATCTGTGGAACAAAAAGGGTCAAGCTACTAAGCGACTCCCAATTGCTTGTTCACCATGCCTTGGGCCTATCAGAAGCTAGAAAAGAACAATTGGTTAAATATTTACTTCTCTTGAAAAATGAAGCAATGAAGTTTAAAGCTGTTGTCTATGAACATATTCCCCGGGCAGAAAATGAGCTAGCAGACTCGTTGGCAACAATAGCATACACGGAGTCCTATCCATGGATCCATGTGCTTGAAAGTCCTTCTATTCAACTTGATGAAGGGGAGAAAGAGGAAATCTTTGAAATACAAGTAAATCAGCCTCAGGATTGGAGGTCTCCTCTTATGCAGTATCTGTCCGATGGCATCGTACCCTTGGATAAATCACAAGCCAGAACGTTAAAACACAAGGCTCGTGGTTTCATCATGATTAGAGAGGTCTTGTACAAGAAATCCTACAGCAAACCTCTCCTACGCTGTTTGGGAGATCATGAGTCACAAATGGTTCTCTCCGAATTGCATGATGGTGAGGGATCAGCCCATTGTGGATTTAGAGCATTAACAAGAAGAGTGCTTCTCTCCGGATATTATTGGCCTTCAATAATGAAAGATGCCAAGGAACTGGTAAGAAGGTGTGACCCATGCCAGAGGTACAGCAATGAAATTCATGTACCAGCCATTCCTATGGAATCAATTTCTGAGCCTATCATTTTTGCTCGATGGGGATTAGACTTAGTTGGGCCTCTCCCTATGGCGTCCGCAGGGCGTAAAACCATAATCGTAGCCATTGACTACTTTTCGAAGTGGATAGAAGCAGCCCCCTTGGCAGGAACAACATCAAAGGCTGTTATAAAATTCATTCTATCCAACATATGTTGCAGATTTGGTGTTCCCCAGAGAATAACAACAGACAATGGGCCACAGTTTGACAACAGAGAAATGGAGAGCTTCTGTGCCTCAAGGGGTATTCAGCACTGCTTTTCTTCACCATTCCACCCACAAGCCAATGGGCAAGTTGAAGTGGCTAACAGAACAATACTGTCCGGTTTAAAGAAAAATTTGGAAGGGGCTGCTGGGAAGTGGCCTAGTTATTTACAAGAAGTCTTGTGGGCCTACCGGACAACGCCTGGGGCTGCCACACAAGAATCACCTTTTGCCTTGGTCTATGGGATGGATGCAGTAGCTCCCATAGAAAAGACACTCCCCTCTTTTCGTGTTCATAACTTCTCCGGACGGGCTAATGAAATAGCAGTTAGAAATCAACTTGATTTAATTGAAGAAAGGCGAGTAAAAGCTCATCTTAGAATGGCACACTATCAAGGCTTGATGAGAAGCAGGTTTGCTTCTAAGGTTAAAAGAAGAGACTTTCAACCAGGAGATAAAGTGTTGAGGAAAGTTTTCCTGCATACCAAGGAAAAGCTCTTCGGAAAGCTGGCCCCAACTTGGGAGGGTCCGTATACTGTGGTTGAAAGAATCAAGCCTGGCACATACTGGCTGGAAGACAAGGATGGCAGGGTTTTAACTCACCCTTGGAATATTGAACACCTTCGAATGTACTTAGAATAAAGTTTATGTAAATATTTACTTGTTTAAACATCCATGTAAATATTTGGGGGCATACCACTTCCTCTCTTCGGCGCCACGAAGAGCTTTCAATAAAACTTGGAGCCTTCTTAAATAATTTTCTAAGTTTTTACAAAATTCTGTTGATTGCCATACTACCCGGACTGAAAGATCTAAGGGCTACTTAAATTCTAGCCAGAGAAATTAAACACTCTCACAATACGAGATATTTAAACAGACTATGGAATAAGAGAAGGGTTGTGCGAGATAAAATGTTCATTCAATAAACTTAAAGTTGCCTTGGCCTTCCAAGGACTTTTTAAACAAGTTTAAACACAATACAAAAATCTGTCCGGTTAAAACGGACAGCATCACAAAAAAGGTGCCTTGGCCTTCCAAGGACTTTGGTTCGAACAAAAAGTAAACAGAATAAATTACCAACTAAGGTGGAGCCTTTGAAGAGGGCTCACCCTCATCTGTTCCCTTGATCTTGATATCGCTTTTTTCCTCAATGACCTTCTTGCCTTTGGGGTCAGCCTCTTCTTCACCCGGACTCTCTCCGGTTTCCTCCTCGTCACCAGATGAGGATATATCAGTGTACCCCTCATCAACCATGGTCCAATATGGGAGATCGTCATCATCCACATAACGCCATAAGTCCCCAAGCCTCCTCTTCGGGAATTTCTCGTGAAATAGGAGGACCATGTCGGACTTCACCTTTTCAATCAATAATTCCTCACTCTGTATCATCTCCCTGGCATAAGCGTTGATTTTGGCCTTGATCATGGCCTCTTGATCCTTCACCAAAGCAGTTTTCTCCTCAACGGCTTGAGTCACTGCATTCTCTAAAGCAAGTTTGTCAGTAGTCAGATTGGTGACAATCTTCTCCTTTGCTGCAGTTTCTCCCCTTGAGGCTGTCAAGTCCTTCTCCAATCCGGACAGCTTAGCCCGGAGGTCTTTTACGGTCTCTTCTAAAGAAGCAACTTTTGTGTTGCTCTTCTCTTGATTCTCCTTCAGCTGTTCGTTCGATTCCTTAAGCAAGTCAACCTTAGTAGTGGCAGTCCTGAGGTCATCGGACAGTTTCTCCTTCTCAGACTTAAGTTCTCTGATGGTTCCTGCCTGACTCCGGACTTGCCTTTCTAGGGTAAGTACTGGTTGTACGTTGCTCATGAGGGAATGAGCTATAACATCTCTCTCGCTGGAAACCAAGAAAGTCTTACCGTTAAAGTTTACTGTGTTGGAGCTGCTTGGGGGAACATATGGCCCAGCAAACTCATCTCTTGACAGACCAAGAAAGTAATCACCCAGAGGACCCAGGCCGGTGACATCCACTTCGTCCATATTGATCTCTCCCCTTTCAATCTCATCAGTATGGAGTTCCCTTGGAATCCCTTCGTTAAGATTCTCTGGGATCTCTTCAGCCAACGTTGGATCAATAGGGAAAGTGGGCTCCGGATCCCGGGGAGCAAACTCTTCTTCTTGAGAAATCTTCTTCTTTTTTGCCTCCTTATCAGCACTGTCACTCGTTTGCTTGCGAGTTCGTTTGGAGGCCCTTGAAGGTTTTGAGGGAGTCTCTCCGTGTTTCTTACTTTCCACTTCTACCACCTGAAGAAGGTTTGCATCAACTTGAGCTGGGACTGACACCTCTGTGTCAGTTGGAGCCTTTTTCTCCGTATCCGCTGCTGTTTTCCTCCCTTTCTTCTTCTGGCCCTTCATTTTACTTGGGGCTTTGGCCCGGAGAGGGAGGAAAAGGGTCCCATCTAGCTCACCTTCTCAGCACTATGTCATCATCAGGAGGGGTGGAGAACTCCTCCCACGTTAAATCCCTTCGACCTGTGGTGTTCCACAGGTGAGATCTCGCCAAGTTCCCCGAAGTGAAAGCCTTGTGAAACCGGTTCTCCCAGTTCTCTGCGGCCCATGCATTTATCTTGCCACAGGTGACCTGTCCGGCTTTCAGATAGTCTCCGAACTCTTTTGGGAGTTCTAATAAAACAAAAGAATAACTAGTTAGTGAAAGCTTAAAGAAGGGAAGATTCGAACAGAAACTTTAGGAAAGAACTTACGATCGCTTCTCCATCTACTTCGAAGAAGGCTAGGATTCTCCCCAACCTTAATCTTCTTCCCATTCTCCCATGAGCCACTTATAAACAAGAACTGGCTCCTCCATTTATTCTCCGATTCCAGGAGATCATCGACGGCTTTCAGATTGTTCCCCATATTAAAGTGATAAAAGGGGAACTGGTGATGTTTGCACAGACTAGCCACAGCAGCAAACTCTTCCATGGGAAGAGGGATTCCGGACAGCCTGGACGCCATAATGCATGACATCAAGGTGTACCATCCGTTGGGGCTCAGCTGTGATGGGCATAGCTTGACTAAATGGAAATAGCGCACTATCTCCGGATCCAATGGGAACCTGAGTCCCCAATTGAACAGCTCCGTAAAAAAGACAATCTCGTTTCTCTTGCAATCCATCGGGGTCTCCGGATCGATTGGAATTCGGATCTTTACGTTTTCAGGGATCCCCCACTTAGTGCGAAGCCGTCCCAAGTCTCTAGTATGAATAAACATGTACTTGGTTTTTAACAAAGACAAAAGATACTTAAATTCTACCTTGTGAAAGCAGGGCCCAACTTTCCCTTCAAGGCTCTCCGGCAGATCCGGACGGCTCAGGTACAAGTCCTCTTTGCCTTTCTTGACAACAACTATAGCAGTTTCAGCTTGTCCGGAAGACTCGGACTCAAACCTGACCTCCTCAGTGGAGTCTTCCATCCTCTCCTCCATTACTGTTGGGGGAGCTTCTGCAGAAACAGCCCGGGGAGGGATGAAGCTTGGCACAGCTGATCCTCCGGACTGGCGGCTCGTTGTATGTTTCTGAGTTCTCACCTCAGTTTGAGCTTCTGAGGTCGAAGTTTCCTTAGGAGGTAGTGGACTGCTAGCCTCCGGACCAACCGGCCTCTCCCGGAGGGTCCTAACAGTTGTCCCGGACCCTGACTCACTGGTATTTTTCGAGGAGAGTCCCTTAACCAGTCTACTTGGTCTTTTCATGATCAGCTTGTCTGGAGAATGATCGGAGTCGGACCCCATAGCAATAAAAGTGGTTTTCTTCCTAACACTTGTAACAGCGACCCCCGGTTCGACAGTGGGGATTGACTCTTGGACTGATGAGCCAGAAACTATTGGGGAGAGTGTTGATTGAAAGAGTTTTCTAGGTTTCGTACCTTTCGAAGACGAAGAACCTCTATCAGATTCTTCAATTGAAGGGGCTGGTTTTTCAACAGGCGACGCTGGAAGCCCTGCTGCAAGTCTCTTCTCTTTTTCAACCCTTTGAGCTTTCTCTAGTTCTGAAAGATTGAGCCAGCCACCCTTGATTAGAGCTGTTCTTGCTGTGAACATAAAACAACTAAGGAAAGTTTGAAGTTTTAGAGAGATGAAGTTTTAAGTGAAATGACAAAGTAAAAGTGAAAATGAAACTGTGAAAGACAAATGGAATTTATAGTAAATGTAAAAAAGAGTTTGATTCCTAGGAGAATCGAAAAGTTGGGCAATGATTAAAAACGGCGCTGACGTCATCAATATCATTTAAAGAAGTAACTTGTTCGAGAAAGTGGTGCAACTTTCAAGGTGAGAAAACGGCTAAAAGTAACCAACCAGGGTGTGACACGTGTCCCACTACCTCTGACAAAGAACCGTTTGGAATTCGTAACGGTTGGACTGTCCGGGCCTATCTCAATTCTCTTCGAACTTGAAAACCACTTCTTCAATCGGACTGTTTTTTAGTTCTTTAACAAGGACACTTGTTCAAGTACCTAAAAAAGGGGCTCCTGATGAGTCCGAATTCGAAGAGCTCCCCGGAAGGGTAGTCCAAGGTAAATCACCCCGTAAATCCGGACAGACTCCATGACTTCAATTCGAACAGCACTGATTGAACCGGACAGATGATCTTGAACACTGCAAACATAAGGCAGTTCGAACTATGACTAAAGTACTAAAAAACCTAAACACTATCTGACTAAGCTACCTGTACATCTGCTTAAAACTCATGGGTCTTTAAACATGACCCGGGTCCATTAAACTTGACCCGAAAGCCCATAAGGGCCCAAATCTTACACTATAAATGCCCAACCACCAGCATTAACTAAAGAATAAGAAAAATTAACTGCTGCCAGGCTGCTTAATTCTCTCTCCACCCTTGAAATACTTTGAAACACCCTGAAATATCTTAAAACACCCTTAAACACCACCACACCACCGTGAAACACCCTTACACCGCCTTAAAACTCCACTTAAAATTACCAGCCTACCCTCAGGCTACTTTTATCCACACCAGAGGCAGCTCCTTTGGCAGGAACCACTTCGAAGGCTGTCATTAAATTTATCATATCCAATATATGTTGCAGATTTGGGATTCCTCAAAAGATTACCACAGATAATAGGCCACAATTTGATAATAAGGATATGGAGAATTTTTGTGCTTTAGAGACATCCAGCACTGTTTTTCTTCTCTTATCTATCCACAAGCAACGGCCAGGTTGAAGTTTCCAACAGGTTCATTTTGTTCGGATTAAAAAAGAATCTAGAAGGAGTTGCAGGGAAGTGGCCAAGCTATCTGCAAGAAGTGTTGTGGGCATACCAAACTACTCATCGGGCTGCTACACAAGAATATACTTTTGCTTTGGTGTATGGGATGGATGTTATTACCCCCATAGAAGCTACCCTACCATCATGCAGGGTCCATAAATATTCCGAACAAGTTAATGAGATAGCAATGCCCACTACCAAGGCTTGATGAGGAGCAAATTTTCTTCTAAGGTCAAGAGAAGAGATTTTCAACTGGGAGATAAAGTGTTAAGAAATGTTTTCTTACACACCAAGGAAAAGAAGTTTGGAAAGCCGGCTCCGAAATGGGAAGGCCCCTATGAGGTCTCCGAAAAACTTAAGCATGGGACATATAGGCTTCAGGAAAAATAAGGAAGAGTTTTGAAGCACCCATAGAATATTGAACATCTCACGTTATATTTAGAATAAAAGTTGTGTGAAAATATCTACTTGTTAGATATCAATGTAAATATTATGGGGCATACTCTTTCCTACCCTAGTGGCGCGAGGAGGTTTGAATGAGGTGTCCGGTTTTTCATTCAATAAAACGTGATGCCTTCTTAAAACATCCGGAGTGGTTTTACTACAATTCAATTCAAGTACAAATCGCTGGTTCAACATTTTGGATCTTTAGTAGATCGGATAAACCTGGTTGAGTGATGACTATTAATACATGTAATCAGAGATATTAAACACTCTCACTATAATGCTTCTAAAATACTAGGTGTTATTTAAACATTAGCCATTATAATTTAAAGGAAAGAAAGTGTTAAATAAAAGAAGATGCTTTGGCCATCCAAGGACTTTAGATGTTTGAAAAACTTATCTGGACTCTGACCGGATAACATTACAAAATATGCCTTGGCCATCCAAGGACTTTAACTGTTCAAAAAAGACAAAAAATATGATTAAACTTTAGGGCTTGTTCCCTTCGGATGTTCATTCACCACCACCACCTTTCTTGGGACTTTTGAGTTCAGCCCTCGAACTCTCACCAGTTCCCTCTTCATCATCAGTAGTGGAATTGATTTTGCTTGAGTAGTTGCGCTTATCACCATCTGCTAGAGTATGAAATGGGATGTCCTCATATTCCACATATTTCCATAAGGGACCAAAGGTCCTCTTCGGAAAAGTCTCATGGAAGAGCAGCACCATGTCAAACTTGACTCCATCATATCTTTTCTCTAGAGAATCCATCACTTCATTTGTATATTTATCAATACTTGCCTGAATAATTTGCTCATGCTGCTTCACCAAATCCTCTTTCTCTTTGGCCATCTTCGACACAGTACCTTCTAACGTAGTCTTCTCATCGAATAGGGTTTGGAGGACACCATCTTTGGTCTTCGGGTCCTCCTTTAACGTTCTGAGGTCCTTTTCCAAGCCGAAGCACTTAGTCTGAAGCTCAGTTCTGGCAGCCTCCGAAGTGGCCAACTTGGTTGATGAATTTTCCTTGTCCTTCCTCAATGCCTCTATCTCCTTCTTCAGTTCTTATATACTTTGTTTGGGATTGAGGAGGCTGGTTGATAGAGATTCCTTGTCAGAGGTGAGAGAATTGATGAGATTGGTCTGACTTTTCACCTGTCTCTCCAAGTCAAGTATTGGTTGGATGTGACCAAGGAGGCATTGGCTCAGAACATCTTGCTCTCCGGAAACGGAGAAATACTTACCATTGAAAGTCACCATATTGGCAGAGCTAGAAGGGCAGTAGGTGGTGTGGTATATTTTTGTCTGAGGGTAAATTTGTAATTTATGTTTAGAGTTTTGTGGAGTTTTGTGAGTATTTAATGTTTGGGTAGAATGTAGAGGGAGAATTGAGCTGCCTGGTTGTATTTAATTTTTATTACCCTCATTTAATGTTGGTGGTTGGGTATTTATACCCTAATATTTGGGCCACATGGGCTTTCGGGTCGTGTTTAATGGATTCGGGTCGAGTTTAAGGACCCATTAGTTCTAAGTAAGTGAACAGGCAGCTTAGTCAAAAAGTGATTAGATTTTAAGTACTTTAGTTCTGTTCGGATAGTTCAATGGGTGATGGTGTCCGAACTGCACATGTTCAGTAAGGTGGACATAGTCCGAATTGACACTGTCCGGTTCCCATAAAATATGGTGACAGAATCCGGACTCATCAGTAGCCCCTTTTTTAGGTGGTGTTCAAAAAACCTTTGGCAAGACCTAAAAAACAGTCTGTTGCTGGTGAGAGTTACATCCGTACAGGTCCTTCGAACTGTGTCACAGCTTTATCCGGACTGAAAAAAATTCTTGAAACTAAACGATTTTTCGTTAGAGTTCGTGGGACACTTGTCTCTCTCTGGTTTGTTATTTCAGCCGTTTTCACCTAGAATTTCGCTCCCACCTTCTCTAAAAAGTAACCTCTTCATTTAATGAAGATGACGTCAGCGCCGTTCCCTAATCATTGCAATCCTTTCGAATTCTCCTAGGTATCAAAGCATCTTTTTGTGTGTTTACTATAAATTAAGCATCTCTTTACTGTTTTACCATCATCTTCATACTTACTTTGCTAAATCTCAGAGCTTTCTCTCTCAAACACGAATTCTTCTTTTTGGTTGTGAGTTTATGTTCACAACTAGGAACGCTTTCATCAAAGGCGCGTGGTTTAACCTATCAGAGTTAGAAAGGGCTCAAAAAGTCGAAAGGAAAAGGCGCATTGCTGCACGCCTTCCTACTTCCCCTGAAGACAAACCAGAAATTCCAAGCCCAGAGCATGACCAGGGCTCTTCTTCAACCAGGAGTGTTAAACCGAGGAGATTGTTTCAAACTAATCTTTCGCCAATCGTTGCAGGCTCGTCGGTTCAGGAATCGGAGCCTACTGTTGAACCAGGGCAAGCAGTTACCAGTTTCAAGAAGCCTTCCCCATTTATTGTCATGGGATCAGATGCAGATGTCTCTCCCAATAAACTAGTTGATCGGAGAAGAGGTCGCCCGGTAAAAGGGCAGGCTTCAAAAGGTACGCCTTCAAAATCAGGGGCCAAAAACAGCAACACGGGGTCAGAGAACAGCTGTCCGGACCGGAGGCCTCTAACTCAAGCCTCCAAAAAGAAACCACCATACCTGAGCCCTAACCGGAGGTCAGATTTCAGGAAAGCATTGAAGCCCAACAGTCCGGAGGTCGGACTAAACCAACTTCTAACTCCCATAACCCTAAGTCAACTGAAGAGGCTCTATTTGAGTTTGAAGACTCCGGACAAACTAGTGATGCTGGTGCTGCCAAGAAGGATAAAGGCAAAGAAAAACTATGCCTTAGGCACCCAAATATGCCAGAGATCCTTAAGGGAAAGGTTGGACCTTGTTTCCACAAGGTCAATGTTAAGTATTTACTTGTTTTGTAAAAAATCAATTATGCCTTCATCCACACAGCCGAACTGGGTCGGATGCGAACGAAGTGGGGGATTCCGGAGAATGTAAAAATAAGAATCCCAGTAGACCCTGAAACGTCGATGGACTGCAAGCTTAGTGAAGTGGTCATCTTCACTAAACTTTTTAACTGGGGACTAAGGTTTCCCTTAGATCCGGAGATAGTCAAATATTTCCACCTCATCAAGCTCTGCCCAAGTCAACTGAGCCATAATGCTTGGTACACTCTCATGGCCTGTATCATGGCTTCCAGGCTCTCCAGAATTCCTCTTCCAATGGAGGAATTTGCAGCTGTGGCCAGCCTCTGCAGAAATCCCCATATTCCCTTCTATCACTTCAACATAGGTGATAACTACAAAAAAGTAGATGACCTGCTCGAGTCGGAGAGAAATTGGAGGACTCAATTCTTGTTCGTGAGTGGCGCTTGGAAAAATGGGAAGAAGATCAAAGCCGGAGTCAACCCGAGTCTCCTCACCAGTAGGTGGTGAAGTGATAGTAAGAATCCCACCTTACATTCTCATTTTTATTTTTATCAAATTTGTTTAACTGATTTGCCTTGTCTTTTTTTTATTTCTTAACAGTGATGCCCAAAGACTTCAATGATTATTTAAAGGTCGGGCAGATTACTTGCACCAAGATAAACACTTAGGTTGCTGAAAAGTGGGATAATCGCTTCCACAACGCCTTTACTGGAGGCAATCTTGCAAGGTCTTACCTCTGTAACACTACTGACCGGAGGGACTTAACTTGGGAGGAACTTACCACTCCACCCCCTCCGGATGTAGTCCTTAAGAGAACACATGCACCGGACGGGTCACTGTACTTTCCTGGTCGAGCCAAGGCCCCAAGTAAGATAAAAGGAAAAAAAGAGAAGGGCAAGAAGAATGTGGTCGAAGCTAATCCCACTGAAGCGGAGGAAACTGCTCCAACAAACCAAGAGGGCCAGTTCCAAGTCAGATTGATGATGCTCTTCTAGAAGTTGTGGGGCAGGAGAGTAATAGGGAAGAGGCAGGATCTCCAAAACCTTCAAGGGTTCCTAAGAGAGACAGGAAACGGGGAGCAAAAAACAAAGACAGGAAGGCCAAGAGGAAAAAGACCTCCAGGGGTGATGAACTTTCTCTCCGGCCACTGGAGCCCCTCCCTCCTGTTGACCCTACTGATCCAACAAGAGCAGAAGAGATCCCTGGTGACTTTCAAACCGATGAAGTTGGAGGAGGAGACATCAGTATCGACGGTGTCGATATTACAGGGCTTGAGGGACTTGGTGACTACTTTGAAAACCTCCCCAGAGACGACTTTGCTGGGCCCTACCTCCCTCCAAGCACTTCGAACACTGTTACCTTCAATGGTAAGTCTTTCACCGTTTCAAGTGAAAGAGATGTTATAACTCACTCTATATTGAGTACTGTTCAGCCAGTGCTGGTTCTGGAGAAACAAGTGTGAGGTCAGTCAGCAATCATTACTGCCCTTAATTCTGACAAGGAGAGATTGTCCGGAGACTCTCCTTGTTAGAGCCCTGAATCCACAATGAGCTGATCCCTCACCATCATGTAATTCGGAGAGGACTATTTGAGATTCATCAACCCCCAAACATCGTAAGAGAGGTTTACTTTAAGACTTCTTATAAAGAACATCTCTTAGTATGATAAAACCACGAGCCTTGTATTTTACTTTTCTTGCTATTGACTTATCCGGAGGCAAGATGCCATCGGAGAGATATTGAATGAGAGGAAACCTCCAATCTTGGGGCTGTCCCATATGTATATCGAAGCTTTCTTCCTCCTTACCCATATTGAGTTGAATGGAAGGGCACTCTAGCACATGGATCCAAGGGTATGATTCAGTATAGGCTATGGTTGCCAAGGAGTATTCATTTTCAGTTCGGGGTATGTACTCATAAACGATGCTCTTGAACTTAAGTGCCTCATTTTTAAGAAGAAGTAAGTACTTTACCAATTTCTCCTTTTTGGATTTAGATTGACCTTGCGCATGATGGATAAGAAACTGGGAATCACTCATCAACTTGACCCTTTTGGCTCCACAAATAAGAGCTAACTTTAAACCGGCTATAGCAGCTTCATATTCGGACTCATTGTTAGAAGCCCTAAAAGCAAAACATATAGCTTGGTACATTTTTTCACCATACAGAGAGGTCAAGCATACCCCTGCACCACATCCCATAGTACTTGATCCACCATCCGTCCGGACGACCCAGACCTTTTTATCTTTCATCTTAGTCGTTTGCTCTGTATCCCTGTCTGAGTGGAATTCAACTAAGAAATCAGCCACAGCTTGGGCTTTGATTGCTGTTCGAGGAGGAAAATCAATATCAAAGTCCCCTAGTTCCACTGACCACTTAGTCATTCGAATCGAAATATCCGCTTTTTGTAGAACGCTTTTCAGGGGATAGGATGTCCGAATAATAGGATGAGCCAGAAAATAAAGCCTCATCTTCCTAGCAGCAATTACCACGGCTAGTGCTAACTTTTCAAGCTTTAGATAACGTTTTTCTGCATCTATCAAGCTCTTGCTGATGTAATACACTGGATGGGGATAACCATCCACCTCTCTTACCAACACAGCACTTATGGCACAACCGGAAACTGCCAAGTATATGAAAAGAGTCTCTCCATCAACAGGTTTATATAAAATCTTGGGGGAGGACATATGTTTTTTAAATTCATTAAAAGCCTCATCATACTGCGAAGTCCAGTCGAATCCCTTTGCACCTTTTAAAGTTTGAAAGAACGGGGCACACCTGTCCGAAGACCTTGAAATGAATCGATTTAACGCTGCCAACCTCCCGGTCAATCTTTGTACTTCTTTAATATTTCGAGGAGGCTCCATTTAGAATAAAGCATTAAGCTGGTCCGGATCGGGCTGTATCCCTTGCTCACTTATAATATACCCTAGGAATTTTCCGGACTGCACTCCGAACACACACTTCTCTAGATTTAGTTTCAAATTTACTTTTACTAAGTTAGCAAAAGTTTCTTGTAAATCTGCCAAGTGTAGCTCTTCGTCCACACTTTTTACCATTATGTCGTCAATATATACTTCCATATTTCTTCCAATTTGATCAACAAAAGCTTTGTTTACTAACCTCTGATAGGTAGCCCCAGCATTTTTCAACCCAAATGGCATCACCTTGTAACAATGAAGGCCCCTATCAGTGACAAATGTAGTATGCTCCTGATCCTTCGGATCTACTTGAATCTGGTTATACCCGGAGAAGGCATCCATGAAAGATAGTAGCTTATTCCCAGATGTAGAATCCACAAGCTGATCAATCCGGGGGACAGGATACAAATCCTTTGGGCAAGCCCTGTTGAGATCTGTAAAATCAATACACATACGCCACTTTCTATTTTTCTTTTTCACCAAGACCGGATTGGTTGTCCATAAAGGATACTGAGACTCCTTTATATGCCCCATTTTAGTAAGCCTGTCGACTTCTTGAACAATGACATCAGCCTTTTCCTTGGAAAAAACTCTTCTTTTTTGTACCACAGGCGCTATGTCTCTTCGGATGGACAAGTGGTGTGATATGATATCTGCTGGTACCCCGGGTAACATCAGCATTGCACCAAGCAAAAACATGCTGATGGTCTTTTAGGAACTTCAACATTTTACTCTTTAGTTTGGATGCCATTTTGGACCCTATCTTAACATTTTTTCCCTCTTCCAAAGAATGTGTTTCAACTTCTTCAACCGGTATTAAAACTCCAGGGGTCTCTCTGGGGTCATCAATTTCACCCTCACCCCCAGAAAGCCCCTCAAACTTCTATTCTTCATTGATACGAACTGCCCCCAACGTCCGAGGGGCCAGTGCTGTTGCATAACACTCTCTTGCAATCTTTTGGCTGCTCCGAACAACTCCCACTTATCCTTGCACAGCATATTTCAAACATTGGTGGACTATTGAGGCCACTGCATGCATCCTAGAGAGCCAAGACCTCCCTAGAATAGTATTATAACAAGTGGGACAATCCACTACAACAAACAGTATTCTAACCATCTTCTTAAAAGGGCCCTTACCCAACAAAACTTCCTCTTCGAACTCCCCGATCACATCTACTGAGCTTCCAGTGAAACCCACAATTAACCTGTTCGAACGCTGAATTACCGCAGGATTTTTCATCTTTTTATAGGAAGTTAAAAAGATGATATTGGCTGAACTCCCAGTATCCACCAAAATTCGTCTTACGTCATTGCCCCTAATGGATGCTCCTATGACAACAGCATCTTCATGAGGACCTGCTATATCCCTCAAGTCATCCTCATCGAACACAATGAAGGGAAATGGAATCTATGATTGATAGGAAGTATGCCTCCCTCCAGTTGGGTAGCTAAAGTATGAACATGCCTCTTCCTTGAAGAAGCAGTGGGTGCTGTCATGGTATCCCCTCCGAAAATTGTGAGTGACTCAAAAAAGTTAATAAGCCCGGACACTGTTTTACAACGTTCCTCAATGGCACCCACTCTGTTTCGAGTTGGATCAGGGTCCAAGTACTCTGACTCTACATCGAACCTTTCGATTATCACCATAGCTCCCTCCGGAGCGGATGTGCCTGCATTGTTCGGAACAGGCCGATGAGCATTATCAGGCCTATTTCCTCCTCTTCTTTTAACATATGCTCCCAACTTTCCTCTTTCAATAAAATTCTAGACTTCTTGCTTTAAAGCAATGCAATCGTCAGTGGTATGGCCAGTATCATTGTGGTACTGACATAAGGAATTTTTACGATGCTCCTTAGGAGATTGTAGTGCAGTCGACCTTCTATAGTGTACTTCTTCCTTTGTTTTATCATAAATGGTGGCTACACTTTCTTTTAACTCAGTAAACCACTCCGGTTGAACCCAATGCCCTCTCTTATTTCTAGATTGCTGACTCTGGGCAGGCGCAGCTGGCTGAGACTGAGCTTTAGCTCTGTTATGACCCTGCCCGGCCTTCTTTGCCTTGTTCCCGGACTGATTTTGATTGGGGTTTGGTGCAACCGGGGCAGGCCTCACCTGCCTGTGCACCCTAGTTTTCTTTGTTTCATCCACGTTAATTTGATTTCCGACCTGATTCAGTAAACCTCCCCATGTCATGGCCTTTTTTCTGCTCACTGAATCAACCAAATTTCCAGGTTTTAAGCCCTGCCTCAATGAAGCTATTGCTACTTGTTCGAAGCCATCAGACAACCCATTTTTGGTATTTACAAAGCGAATTATATATTCCTTCAGAGATTCATTCGGTTCCTGGGCACAATGGATAATTGTATCTCCATTGCCCTTCACCTCCTTACTTCCAATAAACTTCCTCCGGAAGGCCACCCAAAAGGTATCGAAATTTCTGATGCACCCCTGTGGTAGGCTGTTATACCACTTCAGAGCCACTCCCCGTAAAAGACTGGGAGAATGCTCTACAAAGCAACTTATCATCGTCATCGAAATTCATCATGAAATTTTTAAATTGTTCCAAGTGATTGTTCGGGTCTTTACTACCATCGTATTTTTCCATCTTCGTGCTATCGAACCTCTTAGGGAGGTTCTTGGACAGGATCTTGGAAGATAATGGAGATTGTCTCCAATTCCGGCCACGACTGAAAACGGTATCCTCGTTAGGAGTTGCAAAGATACTTGGCTCATCATGGAAGGCAAAAGGATCCACCAGCAACCGGTCTATGTGTCTCCGGCTATGAGATGATCTTTTGCCTATATGCCTCTTTAACTTTCCATGCCTATCCCTTTTTCTTGAATACTTTTTAACCAACTTTTGTTTCTTTTTAGATCGGCCCTCATCACTGCTGGAGGACAAGGATTCTTCAATTCCATCTTCGTCCGAGGAGCTACTGGAAGATTCTGAGTCTGAATCAGAGCTCTGCACTGGCTTGGACCGGTGAGACTTTTTGGAGCTAGCATGAGTCTTCTTCGTACTCACATGGGTCTTCGAAGGCTCATGCTCTCTAGGGTTGTCAGTATGATGAGCACCTGATGCCTTTGATTTCTCTTTTATGCCCATCTTTACCTTTTCTGCCCTCAGAGCTTCTATTTCGCCCTTTAATCTATCACGCTCCTCGATGGTATATTCATCATTTTCCCCCACCACTTCAAGCAAAGATGGTGGTACTTCCGGTACGTCCGGATTAATTCGGACTGATTTTTCTGATGGTTTCGAATGCTAGATTCAGGCACCGTCGTACTCCCACTATGGTCGCAAATTTGGTGTGGTATATTTTTGTCTGGGGGTAAGTTTGTAATTTATGTTTAGAGTTTTGTGGAGTTTTGTGAGTATTTAATGTTTGGGTAGAATGTAGAGGGAGAATTGAGCTGCATGGTTGTATTTAATTTTTATTACCCTCATTTAATGTTGGTGGTTGGGTATTTATACCCTAATATTTGAGCCACATGGGCTTTCGGGTCGTGTTTAATAGATTTGGGTCGAGTTTAAGGACCCATTAGTTCTAAGTAAGTGAACAGGCAGCTTAGTCAAAAAGTGATTAGATTTTAAGTACTTTAGTTCTGTTAGGATAGTTCAATGGGTGATGGTGTCCGAACTTCCCATGTTCGCTAAGGTGGACATAGTCCGAATTGACCCTGTCCAGTTCCCATAAAATGTGGTGACAAAATCCGGACTCATCAGTAGGGACCTGCGAAATCATCCTTCTTAGAATCATTGAAGTATAAATCAATGTCCTGAAGGGCACTAATGTCCACTTCTTCATTCCCTCCCCCAGCAACCTCTTCGGACTGCAGACCTGTTGGGATTTTTTCTTGTAAGGTGGGATCAACAAGGGCTGGTAGAGACAGAGTCTCCGAAGGAAGAAGAATTATTTATTCTCCCAAGGTGACTTTCTTCTTCTTAGAAACTTTCTCATCACTACTGGCCTTTCTTTTCCTGTCCTTCTTAAGAGGCTTGGGTGGGTTCTGCAACTCTCTCGCCTCCCTTACTGTTTCAGCCTCTACTACTTTGAGTAGGGCAGCGTCAATTCCCCCTTGGATCCTCGAACCAGTCCCCTCTGTGGCTGCTTGAACCAACTCTGTTGCAGCTTTCTTCTTCTTGTTCTTCATTTTGCTAGGATCTTTTGCTCTGGATGGTAAGACGAATTTACCATCTTTGGCCTCTGTTCGTTTGAGAATTACACCAGAAGGAGGCAGTGTAGTTAGCTCTTCCTATGAGAGGTCCCACAGCCTGTGGTGTTCCACAGATGGGACCTCACAAAATTGCCCGAGGTGAAGCAGTTGTGGAAGGAATTCCCCCAATGCTCTGCAGCCCATGCGTTAAGCTTTGCACAGGTTTTCCCCCTCCTCTAGGTGTCTGGTGAACTCCTTTGGCAACACTGAAAAATGAGTAATAAATTAATCAGAATAGGAACACTTGTAATTCAAAAAGGAGAAAAGCATGAGAAACAAAGATAGGAAAGAAACTCACCAGTACTATTCCACCTGCTAGTCAGCATGTTGGGATTGGTGTTGGCCTTGATCTTCCTACCGTTCTCCCATGTCCCACTGACAAACAGAAAATGTGTCCTCCAGTTCTTTTCGGACTCCAGCAAGTCATCTACCACTTTGAAGGTGTTCCCCATATTATCATGGTAGAATGGAATCTGATGATTCTTGCATAAGCTTGCTACAACAGCAAACTGCTCCATTGGGAGTGGGATTTTTGACAACCTTGATGCCATTATGCAAGCAAGGAGAGAATACCATGCATTGGGGCTTAGCTGGCTATGGCAAAGTTTAACTAGGTGGAAGTACCTGACGATTTCTTGGTCTAATGGAAATTGAAGTCCCTAGCTTAGCACTTCGGTGAAAATCACCACCTCGTTAAGATTGCAGTCCATAGGGATCTCCGGAGTGATAGGTATCCTTACCTTTACTGACTCCGGAAATCCCTATTTTGTATGTATCTGGCCCAACTCAACAATGTGGGTGTAGATGTAGTTTATATTTTGTAGAGCCAACAGGTATTTGACACTAACGTTTTTGAAGCAAGGGCCTACCTTGCCCTCTAAGCACTCCGGAAGCTCCGAATGAGTCAAACAGACCTTGACCTTGCTTTTTCCCTTCTTGTCACAAGTAGCATCCCCGTTTGACATGATGCATCAGTTTCAAAGGGAGCCTCTTCAATACTATCTTTCATTATTTCTTCCATCACTGTGGAAGGTTTATCAGTTGCCTTGGATGGATGGGGGTCAGTTTCTGGTACCGAAGGCTGTTCGGATGGTTGAGTACATGTTGCCTCTAAAGGCCTGGTGTCCGGTTGAGGTTGAGATTCAGAGGGCTTAGCCCTTATGGCTACTTTAAATGCCTCCGTCCTGAGGGCTTGTCCCTTGAGGTTGCTTTAAATGCCTCCGACCCGTAGGGATTTGGAAGTGAAGCAGTAGATTGAGTTTTAGTTAGACGGGTCGTCCGACGAGTGGTTATCTTCTCCTGAGACTTTTCAGCGTCAGAACCCATGGCTATGAAGGGGAAGGTTTTCTGATACTCGAAACAGCTTTTTCTTTAACAACAGAAGGTTGAGACTCTTAAACAGAAGAGGCTGAGGGAAAGGATGAAAGGCTTGGTTTGAATAGCTGTTTGGGCCTAGGATTTTTAGATGAAGATGACCCTTGATCGGCTTCCTAAGTCAGTTCACTAGATTTCTCACTTGGAGAAACTGAGAGGCCTGCATCAATGCGATTCTCTCTTTCTACCTTTTTGGCTCTTTCTAACTCTGATAGATTTAACCAGCCGCCTTTAACTAGTGCGTTTCTGGCTGTGAATATAAAACCTCTCAAGAACAAGTTGAAGGTAAGAATGAAAATCTCTCTAAAAAGCTTTGAGTGATTAAGACAATGAAATAGTGAAAGAGAATTTATATAACAGTAAAAAGGTAACTGTTACCTATGAGAAGTTGAAGAGGGTTTTGCAATGATTAAAGGTTGCGCAAACGTGTGAAGAATCAAAGGCCTAGGTAACTTTCTAGACTTAGTGGGCGCGTCGGTCTAGGAAAAATAACGACTGGTAGGTCGAACCAAACATCGACACGTGTCCCACGATCCAAGAAGAAAACTCTTAGAATTTTGGAAAGAGAAACCAGTTCTGACAAACTTCGAACTGAGTTGATGTTAAGAGCAAACTGTATGATACGAACCACATAGGCAGGTCGGACAAAGTTGAGACGGGCTTAATGAGTTTTTTGTTTTAGCCCTACCCAAGACATTTGGCAAGGCCTAAAAAAGAGGCTGTTGATGAGTTCGGGATATTCAGACACATCCCACTGCATAATCCGGACAGGGGTAATTCGGACAATGACATGCCACTAAATAATCCGGAGAGGACAAAAGTAAAACACCTTTTGATTAAGCTATTTGCTAATCTACTTAAAAGTTTAATGGGTCCTTAAACTTTACCCGGATTTATAACTTGACTCGTAAGCCCATGAGTCCTAAATTAAGAGTATAAATACCCCAACCACTCTCATTAATGCGGGTAATGAACATTTAATACAGCCAGACTGCTCAATTATCTCACTACTTTATATACCAAATACATAATACTCAAAAAACATCACAAAATACTTTACAAAATTACCCCCAGCTCAAGATAAACCAAACCAAACCTATCTGGCCATTTACTCCTATCTCTCTCCAATTTTTTCTTCAGACCCTCCAAAATAGTACGGTTCGTGACTTTGACCTGCCCGTTTGCTTGCGGTTAATAAGGTGTGGAGAAGTGTTGGTTGATGGCATAACGTTTACAGAATATAGTCATCACTCTATTTTGGAACTGCAACTCATTATTTGTCATGAGGATGCGAGGTATGCCAAATCGAGATAATATGTGTTGTGAGAGGAAATTACACATGTCTGCCGCTTTGGTTCTTGAGAGAGCTTTAGCTTCAACCCATTTAGAAACATAATCAACAACCACTACCAAGAATTATTATTTACCTATTTCCATTGGGAGTGGTCCCACAAGGTCGATGTCTCACTTTTCAAAAGGGAAAGAAACGGGAACTACCTGCATTGGTTCACTTGGTAAGTGGTTAGAATTGGAAAATTGTTGACACTTACTACACTATTGAACTAGTCTTCCCGTGTCGACCGCCAAAGATGGTCAATAGTATCCAGCTAGTAAGAAGCAACAAACGAGGCTACGATATCCATAGTGCGCTCTGGCCTCTCCTGAGTGTAGCTCTTCCAGAATCGACGTAGCCTCATTCAAATCTAGGCATCGGAACAGAGGGTGAGTAAAGATGTTTCTATTGAGGATGTCGTTAAAGACGCAATACCTCGTAGCTTTCAACTAGAGAGCTCGAGCGACGGATTTGTCGCTCGATGGACCCTAAACTGAAGATAGTAGAGATATGGTTTGCGCCAGTCTGTCATGGGGGTGGTGAGGCAGACCTTATCGCTCTGGTTTAGAATTTCTATTGTGAAAACTGTTGCAGTAAGATTAGTGGATGCTCGCCGAGAGCCTCTACTTTGGCGAGGGTGTCGGCATCAGAATTTTTTAGTCGAGACACCTACTCGTAAATGACTTGAGAAAATTTGAGTTCGGTTCTTTCAAAGCAGCAAAATAGCCATGGATATCGGTTTTCTTAGCATCATATGAGTCGTTGGACTGATTAACCACCAATTGAGAATCCGAGCGGACCCACAGATTCTGAGCGCCGCATATTAGTGCCAATTTTGTTCCGCAAATAACAGCCTTATATTCAGCAATATTATTATTGTCTAATTTCTTCCGCTGTGGGTGGCTTTAAAATAATACCTACCTCGCCCCCAGATGCATTGGAGGCTCCATCTACTTCAATGATTCACTTCGACCACTTAATTTCACCCTCGACATTGGCAGGCAAAAGTCTGGTATGGGGCGCGTAAAACTCGGTGATGAAATCAACTACGTCCTGACCTTTGATAGCGCTGTGAGGCTTTTGTTATCGTGCTCGCCCAACTCGATGCTCCATTTTGTCAGAAGCCCGAAGCATCTGGCTTTTGTAATACAACTTTGAGCTAGACAATAAGTTCGAACAACTATCGTGTATCTTTGGAAATAGGGCGCATTTTCCGTGCCGCTACTACTAGGGCCAGTGCAAGTTTCTCTAGATTGAGATAGCGGGTCTCGGCGTCGAGTAGAGTTTTACTCGCGTAGTAGATAGGGCGTTGTACACCATCAGGATCCCGAAATAAAACTGCACTGACGGTACAGGATGAGACAGACAAGTATATAAAAATAATTTCACCTGTCAGAGGTGTAGAAAATATCTCAGGCGAGGTGAGGTATTGCTTTAAAGCCTCGAAATATTTGTCGCATGCTTCTGTCCGTGCAAATATCTTAGCGAATCGGAGAATTTTGAAGAATGAGTGACTGACTTTTATCCAACGCTCAAGAAATAAAACGTTATGTCGCTGCTAACCAGCCTGTCAAGCATTGAACTTCTTTAACGTTGGAAGGTGGGGCCATCGTGAGAACAACTTGTAATTGAGCTGGATCAGCTTTGATCCCTTTCTTGCTGACCACATAACCAATAAATTTTCCACTATGTACACCAAATGAACACTTGACCGGGTTAAGCTTCAGATTATATTATTGCAACACACCGAATACTGATTTAAACACCTCAAGTTGGGTTTCCGGAAAATATGTTTTAACTAACATATCGTCAATATAGCCCTCCATATGTTTACCCATGTGATCCTTGAAAATGTGGTGGACCAATCTTTGGTACGTAAAACCTACATTTTTTAGGTTGAACAGCATGACTGTGTAGCAATAAAGACCGCATTCGGTTTGAAATGTCGTATGCTCTTTATCGGAGATGCTGAGGCAAATTTGATTATAACCCGAGTAGGCGTCCATGAAGGAGAGGTATTCGCAGCCGGAAGCGGAATCCACCAGTTGGTCAATACGAGGAAGAGGAAATGCGTCCTTTTTGAAGGCCTGATTCAAGTCAGTGAAATCCACACACGTTCGCCACTGGTTCCCTTCTTTTTTACTAGTACAGGGTTGGATATCCATACTGGGTATCGAGCTCGTCGTATATGACCTAGGAATAAGAACTTATCCACCTTCGTGCCAATAGTTTCTTGCTTCTCAAGGGAGAACGAGCGACGCTTCAATCTCACTGGTTTGGCGTGCAGATCAATTGCTAACTCGTGGTAAATGATCGAAGGGTCTACCCCAGACACATCCCGAGCGTCCTAGGCGAAAATATCTAACTTTCACGTCTAAGCTCCTTATTGCCTACAAATATTTCCCGGAAGGCTCTCCACAATCCTACAAAATTATGAATCGATGCTTTAGGAAAGCTACTAAACCAGTCTATCGCATTACCTTTGAGAGTCATAGACAATGCTCGACAGAGCATGACATCATCAGGATTATAAGCAATCATCATATTACAGAATTATTCTAAGTACCGTTCTGGATCTCTCGTGCCGTCCTATACCTCCATTCTGGAGGGCTCGAATTTTCGAGAGAGCTGAGCTTCAAGGATTCTTTCAAAAAATTGAGATTCTTTCAGGATATACAATGAAATTTTAGATTGTACTGAACAACCTCAACCTCATTTGCTTTCTTCGACTCCTGAAGTTCTCCCTCCAGCTGGTGGCTGGGCTCCTTGGAATATTGTTTGCTTCCACTTTTGTCATATCCTTCTCTTCTATCCTCACGTCGGGAGGAACGATCTCTGCGGTTTGAGCGACCATCTTGCGGTCCTGTTCGATGACACGTGTGGGTCGGAGCTTGAGCTTTAGCTTTAAATGCATCAATCGCGTCATTCAGTCCAACGATAGTGGTGTGCATATCTTGCTCTCTGGCACCATGCTCACATGCTACCTTAAGCTACTCATGCTATAGATGTTGAAGTTGTTGTTCGAGTCGCTGAGTTATCGTCTGAGTCACCGCGACTTCGATTTCTACATTACGCAGGACTAGGTTCAAAACAACCTCAGGCATGCGTGGTGCAAGCTCTAGCTCTGTTTGGGGTATCGCTTCCACACGCGTTACCACTGCTGACATGTCGATGGCTACCGTCATTGTGGGCTACTAACCAAGTCCCTCCATTGGTGGGTCGGGCACCGTTCTCCGTCGATCAGCTGCTTCGTTTGGTTCCTGTGTATCTCTTTCGACCCCTGACCTTGTCATAACCATGATTTCCCGAGTTGTTTCTGGGAATGCCCCCCAATTGTTTATAGAAAAATATAACAACTTATGACAAGAAAAGAGTTTTTTTTGTATTATGTTGAGAATATATCATTATTTGGGTCTAGTACCCATTTTATACACTTTTTTCTCCTAATTAATGCTCATTCCCTTTATTCAAGGGTTAGACTATCATATATGATTACAAGCCCTAAATTCGTGACCATAAATCCGGTCTCCTATCATATATGCTTGTTGGCTTATTTAATTCGTGGCGTTTGAATCGACCTCATTTATTGCCTCTTCCGTTACGACCGCCTTTGCTCGGTTTCATCTGCTCTGCTCATCTCGTGTTTGACTATAAACCGAGCTGCATCTTTCTACACTATTTCCCCTCTTGATGGGGCACTGCAGTGGAACTCGGCTCAGCAAAGAGGCTTTGCTCTGTTTGGAGCCTTTAGGGAGTCCTTATTGTCCTGGTCCTCATAGTGGGCTTCTAATGATAGAGCTCAGCTTCGCCGGCGTCCTTGCTATTTTGATCGTCGCGGTCGACCATTGTTCATAGGGAACTATTCCACTCAGTTTCTTTATTTTTCTTAGTTGACGCTCAGAGCTTGAGCTCTACTCGGTCTGGAACCTCCATGATATTTTCACACGCTCTTTACCTTGTCATTTTCCTAGTTTAGGTTTATACCTGTCTTTTTCCACTTCTCCTATATTTGACCATGTGGGGCGATGAGGATTCTCAAATCATAATACAGTTAAATGAATTGCAACAAGAGGAAAATATATCTAATTTGCTATAAATGCAAAGAGATGGTGAAGGAAAAATAAGGATGGAACAAATATTTAAAGTGTTACAATTGTTGATAAAAAAAAGTAATGACAAAAGATAATAACGATCAACTTAATTTCCGTGTAAATAAATATATAGTTCACAATGAAGCTAATGAAGTAAAATATATGATGATAAGGATAAGAATTCTAGTATTAAAATTATATCCAAAGAAAAAGTTAATAAAAAGAAAGAAAACTATTTGAAATACATCAACCGAATACTTTAGAACAATCACAATTATCTCAAAATATTTTGGAAGGTGAATTGCCTAGAAAGTTTGATTTGTATAAAATGGATAAGTATGACGAGACTAGAGATCCATAATATTATTCTTATTTATAAAGCTTTCTCTTTGACCTTTAAAGGGAATGTTTTGGTGATCAATACTTTAAAGAACTTTAGAGTACATTTAGAATACAAATCTATTAAAAATGAGGGTGATTATATTATGACTTTGTCGAGAAAATAACTAAAACTGTAAGAAATTATGTTCAAAGGTTTTTTAAGAAATGAATAGTTTGGAAGGGTCTCAAAAGTGAGATGTTTTGGATTCTTTTAAGAGATGTCTTCCTTTATAAATTAATTTTTAAATGATTCAATAAAATTTCCAATTGATAACATGAGTGGTTTCTTAAGAAGATATAACTTTTGTATCAAATTTATAGAAGAAATAAGAGGTAAAATTATGTCAAGTAAAATTCACGAACGCGAAACTGGAATGACTGATAGAAGAATGGCGGTTGATTTAAGAAATTACAAGGTAGGGAAAATGCAACCTAATTGGGTTAGATTTTCATATTATGATAATGAAAATAAGAGGTTCAAACCCCTTATAGAAATAACTGCAACAAATTATGATACAATAATTGATAAAGTGAGTTATAAGCCTCCTAGAATGATGTTTGCTCCACATAATGAAAGAAAAAGAAAGATATTTTTTGTTTATCATAATGGTCATGGTTATACAATAGGAGATTGTTTTCAATTAAGAGATGAAATTTAGAGATTTATTGATAGTGGAGAGTTAGTTAAGTTCGTCAAAAAAAAATTATAAATCATAAGATATTAAAATATATAATATTTCATATAGAGCTAAGCTAATAAACAAGAGTTTTGTGCCATTTCTGGAGGGAATAGTTAGTTGTAACCTCTAATAAATCTAAAAAATGTACAAATAGTTAGAAGAACTATTTCATCTTATAACCAGTATATCAAGTATTTTGTTGGAAATCATGTTGGAGTTTTCAAAAGAAGTCATAAAGTAGCTCGACATTATTATTCTATGTCTCTTAATCCATACAACATCATCGTATAAAAAATACGTAGTACTTTAAATGACCAACATCTAATAAATAAATATGAGCCTCTCATGGAAATTTGAGTGGAAAAGGTTGAAGAAACACATGATCAGTTGCAAAAAAAACTACCAGTAGAGGATGTAATTTACATTGAAATTAAAAAAGGAAAATTAATAAAGATTGGAAGTCATTTAAGTTTCGAATTTAAATAATATAGATATTTTCTAAATAAATATGTGGATTTTCTTTCTTGAAGTATTGAGAATGTGACTGAAATAAGTAAATCAATAATTTATCATGAGTTAGCTATTGATAAAAGGTTAAGACCAATTCATTAAAAGAGAATGATGTTTTCTCCAAAACAATTTGAAGTTATAGTAAAATATGTGTAGAGATTCATTATGGTGGGCCATATAATAGAATCCAAATATTTGGTATGGGTAGCAAATCCAATTTTGGTAAATTAAAATAGTCAATAAAGGATGTGCGCAGATTTTACAGATCTTAATAAATCTTGTCATAATAATCACTTTCCTTTGCCTCGTATTAATCAGTTAGTGGATGCTAGATCCGGTCATGAAGTTTGTTATTTATGAATACATACTAAGGATATAACCAAATTAAGATGAACACTAAAGATGAAAAGTATACAACATTTATGACTGAAATAGGTTTATGTTGTTATTAAGTGATGTCGTTTAGGTTAAAATAATTTTGGTTAAACATATCAAAGGCTCGTCAATCATGTATTCATAAAGTAGCTAGGGAAAATATGGAGGCATATATTGATGATATGATTAGGAAAAAACGATAAGGATAATCATATATCAATATTATCATAAACGTTTGATAACCTTTGGAAATATAACTTGAAATAAAATTCTCTGAAGTGTTCATTTGTTGTACGGGCTGGAAAAATTTTAGGGTTTGTAATCAATATGAGTGGTATTAAGGTTGATTCATAATAGTTAAAGGTAATGATGAATATGGTCTCACCTTAATTGATTAAAGATGTACATAAGGTAACAGACTCTTAGCTTTGCCTCGTTTTATATCAAAATTATTTGATATGAGTCATTCATTCTTTGAAATTCTCAAATGGGCAAAAATATTTCAGTCGAATGACGATTGTGTTAAGGCATTTGATTATTTGAATAAATATTTGATTTCTAGATAAATTTTATCGGTCCTAAATTTTGATGTAAGTTATGTTTTGGTGCATGAATATAATCTGATTCATAACCAATATATTATGTCAGTTAAAATTTGATAGATGCATAAAGAAGGTATTTGAACTTGGAAAAACTGGCTTAAGATTGATGGTAGCATCAAGAAACATGTGTCCATATTTTCAGATATTTTTGGTTATCTTACCTGTTGGTATATAGAATTGGTAAAGTATGAATTTTGAACCTTATAAAATAATTAAGAGACACAAACGATAGTAGGTTATATTAATTAACTTCAAGAGGAAAACATAAATGATAAGGATAAATTTAAGGAAGTTGCACAAACATATTGTGAATAGATTATTCGAGCTCAAGCAAATGGAGCATCATGAGAAAACGGTGGAGAAGTTGGCATTCTTTTTATAAACTCCTTGTGGTGAATAAATTAGTAAATTAAGTTTGACTTTGAGGTAACAAATAATGAAGTAAAGTACAAAGAAATTCTAGCAGATATGAAGTTACCACGTATTTATGATGCAAAAAAATATCAATATAGTTTATGGTTCACGGTTGTAATAAGTTAGGATAGAAGATTATTTGATGCACAATAAGAAAATATGGGGGATTATTTAGAGGTACTAAAGAATTTGGAGGTATGTTATAAAAAATGTTATATTTGAACACGAACTTGTGAGTTGAATCTCGAGGCAGATGATTTGGCTAATTTTGGTTTCTTAGAATATAGTCTTTTAATAATTATACAAGAGCATCCGTTTTACCATATAGAAGTTCAAAAAAATTGAGATCTTTTTATAAATGAAATTAATGATTAGTTTCAAGAATATTTGTCATTTTTAAAGATCAGAAAGTACCAAAGGATAAATATTTAGCTCGAGCTTTAAGAATAAGGATAACATAATATTTGGTTTTTAACGAGGTTCTTTATATGTGAAACAAGACTTGTATTGAGATTTTTAGGTAAGGACGAAACATTACTCATTTTAAGGGATCTACATGAAAGAGTTGATGGAGCTTATTTTAGGATACTAAGGTTTGATTATACGATTTTTGTTGGTGGGATATTTTGGTCTCATCTAGAAATAAATGCCAAGGTTATGGTACACAGTGTTAATCCATGTTAAAGAATGTCTCCATGTCAAATAATTTCTCGCGTATAGAACTTCCGCAGTAAAATGCTAAGGTACTTAAGAATGGATGGTTTCAAGTGAAAAGCCTTCGTATTAACGCTGAAAATGAGCGACTCTCACATGATTTAATGGCTTGCCTATGGGTATCATTCGAACCTCTAATCAGTTGTGGATCACTTTCTGAAACCCTACATATGATCCAAATCCATCAAAGGAGATTCGAATTTCATAATACACAGCAAACATATACCAAATGAAAGCCTGTGGGAGTTTATTTAGAGGTTTGTGGAGAAAAATACCATTTATGGGACTATCTTAAGAATATGGCATGTCTGCCATACATAAATTAAATCTTAAGAGGAAATTTGCCCAAATATATTATAATGAAGAAGACGCGCATTTCTGGATATATGTTAGCTCAAGTTGACCGTTACATCAAATGGGATGAGACTGAAAAGGCAACATTTGCATTGGAAATATGTGTTATACCAGCTTATCCATACAACCAATCACTTCTACACACAGAGAACCGTTAACCTTTATACAAGTTAGTGCTAAGAATCAGCATGAATCTACCAGATATAGCAAAGTAGAAGGCTTGTTAATGTCAAGGTATTCCAATCACATCATAAGATACCGAGGAAATAATAACAACAACAACATATACAACAACCGTGATAGCGGCCTAAGGGACAAACGCCCCCTGCGGAAACTATTTACCGAATTGATTGATAATTTGGCTTTCATCTATTTCAATACTATGGATACATTCCATTACTAAAGGCCACGGAAGATTAATGGCTGAAAAGATATAAGGATACATCAAAGTACTGTAAGTTCCACAATGACATGGGATATTACACAAAGAACTGTTGGCCGCCGCAAGATCAAATTCGACATTTAACAAATGAGGGTAAACTTTTGTAATTCATGAAAAATAAGGAATACGTGAGAAAAAAGGCCATTATAGGCCGAAGAACGATCCAAATAGAGGGTCGAAAAACCACATACCTTTGCAAATAATGTTATATTTTATCTCCCGCAAGAAGAAATACTGAATTATTACCCTGATAGACAAATAGTTGGTGTTATTACTAGAGAAGACCATTTTTCAAGACTCGCAAATTGTTTGAGTAAAAATATATTGACGATCTAAAGGTACAACACCACGAAAAAATTACCCATTTACCGACCACCCTACCCCGGACTGGTATTTTCAAATGATGATATTTGATGCATAACAATACCTCATAGGGATGCGGTGTTAATCAACGTAGCTCTCGTAACATTGTCTGATTCCATAGTTAGGTCTCCTACGAGCTCTGCATCTTTTTTTAAAATGGTGGCATGTATGCATGTGATATTATGTACTATTACAAAATATCGGGTATGCAAGAAGAAATAATATTTTAGTTGAAACTTCCCGGAGAAGGTAAATGACAACAGGTGTCAGAGGATGAAAACTAAAGATGCTACAATAATATTTGATGATTGTGGGTATGTTTATGGGTTAATATATTTTTATTTGCACATGTACAATGATAAATGGGTGATAGATCTAGGTATGTGCTTTAAAATGACTTCCAATAATCATTGATTTGAAGACCTGTGGATGAATGATGGCAGAAGGGTCATCAATGTTAAGTATATTAGAACGGTACGGCTCAAGTTGTCTACAAGACTTGAGATAATAACTAACAACGTAAGGTATGTGTTGGAAGTTAAACGTAACCTTATTTCTATTGGGGTGTTAGTTGAGGAAGGGTTTACCAATAAAGGTGGAGATGATAGACTTAGTGTCTTGCAAGGCTCTCTTTTTGTTATAAAATACAAACAAGACTAATGGTGTGTTAGTTATCGAGGGCTGTGTAATGGTAAATGGTGTGACTAGTATGGTGAATGATTGAATCAGGTTGTAGCATCATCGGCTCGGTGTTTTTGATGTAAATTAACCTCATGAAAGCCTTTGATAATGTTCTATGGTACCTTGTTCTTGATATCCTTGTCACCATGGAATTCCCATATGAGATGATCAGCTGGATTATCCAATGTATTGTTACCCTTTTATATAGCATCAACGTCAATAAATATTTTTATGGTAATTTCCATGATATGAAAGGTCTTAGCCAAAGATACCAAATTTATTCTTTATTTTTTCTTCTAGTTATGCAAAATATTTCTTTTATTCTCAATGAGAAAATAATGCTAGAAAATTTAACTTCCACTGGAAGTGTCATAAGCTCAAAATAGTGAACATGTGTTTTGATGATGATTTAATAATTTTTTGTCACGACGACCTTATTTCACTTCATTTTATCAAAGATGGTTTGAATATTTTCTTCTCGCTCTCGGGCCTTCAACTCGGTCTGGACAAAATTCATATCTTCCTCTATAGGGTCAACCTTATCTTCGGGAATAATCTCATTAACATTTTAGGGTATAATATCAGCTCTCTTCCGGTGAAATATTTGAGAGTCACTCTTCTTATTAGAAGGCTTTTACATAGTGATTTTCGGCTCTTCCTCTATTATCTTACTTCATATATTGGTTTTTGGAATTCTAGACAACTTTCTTACATTTGCTAATTTCAGATCATCAAATTAGTTCTTTATTGATGGTCAGGTTTACTGGTCTTCCATCTTCATTTTCCCTTTAATGGTTCTCAAAGAACTATCTCAATACTTTCGTCGTTTCCTTAGGCTTAACCACATTGTGCATGAAAGAGGGCGGATTTGGGATTTTTTTATCTAAAAATCTGAAATCATATGGTCATCCTTAAACTTTTGTGGTCCTTAATAAGTAATAACAAAATTTAATTTGGTGCGATTGGATTAAAACCGTAAAAAACAAAAACAATAACTTATATGGTTTTAGATCTTGACTCCTTCCCATCTTGAACTTGGAAGAAAATTTTATGTCTTAGGATGTTGGCCACTAATTTATACAGGATGGCGATCAAGAACGAGAAAACAACCTCTTTCTAGTTCGATCATTAACTCTCTTTACTTCTCTTATTTCCTATTACGGGCATGAGATCATCCAGGGTTTGAACCTCAAAGGCTTAGACATTATCCTTTATGGGCATTGGAACTGCATGCCCACATTAGATCTACAAGAGTTAGAAATTGTAGCAACTTCTAGAAAATCAACAATCTCATCCTCCTCCTCCTGTCTACAAGTCTCCTCTACAACGATGTCCACTACTAGATTACTAAGATTAGAATCACCAAGCTCACTATCAAGAAAACTTACAATGTCATTCTTACGCTCGTCCCATGTGTCGGGTGGACGGGGTTAATATTACACAAATTTAATATTTTCTGCCACTATATCATCTTTTGGTTTGTTATTCTGGACAAGTTATCCATCCGCGAAAAGCTTATGAGTTTGGGTCCAAATATTCTCAGATTGTGTCTTATGCAATTCTGACTCTGAAACGATTAATCATATAATCTATGGTTGTACTTTCACCCAGAGCATCTAGGATTATGCAAACTCCAAGCTTGAGTTTTTGTGAGTCACAATAACAATTAGATCTCTCTCGTCAAAAGACGTGCAATTGACTCCTCTAGTTTACGACAATTTTGACATGTCTACTTTGGAACTATTTTCTACCATATTTAGATTGAAAAGAGTGCTATAATATTTAGCTTCTCTTCTTCCTTACTATTACGATATCTTTTCACATGCTTTATAACTTTCGGTTCAAATTACTTGCTCAATTCAATTTCTATTATTACTAACAATTTCTATTATTACTAACTTAATTTTATTTGTTATTTTTGTTTTTACCCAATCATCCCTTTTCATATGATATTTTCTTTATTGTTTTTTCGACGTGACTGACTACCCTATTAATTCATTGGTTCTTTGTATTTTTTGTTTTGTATTTTCGTACTTGTGTTTATCAACTTTGGATCAATTTTCATTGTGGCACTTATTTTACGCTGCTCAGAGATATGCCGATGTATGTTGCTTTTATTTATTTAATATATATATATATTAATAAAAATAATATTTGGAGTCGGTTGTTGTGTGGGCATAAATAGATTCAGCTTTAAGAGAAAAAATATAAATTTCTGGCGGGTAAACAACAAAATCCATGGTTTATACATTTACAAACGACACCGTTTGCTTCTGATAAAGAAGATAACGTTGACCACTAGCGACACCGGAATCTTGATTTTTCGTCGCGACACCGGAATCTTGATTTTTCGTCGCGACACCAGAAGAAAATCGTCCATGGCCGTAGCTTCTTCTCTTTCTTTGAACCGAAACTTAATCTTTTTCTCCAATACCTCAAGACCTAGAGGAGGAAGAAAAAGGTCATGGCAACCAAACAAATTAACCATCTCCTGTTTAATATCTCAGCGATGTCGAGTCTTCTGTCGCTCTTCTTCGTCATCATCTTCTACTTCTCAGTCGCCGGAGATCGAAACACAAACCGCGGAGTCGTGTGTTAATTCAGGTCTCTCACTCTTCAAAAGAGGACAGGTATGTTCGATGCTATTTCGCTTTGTTCACTCTTCCATTTTGAATAGTTTGAGTTGTTGGTTTTAGTAGATTCTATTTTCAGTATAAAAACCGCATCGGCTTGTGATGGAGTGCTCTGTGTAATAGATAATGTAAAACTGATGATCTTCTGGTGATAGTAGATATTGAATGAGTTTTTGTTTTAAGATGCAGTAGTAGTCTTCTGATTGATCTAGTTTGGGATTATAGTTTAGTGACAACTTTAATGGTTATAGTCTTGCATAAGCATCATGACTGAGTGAGCCTTTTGATCAAATTTGGTAGCTCTTTGTGGAAATTGGATTCCCAGGTTAAAGATGCTATGGTCGAGTTTGAAACAGCACTGAGTCTGAATCCTAACCCTGTGGAAGCCCAAGCTGCTCTTTATAACAAAGCTTGCTGTCACGCTTACCAGTAAGAAGCTCATACTTTATCCTACCTCTCGTGCTTAATAATTGTTCATCTTCTACTTGAAGAGGTTTTTGTCTTCGGACTTTGTCAGTAACAACCATGACACCTTTTTCGAATTGTACATAGAATACCTTGTTCGTTCTTTCGGCTGGAAAATAGCGAAGCACATACTGTACGAAGTCTAATAATTAAAAATATCCTCTGAAAAAGTTATGCCTACCCTTACTGGCTGGAAGATATGCTTATCGACCAAATCTCTGAACCTCTAAAAAGTTCATTTTCTTGGAAAATATATCATTGAACATCTGATGTGAGCAGTAAGTATTTGATTTATACTCTTCCTGTAATTTATGCCTCAGAGCCTCTATCAACTATGCTTCAAAGGCGCTGAAAAGTATGTTCCTTCTGCTAATAATTCTCTGATTTATTCTTATGATTGCTTTTGTCTTGAGGAAGAGGGGAAGGAAAGAAAGCTGCAGATTCTCTACGAATTGCTTTGAGAGACTATAGCCTCAAATTTGGCACAATTCTAAACGATCCTGACTTGGCATCTTTTAGAGCATTGCCTGAATTTAAGGAACTGCAAGAAGAGGTTTGCTGCACTCTGTTGCTTCTTGGTGTTTATTGTCTATTGTCTGTTATTCTTTTTACGCATTCAAATTTTTTATTACTTCTCTATGATATGTAACGTTAAGAATCCTTCTTTGGTGTTTTCATTTTCCGAATACTCAGCTTACCTGTTACTAACACGCAGGCTAGGTTAGGGGGAGAAGATATAGGCTATGGTTTTAGGAGAGACCTTAAACTCATAAGTGAAGTTCAAGCACCATTTCGTGGTGTTAGGAGATTCTTTTATATTGCATTCATAGCAGCTGCAGGGATTTCGACTTTCTTTACCATACCGAGGCTAATTTTTGCAATTAAAGGTGGTGATGGTGCTCCTGAACTTTCAGAAGTTGCTGGGAATGCTGCCGTCAACGTTGGAGGTAAAAGAGACTATTTATCTATCAATTTATACCGACTTTAATTCAGACAAAGTAGCTATAAGTGGCTTTCTGTGACCAAGCTTTTAAATCAGTAATTCACAGGTATTGTTGTTTTTGTTGCACTGTTACTCTGGGACAACAAAAAGGAAGAAGAACAACTTGTTCAAATAACCCGAGATGAAACTCTATCGAGGTTGCCTTTACGCCTTTCTACTAATCGGATTGTTGAACTTGTACAACTACGAGACACTGTTAGGCCAGTTAGTATCACACCCTCCTTATTTTTTTGCTCAAATTCTGTACTGAAAGTCATACAGCATTATAATTATGTCTTGGATTATCATGACTTATTTGCTTGCTTATGTCATTGTCATATCGCCACTAATGGTAACTTCAAAAATTTCTTAAATGAAAGAATATATGGGCTATTGCATTATATTATTAGCATTCATTTTTGCAGATCAGTTCTTCAAAAGTAATGGTACCAGTGAATACTTGTCTCTGACTTCTACATGGCTCGTAAAGAACTAACTGCATGTGCTGATTTCAATTTTTATAAGCCTTAAGCCAAATCGAATACATCCTGGATATAATCTCTAACTCTAAAATATTAATAGTCTTTGTTTAGAGAATCAGACAACTGGATTCGAGCTGGAGCTAAAAAAAAAATTAGGATAGGAGTTTGTTTGGTTTAGAATTCAAGAACGTGACAAAATGAGTGGAATTTTTTTTGGTAAAACGTAAAAAATAATACTCTAACGTGTTCATGTTATTTAGTTGGTCCCATTCATGTTTTTGTTTCTTTCATTTTTCATGTTTTTGTTCATGTTTCTGCACCAAAGTGGATGATATTCTCACTAAGGCTTGCACTTAGGTTATTTTAGCAGGGAGGAAAGAGACTGTTTCTCTGGCTATGCAGAAGGCCGAAAAATTTCGGACAGAGCTCCTTAAACGAGGTGTTCTTCTAATTCCTGTTATTTGGGGTAAAGACAAGGAAATTAAAGTGGAGAAAAAAGGATTTGGAGTTTCTAGAAAAGCTACTACTTCTCCTCCTTCCATTGGGGTATGAACAGCAAACAAGGGACTCCATAATTTTATTGAACTTTTGAATTCTCATGAACTTTATACTTCAAATATAAAATATTCCTGCAAGTTTTAAGTTTGAAGCCCATCTATGTTCGTTTCTAACACTTGTGAAACTATTATAGGAAGACTTCGAGAAACGAACCGAGTCAATAATTGCGAAATCAAAGTTGAAAGCTGAAATTCGATTCAAGGCAGATGTTGTGTCACCTGCTGAGTGGGAAAGGTCAGAGCCTAGGTCTATGTACTCGGTTCCTTCTATCGCATATACTTAAGCTGACAACCATAGCTAGGAACCGCGGTTGAATGACGGCTTTCATTCTTTGCTGCACTCCTATATGGGCACGTTAAAAGCCTCACGTGAAATGTTAACTATCGTCAAATCAAATTTGTTTTTGATTTAATAATAACATATTTTTAAATTAGAAATCCGATTAGTAATTAGTACAACTATTTCTTTTTTGAAAAATATACTACAAAATACAATAAAAACAGAACTTTGAAACAGACAACTTAACTATTTTGCTGTGAGCTTTACTAGTGTGCCCCTCCTATATACCACTGAACTGCATGATTTGGTTATCTGGTGTTTGTAATCATCGTTCATTCTTTTCTGCACAACAAATGGAATTTGTATTTTTTCATGCACGTAAAAATGTATAATATATTCGGCTGAAGATCCTTTATGTAAAATTATAAGATGGATAAGAGACCAGCAGAAGTCCGAAGGAGTGACCCCTGGTGAGGATGTGTATATCATACTGCGCTTGGATGGCCGAGTTCGAAGATCAGGGAAAGTAAGTTTGTATTTAAATATGGCACTAGGGTACAAACTTTGGATTGTTCCTTCTTTTTTATTGTTTATTCTTATTCTTATTCATTTGGTCATTATAGTATACAACTGTGATATGTTTATTATCTGTAAGTCTCTGATTGGGAAAAGATAAACGCATATCTCAGGGCATGCCTGATTGGTCAAAAATGGTGGAGGAGCTACCTCTAACTGAAGCTTTACTCAGTAAGCTTGAAAGGTAGATTTTTTCAAGAACTCAAAGAAGGAAGAATTTGTTTATGTTCATCTGTATCTCATTTGAGGTCTTACATGTATTGTACGAGTCGATTTCCTTGTGTATTTGCTCCTTCAAACGCATACAAAGAGTTGAATTTGGTATAAGTAATTTTTGTGTTGGTAAAGGTATTTATAATTTTCATGTTACCGGTCTATGATTTCTTGCTATCTGTCATGAGATGTATGATTGTTTCAATGATTTTATAATGTTTCCTAGGTTCTAAAATAATCAAAATGAAATTAAAAAGGTGTGCTGCAATTTATTGTTAATAAGGTATTAGTTTCAGCGTTCACAGCTGGATTTTGATATAGAGCTAATGACATCGCACTACTTCAATCATTCACAAAATACATTCACTAGCTCATGCACATTGCGTAGCTAAGGCAGATACCTCAATTTAAATACAAACAACCTCTCAACGCCTTCAAGCTCTAGTTACTTGCGCATAGCTCAAACACAATAAAGAATATGAAACTTTCTCCGTTTCCAGTACAATCAGTAGTTTTGCCCATAGGCCATAGGCCATAGCCAACAAAACAAACATAAATTGACAGGAAAAGTAATCTTGTGAATACAACTCCAACATCTATGAAAATAAGAATCCTGAAAACACAGCAATATATACTGCTCTTTCTGATACAATCAAAAGCTAAGACATAAAACAAGCCGGAAACTGATAGAAACATCGGTCATTAACATAATTCACCACGAGACAGATTCTAAGCTGACCCTTCCTCTTTCTTCGCTGAATTTGCCTTAGATGGGTCCAAAGGGGATGGAGATCCATCAACTCCCATCTCTGCTTTTAACTCGTTTATGCTTTCTTCCAATTCATTTATGCGGCCTCCCATTTCATCAAGTGCATTGAAGTTAAGGGCAACAAAAATGAATATGTTCTTTTTACATGGCAGGTAATATACAATACACTTTCTTATTCATATATAAGCAATTGCGCATATATAGGCAGGTTTCGAGCCCTAGGAAGCAAGTAACAAATAAGAATTTCATATCATTTTCTAATAGAGCACAAACTTCTGTATTACAATGCCGATCAGCACAGAAGCATAAGAACATGGGGTTTACGCAATGCAATTTTACTTATTTGAAATATCCGACATGTTGCACAACAATTAATCTTCAAGATGCATAGAGAGAAACAACAGAAGCCTCAGAAAAATTTACTACAAGATAGATAAGCTAGCTGAGTTCATTTTTATAAACCAACAATTTCAACATAACAATGCTAAATCATTTATAGCCAAAACATTAGAGAATCAGACCAAAAGAAAAAGGATATTTTTCGTGATGATGGAGTCAGACATCGTCTGAAACCTAGATTGCTGCAAACAGAGATTTAAAGTTAGTAACAGTAGCATATTTGAAGATCAAAAGGTACTGACCTAGAACTAACCATCTGCTGAAGAAGATTTTGCACCTGCAAAAATAATTTGCACATATAAATTAAAACCATAGAAACCAAGAACAAGGTCCACACACTAGCTTAGCAAAGATGAAACTATACAGCCATTAAAGTATTAGCATGACAGAAAAGCAGCCTCCTCTTGTTATGAAATCAACAATCAAAGTAAACAAAACAATATAACTGAAGAACTTGTGTACTCACAAAAGCTGTCATATCAGAAGTGCTTTGCTTCGAATCTTCTGAATCATGGCCATCCTAAGAAAGAAACCATGTATTAGACCACACAAATCAACCCAAATAAACAATCAGAACTAAGAACAGCAAAAAGTAAAAGAGCACAGATGAAGCGAAATGGTTTCACAAACTGAAAAGAGCTTTATCTAAACGATCACAAGAACAACAAAGAAATTGAGGCCACATTTCTCCAGGCGAGCTCATAGGAGATACGAGGTATATTATTGGAGGCAAAATGTGTCGAAACCCTAACCTAGTGCAAAATACGAAATTCAGATCCGTCTAGTTTTCGAGTGGAGAATGCTAACCACAGATGACGAAGTTTGATAAGAGGAAAAAAATCGTAAAATTAGGGTTAGTTGGGACTCACCATTGTTAGAGTTCAAAGGGATCGATTTCTGGGAGTTTTTGTGTTCCTCTTTCTCTCTGATAGCTGCGTGATGGAAATGAGGAAATGATGATTGAACATTGAAGGCAACATGACTAATATATTGTCGCGTACATTATGCCATTTTAAAATTATAATTTTCAAAAAGAAAAATGTACTACTTACCATTATGCCATTTTTCAATTAATTTATTTTAAATCCCAAATGCCTTAATTAACTTTTAGGTGGTATTTTCAAATTTTAAATTAAAATTAAAATCAAATATATTTAATACTCATAAAATTAAAAACCGATATTCGAATTCATTAACTTGTCTTTTAGCCGATTTAAATTAAATCTTATACCATTAAATACATTAAATGATTAGTTATTAATTTCTTATAATTATATTGAAGTTATTAACTTTTTTTTAATATTAATACTAAAAAAAAAATTATCGTTTATAAACCGGAGAAGACAACTATATTTTACTTTAAGGACGAAACGTTTCAATTGAATTATACTACAGGGATCAATTATTTGGAATTTGAAATGTTGATTTTTGTCATAACCAAACATAAACGAGAGACAGTCGAGTCATACGATGGTTAAAGTGCTTTGAATTTGAAGCATTATTGACTAGTCATGTCAAACTTTAAATCCGCTAAAATATTTGAAGCCCAAGGTGTTATCAGTTATGATAAGGAAATATATTCCTTAGGGACTTAAATGTAATTAATAAGGACTTGAATGATAAGTTCTATTAATATAGAGTAAGATTAAAGCTTTACAGGAAGAATAGGGACTGAACTGTAAATAAACCCCTTATGTAACCGAACTTGTAACTAACTCACTAGGCCTATTTAAAGAGGTCGAAGAGACTAATTGCACCTAGGAAATAATTGGAAGCGAAAGATTATATTCACTACCTAAAATTCTCTCTGTTGATTCTTGTATTCTCAATCTTCTCAATTCAACTTTTATTCTCACCAAATTGGCGCTAGAAAGAGGGGGCGAAGATACCTTGATCGATAGATCAAAAATCGAGTCTCGAATTTGTTCGTTTTCTGAAGAATTTTGTTTATATTTTTGTTGATCGGAGATGAATTCGGAGGAAGGAGATAATCCACATGTTCGAAAAGCTTTGGAGACGTTGAAATCTGATCTGCAAGAGAAGGAGGCAGGTAAGTCAATTCCGATTCAATCAAACCAATTTGATTTTGAAGGTAAAATGAATGAAATGATAAGAAAAGTGGCGGAGCTTGATGAATTTGTTAAAAAGAAACAAGATAATGATGGCGCTAGACTTAGATCTAAAATAGCAAGAGGTGATCGGGATGATCAGTCGGATCCGTCAAATGACGATGGCGACGTTCAATATGTACAGCGTAAAATACATTTTGAGCGTAAGAAGGAGCATAGTGGAATGAAAAGAAAAGAAAAGTTGCAGAAACGGCGGTATGTGGATTCTAGTGAAGAATAGGATTTTGAAGATTCGGAGTCAGATGAAACACCAAGATATGAGCATTCTCGAGGTCATTCAAGAGGAGGAAGGCAAAAGAAGGAAAGACTTGTATATTCTCCTCGGAAATTTGAAGGTGAATCAAGTTTGTATGCTACTGTGGGAATGAGGAACGATGACCAGTTTGTTCAAGGAGTCGATTGGAGGGACTCACCGTTGATTAGTGAGATTAGATCTGTGCCACTTCCGAGGCGGTTCGACATTTCTAAAATTGACAAGTTTGATGGAACTCAAGATCCAGATGATCATATAGAACAATTCAAAAACTATATGACTAATTTCGAAGACGATGATAAATTGGTGTGTAGAGCATTCTCTCAGACATTCAAAGGAACTGCACTAAAATGGTACAACAAGATTCCTAAGGAGTCCATTGCAAATTTTAGAGGCTTTTACACAGCTTTTCGAAGACAGTTTGTGGGAAGCAAAGAAATGAGAGCTAATGGAGATACGATAATACAATGTAAGCAAGTTGTGGGAGAAAAGTTGAAGGATTATACTAAAAGATTTGTGTCAACAAAAGCTGGATTAGATGATTGTGAGGAGGTGGTGGCTATGGCAGCGTTCAGACAAGGATTGTTGCCAGGAGATTTAGCTGATGAGACTACAAGGCGTAGGGCATTAACGTTTGGAGCTCTCATGGCTCAGGTTGAAGATCAGATAAAAGTCGAAGAGTCTACTCGGGTTCGAGGAGGAGGTAGTACTGTTCAGAAAGGGAATAGTCAAGTGAACGCTTCGAATAATAATTCATCGCGCCCGAGGGGTAATCAAAATGTTTCTAATCGAGGAGGTTCGAACTCATACCAAGGGGGTTCTTCGAGCTCATATCAAGGGGGTTCTAATCAGCACAATTATAATAATCAACACCAATTCAGATCAAGATCGAATGTGTGGGTAAGACCAGAATATTATGCGGATTTGACTGAAAGTGTAGCTTCGATATATGAGAAAACTAGGGGAACAGTAAATTTCAGAAAGCCGGCAGCGATTAATAGGCCAAGAGAGGAGCGCAATAACAAGTTTTGTAGGTATCATGATGATATTGGACATGATACAAATGATTGCATTGCTTTGAAGAAGGAGATGCAGATTTTGATAGAGAATGGAAAATTGTTGGAGTATGTAAAAAAGAATGCTAAAGCCATAACTCAAAAGGTGGGCAATCATAATTCTAAGCAGGAAAGTGCATTGATGATTTTAGATGCTGCAGGTGATGAATTTGATGTGGCTTCGGAATATGTCGACCCAGACCCTAGTCGATTGTTGTTGATGTCAGTTGATGAGCCGATGCGTAAGGGACGTGTTCGAGATTTGTGTGCGTTCTTTGAGTCATTGGTAATATTTGGGGGAGATTCAATGACTAATAACACTAATAATTCGAGGAAAAGGCATATAGTGAATTTAACGCATCAAATTGAAGGAGGAACATCAGCACACCTAAGCAACAAGAAGGATGTCCCATTTATAATTTTCGATGGGAATGATTTGAGAGGAATTACTGGGCCACATGAAGATGCAGTGGTCATTGGAGCAGAAGTGTGTGGGGTGGAAATTCGACGAGTATTGATTGATACTGGAAGCTCTGCTAATGTGTTGTTCAAATCAACATATGATAGATTAACTGCTCCGCCTCGGATAGAAAGGTCAGAAAGAACTATAATTGGGTTTACTGGCGCGACAACGAATGTAGTAGGGGAATTTGAAGGTGAAATTTCTTTGGGAAAAGGGCCTTTGAAAAAGAAAGTACAAGTACTTTTTATGGTGGTAGATTGTCCGTCGAGCTATAATGTTATCTTTGGGAGGTCATGGCTAGCAAAAATGTATGCTATAGTTTCTACAGTTCACCAATGTTTGAAATATGTAGTTGGGGAACGATTTGGTGTAGTCCGAAGTGATCAAAAAGTGGCTAGAGAGTGTTACGCTGCTGCATTTAGACTACGTGAAAAAAGTACTGATGATCCAATGGAGAAGTAGCAGTTTGGAGGGTTGCCTTCTAGTGGTACAGATGAGGGAATTGATGATCCGAGGTCAACCCCGAGTTCTGTGGTGGTAAGTGAAGAAATAGAAGAATACGTTTTCAATAATGGTAGAGTACTTCGAATTGGGACTTTATTGTCTTTATCAATGCGAGAAAGATTGTTGAATTTTTTGTCTAAGAACTTGGATGTGTTTGCTTGGAGGTCCGAGGATGTAGGGGGGTCCCAATTGATATTATATGTCATAGCTTGGCAGTGGATTCGAAGATCAAGCAGATAATACAAAAAATGAGAGCTTTTTCGTTGGAAAAATCTGAGGCCATAGTTGCTGAGGTAGATAGATTGTATAAGATGGGGCATATCAGGGAGTCTAATTATCCGAGGTGGACGGCTAATCCTGTGGTGGTGAAAAAGAAGAGCGGAAAATGGAGAATGTGTGTAGACTTCACAGATTTAAACAGAGCCTGCCCAAAAGATCCTTTTCCAGTACCTCAAATTGACCAATTAGTGGATTCTACTTCTGGAAACAAAATTCTAACATTTATGGATGCATTTTCAGGATATAATCAGATTCGAATGAATCCAGAGGATGAAGAAAGCACAACTTTTATTACTGATCGAGGTTTACACTGTTATAGAGTGATGCCGTTTGGATTGAAAAATGTTGGGTCTACATATCAAAGGCTGATGAATAAGGCGTTTGCTTCACAAATAGGGAGGAATATCGAAGTGTACATCGATGATATGCTTGTTAAGAGCAAAGGTGATGATGAACACATTGATGATTTGGAAGAGACGTTTTTGAATCTTAGAGCCATACAGTTGAAGTTAAACCCAGAAAAATGTACATTTGGAGTTCGATCTGGTAAGTTTCTGGGGTATGTGATTAGTGAAAGAGGAATTGAAGTGGATCCAGAACAGTTGAAGGCTTTGATATCAATGTCTTCACCTCGGAATATCAAAGAAGTGCAAATGTTAACAAGCAGGTTAGCAGCTTTGAACAGATTTATTTCTCGTTTTTCAGATAAGTGCTTGCCTTTTTTCCAGGTGCTGCGTCGACCAAATAATTTCGAGTGGACTTCAGATTGTGAAGAAGCTTTTATTAAGATCAAAAATCTTTTGTCCTCCCCTGAAATATTATCAAAGCCTCGAAAAGGTGAGCAATTATTTTTGTATATAGCGGTATCGGATTATGCAGTGAGTGCAGTTCTGATTAGTGAAGATACGGGAATTTTGAGGCCTTTCTATTATGTCAATAAAAGTTTGGTTGATGCTGAAAAACGTTACTTGAAGCTCGAAAAATTGGCATTGTGTATAGTTGTGGCGGCAAGAAAAATGCGTCCTTACTTCCAGGCACATACTATTGTGGTTCGAACTTCTTATCCATTGAAAAATGTATTGCAAAAGCCAGATATCTCAGGGAGAATGACTAAGTGGTCTGTAGAATTGGGAGATTTCGATGTGTTATTCTCTCCTCGAACGGCTGTCAAAGCTCAGGCCTTAGCAGATTTCTTTGTTGAGTTTCATTCGAGTAGATCCGAAGAGAAAGAAGATGAAAAGATACACTCGAATATGATATGGACAGTACGAACTGATGGAGGATCTAGTAACAAAGGGTCGAGTGCAGGAGTTGAATTGGTGGCACCAACAGGGGAGTATATGTTTCAAGCTATAAGATTTGGATTTCATGCTTCGAATAATGAAGCTGAATATGAAGCTGTGCTAGCAGGATTGCGGTTAGAAAAAAATTGTGGAGCAATATTCGTGCGCTTAGAAATAGATTCGCAGTTGGTAGTTAACCATGTTAAAGGAATATCAGAGGCTAAAAAAGATCGTTTAGTCTTGTATTTGCAAGAACTTCGAAGTGTGATGGCACAGTTTGAAAATGTTGAGGTGGAGCATATTCGAAGAGGAAATAACACAATGGCTGATTCTTTAGCAACAATGGCTTACTCTGAAGAATATCCATGGATTGTGACACAACCATTGCCTTCGATTATATCAAGCTCTGAGCAGTGTGAATTTGTTGAGGAGGTAGTAGGTGATTCGGTGCGTATTCGGGGTGATTGGAGAACTGACTTGTTAAATTTTCTTGTAAAGGGAATACTACCTCTTGATAAGCACTTGCACAAGAAAATAAGGTATAAAGCTCTTGGTTATGTGGTATTGGATGGGATATTGTACAAGAGATCTGCATCGAGGCCTTTGTTACGATGTTTGAGTAAGCAAGAATCTCAAAACATTTTATCTGAATTACACGATGGAGATGGGTCAGCTCATTGTGGCTTCAAAGCTTTAACACGTATGGTATTGTTGGCAGGGTATTACTGGCCTACTATATTACAGGATGCCAAGTTGTTAGTTTGAGGTTGTGATACTTGTCAAAGGTATGCACATCTAATACATAAACCAACGGCACCTCTAATGTTAATCTCTGAGGCGGTTCCTTTTGATAGATGGGGGATTGATTTGGTAGGACCATTGCCTATGGCTTCAGGTGGAAGACAGATGATTATTGTTGCCGTTGATTATTTTTCGAAGTGGGCAGAAGCAGAGCCCTTAGCTGGAACAAAAGCTAAGGATGTGATCAAGTTTATTCTAAGTAACATCTGCTACCGTTTTGGAGTTTCTCGAAAAATAACAACGGACAATGGTCCCCAATTTAATAACAAGGAAATTGACTCTTTTTGCTCCTCGAAAGGAATACAGCAATGCTTTTCTACTCATTTCCACCCACAAGCAAATGGGCAGGTGGAGGTTACAAATATATCTATTTTGGAAGGTTTGAAGAAAAATTTGGCGTGAGCAGCAGGGAAATGGACAAATTATCTTCAAGAAGTGTTGTGGGCATATCGAACAACCCCTAGAGAGGCCACAAAAGAGACTCCTTTTTCTTTAGTGTATGGAATGGATGTTGTGTGCCCTGCTGAATCTACATTGCCTTCCTACAGGTTATTGCGATATTCCGAAGTAGATAATGATGAAGCTAGAAGGGTTGAGCTTGATTTGTTAGAGGAAAAAAGGGTCAAAGCACATTTGAATATGGTTCATTATCAAACCTTAATGAGAAGCAGGTACGATGCTAAAGTTAAGAAGAGGGAGTTCAAGGTTGGCGATAAAGTGTTGCAAAAAGTATTTCTTCATACTAAGGACAAGCACCTCGGAAAATTGGCTCCGAATTGGGAGGGTCCTTATGAAGTCAAAATGAAGGTCAAGCCAGGGACGTACAGGTTGTCTGATCGTGAGGGGAGGATGCTCAAACACCCTTGGAATATAGAACATTTGAAATTGTATTGTGAGTAAAATTGAACTTCGAATTTTTACAAGACAGACATACTCTTTCCTTATCTGTTGGCCCAGAAAGGTTTTAATGAGGTGTCTGGTTAATATTGAATTTCATAATAAAATTTCTTTTGGCCATTGGTTGTTTAGTATGATGAATGATTTATTATTTTGGTAACTTGGCAAAGACTGATCATCTTTGAAAGTTGACCAAGAATAATTTTCCAAAGCAATAGCTTTGAAGAAACAACCTATTTTGAGGTGCCACGTCTTATGAGTGCATCTAATTTTTGAGGTGCCACGTCTTATGAGTGCATCTAATTTTCGAGGTGCCACGTCTTATGAGTGCATCTAATGTTCGAGGTGCCACATTTTATGAGTATATCTAATTTTCGAAGTGCCATGTTTTATAAGTGCACCAGAAATTTGAAATATTAAGAAAGTTGCTTGTTTCATCGGATAAAACTTGAAGTTTAAAAAAAAGGAGAAAACTACTTAATTAAAACACACAAAAAACAAACGCGACATATATAATCTACTGTTTAGTCATCCTCTTCTTCCGATGACCCTTCAGAAGCATCATCTTCCTCTGAGGAGCTTGATGGCACCTCGAATGCTTCATTTGGACGATCTTCCTCTGGAACTTGTTTCCAAAATTCTGTTAAATTCAACCTTGGATAGGCAGCATGGATTTCTCGAAGAAGATCGATAGCTGTTTGAGTTTGAGCTTTCTTGATACCATTAAGCATCACAGAACCAACAGCAGCTTCGGCTTTCTTGACGGCAGTTTTCTTTTCCTGCTCGAATCCTGTTTGAAGCGTAGTCAATTGAGCTTGACAATTTTCCAGTTTTTCCTGAGTTTCCTTAACAAGTTTTTCAGCATCGGTAGATTTTTTCTTTTCCTCGGACATGGCAGTAGAGTGTTGGGTATTCATATTTTCAAGAGCCAGACGATGAGAAGTTTCCAAAGCTTCGATTTTTTCTTTATGCTCTTTAAGAAGCTTCCCTTTTTCAGCTTCGAAATTTTGAAGTGCTTCATTTTTCGAAGCCTTTTCAGATTCTGTTTCCTTTTTGCTCTTGATTAATTCTTGTGCAAGGAGCTCCAATTGTGTATGTGAATTGTTCACTTCTTCACATAATTTTTTGGCTGCAGCACTTAAATTGGTAAAAGGTCGAAGGATTGAAGTTACCTCATCGGATCTGTCGGGGTTGGGCAAGTTTGATGGGTGATGATGAGCAGGAACGATTGCATTAGATGTTGAAGTTATGGCAGCCCCAGTAGAAGTTGATGGAATGGTGTTAACAGGTCGAGAATCTTCACCAGTGACTGCAAAATCCCCGCTCGAGTTGAAATCTTCGAGGTTAAGATATTCAATTTCTTGGCTATCTCCTAGTGCCAATCCTCCTTGAGGATTTTCTTCAATGAAGATTTTCTCATGCACTTCGGAAGCCAATACCTCTTCGAGCATGTCAGCTTCGTTCTTTTTCTTTGGAGTAGTGGACTTGCTCTTTTTCTTCTTTGGAGTATTGTTTTCTTTCTTTTTCTTTTTCAGTGCAGGTTCGTCCTCTTCGGATATTGGAGGAAGTTGAGATGCAGGCGCTTTTCGTTTTCCTGCAGACTTCGAATGTTTGGAAGGGTTAGCCTTGCTTGTATTGGGTTTTTTGAGGGTTAGCTTTCCCTTCTTTTTCAGTGGCAGGTGACTGTCAGATCGATTCCTGGTGGGAAGGTAGGTTTTCCCATCTGGTGCGAGTATTCTCTGAACTGCTTCAATGGGATCTGGGGGGAGCATCGGATCTTCAGGGAAGTCAGCTCCCAAGGATATGCGCCAGAGATGGCTGTTGACGAAGTTGATTGGTTGAAAGGCTGAGTGAAAGACATTTCCCCAGGCTTTCTCTGCCCACTCAGCCATTCTCTGGAAGATAACCTTTGCAGGCTTTTGACGACCTTTAAATCTCCTCGGAATTTCTGAAAAAAGAATAAACAGTTAGATAAGTGGACTTGGTTAATTTGGCTAGGCTTAATAAGTTAAAAAAAATGTTAACAATACAACAATGATTTACTTACTGCTATCTCTCCAGGTGAGAGTAAGTTTTGAGGGGTTGTCATCGGAAATCTCTTTACCATTTTCCCAAGCTCCTGATAAAAAGACAAATCTTTGCTTCCAAAATTTATCAGCTTCGAGGAGGTCGTCGATAATCTTCAGATCATCCTCCAAGGTTAGGTAGTAGAATGGTAAAACTGGCCCATTTAAGATTTTGGTCAGTGAGATGAAGTCTTCTATTTCGAGGGGGATGCCTCCTAGCCTCGATACCATGATAGCAGAGAATAAAGTGAACAGCTGGTTTGGAGTGACTTGTGTTGGGCACAACCCAAGAATTTCGAAGTACCTCACAATCATTGGATCAAGGGGAAATCGAAGTCCCCAGTTGAAAAGCTCGGGGTAAACTACCAGTTCGTTCTTCTGACAATTCAGAGGTGTTTCTCCTTCTACTGGTAGTCAAAGAACAATGTTGTATGTTAATCCCCATAGTTTCTTGAGTTCTTCTTTTTCTGATTCGAGGTAGTAGGTGTAGGGTACATTTTTTAGGGCGAGAATGTACCGAGGACAAAGTGGTTGAAGGTTTTCCTGAACCAAGGCAGCAACATCTTCGGGGAGAGTAATAGGAGGTTTCTTTCCTCAAATTTTCTTTGGAGGGATTACCCCATCAGCCTCGGATTCCCCTTCGGCATCGGATTCAGTGGCTTCAAAATCATTTTCTTTGTTATTTTATTCATCGGTAGCCTCATCGTGACAACTTCGAGTTTGAGTCTCAGTTTGAGTCACAAGAATTGGTTGACTATTCTCTGGTGTAGCGTCAACCATTTCTTGTGGGGGAGGAGAGGAGGTTTCTGCATCGTCACCCATTGCTAGAAAGGTTGATTTTTTGTGAAGTTTAACTTTAACGGCTTCGGATTGTAGGACAGGTGATTTGAGTTGTGGTTTTTTGAGAGTTGGAGGTTTGTCAGAATCGACAGGCTTAGATTTTCGATGTGGTTTTAGTGATGGAGAAGTGGATTGATTTCGAGGAGGAGAAGATTGTTGGCTAGATTCTGGGTTTGATGCTAAGTTTGAAGATGAATTAACTAGATTGGGATCGAAGTTACCATATTTGAAGGTGGTAGAGGAGAAACGAGGACCGTTGTAGATTAACCCAGCGGCTTTGTATTCTTTAGCTCTTTTTGAAATACAGAGATAATCGTAAGCACCAAATACTTGATTGCTAGAACCAGTGAAGAGAGATTTCTTTGGTTTTCTTTGGTTTTTAGGTTTAGATCTTTTGTATTTGGGGTACCTTCTCATATAATAGATGTTGATCTGGGAAGTTATTTGTTTGTGACTGAAGAAGTGGTGTTTCTGGGTAAGGTAGCAGAAGATGAAGATGAAGGTTGACGAGGAACAAGATGAAGATGGTTTAGGAAAGTGATGATTTTTCTAAAAGGTTCTCAGTAAAGTGGAGCTGAGTATTTATACTTGGAAAAAATGACGTTAAGAATTGGAAGAGGCAAAACCAGTGAATCGTTTTCATTGGGTGGAATGTGAAACGTGGAGGAAAACTTGCTGTGTCATAGACCTATCAAGAAGGGTCCAATCAGTCTTTCAAGTAGGGGTCAAGAGGTTCGAAGTAGAAGTAAAGATGTAATTTTGGTCAGAAGATTCGAAGTGAAAGTAAGGTTGTATTTCAAGTTGGTAGATTCGAAGTGAGTGGGGAGGTTATCTGCACTTATTCTTAGATTCGAAGTGAAGTTGCAAGTCATTAGGCTCAATCATAATGAAGGGGCTGGATGAAAGAAGTTTTATTCACTGGGAGTAATGTTCGAAGAGTGAATAGTTCTTATAAAATTATCTATATAAGAACTAGGGGGGCTACTGATAAGGAAATATATTCCTTAGGGACTTAAATGTAATTAATAAGGACTTGAATGATAAGTTCTATTAATATAGTGTAAGATTAAAGCTTTACAGGAAGAATAAGGATTGAACTGTAAATAAACCCCTTATGTAACCGAACTTGTAACTAACTCACTAGGCCTATTTAAAGAGGTCGAAGAGACTAATTGCACCTAGGAAATAATTGGAAGCGAAAGATTATATTCACTACCTAAAATTCTCTCTGTTGATTCTTGTATTCTCAATCTTCTCAATTCAACTTTTATTCTCACCAAGTTAGTTATGAAAAATTTCGGATGACCAAACCTTTTAATGTTTCCAGTGTCATATAAAGACGAACATTTCACATGTGAAGTGAGTTATTAGGCTTATAAGTAATGTTGATATACATGGGAAAGCGAAATGTCACTCAGCATGTGTCGCTTGCGTGGGTACGCATAATTGGTCGGACAACGCACGTTGCAATCGCTACGGTCTCGACGTTCATGACCATTGAAGATGAGTACATTATAACCATTCGTCTATAGGACAAATATGGGTCACTCATTAGTTAATTAGATTGACATATTTGATTGACTTATCTTGTGGATAAATATGTAGTTGATGCATATACATTTGTTAATTAGATTGACATATTTGATTGACTTATCTTGTGGATAAATATGTAGTTGATGCATATACTTTAAGTCAAAATCTTTGCATTTGTTTATTTGAAGCTATCATCCAACTTTATTCTCCTTTCGTTTCTCCTAAAACTATTTTTCCCTATTTGTATTACATAAATATTATGCACAATTAAGAGGATTTTTTGTGATACCGATGACAAAGCATATGGCAGTCCAAATGGTTGTATTTTCGTACCTATTGAAAATGTTTTCCCCATTTATTTTATAAAAGATTATAAGTTTGATATGAATCACGATCAGCATGAATCCACTGTCATATTTGTTTAAATGTCGAGGGTTATAATTTTGTCCCACCCATTTACAGCTACCAAGTTAGAAACTGCGATTCATTTATTGTTTGGCATCGGCAATACTGTTTAGGGGTTGGTTTGGAGTAATCTACATGTGATAACTAAAGAAGCTACATCTTCCACTTCTAATATGAGGAGGGTTTCAGGCCACAGAGCCCTACAAACCTATGGAATAACGGATCCATATGGAATGGTCGATGGTCATGTTGGATTGCATTATGAACGTGATATATACTTATTGAGGGTTTGAGGCTTGAAAAAACTTTAGGTAGCATAGGATATTCTCATCGTTGTGAAGGTTTTGAAGTTTTATCCTACCGATATATATATATATATAGACTTCAGTCGATGTTTTATCTCATTATTTTATCTTTTTATATGTTTCTTTGATATTATAGTTGTTTGCCTCTGCATCTCCGTCTTTCAAATTATTTTTTGTTACACCTTGATGCGCTTTAATCAGTTGTTACTAAATGGGCAAAAACAACTAATTGTGTCAATAGTAGCTTGGGATCAGCGGAGAAAAAATTTAGGATTAACAAGTCTCTCACAGTAACTAACATCAGCACGGCCAATGTAAGTCCATGCGTTTACTTGACAATGAAAAACCTCTATAAAGTCGTTCGTCTACCTTAGTAAGAATTGGAAACTAATCATGTTTTTGTCAAGCTAATGGTGCATTGGCACGGCGTACCAGAGTAAGTTTTCTTACTTATACTTTAATCTTTTAGTTGTATATATTTCAGAGTTCATCTAAAAATTTCTTGAACATATGGATTTTGTGAGGGATAACTACACGATCCTTTGAGACTTATTTACTGGTGGTTGAGAGAATTTGTTTCATCTCATGTTGACCCTAACTCAATTTTATTAGGATTGACTTAAGCTACGGTCAATCCAAACTCGCATGGTTGAGGCCTCATCGATATCGGCTAAACTGGCAAATGGGATAAAAAGTACTTTAAACGTATTTTCTATATGTAGTAGCGAAGGTATTAATTTGGCGGTAACCTTTCCTCCCCCGGTTTCTAGAAAGATAATTGTGATTCAGAAGGGGGTCCCAAGTCTGCAAAAAAATATCTTCTTCTGGGTGGTATAAGAAAAGAAAAAATAGACGAAACTTTAACAACCTAGAAAATATAAAGGATAAGTAGGCTTGAGACTTCTCACACTTCTCAGGATGGTTTAAGGTGTGAAGAAGTAGTCTATCTTAATATCAAAAAATTCCAAGAGAAAACGGAACCCGTAAGATCCCAATGGTGGATAAAAGAAGAAGATATTGAGAAGGGTTAGACCTAGTTGTTTTTGAAAAGTGTACAAACATGTTACCTCAAGACAAGCGTGAAGATGTTCCCTTCACCATGGTTCCTGCCACTGAAGATGTCTTAGCCAAACTTGAACTGGTAGATACAGTGATCGAACCTTTAGAACCGACAAGGGCGACCGACTAATAGCCCATCAGAGGTGGTCAACACTGAGATGTCAACGAAGGATCAAGTTTACTATAAAAATAAGTTCCAAAAGAAGGGTATTTACAAATTTAACAAAATAAGATATTCTTTTGCAAATATGATGTCTTTTATTCGAGCCAGATTTATGGCTTATCATTTATCTTTGATCTAGCATGAAGACATATAGAGCCTGACATTAACATTAGTATATTTTTTATTGGTTTAACTTGGGTTTGTGATGTTATATTTGCAGACTATGTTCAAGGTTTTCTTTTATTTTGCAGCAGATATAAGCCGACTGGGCTCATGTTTTTCAAACTTCCAACCAATACTAGAGATGATGGTCGAACAACTAGAGGGCAGTCACGAAGTAAATTAAATTAAAGTTGAAGAGTAATTGGTCGTTCAGATAAAAGTTATGGAATATAGTGCATTGAAGCTTATTTTATTAAAAAAAGCATACAATTGGATGTTAAATAAGCCGAAACTAACTCAAACCACGAAAATTATCTGAATGGTATAACTAAGATTTTTAAACTAACGGGGATGCTTTTTAAGAGTCTCGTGACTTACTAAAAGAAAAGTTTGAAAGCCATGAGGTTGAGATGTTAGAGTTTGAAGAGGTTTGCATATACATCTCATGATATGGACTAAGATGTAGAGAGGAAAAATTAAATTTTCAACATGCACCAAGCTTTCATGAACGTGGACTAGTTTTGGTATTATATCCCTTGGTCACAATGAGAAATGATTTTCAATACTCATGAAACCAAAGTTCCTCTTACCAAGTTTGAAGTCGAAAGCCAAGATAAATGGGAAGAATATAATAGTTTATCTCTCAAATTGAGGTCGAGGTGGTTGATAGTGCCCTTCTTTTAGTCGAGACTAAGGTGGTTGACGTTGTTCTACCTCATACCAGATATAAGTTGGTTGATGGTACTATTCCTCCCATCAGAGTTGAGATGGTCAATGATGTTCTTCCTCCGATGAAGCTAATCTAATCAATTGCATTCGTCTTCTCGACGAGGTCAATATGATCAATATCGTTCTTTCTTTCGTCAAGGTCGAGGTAATAAATAATATTTTCCCTCCATACGAGGTCACGAGTAAAACAAGTAATCTTAACTTAGTTTTTTTTGTTATTCTTGTATTTGACTCACCTTAAAGTAAGGCTTTGTTTCATATGGAACATGATTCTCCAGACGGGCGGGGAATGTTTCATATATAAGCGTTTTTACTTATATATGTTTTATTTGTTTGTTTTTTATTATGTTCTTCTTTTTTTTCTTTAGCTTTTAAAATATGCTAAGCGTTGACCTATAGTTAATTGTCTAATATGATTCAGAATCAAGTCTTTTTTGTTTTTGTTTTGATGAATATCCTATGTTTGGTTGTTTTATATCTTTTAGATTTATGTTTCCAGGAGAACTCTCATATGAAGATTTTTCGAGACAAATGTTTTGTGGCTTAAGTACTTTTAAAGTATTAAGGGATTGAGCTAACTTTAATGGAGAAAAAAAAAGCAAAGTATTGCTAGTTATTTTGTATGATGTATTTATTTCTAGCTTTAATTAAATGAATACTTGTGGCTTTTGAACCCTTAATCGAAGGCCCTAGTTCAGAATCTCTGGGTAAACTACCAGTTTATTTTCACCATAGGAAATGAAATCTCTCCCATAAATGAAAACCAAATAGTAACATTCTCTTGAATTCCCATTGCCTATAAAATGCATCAGACTCGGTAAAGAATAAATAAAAAAATATTATTGGTTATTTTAGATGAAGTTTATTTGTTCCTTTGTATAAGCAAAGACTTTCAGTTATAATATTTTTAATGTTTAAGGGATCAAGCTATCCTCGATACAAGAGTGAGAAAAATATTTATATTCATATGTTGGTCCCAACAAGAGGTGGAGGTGTGTGAGCTCGAAACCCTTTGCATTGTTTGAAACTGTAGTTAGAGAATATTATTGAAACATAGATATAGTAGTGAAACCTCAATGTCTCCAACTATTGTTTGAAACTATACTGAGAGAAAATTTGCTCATACAAATATAAAATGACAAAGAATTTTATTAATATCAGATGTCTTATTAAAATCTGCACGAACTACCGGGGTAGGAAAGAGTACGCCTCAAAAATTAAAATATTTACATAGTCTAATAAAGGTTGAAATCGCGTGGGACTTTTAAGAAGCGTATAACTTTAAAAAATTATATATTCCAAGGATGAGGAATATGTTGACCCTCTTCATTCATCAATATTTAGGTCCCTGGGTTGACATTAATATGAGAACTTGGTCATCTATCTTCAAGATTTGGAAGTGGACTTTGGAGTCGTATCTACTTATCATTAGAGTTTTGTAGTGATTCGACCTTCGATATTTTTTTATTCTTCATAGTTAGTAGTTTGGAACAAATATAAAGCTATTATTTCTAGCACCATTCCTTACATTCATAGACCATAGCAAAATTTATTTTGGAAGTAGTGGTTTGTGAGGGGAAACCCATAAAAAATCTTAGAAGAAGTAGAACATTTTCCGCATGCATTTTTTAAGACACGTCTGATTATTCTAAGATATTTACGTTTTTTACCTCCACTTGTTTGTTCTCCTGATGGTGAAAGAGAAAAGATGAATTTATTTCAATACCTTAGATTTGGCAGAGGAAGGCTATGAGAGCTTTAAATCATTTTCTATGGTTATGACTCGATATACCTTATATATGTAGTAGATTTTTACCCTCAAGAAATTGATGAATTTATTTCCTTGATTTATCAAGGTTCTCATCTTCCATCTACTTAAAGATGTAGCCTATTACCAATATAAGGTATTTTTGACCACCTGATGCCTTCGATAAGGGATCTGTATGTCAAGAATTCATCTATCAATTATGATTGCCTCTGAGAATGTCTCTAAAAGGACTAGTAAGATTGGGATAAAGTTGGAGAAGTATTGGCATATGTTTCACCATTTGACTAAGGTTTTTGCATATGCCAAGATAGTGAGCCATAAGTATCCTGCCAAAATGAATTATCTATGCATCATCTTACAGCCACAATAAGCAATTCCTTCTCATTTGTCTTGTCCCATATATCAATGGGGAGTTCTTGTGAGACTCTTCTTGTATATTGTATTTACCAGTCTCGTATATCTCGTTGCTCGGATCTTGATGCTTTTATATTCAATTTTGTACTCTGGTAGTATCCCTTTTACTAGGTATACATGGGTTCTAGATCGTATATCGATCATTTCCTCGATTACCATTACTTTGGTTGTTCGACCATCATATAAGGTTTTGTCGTGTAGTGAAATTAGTGGCTTCTCATGTAAAACCACTTATGATGACAACTTTGTGTAGCCTAAAAAGACAAGTATGTCCACCATTGCATTCTTTGTCATAATTACTAAAATAAATTGTTCAAATAAAGTTGTATAAGGTGGAGCTCTCTCAATTATTGTATTTGGTTGTCTTTCTTTGCTACAACTTGGAATATAACATCATTGACCAAAGCTACATTTTTATCACAATATATACCCTTCGAGCCCACATATATGAGCAATCATCATATATGATGGTTATTTCCTATTTCGCCTTATTGTACAAAATGGCGAAGCCAAACTTGATATCTTGGTTTAGGGTGTACCTCAAAGGGGAAGTATTCATGATCCATAACCCCAATTGTTTGACCCTCCTATCAGTCTAAACCTTCCATGTTAGTTTAAGGTTTTTTTTCCAAAAGCATGAGCCTTATACTAAAACTCCGATAAAAAACATGCCACCACTTAAGTCTTGATGAAAGTGCAAGGTTTAAACCGAATATAGAGTTCACATAACTATACTAATTATATGACCAACTTACTTAATATATATGACTTCTCTAATACATTTGTTAATGAGAATGAGGTTCAAACTATAAACTATGGGCTTGAAAGTAAGGCCTCATTTTCATGTCTACTACTACCAAAGCTGAGAGTAAATCTTCAAATTTTAAATAGTTGTCTCAAAGTCTATAAAGGAGTTTCTAATATAGTATATGACTCTAAGGATATTCCTCATTTTCCCTAACTAGCAGGCGTTAACCATAAAATGAGACACAACTAAATACAAAAATAATAGCTTGTCCTACTTTTACTTTATCAAGAGTCTAGTTGAAGAGTCTGACCCATTTAAATATCTAATCTGGAAAAAAGGGTAACATTTGTCCAATGTATTAGAGATAAAAACTATTAAGAGCGGAGAGCATGTGTCTCAAGAATTCAACCTACTTGATATTATAGAGACGCTCTATGGCAGTCATGATGGACAATTGTGTAGGTATCATTTTTATCTCTATTTTTATCATATAGTACATCAAGAACTTAGCAGACCGGAAAACGAAGATATATTTCGTGGTATTCAATTTTAATTTCATTATTTGGAGGTTCATAATATTCTCTACAAGCTTTGTTAAATGGTTTATATCATGGTTACTTGTTACCAATATATTACCGTTGTACATTTGCAATGTTCATCATGACTGACTTAAAAATGTCTTCTTGACCATCCTTTGGTAGGTTTCCCTAATATTCTTGAGCCTAAAAGGCATAACCTTGTAATAGGTTTCCCCAATACTAACCTTGCAATATTCTTGAGCCTAAAAGTATGTATCCATTAAGGGTTACATATGATATCCATTAATTGGTCAATACATTAGAAGAGGAAAATGATCATTCAGACATGTATTATTGAGATATGTAAAGTTTACACACATATTTTACTTTGTATTTTTATTTTATACATAGACTATATTGAGTTTCCAGACTATGTAGAATGTTTCTCGTGTATGACATACTTGACTAGACTGATATACTTCATCTATAATGGCTTCAAACTTTTTGGAAAAATTGAAATTGACTGAATTTTTTGTTTGTTAACACTTTATGACACATCACTTAAACGAAAATGCTAGTGATATTTTGTGTCCTCTAAGAGCAGATGTCCAAATTCTTAGATAGAAAATTTAATAGATTGGTTCAGTAATTACCGGACATGTCTGTGCCAATGCGGAGAAATTTGTTATTTCTTACTTCTTAGATTAATATTTTATATTTCTTCTCTCAGATCGATTAAATGTGTGTGTGTGTGTAGACACATGCATGGGGTTATTGCGGATCATCTATATCATCGAGAATGATTGAGAGCTCTAGTCATTGCTACTTCTTGAGTTCTAGAGAGCCCAGAGTAACATTCTCACTCTTTGGTTGCTTCAGATCATGTTTGATGAGTTCGGATTATCCAGTCACAACTCACTGAGTAATCCGGATAAGGGCGATCCGGACATACACTTACCACTGAACTATCCGGATATGGCAAAATTAAAAAAACACATAAACACCTTTTGACTAAGTTATGTGCTAATCAGCTTATAAAATTAATGGGTCCTTAAAATTGACCCAGTTCCATAACTTGACCTGTAAGCCCATGGGTCCTTAATTAAGGGTATAAATACCCCAACTACTTTCATTAATGAAGGTAATGAACATTTAATACAACCAGGCTGCTCAACTCTCTCACTAAGTTATACCAAACGCTTAATACTCAAAATACTTTGCAAAACACTTTACAAAATTACCCCCTGCCCAAAATAAACCAAACCAAATTGGCGACCACAGTGGGAGACGATGGTGCCTGAATCTTGCATTCAAAACTAGTAGAAACGACCAGTTCGGATGGTGAAGGTAGTTGGGGAAAACAAAGAATACACCATCAAAGAGCGAGACAAGTTAAGGGCAGAAATAGAGGCGTTGAGGGCAATAAAACAAGCAAAAATGAGTATAAATGAGAAGTCGATGGCATCAGCCATCCATCATACTGGCAATCCCAGGGATAATGATGCATCAAAAAAGACTCATTTGAGTTCAAAGAAGACCCATGTCAGTTCCAAGAAGACTCACTGGTCCAAGCTGGTTGAAAGTTCAGATTTTGAGTCCTCCAACAGCTCTTCGAACGAGGCTGAGCTTGAGGATTCTTTATCATCGAGCAGTGATGAAGAGAGGAACAAGAAGAAACAAAAACTAGTTTAAAATATTAAAGAAAGAGAGATAGGAATGGGAGACTGAAAAGGTATCTAGGTAAAAGGTCATCTCACAGCCACAGCCACAGGCATGTGGATCACTTGCTGATCGATCCTTTTGCTTTTCAGACCGAACTAGGAATCTTTGTAACACCTAATGAAGACACAATCTTCAGTCGTAATAGGAATTGGAGATAATCCTATTGTCTGCCAAGATACTGTCCTGAAACCTACCCAAAAGGTTTAACAGTTCCAAAATGGAAAAATATGAAGAAAGTAAGGATCCGGACAATCATCTGAAGCAGTTTAATAACTTCATGATGAATTTTGATTATGATGACAAAATTTTGTGTAGAGCCTTCTCCCAATCTTTTACGGGAAGTGCTCTTAAGTGGTACCACAGTTTACCCAGGGGGTGTATTAGAACCTTTAATACATTCTGGGTTGCCTTCCGAAGGCAATTTGTGGGGAGTAAGGAGGTAAATGGCAATAGAGATACTATCATCCATTGTGCCAAGAGCCAAATGAGTCTTTGAATGACTACATAAGTCGGTTCGTAAATACCAAGAACGGGTTAGCAGATTGCTTCGAACAGGTGGCAATTGCTTTTTTGACACAAGGGTTGAACCTTGGGAATCTAGTCGATTCGGTGACAAGGAAGAAGACCATGACTTAGGATGGCTTGTTAAATCAGGTGGGGAAGCAGATTAACGTGGATGAAACCAAGAAAACCAGGGTGCACTGTCAGGTGAGGTCTACCCCAGCAACTCAAAACCAAAACCAGTCCGGGTATAAGGCTAAGGAAACCAGATAAGGGTCCAACAGGGTTAAACAGGCTCAATCCAACCAAAATCAATCCCACAGTCAGCAATCAAAGAGTAAAAGAGGTCATTGGGTTCAACCAGAGTGGTTTGCAGAGTTAAAAGAGAATGTGGCCACAATTTATGACAAGACCAAGGATGAAGTTCATTTCCGGAAACCAGCAGCACTGCAGTCTCCCAGAGACAGTCGAAATACTTGTTTTTGCCAATATCACAATGATATTGGCCATAACACCCAAGACTGCATTGCTCTGAAGCAGGAAGTACAAAATATCATTGAAAGAGGTAAGTTTGGGGCTTATGTCAAAAGAAGAGGTGGAAACAGGCCTGACAATGCTCCTTGAACTGGGTCTACGAACAATGCCGGAACATCTACTCTGGAGGGGGCAATGGTGATCCTTGAAAGATTTGATGTTGATTCGGAGTACCTGGATCCTTATCCAACTCGGATTAAAATAAGGGTCATAACAGAACAAACTAAGACGGAGTCCGGACTCATTAGTTTCTTTGAGTCACTTATTATATTCTTAGGGGATACCATGACAGCGCCAACTCCTTCATCAAGGAAAAGGCATGTTCACTCTTTGGCTACTCAGTTGGAGGGGGCATGTCTTCTTATTAGTCCCAAACCCTTTTTCCATTTATAGTCTTTGATGAGGATGATTTAAGAAATATAGCTGGGTCTCATGAGGATGTTGTGGTGATAGGTGCATCTATTGGGGGCAATGATATCAGACGAATTCTGATAGACACGGGCAGTTCGACAAACATCCTCTTTTTAAGTTCTTATAAGAAGATGAAAAATCCGGTCGTTATTCAACGGTCAAACAGAACCATTGTGGGCTTCACAAGGAGTTCTGCAGATTTAATCAGGGAATTGGAGGAAGAGGTGTTGTTGGGCAAAGGGCCTTTTAAAAAGCTGGTCAGAGTGTTATTCGTTGTGGTAGACTACCCCACATGTTACAATGTAATCTTTGGGAGGTCTTGGCTCTCTAGAATGCATGTTGTGGCCTCAACAGTCCATCAGTGTTTGAAATATGTAGTTCAAGGACATGTGGGTATTGTCCGAAGTAGTCAGAAGATAGCAAGGGAGTGCTATGCAACTACACTTGCTCCTAAAACTTTGGGAGCAGTTCGAATCAATGAAGATTAGTAGTTACTAAGGCCTTCTGAGGGGAAGGGTGAGATTGATGACCCCAGAGAGGCCCCTAGTGTTATAATACCGGTGAAAGAAGTTGAAACCCACCCCTTGGCAGAGGGTAGAAGTGTTAAGGTTGGCTCGAAGATGGCGCCAGAGTTAAAGAAGAAATTGTTTACTTTTTTGGCATACAATCAACATGTTTTTGCTTGGTGCAATGGTGATGTAACCGGAGTGCCTGCAAGCGTTATCTCTTACAAACTATCGATTCGGAGTGATGTGCTATTGTGTAGAAACGGAGGGCTTTCTCCAAAGAAAAAACTGATGTAATAGTCCAAGAAGTTAACCGGCTTACCAAGATGGGGCACATAAAGAAGTTCCAATATCCTTTATGGAATGCCAATCCAGTGTTGGTTAAGAAATAGAACGAGAAATGGCGTATGTATATTGATTTTACTGACCTCAATAGGGCTTTCCTAAAAGATCTTTATCCGGTCCCCCGGATAGACTAGTTGGTGGACTCAACGTCTGGTAACAAGTTGTTGTCCTTCATGGATGCCTTCTCCGGGTACAACCAGATTCAGGTAGATCCGAAGGACCAAGATCATACTATGTTTGTTACAGACAGGGGTCTCTATTGTTATAAGGTGATGCTTTTTGGGTTAAAAAATTATGGGGCTACTTATCAGAGGTTAGTAAGCAAAACATTTGCTAGTCAGATTGGTAAGAATATAGAGTTGTACATCGATGACATGATGGTTAAGAGCTTTGAGGAAGATTTACATATAGCTGACTTTCAAGAAACTTTTGCCAATTTGACAAGGGTGAATTTAAAACTGAATCCAGAAAAATGTGTCTTTGGGGTTCGGTCCAGAAAATTCTTGGGGTATGTAATAAGTGAGAAAGGGATACAGCCCAATCTGGATCAGTTGAATGCCCTATTAGAAATGGATCCTCACCGGAATATTAAAGAAGTCCATAGGCTTACTGGGAGGTTGGCTGCCTTGAATCATTTTATTTCAAGATCTTCAGATAAATGTGCTCCGTTTTTCCAAACCTTGAAGAGTGCTAAAGACTTTAATTGGTCTCCACAATGCAGCCAAGCTTTTGATGATATAAAGAAACTTTTTTCCTCCCCAAAGACTCTTTTCAAGCCCATACCAGGAGAAACACTGTACGTATACTTAGTTGTATCAGAATGCGCAATAAGTGCGGTATTGGTAAGAGATGTGGACAATTACCCTCATCTGGTGTACTACATCAACAAAAGCCTGATAGATGCTGAGAAGAGGTACTTGAAGCTTGAAAAGCTAGCACTAGCCTTAGTGATTGCTGTAAAAAAAAAGAGGCCGTATTTTTAGTCTCATTCCATCATTGTCCGAACGTCTTTTCCATTAAATAATGTTCTTAAAAAAGAAGACATATCAAGCATAATGACCAAGTGGTCAGTAGAATTGGGTGATTATGACATTGATTTTTCCCCACGCACTGCTATCAAAGCTCAATTTGTTGCTAATTTCCTATTAAAATTCCATCCGGATAGGAGTTCTAAACAAGTTTCAGAAAAGAAAACCATAAAAGAATGGGTAGTCCAGACTGATGGTGGATCAAGCACAATGGGTTGTGGAGCTGGAATTTGCCTAACCTCTATGTATGGTGATAAAATGTACCAGGCTATATGCTTTGGGTTCAGGGCCTCTAACAATGAGTCTGAATATGAAGCAGCTATAGTTGGTCTTAAATTGGCTTTCCTATGTGGGGATAAAAGTGTTACGTTGATGAGTGATTCCCAGATTTTTATCCACCATGTTCAAGGTCAATCTGAGGCCAAGAAGGAACAACTGATCAAATACTTACTCATCCTTAAGCAGGTGGCAACTAATTTCAAAAGTGTTTGTTACAAGCATATTCCTATATCAGAAAATACACTGGCATATTCCTTGGCAACCGTAGCATATTCTGAGTCCTACCCTTGGATACATGTACAATAATGCCCATCCATACAGTCAAGCCAGAACAAGAAAGAGGAGGAAAGCTTTAGTATACAAGTATATCAGCCTAAAGATTGGAGATTTCCCCTTCTTCAATACATTTCCGATGGGGTTTTGCCTCCGGATAAAGCTATAGCAAGAAAAATTAGGGCTCGTGGACTTTTAATCATAAGATAAGTGCTCTATAAAAAATCTTTTAGTAGACCTTTCCTACTATTCGCCATCCATAATGGCAGATGCTAAAGAAATGGTGAAGAAGTGTGATCCATGTCAAAAGTATGGCAACGAAATTCATGTGCCAGCAGTACCTATGGAGTCGATTTCTGAGCAAGTACCTTTTGCTCGTTGGGGATTAGATTTAGTTGGGCCTCTGCTAATGTCATCCGGAGGGTGCATGACTATTATAGTTGCTATTGATTACTTCTCAAAATGGATAAAGACAGCTTCTTTGGCAGGAACCACTTTAAAATCTGTCTTAAAATTCATCTTATCCAATATATGTTACAGATTTGGGATACCTCAGAAGATTACCACAGATAACGGGCCGCGGTTTGATAACAAGGATATGGAGAATTTTTGTGCCTCTAGAGGCATTTAACGCTGCTTCTTTTCTCCCTTCCATCCACAAGCAAACGGACAGGTTGAAGTTCCCAACAGGACTATTATGTCCGGATTAAAAAAGAACCTAGAGGGGGCAGCAGGGAAGTGGCCAAGCTATTTGCAAAAAGTATTGTGGGCATACCGAACTACTCCTCAGACTGCTACACAAGAATCTCTTTTTCTTTGGTATATGGGATGGATGCCATTACCCTTATTAAATCTACCCTACCATCATACAGGGTCCATAACTATTCCGAATAGGCTAATGAGATAACATAGGAATCAGTTGGACTTAATAGAAGAAAGAAGGGTTAAAGCTCACTTGAGAACAGCCCACTACCAAGGTTTGATGAGGAGCAGGTTTGCTTCCAAGGTCAAGAGAAGAGATTTTCAACTGGGAAATAAAGTTTTGAGGAAAGTTTTCCTACACACCAAGGAGAAGCAGTTCGATAAGCTGGCTCCGAACTGGGAAAGCCCCTATGAGGTCTCTGAAAAGCTTAAGCCTGGGACATATAGGCTCCAGGACAAAGAAATGAGGGTTTTGAAGCACCCATGTAATATTGAACATCTCAAGTTACATCTAGAATAAATGTTGTGTAAATATTTACTTGTTAGATATCAATGTAAATATTATAGGCATACTCTTTCCTACCCTGGTGGTGCGGGGAGGTTTTAATGAGGTGTCCGATTTTTTCATTCAATAAAATGTGATGCCTTCTTAAAGCATCCAGTTTGGTTTAACTACAATTTAATTCAAGTATAAATCACTGGTCCAACACTTTGGATCTTTGGTAGATCGAATAAACATGATTGAGTGATGACCATTAAACATATGTCATCAGAGATATTAAACACTCTCACTATAATACTTCTGAAATAACTGGGGCTACTTAAACATTAGCCATGAAAAGTTTAAAGAAAAGAGAATGTTAAATAAAAGAAGGTTTGATAAATAAACCTATTCGGACTTTAACCGAATAGGAAGGAAAAAACATGCCTTGGCCATCCAAGGACTTTTATCATTCACAAAATTAAGAAAACAAAAAGATATTTAAACCTTAGGGCTTGTTCCCTTTAGATTTTCCTTCGTCACCTCCTTTCTTGGGAATTTTGAGTTCGGCATTCGAACTCTCACCAGTTCCTTCCTCTTCGTTAGTGGTGGAATCTATTCCACTGGTATAATTGTACTTGTCACCAGCAGCCATAGTGTGAAATGGGATGTCGTCATAGTCTACAAATTTCCATAAGAGACCAAGGGTCTTCTTCGAAAAAGTTTCATGGAAGAGCAACACCATGTCAGAATTAACCTAAGCATATCTTGTCTCTAAGGATTCTATGACCTTGTTGGTATATTTACCAATGCTTTCCTGAATAGTTTGTTCCTGCTGCTTCACCAAGTCCTCTTTCTCATTGGTCATCTTAGACACAGTACCTTCTAGGGAAGTCTTCTCTCCGGGCAAGGTTTGAATGACACCATATTTGGTCTTTAGGTCCTTTCTTGATGTTGTGAGATCCTTTTCCAAACCGGAGCACTCAATTTGAAGCTCAGTACTGGCAGTCTCCGAATTGGCCAACTTGTTTGTTAGATAATCATTGCTCTTCTTTAGTACCTCTATCTCTTTCTTCAACTCCTCTATACTCTGGTTTGCATTGAGGAGGTTGGTTGATAAATACTCTTTGTCGGACGTGAAGGAATTGATGAGAGTGGTATGGCTTTTCACTTGTCTCTCCAGGTCAAGCACTGGCTGGATGTGACCAAGAAGGGAATGGGCCACAACATCTTGTTCTCCGGAGACGGAGAAAGACTTACCATTATAGGTCACAATGTCAGCAGATCTCGAAGGGCGGAAGGGACCTGCAAAGTCATCATTCTTGGAATCATTGAAGTATAAATCAATATCTTGAAGGGCACTAATGTCCACTCCATCAATCCCTCCCCCAGTACCCTCTTTGGATTTCAGACCTATTGGAATCTTCTCTCGTAGAGTGGGATCGACATGGGCTGGTGGAGGTAGAAGCTCCGAAGGGCGAAGAATTATTTATTCTCCTAAGGTGGCCATCTTCTTTTTGGCAGCCTTTTTGTCAGTGCTTGCTTTTCTCTTCTGGTCCTTTCTAGGAGGCTTTGGTGGGTTTTGTGATTCTCCTGCCTCCCTAACAGTCTCAGCCTCTACTACTTTGAGCAAGGCAGCGTCGATTTCCCCTGGGTTCCCCAAATCAGTCCCTTCTGTTGCAGCTTGGACCGGCTCTGCTGCAGCTTCCTTCTTCTTCCCTTTCATCTTGCTATGAGCTTTGGCCCTGGAAGGTAAGGCCAATTTACCATCTTTGGCCTCCGTTCGCTTGAGAATCACACCAGGTGGAGGAGACGTAGTTAGCTCTTCCCATATGAGTTCCCTCCGACATGTGGTGTTCCACAGATGGGACCTCACAAGATTTCCTGAGGTGAAGCAATTGTGGAAGGCATTCCCCCACCGCTCTGTAGCCCATGCATTAAGTTTGGCACAGGTTGTTTTCCCCTCATCGAGGTGTCTGGTGAACTCCTTCGGCAGCACTGAAAAAGAAGTAACAGATAAATCAGGAGAGGAATACTTATGAGTTAAAAAGAAGAACATGAAAAATAAAGATAAAAAACTTACCAGTACTCTTCCATCTGCTAGTTAACATACTAGGATTGGTGTTGGCCTTGATCTTTCTACCATTCTCACATGACCTACTGATAAACAGAAACTATGTTCTCCAGTTCTTCTCAGACTCTAGTAATTCGTCTACCACCTTGAAATCGTTCCCCATATTATGATGGTAGAAGGGAATGTGGTGATTCTTGCATAGACTTACCACAGCAGCAAATTGCTCCATTGGGAGAGGGATTTTGGACAACCTTGATGCCATTATTCAAGCAAGGAGAGAATACCAGACGTTTGGGCTTAGCTGGCTTGGGCAGAGCTTCACCAGGTGGAAATACCTGACAATTTATGGGTCCAATGGGAACCGAAGCCCCCAGTTTAGCACCTCAGTGAAGATGACCACCTCATTGAGTTTACAGTCCATCGGGGTTTCCAGAATGATAGGTATCCTTACCTTCACTGACTCTGGGATCCCCAATCTCGTCCGGATCCGACCCAACTCAGCAGTATGAGTATAGACATAGTTAATGTTTTGAAGAGCTAGCAGATATTTAACTATGACATTTTTTAATCAAGGGCCTACCTTGCCCTCTAGGCACTCCGGAAGCACCGAATGGGTCAAACAGACCTTGACTTTGCCTTTACCCTTCCTGTCAGAAGCAGCATCCCTAGTTTGAACTGATGCTTCAGTTTCGAAAGGAGCCTCTTCAATATTTTCTTCCATTACTTCTTCCATCACTGTGGAAGCTTTATCAATTAACTTGGATGGAGGGGGGGGGGGGATAAGCTTCTGGCACCAAAGGCTGTTCGGATGAATGAGCGTCTGTTATTTCTGAAGGCCTGGTGTCCGGTTGAGGTTGGGATCCGGAGGACTTGGCCCTTGGGGGTATTTTAGACACCTCCGATCCGGAGGGCTTATCTTTTGATGCTATTTTATATACCTCCGATCTGGAGGGCTTATCTTTTGATGTTGCCTTAGATGCCTCCGATCTGGATGGCTTTGCCAATGAAGTAGTTGTTTGGGATTTGGCTAAACGAGTCATCCGACGTGGGGTTGATTTCTCTGGGGACTTCTTAATGTCTGAACCCATAGCTATGAAAGGGGGAGGTTTTCTGACACTCCAAACCGTTTTTTCCTTGGTAACGGAAGGTTGGGACTCCTGAACAGAAGAGCTTGAGGGGAGAGGAGAGAGGCTTGGTTTGAATAACTGTCTGGGCTTGGGATTTCTGGAAGAGGATGATCCTTGGTGAGCTTCTTGGGTTGGTTCACCAGACTTTTCTCTTGGGGAAACTGAGAGACCAGCAGCAATGCGATTCTCCCTTTCGACTTTTCTCGCATTTTCTAGCTCTGATAAGTTTAACCAGCCGCCTTTAACAAGTGTGTTTCCGGCTGTGAACATAAAACTCTTCAAGAACAAGTTTGAAGGCAAGAGTGAAAATCTCTCTAGAAAGTTTTTAAGTGATGAAGACAATGAAATAGTGAAAAATGATTTATATAAGAGTAGAAAAAGTGACTGTTACCTAGGAGAAGTTGAAAATGGTTTGGTGATGATTAAAGACGGCGCAAACATGTGAAGGATTAAATGCCTAGGTCACTTTCTAGGCTTACTGGGAGCGCCCAGATTATGACACATGTCCCACGATCCATAAAGAAAACTCTTAGAATTCTAGAAAAAGAAGTCAGTTCGGACAGACTTCGAACTATTAATGCACAGGCAGGTCTGATAAAGTTGTTACTCGCTAAGTAAATTTTTAGTCCTACCAAAGATATTTGACAAGGCCTAAAAAATAGGCTACTGATGAGTTTGGATTATCCAATGACATCTTATTGAGTTATCCGAACAAGGGCAATCCGGACATAAACGTACCACTGAACTATCCGGACAGGACAAAAGTAAAGAAACACCTAAATACCTTTTGACTAAGCTATGTGCTAATCAGCTTAAAAGATTAATGGGTCATTAAACTTGACCCGGTCTCATAACTTGACCTGTAAGCCCATGGGTCCTTAATTAAGGGTATAAATACCCCAACTACTTTCATTAATGAAGGTAATGAACATTTAATACAACCAGGCTGCTCAAATCTCTCACTACTTTATACCAAACGCTTAATACTCAAAATACTTTGCAAAACACTTTACAAAATTACCCCCAGCCCAAAATAAACCAAACCAATGTTGATCCGACCATTAATGATGTAGTGTAGGGACTTCTACACAATTAATACTCTTTTGTTCACCTGGTTAGACTAAAGTCAACTAAAGATTGTGTTGGATGGTGAATGAGAATTTATTATCATGAACAACCATTTCACATGTTTTATGTGCTCCCACTTACCCAAAAATATGATCTTGGAATAAGTGTTTGTCTTAATAAATCCGGTCAAAGAAAATTAATGGTGTTCGGGTCGATATAGCATGCATATTTTTGTAAGTATTTTTTAACAACACCTTGACCGAATTTCCTATATCCACCATGATCCTTTGGACCCCAACCTTAGTAAACCGAGTCAAAATCCTCTACAAAGGTCTTTATCATCAAAGTTTATGATTGGATGATGCTTTCATCCTATGTGCATCGAGGTCTACTCCTAGCACTGAATATTAAGGTTTGATACATGTGGTTTCTTAAATTATTGAGTAATACATGATAAAGTTTTGCTCTCATGCTATTATTAGTGGAACACGTCGGTTCAAATTTAGATCAATGTACTTGTCAAGACTTTTCATGATGAACAATACTTTATGGGCCCTATGAGGTTCAAAAATAGCTTCAACTTGATGGGTTTCAACTCTTGTATATTGTCGAGGTTTGGTCGTTAATGGTTTTGGATCGGTCATGGTACCTCATTTTACAAATTTTGTCAATTTTCCCTATTCGATGAGGTTTTACACCTCTTATTCTAAAGATAGATAGTATTAGGTTAGATATTTTATATTATTGTGTTATATATAATACCTCATATAGTCATGCTTCTCTTTAAAGGTCCATATTTTCTCAAGTATACGGAATGAAACCAAATTCTTGATCATTTTGAAGCTCACCCCAAAATTCTCTGTTAGCTTTGTAAAATACTCATCGTTCCACTATGACCTTGTGTTAATATTATGGATTCCACCTCAAAGGCCTTAATTTTAGTATCTGGACTTTGTTGAAGGTTTTGTCACAGTTCTAAACTGGATACGAGCAATTACGAAAGTTTTGTTGATATTTTCTAAGGGATGGTAAGGTGGGTAAGCATTTTCCCCACAAGATCCTCATACATGTTTTTATATTGAATTTTATATACCCATCAACCTGGTTTGATATATTTTTAGAATTTAGGTCATTATTCTTCATTAGATCATATACTAAGAGTCCTTGCAATATTTTTTGCATGTAAGGCATGCATGAGACAAGTTTGTGACAATCTTCTATATTTTTCTTGGTTTAGATAAACCTATGTGTGTACCAGCAGATGCTCTTCTTGGGTTATTATTTGTAGTGGATTATATAGTTACCGTCTTCTTGTTATGAACTTGTTACCAATAGATTAGTTTTAAAAATCTGCCCACAACATCTGAAATTTATGGATATTTTCAAAGGGTAGTTTGTTGAACCAAGTCAGAACGCTACTCTTAAAAGTCACGAAGAATGTACAACAAATAATCTTGTTATCATATTCGAAGTCGAGCATTTTATTTGAATTGCTCAATATGAAATAAGTATCTCTACTGCCATTATACTTATCCATGTTATAATGGTTACATTTGGATGGCAAGTGCCCCTATAGAATTGATTGCTCTAAAAAGGATATCATGCTAGTTTATGTCGGTTATGATAGGTTAGGGGAGACTAGGTGTATCGGTCTGAAAAAGAAGTAAGTCATTTATAGTGGTTGACTAGGTCAAGGCTAACTCAACAACTGTTAAGGTATATTTTCTTTAATAGGTGGATGGATAATCCTGAGGACCCGACGAGGTGTTGGACCGAGGTTCTAGAGGGCTGGCTTACCCATTTGTGAAACTGTTGAGCAATTTTGGTGATTCAATTCCAAGTATTAGATTGTATAAGACTCGAATATGCGTTTCACCTCATTTTTATCCACGTGATGGTTGGAAAAAATAACTTCGGTTCAGTCAAGCAAATTTAGAATGATTACAACTAGGGTTGTTATCGGTCTGTTTTTTTACAAAACTGAACTGGATCGCTAAACTTGTCGGTTCAAACTAAATCGAATCAACAAAAATTCGGTTCGGTAAAAAAGAACCGAAACCGAACCGATAAGAATCGGTTTGGTTTAGTCCAATTTGGTTCAGCGGACCAACAAGAACCAAATAAATGCTAAAATTTTAAACTAATTTAAGAGAAGACAAGATATATGTCTTTATTAATAAACTAATATAATTAACTTGAAAGAAGACTGAAATATGTCTTTGTTCAGTTGTTCAAATCACTCACGTACCTTATGTTTATATACACTTATGTTTCGATCTCTTTTATCTCTCACTTTCGATGTGGGATAGTTAAATTTTCATTGAATCAAACCTATATTTTATGAAGATGTAGTTACGTGTTGAGAATTCAAGATGCTTTTTCTCCAAGAATTGAATATTCATTTCTTGGTTTCTAAGTTAGGTTTTCTCATTTTCTTTCTTCAAATTTACTGATTTGATGGAGAATTCTGGTACTAATGAGAATGATAAAGATAGGAAAACTTGTTCCTACGCGAAATTGTTAAGAAAAGCTTGAGATTTGAAGAAAAGTTAGAGTATGAACCAGAATCTAAGGTGATCAAAGCTGATCACTTATCGCTGCAATATATTGATGATGTTCTTGAGAATTTGAAGGCCAAAACCAAGCACTCGTTAGTAGGTAAGTTCACTCATGGTCTGCCCAAAAGAAGCCTTTTGATTCAATTTCTTGAATCATTCAAGTTCCATCCAGCATACAAATACTAGATTTGGGATTCAAGGCACATCATTCTTGAATTTGATGCAAAACAAGACTTTGGAAAAATATGGCAGCGTGCGGTATGGACTATTGGTACTACAGTTATGAGACTTCTGAAATGGTCGGGAGACTTTTCCAAAGAAAGCTCTATTTCCCCAGTCTGGATCAAGCTTGACATGCCAGAACATTTATATGACAAGAATCTGGTCACGTCTATTGCTTATATGATAGGTGAAACTCTATTGGTGAAAGTTCATGAGGAAAACAGACTTTTTTCTTCTTGCTCGGCTTTAGTTGAAGTTGATGTCAATTCAAAGCTTCAAGCTGACGTATGGATATGATTCGGGTCTAATTTTGGTCAATGGATCAGAATAACCTATATGAATCTCCCTCTATACTGTACTCATTGTTTTCATCTTGGTCACAGCAATGATAAATGCAAGAAAATCTATAAAGATCAGAAGGATGAAGAAGGTGAAAAGGTTAATAAGCTTAAATCTATTGTTACTAAGGAATGGATAAGCAAATATCAAGAAACAGATCATAAAGATGAGGAGGTAGTTGGCCCTTGGTATAAATGACAATAATGATTATGTTAATATGGTGTCAGATGGTGATGATTCTCCAAAGGAGTATAACATAGGAAGTCTTCAACATTCTCCAAATTCTAATCGTGATTGGAAGACCCAATCTCCTGAATTCTTTAGAGAAAATAGACATGAAGAACAAGATCAAGACACCAATGGTAGAAACTCGATTGAAAATCAAGATATAAATGAACAAGTGGACAAAGGTGAGGAAGATACTAATCAAGTTGAGCAACATAGTCTTAAAGATCATAATAAAGTAGAAGATGAAGCAAGCTTTAAGGAGATTTTTGATAAAAAGATAAAGGCAGCTAAAGCAAAGAAAAGAACAAAGAGCAAGATTATCAAAGCATTGCAATTTAATGGTTCAAGTAAATCAAAATCCTCTAACTCTCTTAATGATTAATATTATAAACTGGAACATAAGAAGTATTAAGGATAAAGCTTCCATTCGTAGGCTAAAATTCCTATCTAAGAAAAATAAAGCCAAAATTATTGCTGTCCAGGAACCTTTAGTTAATGACGATGCTATTAGTACTATTGCTGATAAGTTAGGTTTTGAGAATTTTGCTTATAATATTACTAATAAGATTTGGATTTTCTGGCATAGTGATATCTCTGTCACTATTATTAATGATCTTAACCAATGCTTAAACCTTAAAGTTAATCTTATAAATGATAATAACTATGTAATGCTTACTGTTGTTTATGCAAAATGTCAAAGGATCAATAGGATTGAGCTGTGGAACTTCCTCAAAAGTATTGCTAATAATGACTTGCGTTGGCTGATTTGTGGAGACTTTAATGCTATTAGTTCTATTGAGGAACATATTGGTTGCAGCACTTTTTGCATTAATAGTACTAATGACTTCAATGATATGATTAGTTGTTTCAATATAGAAGATGCTGGCTACATTGGCTCGAAGTTCACCTGCTCTAATGGCTCTAAATGGAAGCGATTAGATATGGTTTTTATTAATAACAAATGGTCTAACTCTTTTGCTAATACTAGAATATATCATCTTGCTAGGACTGGTTCTGATCACATGCCTATTATTATCTCTATCTCTAATGATTTTACTATAGTTAAGTCTAGTTTCAAGTTTCAGGAAATGTGGACTATGGATGATACCTTTCTGCCTTTTGTTGAAGCTAATTGGAACCAAGATTTGATAGGTGATCCATTATTCATTCTTTGGAATAAGCTTAAAAGGCTCAAGAAGGGGTGGATCAGTTGGAATAGAAATAATGTTGGCAACATTTTCAGCAAAGTTCAAAGCTTAAGATGAAGTTTTAGTGATGGAGCTTAATCACCAGAATCTCCAATCTGTTGAATCAAAGTGTGATCTTGATAAAACTAATGCTTTACTCATCAAAGCTCAAAGAATGAAGGATACTTATTGGAGACAAAAATATTACTGTAATTGGATGCTTGATGGTGATAAAAATACTAGATTCTATCATAGTTTTGTTCAAAAGAAGCGAAGAAGAAATAACATTAAAGGCATTAAGATTAGAGATAACTGGATCACTGACTCTAAAGACATTGGTCTTTCTGCTGTTGATTTCTTTAAGCATGCTCTCGCTGATTACCCTTATGCTAATAATATGGAGGAAGCTATATGTATGAATGATGATCTGTTCAACAATATTCCTAGCATTGTCACTAATGAGGATAATAGAAGGTTACTTAAAGATCCTGATGAAAATGAAATTTAGAGCATCATTAAGAACATGAATCCTTCCAGCACCCCAGGTATGGATGGTTTCACTCATAGTTTCTATAAGTATTGTTGGCATATTATTAATTTGGATATGATTAATGCTATGAAAGATATATTGCGTGGTAAGAACATCCCTAGTGGCATATTTACTACTGGTATTTGTTTAATTCCTAAACTTACTAACTTTATCTGTTGGAAAGACTATAGACCGATTAGTCTGTGTTCTTTGCTAAATCATATCATGTCCAAGATCATTGCTAATAGGTTGGCTCTTATTTTGCCCAACATCATTTCTCCTAATCAAGGTGGTTTTGTGCCTTGTAAGTGTATTCACGAGAACATTCTTATCTCCAAAGAATTACTCTATGATATGAATAGAAAGATCAAAGACAGTAACATCTTGATTCAGCTCGATATGTCCAAGGCTTTTGACAAGCTGACTTATTGCTTTATTTTGAAAGTCATTAAAAAGTTTGGCTTCTCTACTAGATTTACTTGCCTTATTAAGAAGATGATAAGTGTTGTTAATGTTTCTATGCTTATTAATGGTGAAGTGTTTGGTTTCTTTAAAACTAAAAAAGGTTTAAGACAAAGAGATCCTATATCTCCTTATCTATTCATCATTGCTGAGGAAATGCTTATCAGAGGTATTTACTCTCTCTTTTCTTTGAACAACTTCATGAACTATAGAAGTAGAAGCAATATTAGTATTAACAGCCTTGCTTTTGCTGATGACATATTATTGTTTACTAATTGTAAAGACACTACCATTAATAAGCTGTGTAACTTTCTTCAAAAATATCAAACTATTTCTGGTCAGGTTGTTAATAAAGATAAGACCAAGATTGTGTTGGCTAATGGTATTAGATTACCTAAGATTGATGTTATTACTAACAATTCTGGATTCTCCTCTAGTTACTTGCCTACGGATTATCTTGGGGTAACTATCAGTACCAACAATAGAGTTAGCAACTACAACAACTTGATATGTAAGATCAGCAGCAAGATTAATGAATGGAATGTTTCTCACCTTTCTTTTGCTGACAGGCTTACATTAGTTAATTCTGTGTTAATGAATATCATTTTATATTGGATGCAATGTAATGTTCTTCCTAAAGGAATTATTTCTAAGCTTGAAATCATCCTTAACAGATTTATTTGGGGCTCTAACTATTCTAAAAATAAAGTTCATTGGTGTAAATGAGATGCTTTATGTAAAACCTATAAATAAGGTGGTCTTAATGTTCGTAAAATGGATGATATTCAAGCTGCTATTTCTTGCAATCTTTGGGCTGCCTTTAGAAAGAACAAATCTTACTGGTATAATATTATGCATAGCATATACTGTCCCAATCATCATCCTTTGTAGATTAGTCCTTACAAAGCTGGTTCATTGGTTTGGAAAAGAATGATCAAAGTTCGTGAATTGGCTGAGAGTCATATCAAATGGAAGTTGGGTAATGGTCTTGTTGATTTTTGGTTAGATAACTGGACCAATACTCACCCTATTTTAACTTTTAATGTTGATGATAATAACTTATGGTTCACTACTGAATCTGTTAACAATTTCTAGTCTATTAATGGTTGGAATTTAACCAATGTCTCTAACATTATTCACATGGATATTATAGATAACATTAAGCATCTTACTATTGATAATAACAAAGACAACTTGATGATTTGGAGCCTTGCCAAAAGTGGTGTTTACAATTTGAAAGACACTTGGGAAGGTGTTAGGACTAAATATAATAGTTCTTCTGTTTTTAACAAAATTTGGAATCAATTAACTCTTGTTAAAAGTTCTTTCATTCATTGGAAAATTATGCATAGCTATGTTGCTGTTGATTTTAATGTTCAGAAAAGAGGCATTTCATTGGCATCTAAATGCCAGTTTTGTAATAACTGTGAGACTATTAACCATGTTTTTATCTCGTGTAATTTTGCTTGGTCAGTTTGGCTTCATTATGCTGATATCTTTAAGGTTCATATATCTAGTCATATGAATATTACTCACCTTACAAGAATGTGGCAGTGGCCTAATGATATGAAGATCCAGGTCAGAAATATCTTACCTTTTTTAATCTTGCATAATATTTGGAAAGCCAGGAATCTGTCTAAGATGAAAGGTGTTAGCACATCTATTCTTTCTGTCATCAATCAAATTAACGCTATCCTTCACACTCTTGATATGAAAAATCTCTTAAATAAAACTCATTGGAACAAATGCTCTAAGGCTGCTAAGGTCTTGGCCTGTGTCAATCATCTGAGATCTTCTAATAGGCCTACCTATGTCAAATGGATTTTGCCTCCTACTAGAAGATTGAAAATGAATGCTGATGCTTCATGTCTTAGCAATGGGGAAGCTAGTGGATCTGTTATTTTTAGAGACAGCAATGGTAACCTTGTTCATGGTTACAGCTATCTTTATGGAAAATCTACTCCTCTTTTTGCTGAGACTAGAGCACTTCTAGAAGGGTTACTTATTTATAAAGCTAACAACTGGATGTTGGTCGATGTTGAAACAGACTCATTAACTATTATTAACATGCTTTATAATCAAAATAGAAATGCTTACTGGTTTTTAAAACCTATTCTAGACTGTATTTTTAAGCTTGTTCATAATAACATGTCTATTTCTCATTTTTTTAGAGAGCCGAACCAAGCTGCCGACTGGCTGGCTCGGTATTCCTTGAAAACTAAAAATGCTTACAACATTGTGCCTAATACTATCCCTAATGGCCTTAAGGATATCTTGATTTTGGAAGCTCTTGGTCTTGGTTACATAACTAACTAAAATCTCTTACCTTGCATCTCTTGTAATATCTATTGCTTTTTAGGTTCTGTTTGAAGCAGTAGATCCTTAGGCAATGCTGTCAAAACTTTGAGGTCTGAAGGTTTTTGATGTTGTTTGCTTTCGTTTGTTTGGATCTTCAATGGTGGTTGTTGCTCTTGTCATAGATTTGCTGATGAATCCATTCTGATACTGTTATCGGACTGAAGGTCATTGGCTGTTATCGGTCTGAAGGTCGTGGTTGCTGGTTGATTTCGATTGTTTGTTTCTTCAGTGGTGGATGTTGCTCTTGACATAAATTTGCTTATGAATCCCTTATGATGCTGCAAATCTTTGTCTAAAATCCAAACTTCTAACCTATACAGCTTTTATTCATTGTTATTGCTTACTATTTGTTTGTAATTCCCTAGATTAGGGTTTATTGTTTTTTGGCGCTATTTTTGAATTTCATATTCAAAATTTTGCCGCCTCGTTTGTAAACAGTTATTCACTAATAAATATTTCATTTAAAAAAAACCTGTCTTTTATATCTTCATTTCATTTCTTTGTATTTCTTTTGTTTTTCTTGATGTGTGATATTTGTGTCTTTACAAGGAATTCATTAAACCCGCTAAATTTACAAAGAATTCATTAAACCCACTAGTTTACAAGTAGGCTAGATTTATCAACAGTTTTCATCCAATTGATTTTATTATCAGATGTCTTTCATCTACTATATTATATTAAAAATATCCTCTAAACTTGTTTATTTTACTTTTAATTATATATACAATTTGCTTAATCTAAATTGGTTGTTTAATTATATATCTAAGATTTATAGTGAGAAGAAATAAACTGATGAAACATATTTTTTTTACTATAAAGTTCATTATTTTTTATTGTTATGTTTCACATCATTTAAATTGACCAAAACTAAACATATAAACATTTTACTTATTAGTATCTTTTAGCAAAAAAACATTATAAGAAATTATAATATTTATCTATATATAGATAATTTGTAGCAATTTTTTTTCTTATTTATTATGTAAAATAAGTAACACATGGTATATATACCAAATTCTTATCGGTTTATCGGTTCGGTTTTGAATCGGTCCTACCGGTTTATCGGTCCTACTAGTTTATCGGTTTTATCTGTTTGGTTCCGTACTGGTTTTATCATTTCAGTTCTTTATCGGTTTGGGTTTTTAAAATAGAACCGTGAACCGGACCAAAGCTTCGGTCCGGTTCTCGGTCCGGTCCTTACCGATTTGGTTCTTGGTCCGGTTCTCGGTTCTTAGGAACCATTAACAACCCTAATTGCAACGGAAGCTTATGGGCGTGATAACAAACTCGCAAATCAGGTTGTTCAAATTATCTCGTCCTTAAATAATTGACATGAGAATTAAATGATACACGACTACACATGGAAAATGGTTAGTAGAGGTGACTGGTCATTGACAAAATTGTGTCTCCTTTCTCAAAATTTTATGTGGTTTCAAGACGACAAATAATATAATGAAATGCTCGTAGGTGCATCGGTGAAGATCTGCTACCATGTATTAGATTGTCCTTAACTCTTCAAGATGAGATCGTTTATGTTCTTCCAACTATTGTTTCACGTCGACAGTAAAAGCAACAAGGTCCTCTACCATAAGAATCATATAGGATCTTAATGAATAAGTATATATCGTTTTGGAGTTTTTTCAAGAACTAACTTAGAACGTGTGTTTGGTCTTGTTGGTTTTGAAGAACTAACTTTAACGGAAACCTCAATCTCTTTATAAATTGTTTAAAGCTGAAATTTGATTCAGACTCGTGAAATTTTAATAGATCCTTGTGAAATTGGTGAATTTAAAGTTTTCAAACACAGGATTCGAGTAATGAAATCGGATTGTAAACTGATAAATTTTGATCGAATGGGATAAACATAACAATTATAATAGGATTGTGTTTCTAGGTTTGAGATTAGGGATCGCTTTGAGAAATAAAACGATATGTATTTTAGGTAGGTCTTACTGCTTCTTTGTAAGAAAGATGAAATAATGTATCTCGCATCTTGCATCCACCACATTGCTAAATACGATACCAGGATACAATGAAAGATGAGAGACATAGATGGTAGATGATGGACTATAGTTATTAAAGGCGTCGTCACGGTGTGAGACGCTCCAAAGCGAGGGTGCAACGCTCTTGATGTGGCGAGGCATCCCGGTCGAAATGGCGGCTGTCACAGGCTTGTGGAGTGACGCGCGTGCAAAACAATGTCATTCCTTTTGTGATTTTTGTTGAACAAAATAAAATCCAAATCGTTTTTAAACAGTTTTATCTCGATATAACTGTTGGAGAAGTGTCTCTTCAATATATTCTCACTTTGATTGATATTAATAATTAAATAATATGATTACGTGACATTGGGACATAAAAGTATCTTTTTAATTCCTTGTTATTGTATATTCATAATTAAATTATCTTGCGCTTCAATTGACCTCTTCATACTTCAAAGCAATTTTTACATGTATAAATTTCCTATTGATGTTAACAACTATATAATTTGCTCCTTTTTATAGCGTTTTATATTGTACGATAAAAATCTTTATAGCAATTCTTATAATTTAGCTGGTGATCATTAACTATTTTATTTTAATTTTTGTTTTATTTGAGTGATTTTAAAATATTTAAAATTCGAGATTTATTGAACTTTGTTTATCATTTTTTTGTCGCATTAATTATTACTTAAATAATATATTAATAAATGAAAAGGCGAGCACTCCGACTCTCGTCGCGTCGCTCTAGCTTTCGTATCACTCGTCGCCATGGAACGCCGCACGTCATTAGAAACTATGTGTGACCATAATAAAATAAAATATGTGAGACCTAGATGGTAGATATGAATCGTAAATGAAAATGTTAGATGTGAGACTTAGATGCTGAGACCTAGATGGTAGATGTGAATCAGAGGTAAAATGAAAATGTTAGATGTGAGACTTGTATGCTAGATGTTAGACGCGAGATCGTGATATAATAAAAATGCTAGATAGGAGATGTGTTACCGGAATTATATGAAAATGTTATATCCTAAATGTGAAGCTACGATTAACTAAGTTCAGGATTTGTTTTTTTAAAAAGTATCTTTCATTGATCTTGTTTTGTTTTATTCGTCTTAAAAAACCAAAATCAATAATATATATTTGAATTCTTTTTCTTGAGTTACTATTTGAACGATACAAAATTTTAAAAAAATAATAAAAAAACAATAAATATGTATATATTTTTTATTTATTTTTTCGGAGGAAACCCGCAGCCGCTACTCAGAGTGCAATGAGTGCGCACAGGGTAAACCCTCAATTTGACGCGATAGCCTCCAAACCAACGCCAGAAGGTAAACCACACAAGGTGACAGGCTCAGCCAAGAAAGTGTATGTAAAGAGACTTGAACTCATGATATTTGGTCACAAACATGTCATACTCAACCAACTCGGGTAACGGCTACCCCTAAAGCGTAAATATGTATATATTATATATATAATTGATTGATATTTTTGTATAAAAAATTGTTTTTTTAAAAACAGATGGTCTTGAAAGCTATTAATAATTTGTAGTTTGTTTATAATGACTTATAATTAAATGTTTGGTAGTAAATTGATATAAATATATTTTATAAACTAATAATTAGAATCTAAATTATCGTTTTCAAATAAAACTAGTAGACTCTATTATTAAAATATTAAAAATATTGAACTATTTATTTAAATCCATAAACATGAATTTGACATCCCGAATGAAACAGTTTTGAATTTTATTTTCGAAAGCACATATATTACACCGTAAAATATAAAAAAAAAACAAAAAAAAAAACAAATTCAATAGAATCCAAAATTTATCATATTCATTTAGACCTTTCTTTGTTCACACCTTCCTCCTCAATGGATTGGCCACGGATATCTATCCAAAACATTAAAGCAAACAAAAAGCACAGGCGCCCGATTCAATTCAAAATTTAAAAAGAAAAAAAATCCTCAATTCAAGAAAAAGATAAAGATGATGATTTCTTTCAAATATAAAAATCCAATTCAAAAGCCAAAATGTTTGGCATTCTCTTTAATTAGGAAATAAATGAACTCATTTTATAAAGAGAAAAGTAGCGGTAAATACCTTCTCAACTATGGTATTATTCGGCGGTACTCGCTTTTTGGATAGTGTAACTTGGTACCTCGAACTGAAATTTGGACAAAAATACCCCCGACTAAAAAAAGGCGCGCGCTGGTAAAAAAAAAAAAAAAAAAAAAACTGGTACAATTCTCAAGAGGCGAATTGCTTGCAAATTCTCAGGATGCGAATTGCTTGCAAATTCTCATGATGCGAATTGCTTGCAATTTCTAAACGATTCTCATGATAAGATGCGAATTGCTTGTAATTTCTAAACGATTCTCATGATAAGATGCGAATTGCTTGCAATTTCTGAACGATTCTCATGATAAGATGCGAATTGCTTGCAAAATTCTGAACGATTCTCATGATAAGATGCGAATTGCTTGCAACTCTCAAGATTTCTGAAGGATAAAAAAAAGAAAAAAAAAACTGGTACAATTCTCAAGATGCGAATTGCTTGCAAATTCTCAGGATGCGAATTGCTTGCAATTTCTGAACGATTCTCATGATAAGATGCGAATTGCTTGCAATTTCTGAACGATTCTCATGATAAGATGCGAATTGCTTGCAAAATTCTGAACGATTCTCATGATAAGATGCGAATTGCTTGCAACTCTCAAGATTTCTGAACGATAAAAAAAAACTGGTACAATTCTCAAGATGCGAATTGCTTGCAAATTCTCAGGATGCGAATTGCTTGCAAATTCTGAACGATTCTCAAGATAAGATGCGAATTGCTTGCAATTTCTGAACGATTCTCATGATAAGATGCGAATTGCTTGCAATTTCTGAACGATTCGCATGATAAGATGCGAATTGCTTGCAAATTTCTGAACGATTCTCATGATAAGATGCGAATTGCTTGCAACTCTCAGGATTTCTGAACGATAAAAAAAAAAACTGGTATGAAAAAAAAAATTGGTACAATTCTCAAGATGCGAATTGCTTGCAACTGGTGAAATTTTATTTTTTAAAAAAATCAAAAAATATCATAAATGGATCTAGTTTTGTTCATTTTTAAAAAACAAAAGTAATGGTACTTTCATTTATTTTTTTCGAGCTCCGGTTCGAAAGATACGGATCTTTTAAAAATAAAATTAAAGGAAAAGTAGGAAAGAGAAGGAAAGAGAAGGAAATAGAAATTTTGGTTACGTGGCTGTTCATGAATGGTGAGGGTAGTTAGGGTATTAGAATAAAGTTAGGTACTATGTCACAATTAGGTAGTTGAGTATTAAGTAACAATTGATCAAACCTTGGGTGGTAAGTGACAATTGAATAATTGAGTAGGTACCTTTGGTACAATTTCCCTTTTATAAATATATGATTCAATCGAATATCACACGGGAATTCATAAATACAAAATAAAATTTGACATTATTTAACCGAATCGAATTTAAACATTTTTTTTTATTTTCTTCATAATTCAAACTCTAAAAAAACACTCATCACTTATTTTTACTATTTTACCTTCAATTTATCTTTTAATTTATAATTTTATGTCACTAACTATTCTCAAACACTTATATCAACAAACAAAAGATTTAATCCAATTGAATCGAACATATGTTTTAACTTATAAAATTAAACTCTAAAAACAAAAACAAAAATCTTAAATTTGATAAAAATTTAACACCAAAAAACGTCACACAATCAACCAGCAATGTAATTTAATCTTGTTTTTAAGTTGTATATTCATTTAACTTGAAAATCCGTATTAAAAAAAACCCTTCTAATCACATATCTCAATTTTTGTAGGATTTAGCGACAACCATCTAATTCCGAGATGGTATCTCGGAATCAGTTGTTTTTGTACCGAACAACTAATTCCGAGATACCACTACGGAATCAGATATTTTGTGCAAAATTAACAAATTATGAATACAACAGATTCCGAAATACCACTTCGGAATCAGTTGTTTGTCGCTAAAACCCATAAAAATTGAGGTTTATGATTAAAAATAAAAAAATTATAAATACGTCATAAAATAACAAACATAGAATCATATTTGATTAATTTTTATTATTTTCCCCGAACCGAGCACGTTTTATATGCCTCGGTTTTTAAACCACTATCAAAATGTAAACACGTTTTATATTCCTCAGTTTTTAAACCACTATCAAAATGTAAACAGAACATATTTTATTATGAGAATTTTATTGACTTTATTTCAGACTTAGTGAAATGTTACAGTATACAGTAATTAAAAAGGGTCACCTAAATTAGAATCTAACAAATTAAATAACAAAGTTATTTGCCTTTCTCAGTCGAGGGTTTACTATCGACGTAGGGATATTCGGCTGGAGCGGACCAAAGACCGATTAATATAACCAAGTGAAGAAACATGAGTACCGCAGATGAATATACATTTGATGGGTACACATTCCAGCAAACTTCTACGCCGATGAACAGAGCCACACTGCAGGAGAAACAGCACGAGACATAAATATTTATTAACAGCATAATAACAACTAGAGATTTTAATTTTTATGATAATTACCGCATCAATGTTGGGAAAGGTGTTCTCCATAATAGATATGGCAAGGTATAGAAATACCTGCATCCCGACATTTGAAAAAAACAGTAAGAGCTAGAAACTATGGAGGAAAGTTAAATTTGTCACTGGGCACTTACCATGAGTAGAACTGATAATGCAAAGAACGAGCAAACACAACGCCGATGAAATTTCCAACAAATAATGTCGTAATGATATCTGAAAACAATCTATGCGTATTTAGATTTCCAGTAAGAGAAAAGACCTGGGAAAATGAAAGGTCGCGATTATAAATAGCTTACGTTCTTTGCTGAGAATCCTTGAGCTTGGGTTATTCGATTTTATAGATAATAATTTAGAGCGTAAAAACCTGAAAATCCCTCCTTCTTGCCTACAGAGGTAAAGAATGCGAGAATAAACAAGGTGAAGAATCACGCAACAGTAAAAAAAAAACTAGATACCACTTCATCTGTAAGAGTAATGACATCCTTAATATTTATCTGCCTGATGCCATATATGGTTTATATTGATTAACATTAATCAATATGAAGTTGACTTACTTGGACCATCTATAGTGGGCAAAAGCTGCAAGTACAGCCAGGTGAGCTAGTAGCAAGGAGATGGCAAATTCCTTAGATAGAAAAACTTTCTCAGGAACGAACTTAAAGTTAACAGACCTGACAACAAAAAATGCATGTTTAGAATCAACAACGTAGAGACATATCACAAAGGCTGGTTATAGATGCTGCGTCAAGAACCTTCAAATGAGTATGAATGTGCGCATCAAACTAGGTTAACGCCCACTAAACTAGTTTTGATTTATTCTAAGGTAATACAATGACAATGATTTTGAAACCAAAGTCAGTTAAATTATAAAACAAAAGAAACAATTCAAGAAAATAGCTTAAGCAGCCACAAAATCATGTGATGGTGCTCATTTTACAACTTATACTTTCTAACACGTGATGTAATTACTGAATCTTCAAGCAAAAAACATGCAACCAGCACTCGTCAAAACTACATTTTACTTATTAACATCTATTTGCTTGTTTCTTCCACTTAATACTGGGGGACAGTATGCTTAAATAGACAAAATTCAACTTGAGAATACCAGAAATGGACGAAAACTCGTCCGAGATCGAAGGCCCTTGATATATATGACAATGGATGGGTTGTTAGAAAGGGCAATCCCACTAGAATCTGCATCACCATTCACCAAGTATAGCAGACAGATAAACACCTCAATTAAAAATGACCTTATTCCCCCTTCGAAGAACATCAATTATAGGCACAGTGCAACTCACCTAATCAAAATGGACAAAGTATTAAAGAAACAGGTCTCCAAATTTTGGAAAATAGATGCTCAGTAAATTAGTATCCATAATGGGCTACAAATAGCATCTGCTCAAGAAAAAATGATCTCCAGGCAGATTATCCTCTGCAGATAGCTAAAAGGAATGGAGTAGGTACCTGCACCAGGGCCGCACCAGCTAGAACTGATATAACCCCAACGATATTCATTGCCTGTACAAAGAATTTTCCGAAAAAGAATGTTACTGCTTGAGAAATTTTAACTATGCAATTCATGGAAGAACTTTATCAAATTTTTAATCATAATTTCTACCTTCAATAAGATAAGCAACAGAGGCGGCGCATATAAAAGTACATTCATCTTTACCGAAACAGCAATGCTAAGCAAAAGGAAGAGGACAAGTTAAGCCAACTGCAGTGGATATCGAGACAAGTACAGCGAAGAAGCTAATATGTTACCTGAAAATTATCAACCCTACATGCCACCTTTTGTAAAGAAGGCAGGCCAATGCAGCATGAAGGAATGTCATAGCAAAACAGTCATTAAATAGCCGGAGCACAAAGATCGAGTGCATTCTCTTCGAGAGACAAAGTAAAACAAGAGCCCACCATGGAACCTGCAATGCAAGTTCAACATCAAAATAAGTTCTAATCCCATCAGAACAAAGTAAAGAAAGTTGCATGGAACAGGAAACCTAAGATGATTATGCATACACGATGACTTTATGGGAAGGAACAACTCAGGCAATATACATTCTTATCTTCACAAGTACCAACAGACAATTATTAGCTAAAACTAAAGCTCAAGAGTTGAGAAACGGAAACGCATACCACATCAGTCTTCACATAGATGAACAAGACTATTGCCAGATTCACAATGTACAGAAGTCCAAACAATATCTGCCACCAAAAAGATTAAGAGTGTATGAATTAAACCCAGCTTCACTAAAGTAAAGATATGTAGCCTAAATGAATTGATAACAATAATTAGGTTCTCAGTCTAAAGATACTCTTAAACAAGTGAATCATCCTCCAAACCCACTCACCTGGGCTGGAAAAACTTCTCCTCCTGTAATGTACTGAACACCAGAATAAACATATAGAAACCCCGCCGGATAAACCAGAGGCCCTGTGTCACCTTTCAAGTTCTTATAATCTCTCTCCCCTCCAATAAACCCACTCACCTGTTGATCAATTTCTCAAAAAATTGCATAAAATCAATCTAATTATTTATAACAAGGAAATTATACGAAACCTGTGACATATACGCGTCCCAATCAATCTTGGTATCTGCAAAATTCAAACCCAAAGCAAAAATGAACATGCAATTTCATCGGGAATGTGTGTTGAGACAGGGAAGGAGAATGTGAGATTGATCTTACAGGGGACATAGGCGATTACGAGAGCGACGAGAATAGCATCGGCGAGAATTAGAGCGAAAGCGAAGGGGACTTTCGGGTTTGCAAAAACTTTGGCGAGTATTGCTTGTGGACCGTGCCGCCGATAGGGTTTACGTTTCGACGACCGAGTCGACGACGATGATGATGAGACTGCCATGGACTTCTCGTTGTTTGCTTCAACTGCAATCTGCTACAGTGCTTAAGATCCAAGCTTCTACAAAAATCAGTCAAATTTAGTAACATGGGCTTAGTATTTTTGAGTATTTATACCTTTGGGCTTGACCTCAGGTTTTGTCGAAAGGAGCGGAGGATTAAGCTGCCTCCGTCGTTTAATTTTGAGAATCACGTTAACTCCGATATATCTTAAAAGATTTTATGTTAGATTTGATGAAAATTTATGTTTTTTTGTTGAAAAAAATATTCAATAAAATAAAATTTGTTCATATAAGTACTTAAGGCATACTCTCGAGGAAATACAATCAACATAGAAGGACGATAAATACCACTATAGCAAACATAGTAGAAAGAGTAAAGCAATTGAGATAAACAAAAGTACTAAAACGACTCAATAATGGCCAACCGAGTCGACAGATGGAAACTCCAATGGACCAAGTATGAAACCGAGGAGCGGAGGAACTTTAACATTCGCATCAGAAGAACGAAGCATTTATTGATACGAATTAACCTTCCCGAGTTGAATATTGATGAGTGATTGTCAAAGAAGCAACACAAAATTTGACTTCTCCCACGACAGTTCTGATTTGGAGAAAAGACGAGAAAGGCGGAATTTGACTTGTCCCGCAGCATTTGAGCGAAAGGAGGATGACTGCAAAAAGTCCTAACAAGCGCAAATAAAGAAAAGTAAAAGGGCTAAGGCCACAATGGTCAAAGAGGTTAGGCAGCAACAACGGAAGCGAGCAGATACATCGAACCAGAAAGGAAGATGGTTGCTTCAAACAAAACAAAAACAAAATTAAGTTAGAAATAGTAGGATTAGATTGCCCAGACAACCTTGGTACCAAGGAATTTGAACCGAAGGTCAGAAAGCATGCGATGAGATACCGCCGAGGCGGGGGAATGAGATGATCTAAAAATTCTAGCATTCCTCTCACTCCAGATATGGTATACAATAGCGCCAAAGCAGGCACGTCAGAGGTATCGTAAACTGGATGAAGGCCAGTTGGACGCCTTAAAGACCCAAGAGTCCCAAATGCTATTGTGGCTTAGAGAAAAACCAAGCTTGGAGCTTGCAAAACCCAAGATGCTCTGGGTGTAATTAAAATTATGGAGGATATGGGTAATGGTTTCTGAGGCTGAATTGCATAAGACACAGATCGGTGGGGTGTTTAGACCCCAACTCAGAAGCATATCAAGGGTGGAAAGTTTTCCTTTAATGGCAAGCCAAATGATGAAAGAATGACGGGGAACATTAAACTTATGCCATACTAACCCCGCCCGTATGACACTAGGGATGGGCGTACGAATGGCATTGTAGGTATCTTTAATAGTAAAATTAAGGATACCTCTCCTAGAAGTCCAGAAGTGGATGTCGTTGTGAAGGATGTTGGGATGAGGGAGGGAGAGGATGAGATGGTTAATCTCACGGATGTTACGAATGTTTCTAGCATTGGCAGACCTTAAATGAGTCGGCCAGTTCCAGAAACCGTCTCGAATGATATTAGAGACCTTGAGGTTGCTTCCCAAACGAGAATCACGAATAATATTGTGCCCATAGTGGTTGACCAAAGAGGTTGACAACAACCAAGGGTCAAACCAGAAAGAGGTATTCTCCCCATTACCAATCGCAACCTTGTACAAATTACTAGCAATAGGTCTAACAATTATAAATTTTCTCCACGTCCACGAGGAAGAAGAGTCAATATTTAAAGATCATAAGTTTTACAATGGACCACAAATGTTGAGTTGTCACACCATATTGAGTTGTCATGTTTACTGACAATGGACCAAAAATGTTTGAGGACGGTCGTCTGAATCCAAAATTTTAGGTCTAGAATCCAAAGGTCGTCCTCTAACAATGGCAAGGTCACAGTAGACCATGCCACTTTAGCGCCCGTAACCTTCATCTCGTGGCCAGGCCAGAGAAAATGATGGAGAGACTGAAAGAGTTCTTTTAGAACTCTAGCAGGGAGAATAAAGATTGAAGACCAATAAACTTGCCCAGCAAAAAAGACAGATTTAATGAGTTGAAGTCTGCCTGCATAAGAGAGGTATTTGGAAGTCCATAAGGAAATACGGGTAGTGATTTTGTCAAGAAGAGGTCGACAATCGTTATGAGAAAGTCGACCAGGGAGAAGGGGGACTCCTAGGTATTTAACCGGAAGACAACCAACCTTGAATCAAAGATATTGATTAAATTTGATCTAAGAGAAGGGTTAACCCCAGAGAGAAAGATGTGGCTTTTTTGGGGGCTAACTTTAAGCCCTGAGAGATTAAAGAAATCATTAAGACCATCCTTGATAAGATTGAGGGAGTTAATGTCACCACGAAAGAAAATCATTAAGTCGTCCGCATAGCAAAGATTGACAATCTTAAGCTTATTACACTTCCACTGGAAACATTATTACTTTTATCCTTAAGAATATTATAGAGAACTTGCATGACCAAGACAAATAAGAAATGGGATAAAGGATCACCTTGTCTGAGACCCTTTCTACCATGGAAAATCCCATGAGGGTCACCATTAATATCAACGGAATATGAAGGGGTGGCAATACATTGAATGATCCAACTGATCATCTGGTCTGGGAAATTCATGGCCAGCATGATGTCAAGGATAAGGTGCCACCGAACATTTTCAAAAGCTTTGATCAGGTCGATTTTTAGAACGACATGTGGACCCTTGCAGTTAGTCTGATAACCTCTAAGGAGTTCTTGGGAAAAAAGTATATTGTCCGTAATACTACGATCGGCCACAAAATTCGATTAGGATTTGTCAATCAGATAAATGAATGAACCTTTTTCCTGTTGGCAAGGATCTTGGAAATAATTTTGTAGACCACGTTGCAACAAGCAATTGGCCTGAAATCCTCGGTTGAAGATGGGCAATCCTTTTTAGGGATAAGAGAAATAATGGTGGTGTTCCAAGAAGGCTCAAGAGACCCAAATTAAAGAACATTAAGATCCCATCGCAAATATCTTATCCTATTAAATTCCAGGAGTTTTTAAAAAACCCGCATTGAAACCATCAGGCCCCGAGGATTTATCGATATCAATACTAAATAAGGCACTTTTAATTTTTGCGCACGAAACAAGACGAACCATCGTAGATCGGTCCTGAGGAGACACTTTAACAAAAATAAGCGATGAGACACGAGCGAGCCTTGGGTATCCCGAGAGAGACCCAGTGCAAAAAAGGTTAGAAAAATAGTTGACTAAGACACTCGCCACCTCAACTGGAGAAGTGGCGAGATCTCCATTAACATTAGAGATATAGACTATTTTATTTCTTAAAACACGATTTTAGTACTATTGTGAAAGAATTTTGTGTTACAGTCCCCTATCTTGAGCCAAGTCTCTCTAGACTTTTGTTTATAGAAATATTCATCATCACGACTAAGGGAGATATAGACGGAAGAAGCATCAATCTCAGTGGAGACCAGAGAGGGATTCAGAGGGTCATTAACCAAAAGAGATTGAACAGAGAAAATATGGTTTTGGGCAATACATACCCTAGAGCTAATATCACTATATTATTTGCGATTAAGTTCACGGAGGGTGAATTGAAGCTGAGCGAGATTTTGGGAAACCAATCTCATACCGTGAGCAGAGATAGGAAGATTCCAAGAAAAAGACACTAACTCGTTATAAGAAGGATGAGACTGCCATATATTAAAAAATTAAAAGGTTTTTTAATACGTGGCCTAGTGGAGCCAAAAATAAGTTTAACAGTGGAGTGATCAGAAGAGCGGGAGAATCCAAAATGGGCAATGGACATGGAAAAAGAATCATCCCAAACACTATTAATAAGAACTCGATCAATTCTTGAAGCAATAGGGTTTAAGGGATTTTTATTGATCCATGTGAAATGAGAACCATATGATCGAAGGTCACTCAATTCACAATGATAACAACAAATATTGAATTCATCGATCTTACCCTGAGAAAATAAGCTAGTACGTTCATCGGGGTTGCGAATAGCGTTGAAGTCACCGAGAGCAACCCAAGGATAATTGCAACAAGAAGTTGAAATGTCCTCAAGGTCAGCCCACAGAGGGTGACGCTCGGGGCCATCGTTGAAAGCATAGATTGCCGAGAGGAAGAAGGGGACATTGTTATTAAGACTACAAGCTTTGCAGTGAATGAACTGAGAGGAAGAAGATAGAATAGATATAGAAAAGACACTAGGGTTCCATAAAACCCAAATCATTCCTAACATATGAGACGAGTGATTGGTAACATACTGCCAATAAGGGGCGATATTTCTAATGATGGAGTTAACATTATTTAAATGAACTTTCGTTTCCACAAGAATCATAACAGTCATAATATTCCTGATGATAAAATCAATAACGTATTTTTGACGAACTAGGTCGTTCAACCCTCGAACATTCCAAGAAGCAATAAACATTAAAAACTTACAGTGAGAGAGAGACAGGTCCAATAGTGGACAACGACGATATTTTTAGGATGTGAAGGCTCATCATTTAGAAATCCAAGATAATAAGTTCAACCTTGCTGCATATATCTTTAGCCAACCATCTTAAAAAATACATAAGTAATAAAATATAAAGTACTAACTTCTTAGATATATTAAATCCAAAATTTAACATAACTAAAATAAAAAAATTACTTAAACTCAAAGAAGGACCGTTCCACAAAATTACCAATTTACTTAATAAAATAAAGTCTAGAGTTATTAAGTTTATATTAAAGGAAGAGGGGGCCACCTTAGAACAAACCACTGGCAACAAGGAAGAAACGGAGGGATCTCCTTTGATTGACTGAAAAGTTGCTGAGAGCTCAGCCATTTCGTGAGTGAAACAGAGGGAGGTCTCGCTGGAGACTCGGCCGGGAAAAAGACTCCACGAAACCCATACATACTAAAGATAGAGAACAAGAATCACCATAAAAATGGTAAAGAACTAAATCTATAACTCATTACGGCACTTGTAACAACTCTGGAACCAAGACTGGTCGCTTGAGAAACAGAGCACAAGAAAATCGAAATGAGACTGGACGGGCAACTAGCTGAATACCACCCTAGCGTCTTACAGAGACTCCGAGCAAGAAATTAAAGTGAAGTAGATGAACAAAGCTCGGGAAACAGAGATCCGGTTCGACCGATGTCGGATCCATGCACGAAAAACGGACGTAAAGAGAATTAAACAATCTTTTTCCGACCGAGCAAGAGAGACATTACTCCGAAACTCCAAACGATGGTCAAAGATAACCATCCGCTTAGAAGGAACGAACGATGAAATACCGAAAAAAAGAAAGAAAAAACATGGCCGATGATAAGGTGTTTTTGAAAACGAAATGAAAAAACAACAACACTTGTAAAACTGTCTACCACCAAAACCGAAATTAAAAGCTTTCAGGCGATTAGGCCTGAAACCGATTTAAAAACCCAGAAGAAAGGAAGACGATACAAACTTGAAAAAACTAGCCGTTATAGAGATTTTCTCTCTCTAGATCCTATGTTATTTTTTCTTTTGGAAACTAATTTATGATAAAAAATAGTTGACTAAATTTATACAAAATTTAATATATTTGTTTTACGAAAAAATAAATTAACATCAATTTCTATTAAATTCAACATAAAACGTTCAGAATTGATGTGATATGTAAACCAAAATCAAATTGAGAGATATACAATTTTCATTTCTAATGTTGTTTATATCTTTTTTATGGATGTTGGTGTGGATAAAAGTAGCCTGAGGGTAGGCTGGTAATTTTAAGTGGAGTATTACGGCGGCGTAAGGGTGTTTCACTGTGGTGTGGTGGTGTTTAAGGGTGTTTTGATATATTTCAAGGTGTTTCAAAGTGTTTTAAGGGTGGAGAGAGAATTAAGCAGCCTGGCAGCAGTTAATTTTTCTTACCCATAGTTAATGCTGGTGGTTGGGCATTTATAGTGTAAGATTTGGGCCCTTATGGGCTTTCGGGTCGAGTTTAATGGACCCGGGTCATGTTCAAAGACCCATGAGTTTTAAGCAGATGTACAGGTAGCTTAGTCAGATAGCGATTAGGTTTTTTAGTACTTTAGTCATAGTTCGAACTGCTTTATGTTTGCAGTGTTCAAAGTCTCCTGTCCGGTTCGACCAGTGCTGTTCGAACTGAAGTCATGGAGTCTGTCCGAATTTACGGGGTGACTTTACTTTGGACTACCCTTCCGGGGGGCTCTTCGAATTCGGACTCATCAGGAGCCCCTTTTTTAGGTATTTGAACAAGTGTCCTTGTTTAAAGAACTGAAAAACAGTCCGATTGAGGAAGTGGTTTTCCAATTCGAAGAGAATTGAGATAGGCCCGGACAGACCAACTGTTATGAATTCCAAACGGTTCTTTGTCAGAGGTAGTGGGACACGTGTCACACCCTAGCTGGTTACTTCAGCCGTTTTTTCTTCTGAAAAATCGCACCACTTTATTGAACAGGTAACTTCTTTAAATGGTTTTGATGACGTCAGCGCCGTTTTTTAATCATTGCTCAACTTTTCGGATTCTCCTAGGAATCAAACTCTTTTTTTACATTTACTATAAATATTATTCATCTTTCACAGTCTCATTTTCACTTTGCCATTTTACTCAAAACTTCATCTCTCTAAAACCTTAAGATTTCCTTAATCGTTTTATGTTCACAGCAAGAACAGCTTTAATCAAGGGTGGCTGGCTCAATCTTTCAGAACTAGAGAGAGCTCAAAGGGTTGAAAAAGAGAAAAGGATTGCAGCAGGGCTTCCAGCATCGCCAGTCGAGAAATTAGCTCCTTCAGTCGAAGAATCTGATAGAGGTTCGTCCTCCTCAAAAGGTACAAAACCTAGAAAACTCTTTCGAACAACACTCTCCCCCATTGTTTCAGACTCTTCAGTTCAAGAGTCGATCCCTGTCGTCGAACCAGGGGTCACTGTTACGAGTGTCAGGAAGAAATCTACCTTTATTGCCATGGGGTCCGACTCCGATCATTCCCCAGACAAGCTGATCATGAAAAGACCAAGCAGATTGGTTAAAGGACTCTCCTCAAAGAATACTAGTGAATCAGAGTCAGGGGTAGCTGTTAGGACTCTCCGGGAAAGGCCGGTCGGTCCGGAGGCTAGCAGTCTACTACCTCCCAAGGAAGCCTCGACCTCAGAAACTCAAACTGAGGCGAGAACTCAAAAGCATACATCAATCCAGCAGTCCGGAGGATCAGCTGTGCCAAGCTTCATCCCTCCCCGGGCTGTTTCCGCAGAAGTTCCCCCAACTGTAATGGAGGAAAGGATGGAAGACTCCACTGAGGAGGTCAGGTTTGAGTCCGAGTCTTCCGGACAGGTTGAAACTGCTATGGTTGTTGCCAAGAAAGGCAAAGAAGACTTGTATCTAAGGCGTCCGGATCTGCCGGAGAGTCTTGAAGGGAGAGTTGGGCCCTGCTTTCATAAGGTAGAGTCCAAGTATCTTCTGTCTTTGTTGAAAACCAAATATTCGTTTATTCACACTAGAGATCTGGGACGGCTTCGCACTAAGTGGGGGATCCCTGAAAATGTAAAGATCCGAATTCCTATTGATCCGGAGACCCCGATGGACTGCAAGAGGAACGAGATCGTATTTTTTACGGAGCTGCTAAATTGGGGACTCAGGTTCACATTTGATCCAGAAATAGTGCGCTATTTCCATTTAGTGAAGTTATGCCCATCGCAGCTGAGCCCCAACGGATGGTACACCTTGATGTCATGCATTATGGCATCCAGGCTGTCCGGAATTCCTCTTCCAATGGAAGAGTTCGCTGCTGTTGCCAGTCTGTGCAAACACCACCAGTTCCCTTTTTATCACTTTAATATGGGGAACAACCTGAAAGCCGTCGATGATCTCCTGGAGTCGGAGAATAAATGGAGGAGCCAATTCTTGTTTATAAGTGGCTCATGGGAGAATGGTAAAAAGATTAAAGTCGGGGAGAATCCTAGCCTTCTTCGAAGTAGATGGAGAAGTGATCGTAAGTTCTTTCTTTAAGTTTCTATTCGAATCTTCCCTTCTTTAAGCTTTCACTAACTAACTATTCTTTTGTTTTGCCAGAACTGCCAAAAGAGTTCGGAGACTATACGAAAGCCGGACAGGTTACCTGTGGCAAGATAAACGCATGGGCCGCAGAGAACTGGGAGAACCGGTTTCACAAGGCTTTCACTCCGGGAAACTTAGCCAGATCTCACCTGTGGAACACCACAGGTCGGAGGGATTTAACTTGGGAGGAGTTCTCCACCCCTCCTGATGATGACATAGTGCTGAGAAGGTCACACGAGCTAGATGGGACCCTTTTCCTCCCTCTTCGGGCCAAAGCCCCAAGTAAAATGAAGGGCCAGAAGAAGAAAGGGAGGAAAACGGCAGTGAATACGGAGAAAAAGGCTCTAACTGACACAGAGGTGCCAGTCCCAGCTCAAGTTGATGCAAATCTTCTACAAGTGGTAGAAGTGGAAAGTAAGAGACACGGAGAGACTCCCCCAAAACCTCTAAGGGCCTCCAAACGAACTCGCAAGCAAGCAAGCGATAGTGCTGACAGAGAAGTAAAAAAGAAGAAGACTTCTCAAGAAGAAGAGTTCGCTGTCCGGGATCCGGAGCCCACTTTCCCAATTGATCCTACATTAGCTGAGGAGATCCCAGAAAATCTTAACGAAGGGATTCCAAGGGAACTCCATACTGATGAGATTGAAAGGGGAGAGATTAATATGGACGAAGTGGATGTCACCGGCCTGGGTCCTCTAGGTGATTACTTTCTTGGTCTGTCAAGAGATGAGTTTGCTGGGCCATACGTTCCTCCAAGTAGTTCCAACACAGTGAATTTTAATGGCAAGACTTTCTTGGTTTCCAGCGAAAGGGACATTATAGCTCACTCCCTCCTTAGCAACGTGCAACCTGTGCTCACCCTAGAAAGGCAAGTCCGGAGTCAGGCAGAAACCATTAAGGAGCTTAAGTCTGAGAAGGAGAAACTGTCCGATGACCTCCGGGGTGCCACCACCCAGGTTGACTTGCTTAAGGAGTCGAACGAACAGCTGAAGAAGAGTAAAAATGAAAGCAACACAAAAGTTGCCTCTTTAGAGAAAACCCTAGAAGATCTCCGGGCTAAGCTGTTCGAGTTGGAGAAGGACTTGAAAACCTCAAAAGATGAGACTGCAGCAAAAGAGAAGATTGTCACCAATCTGACTACTGACAAACTTGCTTTGGAGAATGCAGTGACTCAGGCTGTTGGTGAAAAAGCTGCCCTGGTGAAGGATCAAGAGGCCATGATCAAGGCCAAAATCAATGCTTACGCCAAGGAGATGATACGGAGTGAGGAATTATTGATTGAGAAGGTGAAGTCCGACATGGTCCTCCTATTTCACGAGAAGTTCCCGAAGAGGAGACTTGGGGACTTATGGCGTTATGTGGATGATGACGATCTTCCATATTGGACCATGGTTGATGAAGGGTATACTGATATATCCTCATCTGGTGACGAGGAGGAAACCGGAGAGAGTCCGGGTGAAGAAGAAGCTGACCCCAAAGGCAAGAAGGTCCTTGAGGAAAAAAGCGAAATCAAGGCCAAGGGAAAAGACGAGGGTGAGCCATCTTCAAAGGCTCCACCTTAGTTAGTAATTTATTTCGCTTACTTTTTGTTCGAACCAAAGTCCTTGGAAGGCCAAGGCACCTTTTTTGTGATGCTGTCCGTTTTAACCGGACAGATTTTCGTATTATGTTAAAACTTGTTTAAAAAGTCCTTGGAAGGCCAAGGCAACTTTAAGTTTATTGAATGAATGTTTTATCTTGCACAACCTTTCTCTTATTCCACAGTTTGTTTAAGTATTTCGTATTGTGAGAGTGTTTAATTTCTCTGGCTAGAATTTAAATAGCCCTTAGATCTTTCAGTCCGAATAGTATGACAATCACCAGAATTTTGTAAAAACTTAGAAAATTGTTTAAGAAGGCTCTTCGTGGCGCCGAAGAGAGGGAGTGGTATGCCCCCAAATATTTACATGGATGTTTAAACAAGTAAATATTTACATAAGTTTTATTCCAAATACATTCGAAGGTGTTCAATATTCCAAGGGTGAGTTAAAACCCTGCCATCTTTGTCTTCCAGCCAGTATGTGCCAGGCTTGATTCTTTCAACCACAGTATACGGACCCTCCCAAGTTGGGGCCAGCTTTCCGAAGAGTTTTTCCTTGGTATGCAAGAAAACTTTCCTCAATACTTTATCTCCTGGTTGAAAGTCCCTTCTTTTAACCTTGGAAGCAAACCTGCTTCTCATCAAGCCCTGATAGTGTGCCATTCTAAGATGAGCTTTTACTCGTCTTTCTTCAATCAAATCAAGCTGATTTCTGATTGCTACTTCATTAGCCTGTCCGGAGAAGTTATGAACACGAAAAGAGGGGAGTGTCTTCTCTATGGGAGCTACTGCATCCATCCCATAGACCAAGGCAAAAGGTGATTCTTGTGTGGCAGCCCCAGGCGTTGTCCGGTAGGCCCACAAGACTTCTTGTAAATAACTAGGCCACTTCCCAGCAGCCCCTTCCAAATTTTTCTTTAAGCCGGACAGTATTGTTCTATTAGCCACCTCAACTTGCCCATTGGCTTGTGGGTGGAATGGTGAAGAAAAGCAGTGCTGAATACCCCTTGAGGCACAGAAGCTCTCCATTTCTCTGTTGTCAAACTGTGGCCCATTATCTGTTGTTATTCTCTGAGGGACACCAAATCTGCAACATATGTTGGATAGAATGAATTTTATAACAGCCTTTGATGTTGTCCCTGCCAAGGGGGCTGCTTCTATCCATTTCGAGAAGTAGTCAATGGCTACGATTATGGTTTTACGCCCTCCGGACGCCATAGGAAGAGGTCCAATTAAGTCTAATCCCCATCGAGCAAAGGGGATAGGCTCAGAAATTGACTCCAAAGGAATGGCTGGCACATGAATTTCATTACTGTACCTCTGACATGGATCACACCTTCTCACCAACTCCTTAGCATCTTTCATTATTGATGGCCAATAATATCCGGAGAGAAGCACTCTTCTTGTTAATGCTCTAAATCCACAATGGGCTGATCCCTCACCATCATGTAATTCGGAGAGAACCATTTGTGACTCATGATCTCCTAAACAGCGTAGGAGAGGTTTGCTATAGGATTTTTTGTACAAGACCTCTCTAATCATGATGAAACCATGAGCCTTGTGTTTTAACGTTCTGGCTTGTGATTTATCCAAGGGTACGACGCCATCGGACAGATATTGGATAAGAGGAGACCTCCAATCCTGAGGCTGATTTACTTGTATTTCAAAGACTTCCTCTTTCTCCTCTTCATTAAGTTGAATAGAAGGACTTTCAAGCACATGGATCCATGGATAGGACTCCGTGTATGCTATTGTTGCCAATGAGTCTGCCAGTTCATTCTCTGCCTGGGGAATATGCTCATAGACAACAGCTTTAAACTTCATTGCCTCATTTTTCAAGAGAAGTAAATACTTGATTAACTGTTCTTTTCTAGCTTCTGATAGGCCCAAGGCATGGTGGACAAGCAATTGGGAGTCACTTAGCAGCTTGACCCTTTTTGCTCAACAGATGTAAGCCAATTTTAATCTAGCTATAGCTGCTTCGTACTCGGACTCATTATTGGACGCCCTGAAAGCAAAACAAATAGCTTGAAACATGTTGTCCCCATAAGGAGAGGTAAGACATATTCCTGCCCCAGATCCTATGGCACTGGATCCTCCATCTGTTCGGACAACCCACACTTTTTTGTCTTTTGAATCAACAGATTGCCCTGAGTCCCTATCGGAATGGAATTCGACCAGAAAATCAGCCACAGCTTGAGCTTTTACTGCTGTTCGAGGAGCAAAGTCTATGTCGAAGTCCCCCAACTCTACTGACCACTTTGTCATTCTGCTTGAAATGTCTGCTTTTTGAAGGACATTCTTTAAAGGGAAGGATGTCCGGACAACGATAGGATGAGCCTGAAAATAAGGCCTCATCTTTCTCGCAGCTATCACCAAGGCCAATGCTAGTTTCTCGAGTTTCAAGTAACGGCGTTCAGCATCAATCAGGCTTTTGCTGATGTAGTATACTGGGTGAGGATACCCATCAACCTCTCTAACTAACACAGCACTGATGGCACAACTTGAAACAGCCAGATACACAAATAGAGTCTCCCCATCGATTGGTTTGAATAAAGTCTTCGGAGAGGACAGATGCTTCTTAATTTCATTGAACGCCTCATCACACTGTGGTGTCCACTCAAACCCCTTTGCACCTTTCAAAGTTTGAAAGAAAGGAGCACATCTGTCCGAAGACCTAGAGATGAACCTGTTCAAAGCTGTTAACCTCCCCGTTAACCACTGCACTTCTTTAACATTTCGAGGAGGTTCCATTTGAAACAAAGCATTGAGTTGGTCCGGGTCGGGCTGGATTCCATGCTCACTTATAATGTACCCTAAGAACTTCCCGGACTGCACTCCGAACACACATTTTTCAGGATTTAACTTTAAATTTACCTTGGCCAGGTTGGCAAAAGTCTCCTGGAGGTCGGACAAGTGCAGCTGCTCATCCACACTTTTCACCATCATATCGTCAATGTAAACCTCCATATTTCTTCCAATTTGATCAGCAAAGGCTTTATTGACTAACCTTTGATAAGTAGCCCCAGCATTCTTCAAACCAAAAGGCATCACCTTGTAGCAGTGTAATCCTCTATCAGTAACAAAAGTGGTATGCTCTTAATCCCTGGGATCCACCTGGATCTGATTGTACCCGGAGAAAGCATCCATAAAGGAGAGCAGCTTGTTCCCAGAAGTAGAATCTACCAGCTGATCTATCCGGGGAACCGGATACAAGTCTTTTGGGCAAGCTCGATTGAGATCTGTGAAGTCAATGCACATTCGCCATTTTCCGTTCTTCTTTTTTACCAAGACTGGATTGGCAGTCCACAAAGGGTACTGAGATTCTTTAATGTGCCCCATCTTTGTGAGTCTGTCAACCTCTTGTACAATGACATCAGCCTTTTCTTTCGAGAAAGCTCTCCTCTTCTGCACCACAGGTGCCACATCTCTCCGGACAGATAGGTTATGGGAAATCACCTCTGATGGAACTCCAGTAACATCAGCATTGCACCAAGCAAAGACATGCTGATGGTCTTTTAAGAATTTTAACATTTCTTCTTTCAACACTTGTGACATTTTGGATCCTATCTTGACAAATTTCCCTTCTTCTAAGCAGTGTGTCTCAACCTCCTCAACTGGGATCAACACTCCGGGGGTCTCCCTGGGGTCATCAATTTCACCCTCACCCCCAGAAAGGCCCTCAAACTGCTATTGGTCATTCATACGGACTGCCCCCAGCGTTCGTGGAGCCAAGGCAGTGGCATAGCATTCTCTTGCAACTTTTTGACTGCTCCGGACAACCCCAACCTGCCCCTGAACAGCATATTTTAGACACTGATGAACTGTTGAGGCCACTGCATGCATCCTAGAGAGCCAAGATCTCCCTAGAATAGCATTGTAGCAAGTGGGACAATCCACCACGATGAAAAGTATTCAGACTGTTTTTTTGAATGGGCCTCTGCCCAACAAAACTTCTTCTTCAAACTCACCGATTACATCGGCTGAGCTGCCCGTGAAGCCTACGATTGATCTATCTGACTTCTGAATCACAGCTGGATTTTTCATCTTCTTATAAGTATCAAGGAAAAGGATATTGGCTGAGCTCCCAGTATCTACCAGGATTCGCCTTATCTCATTGCCCCCTATTGATGCTCCTATGACAACAACATCTTCATGAGGGCCAGCAATGTCCCTCAAATCATCCCCATCAAAGACAATGAATGGGAATAAGCTTGATGATTGATAAGAGGTCATGCCCCCTCTAGCTGGGTAGCCAAATTATGGACATGCCTTTTTCTTGATGAAGTGGTAGGAGCCGTTACAGTATCCCCTCCGAAAATTGTCAAGGACTCAAAGAATTCAATGAGCCTGGAGACCGTCCTAGAACGCTCCTCTATCGCACCCACTCTGTTCCTTGTTGGATCAGGATCCAAATATTCAGATTCCACATCAAACCTTTCAATGATCACCATAGCCCCTTCTGGGGCAGCATTAACCGGACCAGCCCGGTGAGTGTTGTCAGGCCTGTTGCCTCCTCTTCTTTTGACATATGCACCCAACTTCCCTCTTTCAATCAGGTTCTGAACCTCTTGTTTCAAGGCTATACAATCATCAGTAGAATGGCCAATATCATTGTGATATTGACAAAAAGAACTGTTTCGATGTTCTCTGGGAGACTGCAAGGTTGCCGGTCTCCGGTAGTGTACTTCATCTTTAGTTTTCTCGAAAATGGTTGCCACACTTTCTTTGAGCTCTGCAAACCACTCCGGTTGGACCCACGGCCCCCTTTTGTTTCTAGACTGTTGACTTTGTGCAGGAGCAGCTGGTTGAGACTGAGCTTTTCCTCTTCCATGCCCCTGTCCGGTTTCTCTAGCTTTGTTGCCGGACTGGTTTGGATTGGGAGTTGGTGTTACCGGGGTGGATCTCACCTGCCTGTGCACCCTGGTCTTTTTTGTTTCATCAACATTTATTTGCTTGCCGACTTGATTTAGCAATCCACCCCAAGTCATGGTTTTCTTCCTTGTTACTGAATCGGCCAGGTTGCCCGGATTCAAACCTTGTCTCAGGGATGCTATTGCCACTTGTTCAAAACAATCAGCCAGCCCGTTCTTTGTGTTCACAAAACGACTTATGTATTCTTTCAACGATTCATTTGGCTCTTGGGCACAATGGATTATGGTATCTCCATTGCCCTTGAGCTCCTTACTTCCCACAAATTGCCTTCGAAAGGCCACCCAAAAGGTATCAAAGTCTCTGATACAGCCCTGAGGAAGGCTGTTATACCACTTCAGAGCACTCCCCGTAAAGGACTGGGAGAATGCCCTGCAGAGTAGTTTATCATCATCATCAAAGTTCATCATGAAGTTCTTGAATTGCTCCAGATGATTGTCTGGATCAGTACTGCCATCGTACTTCTCCATCTTGGTGCTATCAAACCTCTTGGGGAGGTTTCCGGATAGGATTTTAGAAGACAGTGGGGACTGCCTCCAATTCCTTCCACGACTGAACATGGTATCCTCATTAGGTGTTGCAAAGATACCTGGCTCATCATGGAAGGCAAATGGATCCACCAGCATCCGGTCTATATGTCTCCGGCTGTGAGATGATCCTTTCCCAATGTGTCTTTTCATTCTTCCATGGTGGTCTCTTTTTCTGGAATACTTTTTAACTTGCTTTTGTTTTTTCCTGGTTCGCCCTTCGTCACTGCTGGAGGACAAGGACTTTTCATTCCCCTCACTGTCCGAAGAGCTGTCCGAAGATTCTGAACTTGAGTCAGAACTCTCCACAGGCTTGGACCGGTGAGACTTTTTAGAACTAGCATGTGTCTTTTTAGTGCTCACATGAGTCTTCGAAGCCTCATGCTCTCGAGGGTTATCAGAGCGATGAGCAACTGATGCTTTGGACTTTTCCTTCATGCCCATCTTGGCCTTCTCAGCCCTCAGAGCTTCTATTTCAACCCTCAACCTGTCACGCTCTTGGACAGTATATTCATCGTTCTCTTCCACCACTTCGAGCAAAGCTGGTGGAAGCTCTGGATTATCCGGATTCATTCGGACAGAATTCTTTTACTTGGTTTTGAATGTTTGATTCAGGCACCGTCGCCTCCCATTGTGGTCGCCAATTTGGTGTGGATAAAAGTAGCCTGAGGGTAGGCTGGTAATTTTAAGTGGAGTATTACGGCGGCGTAAGGGTGTTTCACTGTGGTGTGGTGGTGTTTAAGGGTGTTTTGATATATTTCAAGGTGTTTCAAAGTGTTTTAAGGGTGGAGAGAGAATTAAGCAGCCTTGCAGCAGTTAATTTTTCTTACCCATAGTTAATGCTGGTGGTTGGGCATTTATAGTGTAAGATTTGGGCCCTTATGGGCTTTCGGGTCGAGTTTAATGGACCCGGGTCATGTTCAAAGACCCATGAGTTTTAAGCAGATGTACAGGTAGCTTAGTCAGATAGCGATTAGGTTTTTTAGTACTTTAGTCATAGTTTGAACTGCTTTATGTTTGCAGTGTTCAAAGTCTCCTGTCCGGTTCGACCAGTGCTGTTCGAACTGAAGTCATGGAGTCTGTCCGAATTTACGGGGTGACTTTACTTTGGACTACCCTTCCGGGGGGCTCTTCGAATTCGGACTCATCAGATGTGATACACAAACCAAAATGAAATTTGAGAGATATATAGTTTTCTACTGTTTTTATTTATTTTTATTTTTTATATTTATTTATTTTTTAATTTTATTTTTGTCCAAAAAAGTTGGCTGATGTACATTTATTATCGGGCTCCGAATAAAAAAATATATTTTTATTTTCACATGAATAGGTATATATTATTTTTGGAATATCACTACGAGTAGTTAGAGTTAAGTTTGAATATTACAAAAGTAATGGTCTTGTAGTGTTTTGATTGAGATATATTTTTTGGAGAAATATTTATGATAAAAATATGTGATGAAGGTCCATTGACATTAATCGTTGTATACAATTTTATATTTTCTTTATATTTGGATTTTACATTTTTGACACAAGTTTGAGGTTTAAATAAAAATGTGATTGGTTGTATTTTATTTATAATTTGGAAGGAATAAGTGACCATGTTCAGAGGATATACATTCAAGCATAAATTTATAATGGGTTACGTGCAACATTTCTGCATTTGACGAAAACTGAACAAATTTGTTCATGTTTTTGAGTGTTGGATATATGATCATTTCAATCGTTTCCGACCACCAAAAAATTCCCGTTTAATATATATCTCACATTCATATGTGGGCAACGCCAAAACAGGTAAACGTGTTAAATGAATTTGAAAATAGTCTTACAGACTCGTCCTAGATATATTATCGATCAAGTTGTTAGGGTTTAAATATTTTATTTTTATTTCTTACATTTTGTAAATTATAATGTGTATTTTAAGGGAGTTTGATGTTTTATAAGTGATATTTCAACCATGCAAATTTTTTATGCATGGTCAAACCGTTGACCCAATAGTATAACTTAACTATGGCGTTGGGTGCGCAACTAAAATTGAGTTATATATGCGTGTTCGAGTCATTAAGAAATTTGGATATATTCAACGTATATTTTTTCATTCAAGAAAAAAAATGAATAGAATAGGGAGAAGAGCAGATGCGTTTATGGATTGCGATGACTTTGTTCGAAAAAATTGGTATAAACATCTATTTTCGGAGGAACAATGAAAATAAAAGGTGCGAGAAGATTACGAAATTGATTACGAAACATAGATTACCAATATACTATGGTACATTATACCCATGCCGACCCAAAATAATATTTCTTATGGTAAGAAACCGATTCATACGACGTTAAAAAAAACCATTTCTTTTGAGATTGTGGACGAGTACAAGGATATGATCGACAAGATGACAGGTGCGGAGTGTCGTCCTGGGTTATGTCACATGGTAGTGATAAGTGAGTCGTACTAACGATGATAGATGAAATGATGTTGTTTTTTGAAAACTATGTATTATGTTGTCGTTTTACGAGAACTATATGCTATGTTGTTTATGTTTTTCTTTTAAGACGTTGTGTGCGTATCTATATTAGGTAATATTGAATTATTATTTGATCTCATATCTTTTTTTCACTTTTAGTAAAATATATCTTTGATAGGTTAGTAGTATTTTTTAAGTGAAATTTTAAAAAACAGCTAATTGCATGACAACGTCTCAGAATTAGCTATCAATGTGAATACAGGTTTAAAAAGAAGTTTCAATTTTTTTTATAAAAATTTAAAATTTAATAATCTTAATAGCATATTAGACCTCATAATTGGTGTCGTCTGTGGGAAGCGAAAAAAATATGAAAGTAAGAATCTTTCAAAACTAACACCAAACAACCATTTTGTATCAAATCACGTAAAAATCTCGTACATTAGATATTCCAGTTAATCAACATCAGAATTTGTAAGAGCAAGTTGTGTATATACGCAAACCAAACATGGAAGAACTCATGAATATTCGAAACTTGATCGCGGATTTGAGCCCGACGAGATCAGGCTTCCATGGTGATACGTCATAAAAAAGAATACGACATGATTGACTCTTCCGTTCCAAATCAATATAGGTTGCCAAAACCTTGTCTCATTGATGAGATAAAAAAATATATTAAACTAAAAACCATAATGAAAGATAACCCAAAGAATATGTTGATTAAAATCTAGATCGTAAATCCTGACAACATTTTTATCACATGATTCAAACTACTTATTAGTATGAGGTATTTGGTTTGGAGAAGTCAAACACTACGACCGTCCCGAAGTACATGGTTAGCAAGTAAATTGCAAAAAGATACCCTAGTTTGGCATGTCATTCCCAAAACAAAGGCTTCATCTTCCAAAATATGTTCGTTATAAAACAAACCTATAAAATTTATAATATAAAGTATTGTTTTCGTAGTATCTAAATCTCATATTATTCGTATATCATTAGGGGTTGACTATGCCACCCTCCTATGTATATCATCCGAAAAATACACCATTTTTGTGCCATCCACCGCAAACTTCCATATTTACAATTGGCTCGAAGGGGTTTGGTTACCTTTGGACGATAATTATTGAGTCGAAGAATGATTTTGCAAAGAATGAATCTCTTTCCTCTCTCTAGAAATCCAAAATGACATCGAGGCACTTAACATACTGTCAAACGTATTCCACCAGGCCAGATCTCTCTCTCCCTCTTTATCTCTAGCATACCAAACTTTTTTATCCAACAAAATGGTCTCCCTCTCTCTTTGGTAGGCTGAATTTTAAAAGGCCGATCTCCACCAAATCGATCTTTCCTCTTATCCAACAGACCGTTAAAGACACTCCAACAGGTCGGATTTCTCCCTTCTCCATTAGACCGATATATTTTCTATTTAATGACATAATATGATCTACGAATAGCTTATCTTGAGGTAGGACCTCGAAGTTGGTGGTTATCACCAACTACGGTAAAATCTAATAGATATTAATCCTATTTTTTTTCTCTAGATCTATCATGTGTTTGTGTTATCTGTGCTTATAGATTAGTGATTTTATGAATCCTATATTTTTTCTCTAGATATGAAACCACAAGGTTCAGATCTAGATTTTTTTATTATATATCTAAACCTTGTGGTTTCATATCTAGATCAACTGTATTTTGTATCTTTGAGTTTTGGTGTAGTTTGATTGTTACTATTGTGGTCCGGTTATCATGTTTGACGACTGCCACATATATTCATATTCACAATAAGGAACGCATTCTCCCAAACCATCGATATGGGAAAATACTATGTATTATTATTTTTAGACATGTTATGTGATTAGGTTATGGTGTTCAGCTAAATTATTATGCTATTGTTTACATTTTCTGTGTTTGAATCTTTAATTTCTCTGGATACTACCTCTGTATATTTTCGTTGTATCTTTTTCATATGTAAATTATTGTTGTATTCATTTTTGAGGCTCATTTCCTCCTGTTGGAGAATGCCCCATGGTTTCGCAAAACGCTATTATTTATTTAGTTAATCTTTTAAAATATTAATTAATATATAATTTTACAACATCTGTACTCACTCTAAAGATTCTTCAAGATGACTTCTTTCCAAAATTCAAATGTATATGATGGACAAGTACAGAGGTAGTGGTGACTATAAGAAACAAATTGAAAAGTTTTGGAATGAGATTCTCGGTTTCACAGGGGACGAACGATTGATGTATCGAGCTTATCTATGTAATTTGAGGCAACAATATTGTCTAGTTCAACCAATTTTCTTGAAATTCCATTTAGAAATGTGATACTCTTCATATATTATTTCAAAACCAGACCATTAGGAGTATGGTGATAAAAGTAACAAAAACTATATAATATATGGCAAACAATAGCCAAACGAGAATCTACGAGATTAGAACAAAACAAATATTGGAGAACTATAATGAGGCAGTGGTTTGTATCATTTTTTTTAGCAATGTATACTTTTTGGACTCTAAGATAATATATCATTAAAAATAATCTATTGAAACTTTAGTGATTTGTTGGCCCAGGTTGAAGCATAATAAAAGCTGATGAGACCACAAATGAGGTTTTTAGGGTACTCAATAGCTTCCATGTCCTATTAACAACGTACCATTGTCTTTACATACAACCAAAAGTAGTTGCATATATTTTCATACTAAATCCCACGTTAGTACCAAAGTCAAAAATCTCGAATAATAGTGATAAAAAAAATAAAAAATAATAACAACAAGCAACTCGAATATCGCAAGGATAAATCGTTTGCCAAACTTATTGATAATATTGAATTAATCTATGAAGTGACTAATGATGTCATTTTGTGAAAGCCATATTAACTGTATACCTTAAAAAACATCATAACCCGAATAAATATTATAATTATCATAATGAAATGAGACATTTGACACGTAGTTAGAGGACATTAAAAAAAAACTATTAAATTTAATTTACGATGGTAAACTGATCGAGATGATTAAACTAATCTATTACGTTATCTATATTTTATCACCTCTATTTTATTTTCATTTTAATTATATAGGTGTTATTAACCTTTTGGATTTTCTTTTTGTTTAATAATCGGGCGGTGATTTGTTATCTAATCCAAATAATCAATTTTGTTTAATCGGAAAATAAAACATGGACAATAGATTTATGTTGAAAGTTATGTTTGAACAACGAAATATCATTTAATTTAAATTTATAGGGCGTCATTAAAATAAACCAATCAAATTTGCATATCACAAAGTAATAAATTTTACAAGGTAGGACATTTAAATCATTGTCAAACCAGATGAAACAAATATTTAGAGAACTTAAATTTTAAATATAGTGTTAGATGTTATCAAAGTCTCGTTAAACATGGGAAATATCAATTGTGTATAAGTAAGAGCGTATCTCAAATAATATAAGGCTTTTTAAGAGTGAAACAAAAGCAAAGTTGTGCGGGTCTTAAGACCAAAAACAGATAATACCATACTAGTGTCGAGATTGAATTGTTTATACTTATACACAAAAGTGCAATTTACGGTATCTATATTCTCAAAAAATGATTTCAGATCTTCAGATTCAAACGGAACAGAACGCTCTTTTAAAGATTACGTGGTACAGTTGAATAAGCTTTTTTGGAAATAATATTCAAACACTAAATGATTTAAATAAACTCTTTTATAGAATAATATTATAATATATATAACTTATCAATGATTTAAATAAACTCTTTTATAGAATAATATCTCATGGGTTAGATTTTTGTTTTTTATTTATTTTTTTCGGAGGGAACCCGCAGCCGCTACTCAGAGTGCAATGAGTGCGCACAGGGTAAACCCTCAGTCTGACGCGATAGCCTGCAAACCAACGCCAGAAGGTAAACCACACAAGGTGACAGGCTCAGCCGAGAGACCTTTTGGTTATAAGAATGCCATGCTCAACCAACTCGGCTGCCCCTTGGAGGCCTCATGGGTTAGATTTGGATTGGTTACATCTGGAAAAAAAATAGATCGGTAACATATATGTTTCAAAAACCCCGACCCATTCTACGTAAAAAAAATTAGTTCGGTACACTAACTCAACGCGTCGGGTGCTCGTGGGTTCGGAGAAATAAACCTCTCTACTTAATGTAATTTGATTGGAGTGACGCCAAAATGCATGTAGTGTGATATGATCTGTGAATAGATATAAACACTGAGCTCTGAAATATATGTGAGGATCTGATTAGATCGAATCGGATAGAAATCGATTGTTGAAAACTAAAATTTATTAAATTCAACCAAAAACTCATATCCGTTCATACTTAATCAATATTCAGTAATGTATAAGCAAGAATGTATTTAACATGAAATTCTTAAAAATAAATAAAATACGAAACAGTATAATCTAGAAAATCCAAACCCAAATCGAAATCGCAAAATATTATTAACGTTGAGTATTATGGATCCATATTGCCTACCTATAAAAACAAAAGATAGGTTAAACCACGATTTCAAATTGTCTAAACAAATCTAAATGTGGATTCGGATGTACATGACTCGTACCTCAGTAAAAGAAGATAATGTGAAGTAACTCAAATACTTTTGGCTTAACATATGCCACGTGTTATTGTACCTCTTACCAGACAAACAGAACGATAGAGAAAAACCTGGTCTACTGTAAAAACAATCGCCTAAAACTCCTCTGTTCTACTATAATTTATAGCTCACATCTCTACTTCCAATGTCTCTCTCAACGTCATTTCCTCTCTCTCTCTTTCTAATTCCACTGCAAATGTATAACCAAAAACTGAAACCTGGAGTTAAAGATGGATCCACCACCACCACAACAATGGAGAACAATAAATTCAAAACCAGAAGAGGAAACAACAAAAGGCCAATGGCCCAACGCGGTCTCAAGTCTCTAGCCTTTGCAATAACACTCCCCGTCGTTTTGACCATCTCCAGTATATATCTCTTCGGCTCAACCGACGGCTACAACAACAAAGCCAAGCCCACTTGGTTCCCTCCATTATGGCTCTTACATGTGGCACACACGCTATCCGTCTGTATAATCAGTCTATCAGCTTGGCTCGTTTGGGCTGAAGATGGGTTTCGTAGGAGACCCGATGCTTTCTTTTTGTATCTAGCTCAGCTTGGTTTAGGATTAGCTTGGGAACCGATAGTATTTAAGGTCGGGTGTAATGAGGTCGGGTTTGGTGTGGCGTTGGGTTTGTGTGGGACTTTGCTTGGTTGTTCTAAAGTGTTTAGACAGGTGAATCCTACAGCTGCTTTTTTGGTTAAGCCTTGTTTGGCTTGGGCTGTTTGTTTGGCCTTGTTAAATCTAAAACTCAGTTTTCTTTGATTAAAACTAGATCATTCTTGCTTTTTAGATGTATAACTCGGTCAGTTTCGGTAGATTTTTAGTAAACTGTATGGATAGTTTGTATATATACCTATACAAATATGATGTTTTCCGATTTTCTTTGATAAATTCTTTACTATCTTTTTGTACTAAAATATTTGTATTAAATATTTTAGTGTAATTGGATTTGATAAATTCTTTACTATCTTTTTGTACTAAAATATTTGTATTAAATATTTTAGTGTAATTGGATTGACTACTTGACCACCGAACATAACCATAATATTTTATCTAACGCCCCCAAGGGGGTAGCCGAGTTGGTTGAGTATGACATTCTTATGACCAAAAGGTCATGAGTTCGAGTCCCTCTACATACGCTTTCTCGGTGAGCCTGTCACCTTGTGTGGTTTACCTTACATACGCTTTCTCGGTGAGCATGTCACCTTGTGTGGTTTACCTTACATACGCTTTCTCGGTGAGCCTGTCACCTTGTGTGGTTTACCTTCTGGCGTTGGTTTGCAGGCTATCGCGTCAGACTGAAGGTTTACCCTGTGCGCACTCATTGCACTCTGAATAACGGCTGCGGGTTCCCTCCGAAAAGAAAAATAAAAAATAATAATATTTTATCGAACAAATCAGTGCGAAAAGCAGGTTTGTTTGGATTTATTGTGATTCCAAGTATACACCGGAAGCCCAAAGGATGATAGCAACTGGCGGTTCTAGACAGGGCCTCCAGACGAGTCCAAGTTTTATTAAAAAATTCATTGTTATTTGAGTAATTTGAATTTAAGCCATTAACTTTGAATCCCAAAATGTCCTGATTAGGACAGAACTATATTCCCGGTCTTGGACATAGTTATAGATCTGTTTTTTAACAGTTTTGTTTTGGTCAATTTATTTTTCATTCTTTCTGGTTCAGAAAAACACATATAAACATTATCATTTTTGACTTCTGCATTTCTGAAATTGTTCATCAAGACTTCAATCTGAAATCGTTCATCAGGACAGTAATCGAGCCCTTATGATATGTTTTGTTTAAACCAAACTTACACGCTAAAGATACTCGCAGAAAACAAAAATATTTACCATTGAATTAAGTTTAATGCGACCGACGCTATACCTTAGGTATTGAACATTAATTTATGTGTTAAACATCTCGTATACACAAAATAATGAAAGTGAACACACTAATCCCCTTCATGAGGCATTGTACATTCTAATTTCACAGAATCAAAGTAATAAAGAAACTCTATCTTCATCCCTAGCTGTGCAACTTTAAACATTAATAAGACATGACGAAGCTAATAAAGAGCCTACAACAGAAGATAAAACCATGACAGTTATTCTGAGCTCGATGATGATACCTTTGCTGCTTTAAATGTTGGGTGAAGCAATCCAAGTTCATCCTTAGCTTCAAGAGGATGACTCGTTTCGTTTCGAACCCTCTTAACCTGTCTACTACCCAACGTTTTATGGGTAAACCCGTAAATCTGAAGAATCTGATTATCCCCAAAATTAAAAGCTCTATCCATATGTTTCAAACATCTCTCCACCGGAAAATCCCCGACTTTCGCACAAGGCTTACACCCTACAAAATGTGTCACTAACGGCCACCTGTGATCTCCTAAACCCGGATGATAGTGTTCGATCATTTCTTCGTACCTTTCAACTAAAATCCCCCAGTATCCGTGCAAATAATAAGAGTTTTCTAAGTAGACTTTGTTACCCCATTTCTGTCTCTGTGTAGCAAGTAGATAAACCATTGCCGATTGATCATCAGCTTCAAAATCAGGTCGGCCATTAAGCTCGCGGGTCAGAATCTTTCCTGCTTCTTCTCGGATTTCACCTTTGGGACCCATAGGTGCCCACGCATCAAGAAGATCCAACGCCCATTGTGAATTCCTTAGCAAGAAACTACCGGTGTTCAATCCAACCCAACTTTTTTGATGGTAAATCATTTCGTCCCATCCGTGCATTACTAGATTAGCATCTTTGTATCTCTCCCACGGAAGCTCGAATGCCATGTCTGTAAACATAGCATCACTATCCATCCACCAGACGAATTCAACTTCCGGATGAGACAACAAAAGTTTTCGAATTAAGGGCAGCTTTGCCCAAAACCCGGCCATTTCAGCATCAAGAAGTGCCATGTTGTAGAAAATCTCCATTCCATGTAACCTGCAATAATCAATCTTGTTCTTGATTGATCTCAAGAGGTAATGATCACCAACCGGGTTTTCACAGGGTTTGGGAGACGACCCGGTAACCAACAGCACACGGGGCTTATCAGGTCGGACGAAATTAGGGAAACCAGGGTTTTCTTGAAGCCATTCAGCTCTTTGCTCATCCCAATCAGATATTTTAGGACCTAGAGAATATACCTTATTCGGGTCAGGTGTCTCCTCCTCACCCTCGTCGACGAACATCTTGCTGAAATCAAACGTCTCGTAATTGTTGCTTCCTTCTTCACCATCCGCCTCCCTCGTTTCGAATTCCTCGAGAACGCGGCGGGGTTCTGCCCCTTTAAGGCTGTAAAAATGGTCGCGAATGTCAATGAAGTCCTGCTCCGGCGTGCCAAACTTGCCGGCGCCAATGGTTCCACGTAGGACGACAACGGTGAGGACAAGGCATAGGATTGTGACCTTGCCCTGACGCCATGCTCTTTTGATCTTTCTCCATCTAGTAGCTCCCAACAACCTATCTATCATCTTCGAGGCAAGATCTGGTGTATCACGAATGTTAAGGAATGAGCAGAAATCCGAAACAAAAGGGATTGAGAAGGATAAGATAACGCGTTTTTGATATACCAGCGTCGGAACGATGACTGGTTTAGTAAAGTGAAGGGAAAAGATTTTGTTCAGACATGACACGCTAGATTTTAGCTGTTTTTTTAAGACACGTAGTTATAGAAAATGACAAAAATAAATATGTGAATCCATAGTCCTACCTACGTTGTATGATAAAAAAAAAAAAAATTGTTTTGTTTCGATATAAATAGAGAAATCCAGAAAGATTTTTGTTCATAGACAATATAGGAAAGAAAGACGTTGAGAATTATTAATTGAATTTCTTATGTGTAGAGTGCAAGTAAATATATAGTGTTATTTTAATATTTTTAATAACTTGTATTATGGGTATCTTTATGGAATGAATTATTCATAAATATTTATTAATATTACTAATTAATACCTAAAATAGGTAAACTATTTACATATATTTCGACCATAAAATTAGACAAATATTATTATTACTATAAATATAGTGTTTTTAGAGAGCCCCGGAAAACGTAACCGAATTCGCGGAATAGATGAGGTCGTTTTTTTTATTTGAACGAAATTGTATCACTTATTTTTCTTTTTCTTCTCCCTCTTAATCCTGTAAGCTAAAAAATACGAGTGAATCATAATCAAGCATCTGCGAACTCCGATTTGAACCCTAATTCATCGTTCGAAGTCCGGCTTGAAGTTCAATTCTCTAAACTCTCCGGCTTGAAGTTCAATTCTCTAAACTCTCTTTATAAATTTGTTCGACCTTCATTGAAGCACAACCTCTCGCTAACGACTCTTTGAAATTCGGTTTGAGGTACATATAAGTAACTATGTACGATTTCTTTGTTTTTCTGTAAGTATAATGGTTTAGGTTTAGTTTGGAAGTGTAGAAAACGATAAATATGATGTTATATAGGGTTTTTTGGGTAAAAAGAAATGTTAGTCCCCTATGTTTACCACTTGTATCAATTGAGTCCTCTTCCTTCAACTCTGCATAAAACTCATCCTCTTCCTTTTTTTAATTTGCATATTTAGTCCTCCCGCACATGTGAAGCCTGAGAGATTGACAAGTGGCATCAAGTTTTGTTGCAAGATTGGTCCCTTAAAATTTTTGCCAAAAATGCCCCTGCCCCCATGCCAACTCAGCTTCCTAGTCAGATTTACCTTTTACCTTAAAAAATTACCATTTACCTTAAAAAGTTACCATTTACCCACCAATTTTATAAACAGACCGGGTCGAACCCAAATTTAACTTACCAAACCCAAAACCCAATATAATCTAGCCCAAACCCGAAAATCCAAAACCCAATTAATCTAACCCACTTGCTTAATTAAATCAATTTGAAGCTAGAAAACCCTAATAACAAAAGAAGACATAGTATACGTATCAGTTCATCTTCCTTCCTTCTTACTTCCTTCACCGAAACCCAATTAAGTTTTTGCTTTTTGAGTTCATGTTTTGATACAACTCATTAATTTATTTATTTTCCTTTTTTGCCATTTAACTCGATCAGAAAGAAGTAAAACGAAACTCAAAGGAATTGTTTGGGTAAGTTTAGAGTTAAAATAGAGATTTGTTGTACTAAAATCTGTGTACTGAAAATTCGAACCCACCGATTCATTAATTCAGTGATCAGCCAAAACTTGATACAATAGAAATGATATCAACACTAATGAAGTAATTTCGAGAAAAAACAAATTAGACCTTGTCGTTTTCAAAATCAACACCGGAATCACAGCGTTGGAGACACAACGACTGATCGACACCACCGTCTCCGATTCTGTAGAATAGCAACCAGTACGCGGCGATCACAAAGAGAGACGCAATTGCCACCACTTCGATCTTCCATAATAAAGGAACCAAAAACTCCAGTGAGATTCCCGTCATGTTTACTTCGGTTTTCGTGATTTAAGGCATAATCAATATCTCTTGTTTTTCGTTTTCCTTGTGAATCGCATAAGAAACACACATCGAATTTTGAAATTTCTCGGGGTCAAGATTTTTGCATAGAGAATTATTAAAAGCAAACTGCCATTTTTGCTTTGAGAAAAGTTTATTTCGTTTTAACACGTAGAGAGAGAAAGGTTGTTTGGTTGTGGCATTTTATCGAACAAAAGGGAAATTGAGAGATGATAGTTAAATCGAGGAAGAAGATTTTACAGTAAATTAGGGTCTGATTTGATTAAACGGGTCGGGTTGGGTTATATTGTAGTGGGTTGGGCTAGATTATATTGGGTTTCGGGTTAGGTTAGTTAAATTTGGGTTCGACCCGGTCTGTTTGTAAAATTAGTTTGGTAAATGGTAATTTTTTAAGGTAAAAGGTAAATCTGACTAAGCAGCTGAGTTGGCATCCTACTTGGCATGACAGGGGCATTTTTGGCAAAAAAATTGGGGGACCAATCTTGCAACAAAACTTGATGCCACGTGTCAATCTCTTAGGCTTCACATGTGCGGGGGGACTAAATATGCAAATTTAAAAAATGAAGAGGGTGAGTTTTATGCAGAGTTGAAGGAAGGGGACTAATTGATACAAGTGGTAAACATGAGGGACTAACAATGCTTTTTAGCCAGTGGTTTTTCTTTGTAATGTTATTTTTTTGTTAACCATGGTTGGTTAACCAGGGTTTGAGAGTATAAGAAGCTCGTATTATTTTCATTTGATGTGTTACATTTTAGTAAGATGGTTTGAATCTATTGTATGATTTCTTATTGTTTGCTGCTTTGAGTGATCATTTTTGTTTCATTTAATGCAAAGGTAAAATATCACCATGTCTCGCATCTTCGGCATCTATCACTGCCATGCCTCGTTTTGCATGGTGTAAATTGTGTTTTCAACTTGCATCGCATTTTATTACATGTGTTTTGTTTTTGCCCATATATCGCATATTCACACATGTGCTTATACATGACATGTTTATTTTGAAGATGTCTCGTATGTCTCAAATATCCTTTATGGTTGGTATCACACAGTATTGATTCATTGCCTCACCAAATTACCTATATATAGTCTCGCGTATGTCATCAACAAGTCTCGTCTTGTTTTTTATATATGGTCTCTTCTTTTTTATTATAATTGGTCTCGCATTTTATTGTATGAGAATATAATCTTAAAGCATTCCACTTCATATCTGGTCTAGTGAGCATATAAAATTTGACGAAAGATAATATTATTATTCTTACCGATGAACACATTGAAACTGCTAATGAAATGTCATTCTATACAATATTGAAGACTTCATATGATCTCATAAATGAGAATCTACGATGAAAAAACATTATTAAATAAAAACCAAGATCATAAAAAATACTCTATAAACAATACGATTTCCTCTTGGGGTCCAAACGCAACTCACCACAAAAAATGTGAAGGTTATTATTGGTTTGAAGTGCGGGGATGAAGAAAATCCTTTAAAATCTACATGAGGGTTTAAATTTTGATATACCAATGATCAAGAAACACAGTCTCAGATCATTAAAATATAATTTCTTCTCGAACATTCAGAAAAATGGGGAAAAAATATCAAATAATTTGATAAAAAGTATGACTTTATCATGGATCTCGTATTATTATTGACCTTAGTAATTCATGTTCAGTTGTATATAAGCTTGGTCATGTACCGCATGATGTACTAGCAGTCGTATTGCATGTTTAATCAGATAGTATCGCCTTACAGTGTTGTGCTCAAGTCTCGCATTATTTGTTTGCAATAGTATCATATCAATTGCCTTATAGTGTTTTACTCAGACATAGTATCACATGATGTAGTAACATTATGTATTTAATAGTTATTGATTATCTTTGTGTTGTGTTTTACATGATGTAATAGACAAAAACCATTGGTATAGGGGGGGTCGAAGTGTAAAGAATATGGTTATTTTGCTGATCATGTTGTGATCTACACTTTTAGAATTCATGTATCAAGAGATGTACTAGGTAGAACAATGGTTTTTTATGTCGACCTTACAAATAAACAATTATGATTGGTTCGGAGAAACTAAGGAGAAATTACATGGGTAAATTTGAACATGTGTCTTTAACAAACATGATAGAGTTATTAGATGTGTTTCACTTTTAATGGTTAACATCTTGGTCTATAATTAAACAAGTAACAAATAGTTGTAATGATGTTGATATATCTGTTCATGCAATCATTCCTCATGGACCACACAACTATTATGAAATGAGAAGCAAAGTCCCACATGATTTCAATATTCTACAAATAGAGAGGATTAGAATTAAAATAAACAAAATTAGATTTGATTCAAAAGATGAAGCAAGACAAAAATAATGAGGTATCTTATGTTTTAGTTGCAATAATATCGCATATAGTATTAGTTGCATTAGTCTCGTATGAATAATTGCAATTGTCTCGCATATAGTAGTTGATCCAGACTGGCATGTGGAGTTTAAACCAGAATTGCAATAATCTTGCATTTCCTCATGTAGTCTTTTGGTACAATCTCACATTATTTACTAAGATTTTTTATTATTACAATTTATAGGTTTTGGAAGGTGAACTAACCCTAGAAACTAAGGAAATAAGTGCATTTTGTGGGGATGAGTATATTAAGCATGATATGGGAGATGATCTAGTTGAGAACCCATATCTGGTACCAAAGCCAAGGCTTGAGAAAATGATAAAAATTTAGCAATAAAAACAAGAAAAAAAGCATTAAATCCAATACATACACAAACTAGAATAACCAGTATAACCTCAATCCCAATTAGAACAACCCAAACACACCAACCCACAAAAAACCACGGGTTTGAGAGATGACTTTGATTTGATGCTGATTGCATCCTAAGTGAATTCATAAACCAAAAATATAAGGCTTCAACCCCCTCAAAGAACACTACAACCACCTTCAAGAACCTTACAACCACATCCAAAGAAAACCCAACCACCTCCAAGAAACGTCAAACCACCTACAAAAAGAGTTCATTTTATCAATATCTTGAACATAAAAAAATGAAGCAATACGTACATATATTATATTGAGTTCAAACGTATGAGAGATGACTTTGATTTGATGCTGATTGCATCATAAGTGAATTCATAAACCAAAAATAGAAGGCTTCAACCCCCTTAAAGAACACTACAACCACCTTCAAGAACCTTACAACCACATTCAAAGAAAGTCAACCACCTCCAAGAAACGTCAAACCACCTACAAAAGAAGTTCTTTTTAATAATACCTGGAACATAAAAAACGAAGCAATACGTACATATATTATATTAAGTTCAAAAGTATGAAGCGTTCGTTTGAAAGAGAAATGAGAAATACAAGTATATATTTATCTTTTAGTTTGTTATTTTCAATGGATGATAGTACTACATGTCTCGCATGATATCTCTTTTTATCGCATTCTCGTACATCTCATGTTTTGTTGTTATAATATGGAATGTTTATATACCTTGTTTACCATGTATAAAGTGTATCACGTTGTTATTGCAGATGTCAGAGAAAGATAAATTGATAGTCGAGTTACGCTAGTAGCTGGAATTTAAAGACCTCAAAATAATAATATTTCTACCTCTTCTTGATCCAAACCCAAATGACCAATACCACCACCACCAGTCAACAAAAAAATCCCACCGATACCACTGGAATACTAACCAGAACAAGTGATCCCACCAGTCATAATAGAACACCAACTAGACCTACCAGTCAACCAACCAGACCAAGTGAACCCACAAGTCCTCATAGTCTCACGAGATCTCCCACTAGTCCCACTATTGTCACAAAAAATCTCACCAGTCACACCAGTCTCCAAAACTCCCATCAATCCTACGAGTCAACCAACGAAACTAAATGAACCCACATATTCCACCATTTAACAAACCAGACCACTAAATACCACCAGTCCCAACAAAACACCCACTTGTCTCACCATAACTCCTACCTGTCTCAACAAAATTGGAAGTGGTTTTCTGAACTGAAATAAATTTTGCATCTTGTCGAAACTAATAGTGACGCTCTCTATTAGTTCAACAAATTTATCATGTTAGACATATTAATTCGTCTTTGGTCTATATTGGTGACCTTGTGGGTATCGATTTACCATGGGTTGAGATGGAGTCTTATTTATGTCATTCGAATAGAAAGTAGTAGTTGTTTAAGACTCGAAATTTAGGACCTATTATTTTTTATAAAATGTGGTAGAAGATTGTGGAGCCTGTCTTTGTAAAGGGGTCAGTATTAATCTTTTCGACTCTTCCACTTTGATTTGTTTCTCAACATGAGCTAATAGAGCCGTGAATGTTAAATCTTTTTTCTGGTTACCCTATCATCTAAATCTCTTGGGATAATCTATTGTTTGAAAGAAGCAACAACCAATTGCGCATAACAATCATCCAGACTATTCTTTATAATAACAAAGATTTTAGTGTAATCTTTCAAACTTTCCCCAACAAATTTACGGTACTTGATTATCGTATCTCTGTTCACCAGCATCTCATTACTTCCCATTAAAAACATCTAAATATCATGAATAACATATCAGATTTATTAATAGAATCACACGGAAGCCGATTGTACCACTTCAGAGCACTATCTTTGAATGTTGAGAGAAATCTCGATACAACAACTTGTATTCGTCGTGATGGTTCATCGTAAAGTTTTTAAATTTCTATAGATGGTTATCTAGATCTTTATTCTCATCGAAACTTTCCAATTTTATATACAAAACCGTTTTGGTAGATGCCTTGAGAGAATTTTTGGTGGTTCATATTCGAGGAAAATAAATCTATTGGAATCGGACATAGAATACTAACTAGGCTCTAAATGATAGTAGTCATACCTTACCATTTTTTCTTTTGTCAAGAAATGGTAGCTTATGTTTGGTTGAACTCTTTAGTAATTTCCCCGGTTTAAAAAAAAATCAAACTCAACACCTTTTCCTTTAAAACCCTTTTCTTTCGCAAGCTTTTAAACTTCCGAGCGATAACAATGCTCTTCCAAGATCAATCGTTCATGCCTCTCTTCATTTATATGTTGTAGCCGAGATTCCCAAGATAACTCACTCGACCTTTCCCCGATCATGATCGGTAACTACTGCATGATTCATTTACTTCTCAGAACATATCCTTTGGTATATTTTGAATACGAAATTGTAATATTTATGGTTTCAGATGTTTATATCTGGGTACCTATCTAGGTTCTTTCTGGGATCGACACTGATGTTTCCAGGAACTTCCGAAGGGTGTTTCCATATAAAAAATAATAAATAAACTCAAGATTTATGTGGTTTATTTCTGTTTGAGGGTAATTTTGTAAAGTGTTTTGGATGTTTTGTGGAATTTAATGTTTGAAGTAGTGAGTAGTGAGTAGTGAGATAATTAAGTTGTGTACTAGTAATAAATTCTGATTATCCTCATTGATGAAAGTGGTTGGGGTATTTATACTTAATTACTGACCCATGAGCTTACTGAGTCGGATCGTGAAGTCGGGTCAAGTTTAAGGACCCATTAGTAATCTGGTTTGAAGTGACCAACATTTATTATATTTGTCCTGTTCGGGGTTTTATAATAATGGTCATGGTCCGAACTGCCCATCGGATTAAATCAAGACACAATAGCTAAAATATCTGATCTCATCTAAGAGTCTTTTTTTAATCGTGGGACACGTTTCAGGCTCTGGTTTGACCTTTCAGCCGCTTTCCCCATAGATTCTCGTTCCTATTATGCTAGAAGGTTACTTAGGATTTAACTCCCATATCTTGCAACTTTTGATCATTACCCAAATCGATTTACCTTCTTATAGGTAACTTACATTTTTCATTGTTATATATAAACTTTCTTACTGTTTCATTGTCTTAAAAAATTAGAAACATTCTTAGTGAGAGAAAGCTTAATTTATCTTCAAATTCGTGCTTGAGTCATATAGGTTCACAGCCAGAAACGCCCTAATAAAATGAGGTTGGTTGAACTTATCTGAGTTAGAGAAAGTGAGAATAGTTGCAAGAGACGAACACATTGTTGTTGGCCTTCCTGTTTCTTCTAGTGAAGGAAACAATCAACCACAAGTGAATACATACCAGGGTTTCTCATCCTTAAAAACCTCCAAGGTTAGAAAACTGCCATTTATCACAAGCCTTTCACCTCTTCCATTAGGGTCATTTTTTCAGGAGTCCCAAAACCCTCTCCCTAAGAAGAAATCCATATCTAGCATCAGAAACCCCACGTCTTTTATCGTAATGGGGTCAGATACAAAAAACAATCTTTAGAGAAACTAACTCCACACCGAGTCACTCGTCAGTCCAAATCAAAATCCACACCTAATTCTTCAAAACACTCTAGTTTGGAGGCAGTAAAAGTTGTGTCAAAAGCTAAATTATCTGGACAGCAGCCCATGGTGGAAGCCAGACCATCCGAACAGCCATCTATACAACTATCTGTACAACCATCCGAACAGCCTTCCACTATAATGGAAGAAAACATGGAGGACAGTTTAGATGAAGCCCCTTTTGAAGTGTCCGGTCAAACGGGGGACACAACAGTAGATCAGAAGAGCAAGACCAAAGTAAGTATGACTCATCTAGATGGGCTTCCGGAGAGTATGAAGGGTAGAGTAGGGTCAAACTTCAAGAAGGTCAGTGTGAAGTATTTGTTTGCCCTTAAAAATACAGCCTACGTATACACCCAAAACACTAAATTAGGTTGTATTTATACTAAGTGGAAAATCCAAGAGTCTGTGAAGGTGAGAATTCCAGTCACCCCGGAAACCCCAATGGACTGCAAACCCAATGAACTGGTGGTCTATACATAAGTGTTGAATTGGGGACTCCGGTTTCCTTTCGATCCGGAGATAGTCAGATACTTCTATCTGACCAAGTTATGTCCCAGCAAACTAAGCCACAACGCTTGGTATACTCTACTGGCTTGCATCATGGCATCCATGTTGTTTAAGATTCCACTACCAATGGAACAATTTGTTGTTCTGGCAAACTTATGTAAAAATTATCATATCCCCTTCTACCACTACAATATGGAAAAATGACAACAAGGTAGTGAACGATATCATGTAGTCAGAAAAGTCGTGGAGGACACAATTCTTATTCATCAGTGGGGCCTGGGAGAATGGTAAAATAATCAAGGTTGACTCAAACCCCAGCCAGCTGACCAGCCGCTGAAAGAGCATTGATGAGTTTTTTTTATTTCCTCATTAACCTTTTAAGTATTAAGTTTTAAAATTGAACTGATTCATACTTCTTCCCAGTGTTTCCAAATGAGTTTTCAAACTATGTGGAGACTGGTCAAGATACTTGTGCCAAACTGAACGTTTGGGCCTAAGAGAAGTGGGATAATGTTTTCCATAATTGCTTCACACGTAGGAACCATGTGAGGTATCATCTGTGGAACATCACAGGAAAAAAGAACCTCACATGGGAAGAGCTTACAACCCCTCCTCTTGCAGATGTCATCCTGAGGAGGACAGAGGCTAAATATTCTAAACTTTACCTGCCTGCCAGAGCCAAAGCCCCCGGTCATCTGAATAAGATAAAGAACAAGAGGAAGAAGAAAACCACAACAAACCCACTTCAAACAACCACTGAAGGGGCTGGTTCGCAGAACCAATGAGGTATTAATGGTGTTTTACTAGAAGCAGTAGAAGTCACTGTGAAGGAGGTTGGTGGGCTAGACAACCCACCGAAGATTTCTAAGAAGGACAAAAATCGTAAGTAAAGCAGTGATGAGAAAATTGCCAAAAAGAAGAAAAATATTTTGGGAGTAGAGATAATCCTTCGTACCTCTAAAATCCCTCCCCCAGCTCCTGCCGATCCTACTTTGCAAGAGGAAATTCCAGCCAATCTCCATTCTGAACAGGTTACTGGCAATGGTAACGAAGAGGTAGAACTTGACGCTTTTCAATAACTTATAAAAATATGATTTCGCGGGGCCTTACCGTCCTCCTAGTTTTTCCAACGTTGTGACTCATAACGACGAGACTTACACGATCTAGTGAGCTAGATACCTTAAGCCAAGCCCTCTTGGGTTATATTCGACCAATGATTGATCTGGAGAGACAGGTTAGGGATCAAACTGTTACCATCAACTCCCTGACTACATAGAAGCAAAACTTGTCAAACGATCTTCTTAGGGCTAAGTAAACCATAGAATTATTGAGGAAGGAAAAAGAGGATTCAGCTGCCAAACTTCTTAAGTCAGAAACGACCAGCAAAGAACTGCAAACCAAGTACTCTGATCTGGAGACTTCTTCCTCAAATGATATCACAGCTTTGAAGGAGAAACTAAAAACTAAAGACAGTATTATCCAGACTTTATCTAATGACAAAGTCAAGTTAGAGAATACGGTCTGAGAGAGGACTCGAAGAGAAAATTGCCCTAGAACGCCAACAAGCTCAAGCAATAGCTGCATGGATAGAGAACTATGCCAGTGGAGTAGTGGATTCTCTAGAGAAGAGGGATGATGAAATTAAGTCTGATATGGTCTTATTGTTTCATGAGACTTTTCCTAAGAGAACTCTTGGTCCTTTGTGGAAATATGTAGATTATGAAGATCTCCTTTTCCATATAATGGTTAATGGGGACAAGCGCAACTAATCCAGTGGGATAGACTTCGATGATGATGAACAAGTGGGTGGAAGTTCAAGTGTTGAACTCAAAATTCCCAAAAAATATGGTGGTGAATAAAGGTCCGAAGGGAACAAACCCTAAGGTTACATTATGTACTTTTTGTTTTGAAAAATTAAAGTCCTTGGATGTCCAAGGCATTTTTTTGCAGTGTTTGTTTAACCTTTATGTTGTAAAACTTTAAAGTCTATGAACAACCAAGGCAGTTTTTGTGTATCATTGATCGGTTTTAGTCTCATCAGATTCTAATTATCATGTTCCCCTTTGTTTAAATTTTGTTTAACTATTTTATTGCCAATGTTTAAATAGCCTTTAATATTTTAAATGTGTTGAACAAAAGTATCCAACATCTTCGACCACATGTGTTTAATAAACGTGATGAAGTGTTAAACATATTCAATCAACTCAAAAGGACTTCAGAGCCTAGGTGTTGAATAAGTATTTAATATCCAAACTGAAACAAAATTGCACCAGACTTTCAAAGAAGGCATCATATATTATTAAAAAACCCGGACACCTCAATAAAACCTCCCTGCGCAACCAGGGTAGGAAAGAGTATGCCCCATAATATTTACATTAATATTTAAAATGTAAATATTTACAAAAGAGTTTTACTCTAAGTATAACCTGAGATGTTCAACGTTCCCTGGGTGCTTTAGAATTCTCCCTTCTTTGTCTTGGAGCATGTATGTCCCTGGTTTAACCTTTTCACAGACCACATAAAGGCCCTCCCAGTTCGGAGCCAACTTACCGAACTACTTTTCCTTGTTGTATAAAAATACTTTTCTTAAAACTTTTTCCTCTGTTCGAAAATCCCTTCTTTTCAATTTTGAAGTAAATATGCTCCTCATCAGGCCTTGGTAATGTGTTGTTCTCATATGTGTTATAACTCTCTTTTCTTCAATTAAATCCAACTGATTCCTAACTGTTATGCCATTAGCCTGCTCGGAATAGTTCTGGACTCTATGAGACGGTAAAGTAGCTTATATGCGAGTAATTGCATCCATCCCATATACTAGAGCAAAAGGAGACTCTTGTGTAACAACTCGAGGTGTAGTCTGGTAGGCCCATAATACTTCTTGTAAATAACTCGGCCACTTTCCTGCAGCTTCTTCCAAATTTTTCTTTAATCCGGACAAGATTGTTCTATTCGTTACCTCAACTTGGCCATTTTCTTGAGGGTGAAAAGGCGAAGAAAAACAATGTTGAATTACCCTAGAAGTACGGAAAGCTTCCATATCTTTTTTATCAAATTGTGGCCCATTATCTATAGTAATCTTTCGGGAAACTCTAAATCTGCAATATATGTTAGATAAGATAAATTTAATAACTACTTTCGAAGTGGTTTCAGCCAAAAGAGCTGCCTCTATCCATTTAGAAAAATATTCAATAGCGACTATGGTTGTTTTACATCTACCGGATGCCATAGGAAGAGGCCCAACTAGATCCATACCCCATCTGGCAAAGGGTATTGGTTCAGATATGGATTCTATTGGAACTGCTGGCACATGAATTTCATTCCTATACTTTTGACAAGGACCACAATTTTTCACCATCTCTTCAGCATCTCATTATGGTTGGCCAGTAGTATCCTGCTAATATGACCCTTTTGGTTAAGTCCCAATAGCCATAGTGTGCATAACCTTCTCCATCATGTTTCTCAGATTATAGAACTTGGGATTCTTCAAATCCTAAAAAACGTAGGAGATGTCTGCTGAAATATTTCTTGTAAAAAAATATCTCTTAGTATCAAGAAACCACGAGCCTTGTACTTGATCTCTTTTTACACAACTTTATCTGGAGGCAATATACCATCGAAGATGTATTGAAGAAGAGCATATTTTCAATATTTAGGTTGAATAACAAGTATATTCATATTTTCTTCACTCTCTTTTTCCTGACCTGTTTGTATGGATGGACATTCCTGCACAAGAATCCATGGGTAGGATTCAGTATAGGCTATAGTTGCCAAAGAGTCTGCCAAAGTCTTTTCCCATCTAGGAATGTGCTCATAGTAGATATTTTTAAATTTTGCGACAACTTCTTTCAAAATAAGCAAGTATGTAATAAATTGTTCTTTCTTTACTTTAGATTTTCCTTGAGCATGGTGAATGAGCAATTAGGAATCACTCACTAACCAGACTCTTTTTTCCCCACACAGAAGAGCCAGCTTAAGACCAGTTATGACTGCTTCATATTCAGACTCATTATTAGAAGCTCTGAAACCAAAATATATGGCTTGATACATATTGTCACCATATGGAGATGTTAGACAAATCCCAGCTCCACAACCCATAGTACTTGATCCACCATCAGTTCGAACTATCATTCTTTCTTGGATAGGTTCTCTGATTCCTGTCCGGAGGATCCATCAGCATGAAATTCTACCAAAAAGTCAGCCACTGATGGGGCATTAATTGATGTTTGAGGTGCAAAGTCAATATCGGAATCACCTAGATCTACTAACCACTTGGTTATTCTGCTTGATACATCAGCCTTTTGAATAACACTTTTCAAGGGGAAAGATGTTTGAACAACAATGGAATGAGCTTGGAAGTATGGTCTCATCTTCCTTGTTGCAACTACTAAGGCCAATGCCAATTTTATAACTTCAAATGTCTTCTTCCAGCATCCAACGGACTCTTACTGATGTAATACATCGGACGAGGGTAATTGTCCACATCTCTTACTAGTACAACATTTATTGCATATTCTGATACAACCATATATATATATATATAGAGTTTTTTCTGCCGAATATGTTTGAATAGAGTTTTAGGTGAGGATAAATGCTTCTTGATTTCAACAAAATCCTAGTCTCATTGTGGAGACCAATTGAAGTCTTTAGCATTCCTCAACACTTGGAAGAATGGAGCGCACTTGTCTGATGATCTTGAGATAAACCTATTCAAAACAGAAAATCGTCCTGTCAGCCTTTGAACTTCTTTGATATTTCGAGGAGGGTCCATTGCTAATAAGGCATTAAGCTGGTCCGGATCAGGCTGAAGTCCCTTTTCACTTATTATGTAACGCAAGAAATTTCCAGATCGGACCCCAAATACACATTTCTCAGGGTTTAACGTTAAATTTACAGCCTCTAAATTGGAGAACGTTTCTTGAAGGTCAGATATATGCAAATCTTCCTCCAAAATTTTAACCATCATATCATCTATGTAAACCTCCATGTTTCTGCCAATCTGATTAGCAAAACCTCTATTCACTAACCTTTAATAAGTGACCCTAGTATTTATCAATTCAAATGACATGACTCTACTGTCTGTGATGGAAGTAGTGTGGTCTTGATCCTTCAGATCTACTTGTATCTGGTTGTACCATGAGAAAGCATCCATGAAGGATAATATTTTGTTTCGAGAGATAGAATCCACCAAATGATCTATCTGAGGAACAAGATAAAGATCTTCAGGGCATGCCCCATTGAGGTCAGTGAAATGAATGAACATATGCCACTTTCCATTATTTTTCTTGACTAACACGGGGTTGGCAGTCCATAAAGGGTATTGAGATTCTTTAATGTAACTCATCTTGGTTAAACAGTCAACTTCTTGAACAATCACATCTGTTTTTTCCTTAAAAAAAACCTATTCTTCTGTACAACTGGTGCAATATCACTATAGATTGACAACTTATGGGAAATAATATCTGCTGGCACTCTAGTGACATCACTGTTACACCATGCAAAAACATGTTGATTATTCATTGAAAAGGATAATAATCGGTACTTTAATTCTGGTGTCAGCTTGGAACCAATCTTAAGATTTTTGTACTTTGGGAGCGAGTGAGTTTCAACCTCCTCAATCGGTATTATAACACTGGGATCTTCCCTGGGATCATCAATTTCATTTTCCTCAGCAGAAGGATCCAATAGCTGCTAATTTCCGTTAACTCTGACTGCCCCTAAAGTCTTAGGGGCAACGGTTGTTGCATAACATTCCTAGGCTATCTTCTGATTATTCCGGAGAACACCTACTTGTCCCTGAACAACATACTTCAAACATTGGTGGACCGTAGAAGCCACAGCATGCATTATGGAGAGCCAAGATCTCCCAAATACCGCATTGTAAGATGTTGGGCAATCCACCACAACAAATAGTACTCTTACCATTTTTTTAAATGGACCCTTACCCAATAATATTTCATCTTCGAAGTCCTCAATTACATCTGCAGAACTTCTTGTGAAGCCTACAATGGTTCTATTTGAATGTTTTATAACCAAAGCGTTTTTTTCATTTGCTTGTAGGAGCTTAAAAACATGATATTTTTCGAACTACAGGTATCAACCAGAATCCAGCGTATATCGTTTCCCCCTATTGAAGCCCGTATTACCACCGCATCTTCATGAAGTCCTGCAATATCCCTCAAGTCATCCTCATCAAAAACTATAAATGGGGATGGGGATTGACACTGGTAGGTGGACATCCTACCTTCCAACTGGGTGGACAAATTGTGGACATGCCTCTTCCTTGATGAAGTAGAAGGCGCAGTCACTGTATCCCCTCCAAAAATAGTTAGTGACTCAAAAAGCTAATCAAACTGGAAACCGATTTGGTAATGTCTGTTATAACCCCCACCTGATTTGGACTCGGAACTGGATGAAGATAATCAGAGTATATATCAAATGTTTCAACAATTACCATATCACCCTCTTGTGTAGATGTCATGGGATTGTTCAAAGGACCTGTCCGGGAAGTATTGGTTTGCGCATTATCCGGTCTGTTTCCCCCTTTCCTTTTGACGTAGGCCCCCAACTTGCCCCTTTCAATGAGTTTTTGGACCTTCTGCTTCAAGTCTATACAATCGTGATTATCATAGCCTATGTCATTGTGGTATTGGCAGAAGCGAGTGCTCTGGTTTTCTCTAGGTGACTACAACGCTACTGGTTTTCTAAAATGCACCTCATTCTTAGTTTTATCATAAATTGTAGCCACACTCTCCCTCAACTCAGAAAACCACTCAGACTGAACCCAGGGCCCTCTCTTACTTCTAGTTTGTTGACTCTGAGTTTGGTTGGAATGATTCTTTCTTGACCGGTTGGCCCCATGTCCAGTCTCCTTCACTCTATAACCAAATTGGTTTGTAGCTGAAGAAGTTTTTTTTGTAGTAGTAGATCTCACTTTGTAGTGTACTATGGTTTTCTTGGTATCTTCTACGTTTATTTTCTTTCCCACTTGATTCAACAAACCACCCCAGGTCATAGCCTTCTTCCGAGTCACTGAATCAACTAGATTTCCTGGATTTAAACCTTATCTAAGGGAAGCAATTGCAACTTGTTCAAAGCAATCTGCTAGCCCATTCTTTGTATTCACAAAATGATTAATGTACTCCTTCAGGGATTCGTTTGGTTCTTGAGAACAATGGATAATGGTGTCCCCATTACCATTAAGTTCCTTACTTCTAACAAATTGCCTCCGGAAGGCAACCCAAAAGGCATCAAAATTTCTTATACACCCCTGAGGGAGATTGTTATACCATTTGAGGGCACTTCTGTGAAATTTTGGGAGAAGACCCTACACAGTAGTTTATCATCATCGTCAAAATTCATCTTGAAGTTCTTGAACTGTTCCGGATAGTTTTTCGGATCTCGACTCCCATCGTATTTTTCTATTTTGGAGATATCAAACCTTTTTGGAAGATGTCCATAGAGTATTTTTGCGGACAAAGGAGATTGCCTCCAATTTTTGCTACGGCTAAAAACCGTATCTTCATTAGGGGTTGCAAAAATACCCAGTTCGGACTGAAAGGTAAATGGATCAATCAGAAACTGAACAATATACTTATGGGTTGATCTCTTAACATTACCACGGTGCTTCTTAAGCATGTATTGCTTATCCCTCTTTCTTGGATGTTTTTTAGTCAATCTCATTTTTATTTTAAGATTTTCCTTCAATACTACTTGAAGATAATGATTCTTCAAGTTCCGCCTCATTTGATGAGCTGCTGGAGGACCCAGATTCAGAACTCTCAACAGGCTTAGATCGGTGTGTCTTCTTGGAACTGAGATGGGTTTTTAAATACTGCTCGTTTTCTCCAAGATTGTCAGTGTGGTGAAGTAGCGACGCTACACACTTTTCTTTAACTTCTTTTTCTACTTATTTTATTGTTCTGAACGTCTCTATTTCATCTCTCAACTGGTCTCGCTCCTTGATGGTATACTCATTGTTTTCCCTTGCATCTTCCACCTCAGGAGGTAGAACATTCTGCTCATTCGGATCCATCGGAACAACTTTTCTTGCTGGTTTTGAATTATGAAATTCAGGCACCTTCGTGCTCCCACCGTGGTCGCCAATTTGATGTAGTTTATTTTTGTTTGAGGATAATTTTGTAAAGTGTTTTGGATATTTTGTGGAATTTAATGTTTAGATTAGTGAGTAGTGAGATAATTAAGTTGTGTGCTAGTAATAAATTATGATTACCCTCATTAATGAAAGTGGTTTGGGTATTTATACTTAATTACTGACCCATGGGCTTATTGGGTCGGATCGTAAAATCGGGTCAAGTTTAAGGATCTATTAGTAATCTAGTTTGAAGTGATCAGCAACTAGGTTCGGAGTTTTATAATAGTGGTCATTGTCCGAATTGCTCATCAGATTAAATCAAGACACAATAGCTAAAATATCTGATGTCATCAAATATAATTTTTAGAGAGATGATTGAGCTTCTTAGGTAGTAACTGTAGAAAGTGAAAGTCTATAAGAATTTGTTGGAGAGTAAATGTTGTTTTAATTATTCTAAAGCCCAAAATAGGCTTTATATAACGACTTTGGCCCCAAGTGGTCTTACATGGTTAATGAGCCTATTTGGATAAACTAAACCCAGATAACTCAATACCATAACTATACTTTAATATATAATATACCCTTAATATTACAAATTCATTACATTGATACCACAAAATAAATTTCAGTCTAGTAGCTTATCGGTCCTACTCGCTGGTCAGATAATTTGGTCCTTATCAAACATATTATTACTTACATAGTATATATGTTTTGACTCAACCCATTATTCTCTTATTAAGATTGCACTTACAGTGTAATCCAAGACTACAAGGTAGGCTAAAAAGCACTGTTAGTCCCCCATGTTTACCCCTTGTATCAACATAGTCCATTTCGTTCACTTCTGCATAAAACTCATCCCCTTAATTTTAAAAAAATTCACGATTAGTCCCTCCGCATATTCTGGAGGACCGAAAGTGATACAAAACATGGGATTTAGGGACCAAAAGGGATACAAAACTTAGAGTTTAAGTGCCATGTGTCAGTTTTTAAATGATTTATATGTGCGGGGGGATTATATTTGCAAATTTTTAAAACGAAGGGGATGATTTTTATGCAGAAGTGAACGAAAGGAACTATGTTGATACAAGTGGTAAACATGGAGGACTAACAGTGTTTTTTACCCCTATAAGGTATAATAACAAGGATTCTCCCACATTTAGCTTTGTTAATATTAATGTAGAAGAAATAAATTTATTTATGTTGTTGAATTCTTCTTTGTATGTTATATTCTAATTAAATTTACTTGCACCTTGTAGAACTTAAAAGTAGGGTTGGTACTTGTCTGAGGATTTAGAAATAAATTTGTTTAGAGCTACCAATCTTCCTATTAAGATTTGTATTTATTGGAGGATCTATTTTCACTAAATTTAGATTTTGAGTTGGGTATGCTTTGATGACCTTTTCACTAATCATGCAACCCAATAGTTTACCCGATCTTAAGTTGAAAGTGCACTTATTTGAGTTTAGTTTTAAATTGACCCTTATGAGGTTAGAAAATATTTTCACCAAGTCAGGTAAATAATATTCATCTTGTTTGTTTGTGACTAGTATATCATCCATTTGTAAGCAAAAACATATTATCTTGTAACAATGAAATTCGTCGTCGGTAATGAATATAGTAAGCTCATGATCATCCTTGTCCATTTAAATTTGATTATAATAAGCATCCATAAAAGATAACATCATATTTCTTGAAGTAACATCCACCAGTTAAACTATTCTTGGAAGATCAAAAGGAATTTTTGGGAAATCTGTATTGATATTTATGAAGTTCAAATACATTATCCACTTGTCATTGTTCTTGTTTACCAACACTAGATTGGTTATAAGAATCATATAATATGTTTTTTAAATATTGTATACGAAAGTTAATTTATTCATTTCCTCAATGATTGCTTCCATTTTGTTTCTTATGAATATGATCTTTTTTTTCTTTATAAACCAACAATTATTATTGATTAACAATTTGTGGCATATGACTTCGGTTAGAACCCTTGTAATATATTGGGTATTATAAGAAAATAAATCAAGATTATTCTATAATAGTTCAAGTAACTTATACCTTAATGTTATAAAGATGTATCAGTCAAGCCTTAATATATTTTATACTTCCATTCTTAGAATGTTTTATTTATCCTATAACCTCTACTAGATAAAGGGGGGATTCTCTCAGATCATACATGATTAAATCCTCATTGAATTTTTATTTTTCTTGTTATCTTCCAACCAAGAAAGTTGTGTAACACTTTGTGGAAATTTTATGGGTTATCTTAATTAATTATACATTCCTATTAATGGAATATTTGAGGAACTCATGGGCTGTAGTACTACAACATGTATTTTATCCAGCCACGACCTTTAAAAGTTATATTTTAGGAAGAAGAAGCATCTACGATCATAAACATACAACAACCCTTTTTCTATGAATTATTTCCTTTCCAGGGCTACATCCATGTTAAATTCTCTGAACACTGTTGTGTAAGATCTTGTGAATCATGTCAAAATCTTTTATAACGGGATTAATTAGGGAATACCTTTCACTCTGCCATATATGATTTTATACAAAATATTGGTTGAATTTCATGTATCTAGTTGTATATTAATCAGTATGACATATCCGTGAGGTTCCATCACTCCTCTTAGATCATCATCAGAAAATACTAATATTGGATATAAGTTATTGTATAAATGTGGTGAAATTTGACTGTGTTTTTTAATGTCTAAATATCCGATATATATATTTTTCTTAATTTTTTTGCGATCATGGAAAATAATTCTTATCCAGCAATGATATACAAAATATTTTTATTTGGATCGTAATCCAAGTATTACTCTTCCTATTTCACAAATATTATGTTATTATTTAGAGATATCATCACTTATGTTGTTTCTTGTCTAAATTGTCCATGTTTATGATGAAGATAGTGACAACAGTTATACATGAGATTTTTTATATGCGAGTTCAAAATGTGGGAACAACTATTGGATACTTGATATTGGCTCTAACATATTACATGTGCAAGTTTAATCAGTGGTTTGATACTTAAAAACCAATGTAAAGAACTGTGTTTTTAAGAAACAGTCATTTATATCATATTACAAAGGGATTGATGATTTATATGAAATTTACTTTATAGAAGAGCCTTTATATTCACTAGGGGAGTGCTTTTATGGGCGATGATGCAATAACATCACCACAGAGTAAAAACTAGATTCGATAGCATCATAATTAATTGTGGCATTGACGTCTCACATAAGTGGAAAAATGATTCGTTGTTTAGAATAATAGAGATTTATTGAAATGGTATAAAACATAATTATTTAGTTTGAGGCCCAAAAAGAACTCTATCAAATAGTGGAGTTATATACTACATGATTTTGATCGACGATTATTCAAAGATGGTACGAGTTTTTTATCTGAAAATAAAAAATTAGACATATTCAACCTTTAACAAATGGAAGATAATGGTCGAGAAGCAAACATAATGAAAGATTAAGTAACTTGAGATAACCAATGGGTTAGAATTTTACAGTTGTGAGTTCAACGAGTTCTGCGATGCTCTGGGAATAATGAGTCATTTTTATGTTTTAGAACACCAAAAGTGAATAGAGCCACATAAAGAATGAACGTAACACTATGTGACAAGACATGAAACATACACCCACATTCCGATATGAGAAAGAATTTTTAGGCTGAAGTTATTAATACAACGTGTTATACGAGGAATTGGTCTCCATCAACATGTATTCATTATAAGATTCTCTTTTAGAATTTGTCTGGACCATCACCTAATTCTGAACAGTTGCGGGTGTTTGGTTGTCCTACGCACTCTTATATGAAAAATGGTAAACTAGATACGGTGGAAATATGTACATATTTATGAGATATGCTACAAGGGTGAATGGATATAGGTTATGGTGTACCGCTTCAAAGTATCTAGGTTTTCTCATCAATAACGAAGTGAATTTTAATGAGTATTATTTGCTAGACAATTAGAAAAATATATAAGAAATGGTCAAATCATGATCAATTGTAAATAAATAATTGGAACTTGAAGTAGAATCCATTCATAGTATGTTTTATATTTCGAATGGATCTGAGTTGAATCTAGGATCCAGAGGTGAAACGTTAACATTAGATGATAGTGACAATGATGTACCTGAACCAGAATAACAAACTTATAACATATCATTGGGGAAAAAAGATAGATTATACCACCAAAACATAATGTGAACCTAGTTGCATATGATTTTTCATTTATTGAATAAGTTGAGATGCGTGACCTAATAGTTATATTGAAGTTGTAGCGAGTTTAAAAGCAAATCGGTTGATCGGTGCTACAGGGAAAGATATTTAATCTCTTCATAAGAGTCATACATGAAAACTTATTGATTTTTCTAAAGAACATAAGAATAGTAGATTGCAAATGAGTACTCAATAAAAAATGAAGGTAACTCAAGGTTGAGACACCTCAATTAAAATAAAGACTGATCACTAAATTTTTTACTCAAATAAAGGGAATCAACTTTAATGAAGTATTTTCATTAGTTCTGAAACACAGTTCGATTCAATTTTTGTTAGCCATAATATTTTTTCAATCCTTAGAGCTTGAGCAGTTGAAAGTGAAGATTGGGTTTATAGATGGTGAATTGATTTAACCAATCTACATGAGATAACAAGAGGAATTTATCGAACCTAAAATGGAGGATAATATTTGTATTTTTAAAAATCAGCGTATGGTTTGAAACAATCATTTAAGCAATGATACAGACGATTGATACATTTATATTGTGAACATAGTTCACAAAAAGTTCATATCATAGTTGTGTGTATCATCAGAAGATGTCAGGTGATTCTTATATTTAATTGTTATTGTATGGGGATGATACGCTCATTGTTGCTTGTAATCTGTCACACATTTCAAAGATAAAAAAGTTAATTAGTATTGAGTTTGCGGTGAAAGATCTGGGTAGGGTAAATAATATTTTAGGAATGAATATTACTAGGAACATAAACGTATGATTGTTATATTTATCTCAACGAAGCTATATTAGAAAATTACTATAAAGATTCAACATTTTTATGCCAAACCAGTTAGATCCTGCTTATCATTTATTTCAAGTTATCTGCAACAGGATCGACCAAGAATGATGCTAAGTTGGAACAAATATTAAAGGTTTCATACTCAAGTGCAGTTGGCAACATAATGCATGTTATGGTGTGTGCACATTCTGATATCTCACATACGGTTAGTGCGATCAGCAGGTACATGAGATATATTAGGAAAGAACACTATTAGGTAGTGAGATTGATACTTTAGTATATTCAAAGTATTGCGAATGTTGGTCTGACCAATGTTAGCGATCTCTAAACGAAATTGCATGACTAGTGGTTGGTTTTGTTGATTTTGGTTTTGTAGATGATATAGATAAAAGGAGATCTTTGACAAGATGTGTGTTTACTCTCGTTGGGAGTGCAATCAGCTAGAAAACACAATTACAAACTACTGTAGCTTTGTCTCTAACAAAGACTGAATACATGTTTGTAACAAAAGCAATTAGAGAGCTAATATGGTTGTAAGGTTTTGTAGCATATTTGGGCTTGAATAGAACTACTACAAAAGTGTTTTGTGACAGGTAAAGCGTTATACACCTTACATGGCAATGTACCACAAGCGTACAAAACACATGTATGTTAGGGTTCATTCTATTTGTGAAATAGTATCAAAGAGAATTGTTGATGTGAAAAAAGTGTATACACGCGATAGTTCAACATATATAATGATCAAGAAAATATCAATTTGGAAGTTTAAGAAGTGCTTAACTTAGACTGGTTTTGGCAGCATCAAATGAATGCCTTAGGGCATTTGGTGAGCTAACTAAAGAGAAGTTCATTGTTGATAGTGAATAAATCATGTTCACCTCAATGGAAAGATTTGTTGAGAATGAGTTGAATAGTTTTGGTGTTTTAATGATTGGTAATATAAGAATTTACAATGTATTTTTTTATTCTTGTGTTCACAATGTACCTTGCGGTCAAAATGTAACTTCTTGCGTTATTAGTGATTTTTGTGTATATAGATATGTATATCGTGTTTATAATTGTTATTAGTTTTGCTATTGGATCATTAAATTCATTATACGGAAACCATAATATAATTTATTTATTTTTGTAAATAGACTATTATGGTTATATAAAAAATAATAAAAATTTACCCAACTTTTTTTACTATAAAAAACCTTTTTCATATTTTTTAATTAATTTATTTTATATATAAACCTATTGCCGATGAATATTGTTTATTTATCTTAACACATTTTATAAAAATAATAGTAGTGATGCATTGGTCCACCACATGAATATCTTAGGAATAAATCGAGCCAAATTACAAGACATTCTCGTATTATTAATTGCGAATTCTAATTTAATTAGGCTTACGAATCCAAAACCTTGGGATCCGAGTGAAACTCAGAGTCGTCCTAATTCCAGTCCACGCTGATGGAACCAGGTACGCATACCTTCTGTTTTTAATACACGGGATTTATTATAAAAAATGATTTTCAAATTATGTGGGAAACTCGAAGTCCAAGATGAGAGCCATGCCATCGTACTCCGGATTCTTAATATATAAGATAATATTTTAATGTAATATCTACGCCATCTATAATGTAGTGCTTTTCGTCAAAATTGAAAATTATTAATCTATTATGCTTTGGTTTTTCTTTTGCTTTTCTAATGTCAAAATACTACATTTAGCTATACATCTATAGAATAGAAGGGAATTGTTATACCGTGTGTGCAAAAGGATCTTATAATTTTTTTTTTCACTTTTTATTTTTTTTAAAGGAAACGATGTTTGATAGCTGAAAACAAAATTATTCACAGAAAGAAAATAAAAATATATATGTCAAAAGATATTGAAAAAAGATAGATTTAGTTTGTGAAATATTAAAATATTTTTTATCTTTTTAGTTTTAACAAAAATTGACAGAGTTAAATTTGTTTGAATAGATTCGAGAATTAAAACTATTTTATATAGAATAAATACCGAATAAAAATAATAGTAGGTGAAATAGTTTTAATTATTTTAATAATTTTTATATAGCCAAATACTTTAATACATTTAATATCCAAACATAATAAAATTACCAATAAATACATGAACCAGCAAAAAAACTAATTTTTTTTTTGTCTTTTTTAACTAAATTTTTTATTTTATTTTAAGTTCGTATCTTTTAAAGTCATACCTAAAAAAAATCATAAAGTATCGTGATTTTTTTAAGATAAACAAAACTATATACATGAATGAAATGTTTTGAAATTATATTTTAATTTTTTTTCTATCATCAAGTTGTACATGTCTCACATCTCTTCATTTTATCATGTATAGTCTTGCATCTCTCCACTGCATCATGCATGGTCTCTTCACTTTCATCATGCCTAGTCTCTCAATTTCATCACATCTGGTCTCTCCACTTCCACCATGTCTGATGTCTCTATTTCATCATGTTTGATCTTTTTATTTCATCATGTCTTATCTCTTTATTTTATCATGCATGGTCTCTTCACTTCTATCATGTATGGTCTCTCTACTTTACCATGTCTGGTCTTTTCATTTCCATCATACTTGGTCTCTCTATTTCATCATGCACGGTCTCTTCACTTCATCATGTATGGTCTCTCTACTTTCTTTATACACGGTCTTTTCACTTCATCTTGTTTGGTCTCTTCACTTCGTCATGCTTGGTCTTTTCACTTAATCTTGTCTAGTCTCTCCACTTCATCATGCATGGTCTTTCTACTTTTATGCATGGTTTTTTCACTTCATCATGCATGGTCTTTCTACTTTTATGCATGGTTTTTTCACTCCAACATGCATGATATCGTTTCTCTCCATTACACTTCATCATGTATGATCTCTTTTCTCTACATTACATTATGCATGACCCCACATCTCTCTATTACATCATGTGAGACCATGACAAAATGAAGTAAAAAATGTGAGATCATGGTTAATTGTTGTTCTTTATCTAAGACATTTTCTGCATTTGTTTTGTGATATTGTCGAAGCTTTGAAGCTAACGGTTCTTGCCTAATATTTGTTTATTGAGCCGAACTACTGAGTTGATTATGGTTGGACTCATAAGATTCTTGAAATTTGTAGGCCATATATTTACCTCATAAAAACCCTTTCGCTAGCTAAACATAACTTGAGGGGAACAATTATATTTTGCCAAAAGATAAAATAATACGCATATATGTAGAATTTTATTTAATTTTTATATACTAGTAGCTGAAAAAGTCATAATAAACATGTTATATAAATTTGAGAGTGACATGTAGTTGAAATAAACTTTACTTTCAAAGGATGAACAAACAAAAAACTATTTTTCCAGATGATATAATGAAGAAATCTTAGCTTTGAAGTTTTATATAACGAGACTGTAGGTCTTCTCTATGTATTACAATCAAAGCTTATCCATCGAGTCTCGTTTCTCGTATGAATTTGTTTTGTTAGTTGTTAGGTAAATGTTGAATTTTAGAGAAAATTGAAGGGTCGGTTGTAATAAACAATTAGGCACTTTTGGAAACAATTTAATGTGTTGACACATGGATTAAACGTATACTTTGGTATATAATCTCACATGTGCAAATGTTTTCTATCCTTGCATCTTAACCTTCCAAGTTTTTTCAATTATTCCCATTGATCTGCAAAATATTTTACACCAATAATCTTAAAAAATGAAGGGTTGTGATTAATGTATCATTTAGTATAAATAGGTATCATATATCTTATACACAATTTTTTTAGGGAGTTCTCTATTATTGTTAGTTTAACCTTTTCTATATTTTTGATTGGGACATATTTATGCATTAAAGTTTTGTCTTCCTTTTTCAATTTTGATCTTATGAAGCTACTTGTGGTATTCAATTTTTTTTTTTCAAAAATGAAAATAAAAAATTTAAAACCTATTGTTTATCATGGAGGTGATGATTCAAAGTTAGAGAATCATAGCACTAGTACTTCTTTTGAGAGTCTACCTCATAATAGATATGAGAAAATTGTAAAGTCAATTATTTCTCACATGAAACATCATTTGGTTGAAGCAACTCTTATTTCTTCATTATCTTTAGAAACTGAGCATTCTCGTTGGATTATGGAATTTATCTATACTAGTTCTTCTTTGTTATTCGTTCGTGTCATATCTGTTGGAAGGCCTAGGTTGAAGTTTGTTAGGAATTTTCTTAGTTCAGTCAAAAAACAAATTTAACTGAGCATAAGTCTAACTACATCGATCCTTCATATCATAATGACAAGAAAGAAGAGTGTGAAATTTTGGAAAACATGAATATTCGGTGAAACTAAAATATTTATTGAGAAGTATGAAGTTGTCTTTTTTACTTACACTCTCGAAATGGGTCTTCAGTGTCTTTTATGCCAATATCTATTACTCTACTTGTATCAAATTCTTGAAGGGTGTTATAGAAAACCATCATACTTTATCATAAAGTTTATTATCATTTAAGTGTTGGCGATTTTTTGGCGATGAACACAATTTCGGCAGGAAGGCTAATCCAATATTTTTATTTATCATGGATGGTGGTGCGAAAATCCTTTTTTAGCTTCGAGATTATAAAAAAATAGAAATACAAATTTGCGTACGTCTAAGGTGATAGGGAGATATGTATTTGAACTAAAGCGACTAAAACACCGGAAGCTCGAGAAAGGCGGTCGGTCGGAAATGATTGATTACAAAATTACCTTTTGTGTTCTATGTGTTATTGATCTTGCTCGTCTGAGTCTTTTATATCTACTGATGAATTGAGTCCCTTCAATCTTGCCATGTATTATGAATCGATCTACAATCCTATAATTGTATAATTGATCGATTTTGATGAAAGAATTGCAGAAGAGAAAAATATAGATAAGCTGTGATTTTTTTTATAATCAATCCAATCAACGAAATAGCAGACAAAATACTGTATGATAGGTGAAGAAATCCAATTGTATGTCTTACTTAGATAGATAATGCAATTAAATTTAATATTTAATTTAATTTCACTACATCTCTTTATTTCTCTTTGTGGTTGTTGACCATAATTCACTAATTTGGTTTCTATAAATTTAATCCATGATTATTAGTCCAGTATTTAGTGTTAATATTTGGGTTCACTCCATCACTCGACCCAAATTTAACCTAATATTTATACTTATACATCTATAATAAGTTTTCACATATTAATCAAATTCCTAATTGTATAAATAACTCAGTTACTTACTAATTAGATCATCTTATGCTAAAGACTAAATAAATCATTAACATATCAATCCATAAAATTATAAAAGTGTTCGATTTGGATTGTATACTCAATGATGTATTTAATTAATGATATCATAATTTCATTGTTAATAGATGAACCGAATAATCTTGTACATTACGATGAATGACAAAAGGCTAAAAACTTTTTTCTCGCAACATGTGCAACTGGGCGCAAACGTAATCACATGATCTTCATCAATCAATTACATGGATCAATTATGGTGTGCAACATAAGAATAATATGAAACATAATCGCACATATCTAATCTTAACTGGTCAAACTTTAATGAAAATATACTTAATAAATTAGAGAAATCAATAAAATTTAACTGAACAATATTAAATTAACCAAAATGTATACAATCATATGATAAATATATATATACAAAACTCCCGCTTAAATCAACAATCATCTAAAGCAACAACATCCATCCTAATAGTGTGTTTCACGGAAACCTTAGGTAATAGTAATTTTATAAGAAGATTTTCTATCATGGAATTTGTGCTGATGTGCTTTATACTTATTTGACCTCTCTGAACTTTATCTTAAACATATATGAAATTTATATATATATGTATGGACTTATATAATTTCCCGCAACTTAACTTTTTAATTACTGGCGCATTATAGCCTTAGGGTACTTTCTTTCCCTTCTATAATGAATTAATTCTTTAATCATAAAGACTGGTTGGATACATTAAAACATTCAACAAATTTCATTAACATAGTGATGATATAACTAGTTTACTTTACAATTTTTCATAATGTTGTATCTCTAAGTAATAGGAATATGCTTCATAACACGCTACCAAATATGTCCACTTCTCTTACTAAAATCTGAGTCAAAACACCCATTGATCTCCAGATTATCCCGACTCTTATATTTCAACATATTTTGTTGCTTATATTAGAGATTCCTTTTTTACAGCTTCCTAATGGTCCATATCCGGAATACTTACATACATTTCTAATAGTTCAAAAACACATGTAATGTATGACCTTGCACAAACTTGAGCATACATAAGACTCATGACTACCAAAGCGTATGAAACCTTTTTCATTTTTTAAATCTCAAAGTTTATCATTGGAAATTGATTTACACTTAACTATTATAATTTTTTCAATAGCACTATTCAAAGGCGTCCTAAAATTATGAACTTAACCGTACTAACATTTTGATACATATAGTCCTCAACCGAGTTCATCTCAAAACCAAATGAGACTATTATCTCAAAACAACTTGTGGTATGTTAGCTTTATGACCACATGAGAAGCTTGTTTGAGCTCATAAATGAATTTATTAAACTTGCATGCCATGGAATTTGAATCACTTATTAAACATTTCTAAGGTTGCACCATGTAGAACGTTTCTTTAATGTAATTTTTACATGAAAATAAACAGTTTTAACATTCATTTGATGGAGCTCTAGGTTAAATTGTGGTACTATTGCTATGGTTTTTGCTAGTTTAGTCTTTCATGAAACCTGAGATAAGGTATTTTTAAAGACAATTAATTTATGTTGAGTATATTATATTGTCACAAGTCGTGCTTTATGTTTCCCCATATCATCCTTAGAATCTTGTTTTGTTTCTGTAATCTAACTTACAACCAATCGACTTTATTTTTTAAGTTAATGGAAGAGGTTCCCAAATAGAATTATCTTTCATTAATTCATACTCTTACTTTGTAGCGTTGATCTACACTCGAGAATTATAACTCTTCGTGACTTTATAAAAAAACATAGCGCATTGTTTATTGTTACGCGCATGAGTTTTTATGTTCTTTAAAATACATTATATGGTCCAAAGGCATAATATTTTTCCTAGCTCTCGTTGATCTTTTTAAGAGAATTATTTCTTAACTTTTCACTTTCTTGAAGAGGTATAGTTTGAACTTTTTGAAAACAAATATTTTGTTCCTTATGTTGAAGATAATACTAATCTTGAGTGACTTAATATTCTAATGTGACTTCAATTACTGGCATTGAAACAAAGCATCAATACACCAACAACCTTCATTTGGGCCGATATGTTGGCTTTATGACCACTATATCTATGATCAACAATCCACCAATAAACTTTATTTGGGCCGACATATTGGCTTAAATACTTATTTATCTTTGTTAGATCCTTTATGAATCTTTATAAATTATTCCTTAAAATAAATAAAAATTGTTCTTAAATTCTTCTCCAATACTCAACATCCTCAAGAATCTTAATGTTCTCGTCTCAAAATATACATATATTTGGAGAATTATAAAACTAAAAACTCTTGTTATGGTCAAAATATCCAATAAAATAACAACTAACCCTTTATTGTCATTTTTTTAGATTTTCCCGACGAGGCTTTGCTGCAAGTGGAAATCCCCAAACACGCATATTTTTAAGCTAGGCTTGCACCTAGTCCAAATAATATTTGGGGTATTTGTGAATTTCTTATAAATCTAATTAAGAGTGTATGTTGCACATGTGACAGTCTCTCCCCAAAAATGATAGTGGTAGATTTGAACGACAAAATATAGTTCTCACCATATAATTAAGCATACAGTTTCGTTTCTCATAAACATATTTTTATGTTGGAAGAAACCAACATTGTATTCTGAGTAATTATACCACACTCATTTAGCTATTTAACAAATGGTGTTGTTAACATCAGTCGTCATATCTGCCATAATTTTCCCTACTCATGTCAGATAACACGTTTAATGTTTTTACTGCTTTTCAATTTTGATTTTAAAAGTTATGAACTTTTCTAAAGCTTGTTATTTACCATTAAGAAATTAAAGGTACCCGTAACACGAGAAGTAGCCTATGAATGATATGAAGTACCGTTCTATAAATTCCTTAGGGAATGGTCCACAAATATCGCTATGAATAAATATTTACACTTCTTTTGTTTTATGAGCCCTTAAAGTTTTCATTTTGGTATGACTCTATTTGATACATTTGATACAGATACCAAAGTATGAATAATCAAGTGGTCTTAATAAACCTTTTAAATTTAATTTTATCAATTTTTCTTTTAGGATATTAATTATGCCATTGTGTCAAAGATTACATAATTTCAACTATTCGACTAAGTTTTTCAGATACTTGTATGTTCATTACTTATTTTTTATGCTTAATAGTATTTAATATATAAAAATTATTATTTATTGTTAAATATCTAGTTTTATCACATTATCATGTAAGTAAAAATTCATTTAATTATTCTCATTTATTTTTTAAGTTGTCACTTACAAGAAACAAATTAGATTATATTTGACATCTTTCAAATACAATAAATGGTAGCTAGAAATAAACAACTAAAAATCACAAATAACATACATTAAACACAAATTTTAATTTAATTGATGGATGGATCATTGAGACCTCACTTATTTAACGTATCTTTAAGATAAATACAAACATGGGTGGTCGTAACCGTACCAACCAACCATGTGTTTCCCCCAACACAAACTAAATTCATTTTTGAATAGACCAAAGTTATGAGATTATTTTTAGCCTTTATTTAAGCTAGGTACTTTTCATACTCCACCCTTTGAAATGTCAAGTTCTTCTTGCAAAAGAAACATTAACTTGTAGCATGTGATTCCTTGGGTTTATTTGCTTCTTGACTGAAAGCCTTATCAAATGCTTTATCATACTTTATCTTATATGATTTCTCTATTAAAAACTCACCGTATGCATCTTAGGATGTTCTCGTTTCAGACTCATCCCATTCTAATTAGCATGAGAATCTATTTTACTAATTGTCCATTTCTCACATTGAAGAAAAACTAAAATACAAATCTTATCATAACTTTTTTGAGAATGTCAATATGAAGTGTCTTTAAATTTAAGGCGATCATTGGCATTCTAAAATATGTTTTCTTATTATTATTTTTCCATTAAAATTTATAGTGGAGAGTTGCATCAGCAATATATTATTATCCATCTTAAAGAACATTGGAAAAACGTTTATCATCTGTTTTAAAATACTTAATTGCATGGGTGACTTTAGTCGGGATAACCCATGAAATTCAAAAGGTACTCACGTTTTTATGATTTATAAGCTCAACTTATGTGATTTTCCCACATCTCTAATTCTTTAATCTTTGTATGAGAACTATTTTAATGATGGACATGGGCTTTTTAGTTTTTAATGTGAGGTCATCACGATAATTCAAATATAATTTCATGTCCACCATTCATTAAAAAAGATTAACGTATAAAAGTTGAAGGATCCATTTCCTTATGAGTTATACGTATATAAAAATAACTTTATATACAAAAAATGTCTAACACACACACTTTGGGAAACAGTTAATTAAACATGCTTAAACATGACATAATACGTTAATTTAACGTCATGCTTAAACATGACATAATACATGCTTAAACATGACATAATACATGCTTAAACTGACATAAAACAGTTAATTAAACATGCTTAAACATGACATAATACATGTAAAACATAACATACAATGATAATAAGATAGGCTTTGAACAGCACATCGTCCCTCGACTATCGTGTTTGGTGGCAAATAGTCCTTTGACTTTCAAATGTCCGTTGACAGTCCCTGGAGTATCGCATTTGGATAAAGTTAGTCCACCAGATCCTATGATCCATGAGAGGCTGCCACCTGTCACCATAGTCCCCAGATTTTTGTGTCACCACTAGTCCTTTGAGTTTAGTTTTCCGTAATATTCTACATTTTGGGTTTGACCTAAACTCAAGGGACTAGTGGTGATACAAAAATGTGGGGACTATGGTGACAGGTGGCAGCCTCTCATGGATCAGAGGATCTGGTGGACTAACTTTATCCAAACGCGATAGTCCAGGGACTGTCAACGGACATTTGAAAGTCAAGGGACTATCTGCCACCAAATGCGATAGTCGAGGGACGATTTACTCTTCAATGCCTAATAAGATACCTTTGGGAAAACATATTACATATATTTACGAGTTTGAAAAAATCATTATTGATCTAATTTTTAATTGATCAAGTAATGGTGAAACTCTACTGGGGCTTATTCCCGACACTTTAATGAAAACTTAATAATTATTTTTGTTGATTTTATCTCATTCATGATTAATCATGTCAAGTATTAACATTAAATACTAAATAGAGAAAAGTAAATAATTTGGATTGATTAATTGATTTCATAATTCACCTATTGTATCCACATAAACATTTAAACACATATCTCATTTCAAAAAAATGCACATATAGACAAGCATGCACAAACATATATCAGTGGTTACATGTCACAAAGGAAGAAATACATAATCTTAACAATCATCATGGATTTGTTGTTGCAACTAATTACTTATTTGTTGCTGCAATGAATAACTCATTCGTTGCAACAACCCATTCCCGTACGAAGAGTTGATGCTAATTGCGAAGATTATGAGAACTTTACCAGGATCACGACAGGGGTGATCACGGTGAAGGTCTCTTTACCCTTCCATGGGATCACATCATGGGTGATTGCAGAAACCATGCCAAGACAGTCATGCATTTTTTTTGTTCTACTCTTTGACCTAGGGTCCATTTGTTGGAAAAAAAATCAATTTTCAACAACAAATTAACCCTAAATTAAGGAGCAAAACCCTAATTCGGTCCTCTAAGAATATCAAACAACTAAACATGCAATCCTTAACATGCGTCGATGATTCAATCGATTAAAACATGTTTCCACATAACCTTAAATACATGCATCTAACCAGTTCAATCAACACATAACCCAAAATGCACAGATTATTTACAGAAATTAAATCAACATGATATTTATATGATTAATTGAAACAGACATACAACCGTACATCGATACACAATAGAGCCTTAGGTTTTATACCAATTGATGGTTTGTTTTGATCCACTTATTATATTCATTATACATAAACAATAAATCGCTCATTGTGTCTATCATTAGAATTAACTTACTAGTCAAGTTGTTCATCATAGAAACGATTGATTGTAAAAACCTAGTTTAATTGTATTATTGATTGATCTAGAAGAAATATCTGCATAAGAGAAAAGTAGATTAAAGCTAGATTTTTGTGTGGTCAATCCAACCAACAAAACGGCATACAAAATATTATATGATAAATAAATTAAATACTATCACATGTCTTACTTATATAGATAATGCAATTAGGTTTAAACCTTAAATTAATTATATTATACCATTTCATTTTGCTTTGTGATCGGGGACCATAACCCACTAAATTGATTTCTATCAATTTAGTTCTTGAATTTATGAGTTCAGTCTTAAGTGTTAATATTCGGACTCACTCCCTCATTGGATCCAAATTTAATCCGATATCTACACTTATACCACCATATTTGGTTTTCATCTACTAGTCCAATTTATAATTATATAAATAATATGATTACTTATTAATTGGATCATCTTATGACAGTGACTAAATACATCATTATTATATCGATACATGAATTTTTAACCTAAATAATTTTTGAAGCTTTCAAAGATGAAAATTATTTATTCAAATTAATATAGCACTTGGATAAGCCCGACAAACATACCATATCGATAACGATGGTCAATGACGAAAAAATAAATCAAACGTGAATAACCGCGTAATAAAAAGTGATTATTAACTACAAAAGTTTGAGTGTGCAACATGTAAGGTTTTCCTTCTGATCATTATTCCTTGAGAAATAATGTAAACATCATCCATGCATGGTTTCAAACTTTTTTAGATGAATATTCTATTCATGTTGCAATACGATGAGATAAAAAAAATTCCATGAAATATATTCTGGTATTGAAAGATGAAATTTGAGTTTTGTAATGCACCAAATATTTTTCAGAAGTGCATCATGTTTATGTTATAATTGTGGTTGAACAATCCGCAACTGGAACACTATTATTTTTTTGCAACTAGATTGCACGTTTTTATGCAACTAGAACACGATCTAATTTTTTTAAGCTTTTTTCAACATAAAACTGCATATATTTTGCAGCTACAAAAGTGTAGTTGTTTGAGACCAATTTAACACTTATTTTCACAAAATAAGTTTGTATTTTGTTTTTTCACACAACCAAACTTATTTACCAACCAAAGTCTTATCTACGCAACTTTTTTCTTTTCATTTATGAAACTCATTTTCACGTAACTCCGCAACTAAATACAGTTTTCCAGCAAATATATTGCACGTAATTCAGAAAATGAACACAATGACTTTTTAGAGACCAAATTACGCATAACTACGCAACTAGAACACAATTGCTTTTTTGGACTTATTTTGTAACCAATTTACACGTAATTACGCAACTAAAAAATTATAAAAATATATTCTATGAAACTAGTTTTGTTTGTCTTTAAAAGAAAACTAATAGTATTTTCATATTATTTCTTTTGAGTTATGGTTTAAAAGATATGCCATTTTTTTGAAGAAAAAAAAGAGAAAGAAAATGGTTTGATTCGACTCAATTTTATGTTATCAAAATTGCGCTTACAACATAGTCTGAGATAACAATGTATAAAAATAGAAGTTATCCATATTTTGTTAGTGTTAATATTTTTGGTGTGATGAGGATTTTTTTTATATTTTAAAATGATTCTTCGCATGTTGGAGTTAGTTAATTTTCCAGTGTCTTGTAACACTTGAAAGAAAAGCTGACATTTGTCTGGTGATTTGGAAATAAATCTATTGAAGTTTTTTAGTTATCTTGTTAAGATCAGTACTTCTTTTATATTTCTTGGATGATCAATTGCGACGACATTTAAAAGTTGAGTTTGACATGTTTCTATGTCTTTTCCACTAACCATGTAGTCCAATATTTTTCTCCATATTACGCTGAAAGTACCTTTTCTAGTTTAAGTTTTAGTGGACCTTTTAAAGTGGAAAAGTTTTCGGTTAAATCAGTCAGATGCTCATCATCTTGCTTGTTCGTGACTGTCATTTATATATGCTTGAATATTTCAACCAAGATGGTTTATAAAAATCTTGTTCACTACTGACCATACAATTTTAAGCCGAATGAAATTATTATGAATGTTGTATGCTCTTGATCATTCTCGTGCATTTGAATTTGTTGTACCCAGAATAAGGATCCATAAAAGATAACGCATCATATTTCTCGTTGTAGCATCCACCAACTGATTTATCCTTGGTAAGGGAAATGATCTTTCAGGCATATGTTGTTAAGATTTTTCAAATCTACTCACATTCTTCACTTCTGATGTCTATAAAGCATAATTTATGTCTCGTTTATGTTTTATGGTAGTTAATTTATCTATCTCATCAAAGCAGCTTCCTTTTGTGTTTTCTTGTGAATATGATATCATCTTTTCTTTTGGTAAAAAATTAGGGTTAGGCTAAATTAGGGCCCAAAAAATATTAAGCATTCCCAAAATTTAGAGAATCTTTTTAATTCAATAGTCAAAGACTATTTTGCCCTTTGACCAAGAATCTTTATTTTTGTCTTGTAGTGGAATGTGGGTATGGTTAGCCAATTCTTGAAGAACACAAAATTTCTCCTCCAAACAACCCTCTTATACTCTAGCTTTAACATAAATTTCAAAAACTCCAAAAAAATTCAATAACTCCTCAAATTTCAAAAACTTCAAAAACTCACAAATAAACACTTGAAGCTCCAAAAAATCATAACTTTTTTTTATAAATTCGGAGTAATCGAAGGATGGACTCTGGATGTGAGAAGCTTGCTGAGGAGCATGGGACTTCAAATATGGTAGTTTTCTAACCAATTTTTTTGTCAAAGTTTCTATTTTGGTAGACCTTCCACATTTAGAAAGTTGGAACCCGACCTCCCCCGCCGGTTTTGACCCTCCAAACCGCCGGGGATGAAGAACCCTCATATGTAGAAGATGAAGGTTCCCCGCCGGGTGAGGTCGTGCCCAACCGCCGGGGGACGCCATGTCCACCCGCCGGGTGAGACAGCCAACCCCGGCGGGAATGTGCCTTTGCATACCGGCGGGGCGAGTCGTTGTGTTTTGGACGTAATCCTATGTTAAAGTGAAGGTGTATCCCCGCCGGATTAGGACACTTCAACCGGCGGGGTTGGCCACCTCCACCGCCGGAGCTGACCAACTATACCGGCGGGGTTCCGAGCTATCTCCAAAATCCAATGTAGTTGGATGTAGAACCTCTCCCCCGGCGGGTGGGGAATTGTCATCCGGCGGTTGACTACATCCCCGCCGGTGTGGATATTTTCAACCGCCGGTTGACAATGTCCCCGACGGGTCAGACCATTAAAAACCGGCGGTTGGCCTTATTGTTTGTCCGTTGGGTTGGGGTTTTGTTGTATCCATGGTCGTATTTGATGCTTCTTTTTTAACATGCATAGGGTGATGAGTCAAAGGATTATTTGATTGGTTCGTGCATGGCGAAGGGGGAGGAGGAGGAAATACCGGTGCCTTGCTCTATCGATTATAGCGAGGTGTTCAACACCAAATCAAAGTACTACTCCCGGACAGACCTTATTGAATGGGTTAAGGAAACCGCATTGGATAACGGGTTTGTGATTATTTTACGGCGATGCGATAGACACGATCGTAAAACTCCTAGAGTAGAGTTTGTGTGCGAAAGATCCGGTGTTTACACAAAACTGGTAGACCCCAAGGATCTAAAGAGGAAGTCTACCGGAACAAAAAAATGCGGATGCCCGTTCTCCCTTAAAGGAAAGAAGATGGGTGATGATTTGTGGGGAATAGAGGTTGTGTGTGGCGTTCACAATCACAGTACTACATCCTACAAAGAAGGTCATTCCTACGTTGGACGCTTTCAAAAAAAAGAGATGGATTTTGTGGTCAGTTCGAATAAAATAGGATCCCGTCCTCGTGATATTCTTGGTGGAGTGAAGAAATTGAACCCTAAGAATTCTTCTACAATCCGTACCGTGTACAACGCAATACTAAAACACCGGAAGCTCGAGAAAGGCGGTCGGTCGCAATTCCAATACTTGTTGGGTGAACTAAAGCGACTAACCCGGTTAGTTTGGATTTGTTACGGACATTTCCGAACGTCATCATAATGGATAACACGTACAAGGTGATCAAATACGGGATACCGTTGTACGAGGTCGTGGGTGCGACTTGTACGGGGAAAACATTCTACATTGGATTTGCTTTTATGTCGAGTGAAAAAATCGAGGCCTACAAGTGGGTGTTAGGATGCTTACATTCGTTGATGGTAACTCACGCCATCGATTTACCATCCATTGTTTTGACGGATAGAGATTTGGCGCTTGTGAATGCGGTGGAGGAAGTGTTCCCCAATACGACGCACATGTTGTGTCGATGGCACATCAACATGAACGTCCTAGGAAAAACAAAAACGATCATAAAGGAGAAGGTAGTGTCCGATGCCTTTTTGAAAGTGTGGAACGGAATGATGTTGGCGGAAACAGAGTTAGCGTACGAGAACTACCGGTCGAAATTGCACCGCGATTTCAAAGACTATCCGAAAGCGATTGAGTATACCGAAAGTTGGGTAGGGTCGTACGGTCACAAGTTTGTCACGTGGAGAACTAACAAGTGGATGCATTTTGGTAACCAAACCACAAACCGCGTGGAGAGCGCTCATTCGAGCCTCAAGCGTTTCATCGGTACGAGCAAAGGTAACTTTGAATCTTTTTGGTTGAAGTTGCATACTTTGATTGAATTGCAACACGGGGACATCAAGGCTTCCTTCGAAAAGAGCAGGTTGTTGGCCCTACATAAATTCACAAACATTGTGTACGGTCAACTAAAAAACAACATCTCCCACCATGCAATGGAAATTTTGGCCATCGAAGTCGAATGTGCCCGGAACATGACAATCGCACCGGATATGCCTTGCGGTTGTGCCATACGAACTACGCACGGCATGCCTTGCGCCCACGAAATCTACGAGTTTGTTGCGAAAGGGATAGAGGTGCCGCTTGAGTTGTTTCATGAACATTGGAAGAGGTTAGACATCCTAGTTCGTACCAACCTCTCGACGAATGAGCAACTTAAAGCAAAGCTTGACTAACTAGTATCCGATGTCATGGCGTCCAATGACGAAGCACGGATAGAGCACATTTACAAACAATGGTTTGCCGTTGTCCATCCCGAAACAACTAACATTTTGGAGCCGTTGGTTAAGCAAAAAGCGCGCGGTCGTCCACCTAACAAACGTAGGTTATCTATTGCCGCCGATGATACATCCACTAAACGCGACAAAAGTTGGCACGAACATGTGCTTAAGGAAGAAAATGATAGTACGCCATCCTTGCTTGGAGACTTCAAACTTCCAACCGAAACCTCGAGGAAGGGAAAAAAGAAGGAGCCTAAACGTGGTTCGGGGACCACCCCCGCTCGTACGAAAGGTAGCGTTATTCGAACGCAAGCAAGTGGTACAATGCTTAGTAGTGGAACGGTGGGTTGTAGGTCAAGCTCTACGATGCCGGTGAAGGCAAGTTTTGTCGACCCCAAAGGATACATGAACCAATTCCCGAGCTATTTTACGCCTTTCGTAGAGTCCATTACCGATGTTAAATCCGATGGGCATTGTGGGTATCGCGCGATAGCGTACGCCTTAAACGGGCAACAAGATGGGTGGAGGTTGATAATGGATGCCCTTTACAACGAGCTTATGGATTACGCATCGGTCTACGTAAAGATTTTTACTAGCATGGAGGATTTGATTGATGTTGCGGAGCGTGTGAAATGTTCTAGCGATGTGGGAACTAAGGACCATTGGATGTCCATGCCCGAGATGGGAGTGGCAATCGCATCTGCGTTTAACTGCATACTCCATTTTGTTGGGGTATTCCGAAATATGGATGTCGGCTTCACTTTTCTTCCCCTAAGAGGTGCACCTCCTCCGATGCCTAACCGGTTGGAAATCGGATTGGGCTGGGTCAACACCAACCATTTCGTGAACGTAAGTATTCATACAAAGGGTACGTTAATGGTATTAATTTCAAGAAATTTATTTTATCGTGTTTTCGTTTTGTAGCTTGGGATTAAGGCGGAGGCCCCATGTGGTAGGATACATCCTTGTTGCTTAAAGTTGCGTTCCCCAGAAGCTGAAGGTTGGGCATTGCCGATTGCATCTCGATGCAAGAAATACGAAGAGCTTAAAAATAATTACCCCGAAGTAACCAATTTATCCCCTTTTGCTTGATGACTAGACGATTGTAACGAATGTAAACCCTGGATGGTTTTATGCTTTTATGGTTTATATGTTTGGATGTTTTTTATGTTGAAAACAATAACACGTTTCCATTCTTAATATGATGATTGCATTACAACATTGAAAACATTGCATTAAAACATTACACTTTAATTTAAAGCATTGCATAATTAGAAATACATAAGCACATAACGAAAACCAAATGATAGATAAGCTAACTCCGGGTTAGCATTGCACGTTCGGTTTTACGGGGTCGGATAGTTCATCCCGAATCCATCAGAGTCACTACTTTCCTCGGGAGATGAGTACGTTCGAACGGCGCTGGCTATTGCATCGGGTATTTCGTTCTCGACCCGCTCTATCGCTTCCGACACCATCTCCTGCGTAATTGTAGTCTGCAATCCCATGTCGAATACCCTTCGGACTTTGGTTCGGTCTTCCCAAGGAAGTGACTCGATATTGAAAGTCACTGTTTTAAGATAAGCTAACCTATCGGCGACTTCTTCGCGTGCACGTGGTCGGGGCATTAAACATCCTGCACACAATGCCTCCCTACCGTGGTTGAAGAACATTCTGCACAGAACCGCATCGACGAAACCAGGAAACTCCTCTTGCATCGTAGTTTTGACGTAGTCGAATGCGCATAGTAGGCTTGCATCTTCGTACACATTCCAGCCGGAATCATCTATTGTTTTAACTTAAGTGTTTAGTTTCATCGAAGGGTTACAGTATTTATAGAGTTCATAGGTGGCGCAATCATACAAATAGTGGGCGGGAAATGCTCTTGTTTACCCCGCTTATTATTTGTTGGCGGGAGTTTATGTGGCAAAGTATTTGGCGGGAGTTTATTTGGCAAAGTATTTGGCGGGAGTTTAATATCTATAAAATAAATTTCCTGCCCACACAACAAGATAAACCCTAAAATAACGTGTCTCTGGAACGAGTTCGAATATCAACTCAAACATAACAACTAAACATAACATAAACAACTTAGCATTACATAAACAACATAACACATAACACATATAATAAAAACATAACATGTTACAACAACATTAGGAAACATAAATTATAATAACACGTTCGAATACGACACATTGCACTATTAGTAGTCGTAACGCAAGTTGTTTAAAACATCGTCGCCATCCTCCCTTGACATAACCATATCCTCCACATATGCTACCATATCCCTAGTGATATAGTCGCAGACGGTCATGTCCCAGACCTTTACCGCTTCCTCTTTAATTCTTCGCGGCATGAACAACAACTTCGTGAGGGGCTGCACAAAGAGGTAGCGTGCCTTGATTTCGTCACGGCTGCGCACAACGACACCTCCAGTTTCTAAATAGTCGTAGTTGTAATACATATGACACAAAACCCTTTCAAAAAATGCATCACTCCTATCTTCACCCAACTCGGCCCGAGAATCCTTGACTGCTAGAAGCATGTGGTAGTCTTCATTAGCGGTAAACTCCATTTGTTTCTAAGTGTTTGATGGATGTCATGTTGCTCCTTATACCGTGCATACGTCGCCTCTATCGGATCAGGCCGAAACTCCCAACAGCTCCCCATACCGTGCATACGTCGCCTCTATCGGATCAGGCCGGAAGAGGTCAATGATTCTCCCCTCAACCGGGAGGCCCGTAATGACATACACGTCGTCCAGTGTCATCGTCATCTCCCCAAAGGAGAACTGGAACGTGTTCGTCTCCTGGTGCCACCTCTCACCGAAGACCTCCGCCAACTGGACGTGGTTGTTGAACCTCGGTAAATGCCGCATCAAGGGCCAAAATGGGGTCTCCTCCAGGTACGCCCTAACCCCCACTTGTTTGCTAAGGTCCCACTGACCAAGCAAACCATACTTCGACTGCACGGTAATGCCCGAGCGCGCCTGTAAAAAAATTCAAAAATAACTACAATGTTAAAAAATGAATTCAAGTAAACAAAAAAATAATAAATTAATATACTTACATCGTTTTTGAAGGCGTAATACGCCTCGTGCTGCGCATACTCGGGGAAGAGAAGCACACTATTTTGGGATAGGAAAAGATTTTTCCATCCCTCGGCATCGGTTGGAGGCCCTTCGGGACGGACCTCTCTTCGAGGTGGTGGCAACGGGACCTCCGCTTCCTCCTGCTCCGTATCCTCCTCCTCCTCGTCCACTAGGGCACGTCGGCGGATGGGGAGCACCTCTCGTGGAGGAGAAGATCGTCGACGGGGGGCATCCCTGGTGGCATCGAATTTCCGATGCCGCAAAGATCGCTCGGTCGGATCCTCGCGCTCCTCGCGCACCTCATGGTGGGGGCGAACACGCTCTGTCCGATCCCCATGTTCTGGCCTAGCGGCGACCACCGCTCGTCGGCTACTGCCTTCACCTTTTTTTGTCGCCTTGGCCGCCTTCTCTTTCGTTAGGCGAGGTGCTTCGTGTTGGCTGCAAAACATTAGAGAAAGAAGTTAGAAAAATTTATAAAAAATGCAAAAAAAATAAATGTAGGAAGAGGTAGCAACAGGTCTCCCCCGTCGGGTGACAAATAAACTATTAATTAGTTTAATTGTCACCCGCCGGGTGAACCCAGCCTCACCCGGCGGGGAACAAGCACAGACCTGGGTTTTCCCAGATCTGTTCTTGTTCCCCGCCGGGTGAAGCGGGGTCCACCCGGCGGGGACCAAGAACAGATCTGGGAAAACCAAGGTCTGTTCTTGTTCCCCGCCGGGTGAGGCCCTTTAGACCGGCGGGGTAACACGAAAACCTGCAAAAAACCGCCATTGAAGGCAACCCAAAACCTCGAAAACTACCTAAATCAACCACAAACAACCTAATCTAGCATACCCTAGCATTACTAGACAACTATAAACAACATATAACACCAAATCAGCCACAAACAAACCTAACCTAGCATCAAAATCAAAAAACCTAACCTAAACCAAATATAGAAAGAAAGTACATTTAAGAGTAAAAACTTACTCTTTTCCTTTGCCCATTGTAGTTCTTGAGTTGTTGTTGATGTGTAGAGATCTTCGGATTTGATTTTGGGGCTGATTGTAGAAGTTTGGAGTTTTGAGAGGTTTTAGGGTTTTGGGGTTGATTTTGGGTTGGGGCTGTTTTAGAAGTGGGAATGGTTAGTGTTTAGGGTTTTGAGTTAGTAAAAAAACGAAGGGTTTTTTGGCTATTAGTTTGGGGCTACTTATATTTTTGATGGGTATGTTTAAAATTGGGGCTGGTTAGCCAATTGGGCCCCAATTTAGCCTAACCCAAAAAATTATTGTTGGTTGATAGTTTATGACATATGGCTTCGAGTGGAACCCCGTAATATCTCAGAAATTCCATTAATATATCAAGATTATTTTGCAAAAAATCAAATAGTTTATACCTTACCAAACCATAATATATTTTATCCTTCTATTCTAAGGATTTATATTAATCCTCCAAACTATATTAGGTGAGTGGCTTTTTTAATGTCGACCATTATTAAAACACCTAATGATTGCTATTTTATTTGTTGTTTCGGGTTAAAAAAGTTGTATAACACTCTTATGGTTTTCCATTATTACTCCTACGTCTCATTGATATGGTATCTAAGTCATTGATGGATCATACATATTACAACGTCGTTTGATCCAACCATGAACTCCCAACAATTACACTATGAGAAGGAGTAGCTACAAAACACAAATATCAGAGAGAAACAACCAGAAAGCCTTTGCTTCAACTGTGATGAGCGCTTTACACCATGACATCACTGCAAACCCGTTTTGTTTTACATCAGGCTGGTCCTGGAGGGTTAGAATCGGGAGGGAAAATTAGGTTTAGTTCGTGTTCTGGATTTCAGAGCTTCTTTCGGATGTAATAACTTTCTCAGCTTCAACAGGTTTTTTTATTTGAATCTAATAAGTCATCTAGGGATGGCAACGGGGCGGATCGGGGGCGGGTACCTATATATCCACAACCCGCCCCGCAGTAAATAACTGATACCCGAACCCGCCCCGAAATCCGACGGGTATTTTTTTTTTCATACCAAATCCGAATCCGTGGGTTCGGGTTACCCACACGGGTACCCGCGAACTACCCGCGGAAGAAACCCGTTGTAGATACCCGAACCGAACCCGAACCGAACATAAACAAAATATGTAAAAAATAAAATATAAAAGTAAAAATCTAACAATAAATTTAACAAAATACTACCATAAATTATAATCTTCATCGACTTGATATTCTAAATAAAACAAACGTATAAAATTAAAATAAACATTTAAATAATTTTTTTAACATTTAAATATTTTAAAGTAAAAAATAAATGTCTTCGTTAGCTTCCGTCCTTAAAGCACCAACAATCGACCATCCATTGCAAAAGCTTCAATTATTCCTATTTAAAAATAAATTTTATTAAACATAAGATTAAATAATGCACCGTAAATCCAACAAGTTTATATAGTAAGTACATTACTTACCGCGAAGACCGAACGGTCCAAACCGTCATCATCGACATCATCATAAATAGTTGAATAGCCGTCCGAATGCATAATCGAACCATCTAATAAAAAATAAAATAAAATAAAGTATTATTTATAAACAATATTCAAATAAATATATCAATATAGTAGATATTGAAAGGTTTTTTTTCTTTTAGGGTTTGGAATATTATTGGGCTAGATTACATAGAGATTAGAGACGGTAATAAATAATATTTATAACGGGCTATAATTAATAATAATATTATTAAAGTTGAATATTTAGTCTTTATAACGGACTAAAAATAAAATCAGTAAATAATATTTATATATACAGAGATGGAAGGTATTTTTACGGGGCGGGTTCGGGGCAGTTACCCGTGGTTTAATATTCAAAACCGAAACCGAACCCGAACCCGAACGGATAGTAAAAATAAAAACCATAACCCGCCCCGTTTATTTTTTTCTTTTTCGGGTAACCCACCCCGTCGGTTCGGTTCGGTTCGGGTACCCACGGTTTCGGTTTAAATTGCCATCCCTAAAGTCATCGGGTTTTAATTGTGTTTTGGATAGATCAGGGTTCGTGTTTATAACAGATGCGGTACGGGTTTAAAATATGATAGGATTTTGGGTATCGAACCCGAAACCACTCAATAAGGATCCGACCCGTGATATAAAATTGACGCTCATCATTCCAATAAAAAAAGGTAACAAAAAAAACATGATCCTAAATTCTGTAGGGACAGTTTTACTTCTTTTTTTATCTCAGTTAACAAATCAGTATATAACTATATAACACACATTTGGAGAATCATAATAAAGATACTAGCCTCAATTTAACCATATAAAAGAAAAATCAATCTGTAACTGAAATTCTCACCATTTAAATCCTCACTCATTTTGACGAAGCTTCCTCAAAGTGATTGAGATCCTCCGTTTCTGATCTATCTCTTTGTCGTCTAACATTTGAAATCCGGGTTTGCGATTTATCTCATGTTTCCAAAAGTAACGAGCTTCGCCCGACATAAGTACAAGAGACCCTGGGTTCAAATGAACACCTATACTTGGCCTAACTGCTTCATTCGTATCTCCAACTTGGGTGAAATGCATCACACAAGATGATTCCAATGAAACAATAGCAATGCCATCTTCAAATCGCATCAGGTCCACATGTGCACATATTCCCTGCACATTAGGATCGAATCAAAGAAAAACAAAATGCAACAATCATATATTGCTATATCATCCAACTAAATATAATTTAATGCACTTACAAAGTTTGCATTTAACCTATAGGAGATAAATGTATTACTTAGATCTTCAACCGACGATCCAACTATTGTCTATTTTATGTTGAAAAGATTGATTTTGATCCACGATCATAGAACTAAATTCAATAGAAAATTAACGAACAAATCTAGATTAAAACGTGACATTGATTCTAATAGAGCAAAAACAGGTTAGACGGACTTGCAAAGATCTTCCTGCCAAAAAATTCTATAGGACCATTGACGACTTTAAATGGTGGTTAGCCCCGACTACGAGGGGTTCGAGAATTAAGACCGTGACTTCAAAATATTACACCGCTAGTCCTTGTGAAACAGAGATAGTACACAGGCACTAATAACTAGGGACTAATTTCTTTAGAAATTTTTACAACTTTGAAACTACAAGTGTTGCATTTCATAACCGCGAACTACTTAGCATATTGGGAACTAGACCTCGTACTCTAAAAAAACGACTTGGTAGTTGAAATTGGAAAGTAAGTTCTGTCTAGATAGACAGAAACAGGACACAGACACTCAAAAACTAAAAATGCAACACAATAGTCAATTTCGCACCTCACCTGGCTGGTATAGATTTACAATCAGCTGATCAAAAAGTGGTTCTCTCCACAACAAATCAGAAGGCATTACACAAACTTGTCTAGAATCTGAAACACAAGCACTAGATTGAAGTACTGCTTCACGAATCGAATCGGATAGTTCAGTTGCCCAAGCAGGAAGATCTCCAAACCTCATAGCCTACAACATCTAATTCTATCCATCATCAGGACTTCAAATCATAGTTAAAAGTCTAAAAAACTTAGCAATATCTTAAGCTAACTTAGAAGCATGTGTATGTACCTGATTGTGAGAGTCTTCGGTGAACCACCCTTCTAGTACCGACGAAAAATTAAAACCCGAAATTCCGATTAGATAAGCAAACTTATATGCTTGTTCTAGTTCACCAAAGAAGCAGACAGTAAGAGAATGTAATAGAATAAAACGCACCGTTTAAGACAGAGGATAGTAAAGAAGATTGTTGTTGAGGAGAGAGAAGGTTTCTGCACAACCATAACCCATTGATCTCCTTGACTTGTTCCCAACTGGAAGGGCGGTCGTGATTTTGTAAGAAAATTGTTTCCGATGGACCATCGCCGTTCGTTTGATCTCCGTTACAGTAATTATCGTACTCTTCTTCGCTATCGGACGAATCGCCGAATGCTGCCTTCAATTGTTCTTTGCAGTCCTCCATGGTCGAAGTTTCAGTTAAAGGCAGGTTGTCCTTTACGTGATGGAAACAGCAAACAGGCTTGAACTCGAGTTCAGCTTGCTAGTTAGCTCCGTGACACGAAGGCCTTGTCCACTCGGCCCATATAACACAACGGCCCATAAAGGCGTTTTCATCTTTGTTATTGTGAGTGAGAGCCGATCTAAACTAAAATTTAAGATATGCAAAATATTGTAAAAGAATATTCGATAAAATATAGATATTTGATATTAAATAATAAAAATATATAAATATTTTGTTTATAGCAACAAAAGAAAAATCATTTCAACCCTTCAAAACATTTTTTTACACAAATATCATTAAACAATCATTAAGTCGTGGATTGACCATTTTATTTCTCAACTTATTCTTCACTTATTTTATACCAAAAAAATATTCATTCAACGCTTGTGGTGAGAACTAGTAATGACAATACTAGCTTCAAAAATGTGTACACAAATTCAATGGATATAAGATGTTAAAAGTTATCATCCATCTTGACAGATGCAATATACGTCTGAATTTAGATAGTCAACTCCTTATCACTAATATCCTCCAAGTCATCTAGTATATTAGTGGGTGTTTGGACATTAGAAATGTTGGACCATGCAATGCACTGTAAAGGTTTCCTTCGCGACCAACTTAAAATAGTCGAGCTTATTAATATCGTCGTTGGTGACATTTGTTTTTTTTTGTATTGTTGTTTCATATTTCAGATTGAACTTCATGTATTTATAAGATTACAAGGTTTCACTATTTTAAGGTTGAAAAAATTGTAAAGCACTTTCTAATTCTATTGAGAGAGGTGTTACCGAAATAATTACTTTAATATGATTTCGAGTGAGCTGATCATTCCCAACTTGAATCGCGCCGTGATCTTTTAATTTTTGCATGTAGACTAATCAACCGATAAAAAATTCAACTAATCCTTGGAGATTATTATTAATGGTTTGCTGAGGAGTTTTAAGTGCGTAATTGAACGATATTTGGCGGATAGTTTGGATAAAGAGAGGTGTGTTACGTTCCTTAGTTGGTGATTGTTTCCTAAGATTAGAACTCCAGGTCGACCGGGACTGGACAATTTTTTGGAAGAATATAAAGATTATTGATGGCAAAAACAATAAAACTGTCCATAATGGAAAATTTATCATAATGTATAGAGCGGTATATTACGCTCCCTAATTGGTGGATTTTCCCTAAGATTGGAAGTCTAGAAAGGCCGTGACTGGACAAGTATTTGGAAGAAAGTAAATATTATTGATAGGAAAAACAACAAAACTGTCCATAATGGGAAATTTATCATAATGTATAGACCCCAAAGAAAGGATTTTTTTTATATATAAAATGACTACTTTTCGTTTGATTAGCTTGTTTAAATGGTTTATTATATCAAAAAACAACGAGGTTGAAAAAATTGTAAAGCCCTTTCTAATACTAGGGAGGGAGGGTGTTACCTAAAGAATTACTTTAATACGATTTCGAATAAGCTGGCCATTTACAACTTGAATCGCACCATGATCTTTCAATTATTGTATGTAGACCAATCAGTCGATCAAAGATTCAACCAATCCTCGGAGAATATTATTAATGGCTTGTTGAAGAGTTTTAAGTGCATAACTAGACTATATTTCGCGAATAGTTTGGATAGAGAGTGGTGTGTTACGTTCCCTAGTTGGTGGATGTTTCCTAAGATTGAAAGTCAATGTCGATCGGGATTGGACACGTTTTTGGAAGAAGATAAAGATTATTGATGGTAAAAACAACACAATTGTCCATAATGAATTTTCACAATGTATAGAGCGGTGTGTTACGTTCCCAAAATGTATTTTTTTGTTTTTTTTTTATAAAATGACTATTATTGGTTTGATTAGATTGTTTAAGTGGTTTATTTTATCTAAATAAAAAAAAACAAAGTTTAAGATCGCCCACCGTGGGGCTCGAACCCACGACCACAAGGTTAAGAGCCTTGCGCTCTACCAACTGAGCTAGACGGGCAATTTGTTAAAATAGTTATTTTGACGTATAGATAGTCAGTATACTAAAATGTCAATATAGTATATAGCATATTTCGAACTTAGGACCTCAAAGAGAGATCTTTACCAATATACTAAATGTAGTTTGTTGTTTAGGGTTGACCCGGGCATATCCATATCCTCTCTAAATCCACCATATTTATAGTATTTAAAAAGTAGAATTATGCATTCGTGATATTTTTGTAAGGATATCTTGAATTGAGAAGATAAAAAATAAATGAATAAGATATCATAAAGAAATTATGTTTTCACGCTGTAAAACTCGATAACATGTGCAACGTACGTGGTATTTATAATGTAAGACATAAATGTTATATGTTGGATATGTACGGTCAATCGCACATAAATGTTATATGTTGGATATGTACGGTCAATTGCACATGCAGTTTTTGTTAAGAAAATGGCATAAAACCCTACATTGAATGTCATACGACGGTATTTGATGGGTCTGAAGTTATCACATATCTATTTTTTGCATACCTGAAATATATCAACATGTTAATAACATTCTCATAATATATAATTCTGAACAATACCTATGAGACTACTAGATACATAAAATAATTATTTGAAATATTTTGGGATATGTCCACAAGTATAACATTTTCATTGCATTTACTTTTATGGTTGCGGGAAATTTTGCCAACTGCGATGGAGCGTTGAATCATCTTAGATTGTGCATGCAATAAAACGTAAAGCACATTAGTCAAAATATTATTTAAAATTATGATATAGTTAAAATATTATGTAAGGCAATGGTTTGTTTATGATCATTATTTAAGACCATTGTTAAGTTTAAGGTTGCTTACTAGTTTTTTTTTCCGGAGAGAACCCGCAGCCGCTACTCAAAGTGCAATGAGTACGCACAGGGTAAACCCTCAGTCTGACGCGATAGCCTGCAAACCAACGCCAGAAGGTAAACCACACAAGGTTGCTTACTAGTTGAAAATTATTTAGGTTGATAATATAATTAAATATATTATTTAAGATAATAGTTTAGTTTGTAAAAATTATTTAAGACCATAGTTAAATTTATAACAATTGTTTAAGGTTTTATGTTACTTAAAAAAATTATTTAAGACCATCATATAGTTAAATTTATTTTACGACTGTATATTATTTTCAGAGCGGAAAGCACGTACACTAGTTTGAAGTTTTTCATTGGATTAATCCAATTAAAATTTGAACTATTCGAGGAAATGATCAATGGTTTTGTTTGCGAAGCAAAATTTTGCTACAAAAGAATCTTAAAAAAGTCAAATATTTTATTATGCATTAGTTTGAAATGTTTTATTGGGTAAGTCCAATTAACTTTTAAGATTATTTGAGGAAACATCCAATGGTTTGTTTGCGTAGCATATTATACTACAAATGGATCTTTGGAAAGAATCAGATGTTTTATTCCGCATAAGTATCAATTGATTTTTTTTTTCACGATATACACGGGACGGTTTCTGAATAAGCTTTGGCCGATAATATTGATTTTTTAATACATCTTGAGTCGCTCATACTTGAACCATCCACGTTCGACTGTTTAATTCAAATAACACACGGATTATCATGTACCCATCAACTCGCGATAATCCAAAAAACGTTTGGTAGATTCCTTTGTGTAGTATCGATGAGCATTGTAAAAGGCTATCGATGATGCCTCGTATGAAACTTACCGAAGAAGAGTAGGTTATCACGGACTATGAATTTTAAATCCATAAACAAGAAGATTTTGATATTAGTGAATAATATCATTGACTTAAAAATGCATAAATATTGGATCCATCGACTACTCTTTTGTGTGAATCCCAAAATGAAATGAATAAACAAAGTCGTACTTTCAGTTGTGGTAATGGTAGATTAAAGAAAACATATGTTAATATTTATATAAAAACGAATCTTTTTTTGAACATGTCGAGAAAAATGGTGTGAATCCCTTACAGATAGTGCGGAACTCTAGAGAATTGTATAACCACCGGTAGTGTTTGAACATTGGTCGATATATTAAGTATCATCACTGGAATAGTTTTTGAAAAAAATTGTACTAAGTCATTTGTAAAACCATTAACATTGATACGATCGTGAGTTGTGGGCTACTAATTACGACCACTTTTAAATGTATATTTAGTTTTTGTGGCACAAGGAGAGTCTATGATTTATTTATCGATAAAAAGACACCCCCTTACAAAAGAAACGACCACCAAAAGAGATTGAAGTTGTTTTAGTTAACAAAATTATTTCATTCATGTATGTAATTATAATTTTTTTACAATGGTTAAATTATTATTCAATGAATTTTATTTGTTTATCCTAATAAAAAATGTCTTATAGGTTGCAATGGTTCAGGATGGACCTTTAACAACGATAGATACATCATAGTTTTCTTCGAGTCAAGATGAAGCACGAAGGTAACCGTCAATTTTGTTTAATATAATATTTATAGATAACTTTTTACTCTATCGGAAAAATCTTCACCATATATCGACAATTTAACAATAGACGCATCATTTATAATATTTTTTAGTGTATTTCATTTTCAAGTGTTATATATTTTTTGTTTTATTAATGAACAATTATTTAAAAAAACTATTTGCAAGTGTTACATTTGTTGTTATTGACTTTTATCACCAAATATGTTAGTGTATAACATTGATTTTTATTTTTATGTAAATATATAACAAACTAACTAAAAAACAAAAAATCATACGAGCTCTGGAAGTAAATTTCATAAGCTAAAACCTATTTGGATGATCAATTAGAGTCTTTATCTTCATCCTCGAAATAGACTTCATATGTCATGGACTTATGAATATGTTTTCCATTTTATATTACCATATGGATAATATTTTTAAGTGGTTTTTATTATGTGCATCGTAAAATTTATTCTTATACATTCTCAATGTCAATTGTCTACCGTAGTGAGTTAGATTGATAACACAATATATAACTAGTGCTTCTAACTTAGCTCATATTTCTTGTAGATCCGTTTTCATAGGTGAAGCGATGGAAGGATCAAAACTACATAGACCATACAATTGATATATTTGCAAAGAACTTCATTGAAATAAATCAACTATGGAGAATTATCTATGGTGTTTTTAACCGCGAGAATCGATCTTCTCAAGTAACTATCTTCAAGTTAGTTCTAAATCATTCGCTGATTTTAAAATTTTAGTTTTATATTCATACCAAGTTTATGTTTTTTAGTTATATATACTGTCGCATTATATTTTTGTGATAAAATAATATAAAGTATTCAATGAACAAATAACACATGACATTAAGATAAAACTTATCTTAACTAGGTAAATGCATGTTGACCATGCATGCGTGCGATAAAAAAATAAGGGAAGTCACAAACCTATTTTCGCCAATAATAGTGCATTTAACCATAAATAAACATATATAAATCCGTATTTTTTGACAAAAATACCTATATATTTCCGCTAAAAATGGTGAACTAAGGCATTAGAGACAACGAGTACAACATTATGAGCAATCTAGAGTGACAATATAAATCACCAACTATAAATTGTACGAGTATTCCAAAATGAGAAATACAAACTAAAAACGATTATAAATAGTAAACCTAGTACAAAACGACTAGCATAAAGTGTTCACAATCGAGCAATATAGTTATGACATTTTTGTAATTCTCATTAAAGTTGTGTCATTAGGTTGTAATTTTTTGCATGCCACCATATGGTTGTCGTATTATCGTATTCGTGCAGTCTTCGTGCATATACTCATCCAAGTTGATGAAGGTGGGATTTACGAGTTCAACACAACGTCATAGTGCAAAATAAATCTACCTCATCTAAATAATGAGCCACATATCAAAATCATTCATCGTAAATTCCTAAAAAAATAACCACATGTGATCAATTCAGTTTGCCAGTCTAGTTTGGAACCAATGTCAACATTTAGTCGACCAATATTCCACCTCACTATAGACAACAATGTGAATACGTAATCAGAACATATAATAGTATGAATAAAAGAAAAGTGTTACATGATCTAAGTATATAAACCGTACATGGTCCTCGTCATGCGCTCTCTCTTTTTTGGAGGGAACCCGCAACCGCTACTCAACGAGTGCGCATAGAGTAAACCCTCAGTCTGACGCAATAGCCTACAAACCAACGCCAGAAGTTAAACCACACAAGGTGACAGGTTCAACCAAGAAATCGTTTGTAGAGGGACTCGAACTTATGACATTTAGTCACAAGCATGTCTTACTCAATCAACTCGGCTACCCCTTGGTTAGCATTTCGTCATGCGCTCTGAAACTTCTTCGAATTGATAATACATATGCATCAGTACTTATACATCTTATAAATATTCAGGCACCCGAAACGTCAAGTTGCAAAGAAGAAACATATACTTAATGTCGATGTAAGTTGTCTTTTCCAGACAATATAGTATATCCAAACATGTATAACAAATTAAACATGTGGTTTATGAGTCATATAGTTGGCCGTGAGTGAAGGTTTGTTGTCATATAATGTAAAAACCACTAAACAGTTTTATGGAGAAAACTAAAATTCATCCTAACGCTTATGCACCACTTGTTCTCCGAACATAAATCATTCTAATTTATACCTAAGAGTCTACTAGCTTCAGAATGCATCTCATCTTTGTCATCTTTTCCATAAGATGGAAATTCTACACAGATAAATGTGATTATTAACTTCATAATCACATGGAAATATTCTAAGGTGCGGTCATCTTGTCACTCTTTAATGAAAACTGTTACTTTTTGGATTCCACCGCTCGATGAATAACTTTATAATCAATGATCCTTGTTTTTTCATAATAAAAAACATTTAAACAAACTTGTTAATGATGAGTTCGGATACTTCAGGCATAACCCACTACTTAATCCGTACAGGGGTAATTCAGACCATAACACACCACTGAAAAATCCGGACATGACAAATGTAAAACACATTTTGACTAAGCTATTTGCTAATCTACTTAAAAGACTAACAGGTCCTTAAACTTGACCTGGTAAGCCCATGGGTCACTAAATTAAGAGTATAAATACCCACAACCACTCTCATTAAATGAGGGTGATCAACATTTAATACAATCAGGCTACTTAATTATCTCACGACTCCTCATACTAAACACAAAATACTTCAAAATTATCAAAACACTTTACTAAACTACCCTCAGCCAAAATAAACCAAACCAAATTGGCGACCACATTGGGAGCACGAAGGCGCCTGAATTTTATATTCAAAACCATTAAAAAGAACCATTTCGGATGAATCCAAACGAGCAAGAAACTCCACCTCCTGTGGTGGAAACGGTTGGGGAAAACAAAGAATACATTATTGAAGAGCGAGACAAGTTGAGAGCAGAAATAGAGGCGTTAAGGGCCATAAAGCAAGTAAAAAATATATCAGGGAGAAGTCAGAGACGTCAGATATTCATCATACTAACCCTGGGGAGAATAATCCATCAATAAAGACTCATCTACGTTAAAAAAAATACTCACATTAGCTCTAAGAATACACATCGGTCTAAGCCTGTTGAAAGTTCAGATTCTGAGTCCTCCAGTAGCTCTTCGAATGATGCTGAGCTTGAGGAATCTTTGTCATCAAGCAGTGATGAGGGGAGATCCAGAAAAATGATGAAGCTAATCAAAAAATATTCATGAAAGAGGGATATGCATAGTAATCTTAAAAGGTATCTCGGCAAAAGGTCATCCCACAGGCATACTGATCAGTTACTGATAGATCCTTTTGCGTTTCAGACCGAACCAGGTATTTTTGCAACCTTTAATGAAGACACAGTCTTTAGTCGTAATAAGAACTGGAGACAATCATATTTGTCTGCCAAAATATTGTCCGGAAACCTACCCAAAAGATTTGACAGCTCCAAAATGGAGAAGTGTGATGGAAGTAAAGATCCGGACAACCATCTGGAGCAATTCAAGTTCATGATGAATTTTGATGATGATGACAAATTTTTGTGTAAAGCCTTCTCTCAAACTTTTACGGGAAGTGCTCTTAAGTGGTATAATAGCTTACCCGAGGGGTGTATTAAAAACTTTGATACATTATGGGTTGCCTTCCGAAGGCAATTTGTTGGAATTAAAGAGGTGAAGGGCAATTGAGACACCATTATCCATTGTGCCCAAGAACTAAACGAGTCTTTAAACGGCTATATAAGTCGATTTGTAAATACAAAGAACGGATTAGTAGATTGCTTCAAACATGTGGCAATTGCTTCTTTGAGGCAAGGGTTGAATCCTGGGAACTTGGCTGATTCGGTGACTAGGAAGAAAACCATGACCTGGGGTGGCATGTTGAATCAAGTGGGAAAACAGATTAATGTGGAAGAAACCAAGAAAACCAGGGTGCACCGTCAAGTAAGGTCCACCACAACAGCCCCTCCGGCTACTAACCAGTCCGGATATAAGGCTAAAAAGACCGGACAGGGTCCAACCGGACTAAACAAACTCAGTCCAACCAGAATCAGTCTCAGAGCCAGCAGTCAAGAGGAAAAAGAGGTCCTTGGGTTCAGCCATAGTGGTTTGCAGAGTTAAGGGAGAATGTGGCTACAATATATGATAAGACCAAGGATGAAGTCTATTTCCGCAAAAACGGACGGCACTGTAGTATCCCAAAGAAATCCGAAATACTTGTTTTTGCCAATATCATAATGATATAGTCCATAATACTCAAGACTGCATAGCATTGAAACAGGAAGTGCAGAACCTTATTGAAAGAGGCAAGCTGGGAGCTTATGTCAAAAGAAGAAGCGGAAACAGATCCGACAGTGCTCATCGGATGGGCCCTACAAACAATGTGGGAACATCTGCTCAAGAAGGGGCAATGGTGATTCTTGAAAGATTTGATGTTGATTCTGAGTACCTGGATCCTGATCCAACTCGGAACAAAGTGGGGGTCATAACAGAGCAAACCAGGACGGTGTCCGGATTGATCAGTTTCTTTGAGTCACTTACCATCTTTGGAGGAGATACTGTGACAACACCCACTCTTTCATCAAGGAAGAGGCATGTACATAGTTTGGCCACTCAGTTGGAAGAGGGAATGTATTCTCATCAGTTCCAAACCCATTTTCCATTCATAGTTTTTGATAAGGATGATTTGAGAAATATTGCTGGGCCTCATTAGGATACAGTGGTGATAGGAGCATCTATTGGGGGGCAATGATATACGTCGGATTTTAATAGACACAAGCAGTTCGGCAAACATCCTCTTCTTAAGCTCTTACAAGCAGATAAGGAATCCGGCCGTTATTCAACACTCAATCAGAACCATTGTGGGCTTCACAAGGAGCTCTGTGGATGTCATTGGGAAATTTAAGGAAGAAGTGATGTTGGGCAAGGGGCCTTTTAAAAAGATGGTGAGGGTGTTATTCGTTGTGGTAGACTGCCCCACATCCTACAATGCGATTTTTAGGAGGTCTTGGCTTTCCATAATGCATGTTGAGGCTTCAACATCCATCAGTGTTTGAAGTATGCAGTTCAAGGGCAAGTAGGTGTTGTCCGAAGTAGTCAAAGGATATCCAAGGAGTGCTATGAAACTGCTCTTGCACCTAAGACTTCAGGAGCAATCCAGATTAATGAAGATTAGCAGTTACTGGAGCCTTCTGAAGGAGAGACTGAGATGGATGATCCCAGAGAGGCTCCTAGTGTTATAATACCAGTTGAAGAAATTGAAACCTACTCCATTGCATAGGGTAGGAATATCAAGATTGGTTCCAAAATGACGCCAAAGTTGAAAAATAAATCGTTGTCCTTTTTACTAAATAATCAGCATGTCTTCACTTGGTGCAAAACTGATGTAACCGGAGTTCCTGTAAGCGTCATCTTACACAAGTTGTCGATCTGGGGTGATAGTGCACCTGTTGTACAGAAAATGAGAGTTTTTTCTAAGGAAAAAGCTGATGTGATAGTCCAAGATGTTGATCGACTTACCAAGATGGGACACATAAAGGAATCTCAGTATCCTTTATAGACCGCCAATCCGGTGTTAGTCAAGAAAAAGAATGGAAAATGGCGTATGTGTATTGATTTCACTGACCTTAACAGAGCTTGGCCAAAAAAAATCTTTATCTAATCCCTCAGATAGATTAGTTGGTAGACTCAACTTCTAGCAACAAATTACTATCCTTCATGGATGCTTTCTCTAGGTACAACCAGATACAGATGGATCCGAAGGATCAAGATCATACTACCTTTATAACAGACAGAGGTCTCCATTGCTACAAGGTGATGCCTTTGGGTTAAAGAATGTTGGGGCTACTTATCAGAGGTCGGTAAACAAAACATTCACTAGTCAGATTGACATAAATATGGAGGTATAAATAGATGACATGATGGTTAAAATCCCGGAGGAGGATTTGCACATAATTGATCTTCAAGAAAAATTTGCTAATTTGAAAGCTGTGAATTTAAAACTAAATCCAGAAAAATGTGTCTTTGGGATTCGATCTGGAAAGTTTATGGGTTTATGTGATAAGTGAAAAGGAATACATCCTGATCCTGATCAGGTTAATGCCCTATTAGAAATGGATCTTCTCGGAATATTAAAGAAGTCTAGAGGCTCACTAGAAGGTTGGCTGCCCTAAACCGTTTTATTTCAAGGTCTTCGGTCAAATGTGCTCTGTTTTTTCAAACTTTGAAGAATGCTAAATATTTTAAGTGGTCTCCACAGTGCAATCAAGCTTTTGTTGAAATAAAGAAACACGTGTCCTCACCAAAGGCTCTTTTCAAACTTGTTAATAGAGAAATGCTCTATGTATACTTGGTTGTGTTAGAATGTGCTATAAGTGCAGTATTGGTAAGAGAAGTGGACAATTACCCTCGTTCGGTATACTACATCAGCAAAAGTTTAATAGATGTTGAGAAAAGGTACTTAAAGCTTGAAAATTTGACATTAGGCTTAGTGATTGCGGCAAGAAAGATGAGGCCGTATTTTCAATCTCATTCCATTATTGTCAGGACATCTTTCCCATTAAAAAATTTTCTTCAAAAGGCAGACATATCAAGTAGGATGACCAAATGGTCAGTAAAATTGGGCGATTACGACATTGATTTTGCCCCCTGAACGGCTACCAAAGCTCAATCATTGGTTGATTTCCTGGTAGAATTCCATTAGGACAGGAACTCCAAACAAACTTCAGAAGATAAAACCAAGAAATAATAGGTAGTCCGAACTGATGGTGGTTCAAGAACAATAGGATGTGGAGCTAGAATTTTCCTAACTTCTCCTTATGGTGATAAGATGTACCAAGCTATATGTTTTGGGTTCAGGGCCTCCAACAATGAGTCTGAATATGAAGTAGTTATAGCTGGTCTTAAATTGGCTTTCTTGTGTGGGGCTAAGAGAGATTGGTTGATGAGCGACTCTCAACTGCTTATCCATCATGCTCAAGGTCAGTCTGAGGCCAAGAAGGAGCAACTGATCAAGTATTTACTCATCCTGAAAGAAGTGGCAGCCAACTTCAAAAGTGTTTGTTATGAGCATATTACCAGATCGGAGAATACACTAGCAGATTCTTTGGAAACTATAACGTATTATGAGTCCCACCCTTGGATTCACATACAGGAATGCCCGTCTATACAGCCAAGTATGAACAAGAAAGATGGGTAAAGCATGAGCATACATGTGATTCAACCTAAAGACTAGAGGTATTCCCTCCTTCAATATATTTATGATGGGATTTTTCCTTAGGATAAAGTTATGGCAAGAAAGGTTAAACACAGGTCACGTGTTTTTTTATCATAAGGTGAGTTCTCTATAAAAAAAATATTTCAGTAGACCTCTCTTGCGTTGTTTAGGGGTTAAAGAATCTCAAGTCATTTTATCCGAACTACACGATAGAGAAGGCTCAGCACATTGTGGGTATAGGGCACTAACCCGGAGAGTGTTGTTAGATAGGTACTATTGGCCATCCATAATGGCGGATGCTAAAGAAATGGTAAAGAAGTGTGATCCATGTCAAAGGTATGGAAATAAAATTCATGTGCCAGCAGTATCTATGGAGTCTATTTCTGAACCAGTACCTTTTGTCCGATGGGAAATGGATTTAGTTGGACCTCTGCCTATGGTATCTGGGGGGTGCAAAACTATTATAGTTACTATTGATTACTTCTAAAAATGAATAGAGGCAGCTCCTTTGGCAGGAACCACTTTAAAGGTTGTCATTAAATTTATCATATTCAATATATGCTGCAGATTTGGGATCCCTCAAAGATTACTACAGACAATGGGCCACAGTTTGATAACAAATATATGGATAATTTTTGTGCTTATTGAGGTATTTAACATTGTTTTTCTTCTCATTTCCATTCGACAAGCAAATGGTCAGGTTGAAGTTTCCAACATGACTATTTTGTATGGATTAAAAAATAATCTAGAAGGAGCTGCGGGGAAGTGGCCAAGCTATTTACAAGAAGTGTTGTGGGCATACCGAACTACTCCACAGGCTGCTACACAAGAGTCTCGTTTTTCTTTGGTGTATGAGTATGGATGCAATTACCCTCATAGAAGCTATCCTACCATCATATAGAGTCCATAACTATTCCGAACAAGCTAATGAGATAACAATTACGAATCAGTTGGACTTAATAGAAGAAAGAAGGGTTAAATCTCACTTAAGAACAACTCACTACCAAGGTTTGATGAGGAGCATATTTACTTCCAAGGTCAAAAGAAGAGATTTTCAACCAGGAGATAAGGTGTTAAGAAAAGTTTTCTTACACACCAAGGAGAAGCAGTTCAGTAAGTTGGCTCCGAACTGGGAAGGCCCCTATGAGGTCTGTGAAAAGCTCAAGCCTGGGACATATAGACTTCACGACAAAGAAGGGAGAGTTTTGAAGCACCCATAAAATATTGAACATCTCAGGTTATATTTAGAATAAAATCTTTTATGTAAATATTTACTTGTTAAATATCAATGTAAATATTATGGGGCATACTCTTTCCTACCCTGCTGGCGCGGGGAGGTTTTGATGAGGTGTCCGGTCTTTTATTCAATAATATATAATGCCTTTTTTATATATTCGGAGGGGTTTTACTACAATTCAATTCAAGTATAAATCACTTGTACAACACCTTGGGTCTTTAGTGGATTGGATAAACTTGGTTAAGTGATGACTATTAAATACATGTCATCGGAGATATTAAACACTCTCGTTTTAATACTTTTTGAAATGTTAGCGGCTACTTAAACATTAGCCATGAAAAATTTAAAGAAAAGTATTAAACAAAAGAAAGTTTGATGAAATTAAACCTATTCGGACTTGAACCGAACATGAAAACAAAACATGCTTTGGTCATCAAAGGACTTTAGGTGTTCAAAAGTCTTATTCAGACTTTAACCAAATAGTAATACAAAATATTCCTTGGCCATCCAATGACTTTGAATTTTTTGGAAAGACAAAAAATAATATATGATAAAACCTTAGGGTTTGTTCCCTTCGGACGTTCCTTCACTACTATCATCTTTTTTAGGACTTTTAAGTTTGGCACTCGAACTCTCACCAGTTCCCTCTTCATCATCAGTAGTGGAATCAATTGCACTGGAGTAGATGCATTTGTCACCATCTGCTAGAGTATGAATTGGGATGTCTTCGTAATCCATATACTTCCATAAGGGACTCGGGGTCCTCTTCGGAAAGGTCTCATGGAATAGCAGCACCATGTCAGACTTGATCCCATCATCGTTTTTTTTAAAAAGTCTATTACTTCATTGGTATACTTATCAATACTCGCTTGGATAGCTTGCTCCTGCTGGCACTTTAATTCCTCATTTTCCTTGGTCATCTCCGAAACAGTGCTCTATAGTTTAGTATTCTCATCGGTTAAGGTTTGAATGGCACCATCCTTGTTCTTCAATTCCTTCTTCAATATTGTGAGGTCTTTTGAAGAATAGGTTTCTAAGTCAGAATACTTAGTCTGAGCTCAATTCTGCCTTCTTCCGTTATGGCTAACTTAGTTGCTGAATCCTCATTGTCCTTCTTCAGTGCCTTCATCTCCTTCTTCAGTTCCTCTATACTTTGTTGAGCGTTTAGGAGACTGTTTGACAGAGATTGTTTGTCAGAAGTGAATGAATTGATAAGGTTGGTCTGACTTTTCACATGCCTTTCTAGATCAAGTATTGGTCGGATATAACCGAGGAGGGAGTGGCTCAGCAAATATTGCTCTCCGGAAACGGAGAAGGATTTACCATTGAAGGTCATCATATTGGAAAAACTGGAGGGACGGTAGGGACCTGCAAAATCATCCTTTTCAAAATCATTAAAATACAAATCAATGTTGTGAAGGGCACTGATGTCCACTTTATCATTCCCTCCTCTAGCAATCTCTCCTCACTGGAGATCTGTTGGGATTTCTTCTTGCAAGGTAGGATCAGCAGGGGCTGGTGGAGGTTGGATTTCTGAAGGACAAAGAATTATATCTTCTCCCAGGGTAACCTTCTTCTTCTTAGCAGCTTTCTCATCACTGCTGACCCTCGGTTTTATGTCCTTCTTAGGAGACTTTGGTGGGTTTTGCGACCTTCCAACCTCCCTCACTGTTTCAACCTCTACTGCCTTGAGCAAGGCTGCATCAATCCCTTATGGTTCCCCGAACCAGTCCCTTCTGTAGCTGCTTGAACCAACTCTGTTGCAGCTTTCTTCTTTTTGTTCTTCATCTTGCTAGGATCCTTAGCTCTGGAAGGTAAGAACAACTTTCCATCCTTGGCCTCTATCCTTTTGATAATCACACCAAGAGGAGGAAGGGTGGTTAGCTCTTCCCATGTGAGGTCTCTCTGTCATGTGTTGTTCCACAAATGAGACCTCACGAAATTGTCCGATGTGAAGCAATTATGGAAGGCATTCCCCAAGTGCTCCGAAGCCCATGCGTTGAGTTTTGCACATGTATTTTACCCCTCCTTTAAATGTCCGGTGAACTCCTTCGATAACACTGAAAAAGAGTAACAAGCTAGTCAGAATAAGAAAACTTATAATTTAAAAAGGAAAAACTTGGAAGACAATGAGAAGAAAGGAAACCACCAGTGCTTTTCCATGTGTTAATCAGCATGCTAGGGTTGGTGTTGGCATTAATCTTTTTACCATTTTCCCACACTCCACTAACGAACAGGAATTGTGTCCTCCAATTCTTTTCGGACTATAACAGGTCATCCACAACTTTAAAGTCATTTCCCATGTTATGATGGTAAAATGGAATCTGATGGTTCTTGCACAAGCTTGCTACAACAGAAAATTGCTCCATCATAAGTGGGATCTTCGACAACCTTGATGCCATGATACAGGCAAGGAGAGAGTACGAAGCATTGGGGCTTAATTGGCTAGGGAAAAGTTTCACCAAGTGAAAATATTTAATGATCTCTGGGTCTAAAGGGAACCGGAGTCCCCAGTTTAGCACTTCGGTAAATATTACCACCTCATTTAGCTTGCAATCCATAGGATTCTCCGGAGTGATAGGTATCCTTACCTTTACAGATTCTAGAATCCCCCATTTGGTCCGGATTCGGCCCAACTCAACAGTATGGGTGATGATGTAGTTGCTGTTTTGCAAGGCCAACATATATTTGACGCTAACATGTTTGAATCAAGGGCCTACCTTACCCTCTAAGCACTCCAGAAGCGAGTCCAGATAAGTCATACCAATTTTAACCTTACTTTTTCCCTTCTTATCAAAAGCATCATCTCCCGTTTTACCTAATGTCTCGGTTTCAAAGGGGGTCTCCTCGATGTTGTCCTCCATAATCTCTTCCATCATTGTGAAAGGTTTATCAGTTGCCTTAGAAAAAAAAAAGGGGATCAGTTTCTTGCACTAAAGGCTGTTCGGGTTGTTGAGCGCTTGTTGCCTCTAAAGTCCTAGTGTCTGGTTGAGGTTGTGATCCGGAGGGCTGGGCCCGTGGAGCTGATTTAGATACCTCCGATACGGAGGGTTTAGGCAGTGATGGTGTGGATTAGGTTTTGGTTTGGCGGGTCGTCCAGCGAGGGGTTATCTTCTCCGGAGAATTTTCTGTATCAGAACCCATAGCAATAAAGGGAGAGGGTTTTTTGATACTTGAAATGACTTTTTACTTAGGCATAGAAGGTTGGGACTCTTGAACAGAAGAACCAGAAGGGAGGGGTGAAGGGTTTGGTTTAAATAAAAGTTGTATGGGTCTAGGGTTTTTGGAAGAGGATGACCCCTGATCGGCGTCCTGAGTTGGTTGACTGGTTTTCTCACCTGGAGAAACTGGGAGGCCGAAAACGATACGGTTCTCTCTTTCTACCTTCCTCGCTCTCTCTAACTCTGATAAATTCAACCAGCCACCTTTAAATAAAGTGTTTCCGGTTGTGAACATAAAATTTCGCAAGAACGATTTAAAGGTAAAGATGGATATCTCTCTAAAAAATCGTTGACTGTGGAAGACAATAAAATAGTAAAAGAGTATTTATATAACAGTAAAAAGTAATAGTTACCTAGGAGAAGTTGAAGAGGGTTTTTGCAATGATTAAAGGCTGCGCAAACGTGTAAAGAATCAAAAGCCTAGGTAACTTTCTAGACTTAGTGGGTGCGCCGGTCTAGGAAAAATAACGGCTGGTAAGTCAAACCAAATATTGACACGTGTCCCATGATCCAAAGAGAAAACTCTTAGAATTCTGGGAAGATAAACCAAAATACATCACCTAAACACTTACCAAAAATACCCTCAAACCAATTCACCAGATTTGCGACCACAATGGAAACAGTAGAGTAAGGTACCCGGATAGCAATATCCAAAACCTAATGTACGCAATTAAACTTCAGAATTCTTTAGAACATGGATCATGATATACAAATAGACTCCCTCTTAAAAATGAGGAGGTTTGGGTTAAAGAGGAGCATGTGCATACGTTTCATGTGAATCATGATACTGAGGAAAGGCTCATCAAGTATGAAGAGCATGATCAATTACGAGCATTGAAAACCCAGAGGCAAGCTGAAAAGGATCTAGAGGGAAAGAATCCGTCAGAGTATCCCAAATATGATGAGCGAGATAATGATTTCCTTGATAATTTGAAGCAAGCTCTGAGTGAACAATCTCCCAAAGCCCATCAAGAATCTAAAAAAATAACATTGGGCTTGATGAGTCCGAATTCGAAGTGCTCCCCGGAAGGGCATCCCAAAGTAAATCTCTCCGTAAACCGGACAGGCTCCAAGAGCTTAATTCGGACAGGACTTTTGAACCGGGCAGATGACTTCGAACACTGCAAGTCTAAAGCAGTTCGAACTATGACTAAAGTACTAAAAAACCTAAACACTATCTGACTAAGCTACCTGCTCATCTACTTAAAACTCATGGGTCTTTAAACATGACCCGGGTCCATTAAACTTGACCCGAAAGCCAATAAGGGCCCAAATTACATACTATAAATACCCAACCACCAGCATTAACTATGGGTAACAAAAATTTACTGCTGCCAAGCTGCTCAATTCTCTCTCCACCTTGAAACACCCTGAAACACCCTCACAACACCCTGAAACACCCTCACGCCGCTTTAAAACTCCACTTGAAATTACTAGCCTACCCTCAGGCTACTTTTATCCTCACCAGGGCTAACAATAATTCAAGCACTTCGGAGTCTGATGAGGGCTCAACAATAGAATCAGAGTCAAAATTTTCCTATTTCCATTCAAGTACTGATCATGGTCAAAAAAGAAGAAAGGAAAACTACTTAAAAACATTCGAAAAAGCATCATAGATCAAGTAAGCAGGATCCTTCATGAAAGAAAATGGACCGAAAGGGTACAGAAAAAAAAAGAACTATCATGTAAAGATTAAGAGGTCATCACACCATAGAATATATCACTTATTAAGTGATCAATTCATTGTGCAATCCGAGCCTGGGATTTTTTCCACTCCTAATGAGGATCGCATGTTTAGTCAATGACATAATTATAGGTAGTCGTCGTTGTCTTCAAAAATTATTTTTGAACATCAACCGAAGCGTTTTGACAGTTCAAAAATGGAGAAATATGATGGGAGTTAAGACCCAAGTAATCATCTCGAGCAATTTAAGAATTTAATGATGAGCTTAGATAACGATGATAAGCTACTGTGCATAGTTTCTTAAACTTTTAAGGGTAGTGCCTTGAAGTGGTAAAATAGATTGTCGTGTGGATCAATCAATAATTTTGACGTGTTTTGGATGGCATTCCGAAGGAAGCTTGTTGGAAGTAAAAAACTTAGAAGGAATGGAGATACGATAATCCATTGTTGGCAATATCCAAATGAATCTTTAAAAGATTACATCAACCGCTTTGTGAACTCTAAAGAGGGGTTGGCATATTGTTTCGAACAGGTTGTCGTAGCTTCACTTCAATAAGGGTTGTTAGCTAGTGAAATAGCTGATTCAGTAACTCAAAAAGGCAATAACCTGGTGTGACTTGTTAAACCAGATTGGAAAGAAAATCATTGTTAAATAAACCATGCATCATCATCAATATAGACTTGCCCCTTCAGACCATATCCCATAAGCTATTAGAAAGTCACAAGTTGCCGTTAGTAATCATCCAAGGTATTCTAGACATGGTGCTCATCGGCCAAGACATAACCAGTATAATTAGAACCAACAATCTAATACAAGAGGGAACCAATGGGTTCATCCTAATTATTTCACAAAACTAATTAAAAATGTGTCTACCATTTATGACAAGGCCAAGAACGCCATTCAATTCCAAAGGCCCACACCTAGCCAAACTCCTACGGAGAATCAAAACATGCGTTTCTGCAGATACCCTAGTAATGTGGGATGTGACATTAATGATTGTATTACTCTAAAATATGAGATACAATCTTTAATCAAGAACAGGAAATACAATACTTTTGTTAATTCACAAGTGGGTAATTTGCAAGTGAGTAACATATCACATCAATGCACAAGTGGGACTCAGGCTGCATCGCCTGTTGTCCGAAGGTAAAATACATAAGCTCCCAAACAAGAGAGTACAATTGTATTTATTGAGAATGTGGTAGTTGAAAATACTTGAAAGGTTTCCAAGTTGTGTCGCGTCTTCGAATCATTAACTATTTTCGGAAGATATACAATGCGTGCACCTTCAAGTTGCTCCAGGAAAAGGCATGTGGTTAGTTTGACTACACAATTGGAGGGTGAAATGTCATCACATATCTACCCAAACCATGCTCCCTTTATAATATTCGATGAAGATGACTTAAGAAATGCCGCAGAAAGTAATAGAAACATGAAAATAAATCTGAAGAGGCTTACGAGTATTCTTCCAATGTCTAGTGAGCTGGCTCGGACTATCCTGCGAGGTGATTTTCTTGTCATTTTCCCATGAGCACTAATAAAGAGGAATTGAGTTTTCCAAATTTTGTCTGCCTTTAGCAGATGATCCACCACTTTGTAGTCGTTCCCCGTGTTAAGATAGTAAAAGGTTATGTGGGCATTGCGAGATAGTCCTGCTATAGCAGCCAACTACTCAATTAGCATCAGAGTCTTCGATGGTCTTGAAGTTATGATGCATGCCAATAATGAAAACTAGGCGTTTGGGCTAGCTTGACTTTGGAACATCCTTACAAGACTAAATTACTTCACGATCTCGGGTTCCAACGAAAATTGAAGACCTTAGTTGAGTATATCGGTATTAACTACTAATTCCCTAGCATTACAGCCTCATCAGAGTCTCTCTGGGCTTGGTCAGTCTAACTTTCACTACTTTGGGGAACCCTCATTTGGCTCGAACGGCCTCTAATTTAGACTCATGAAAATAAACATAAGAAATCTTATATAGGTTTAATAGATATTTGACACTAACCCTTGTAAGAAGCGGTTCATATTCTATTGTTGGAGATTTGTTTTTATCATTTCCATCACCACTTTGTTGCACCTCTGAGTTTTCATTCTTTGTTAGCAGCGAAGTCTCTCTGTTCTGACCAGATGTCTTGAGGGTAGATTCGTCACTAGAATCCTTCATGTTCTTCTCTGAGTTTTTATTCTTTGTTAGCAGCGAAGTCGCTCTGTTCTGACCAGATGCCTATTTCCAATAGGCTGAGTTTTAACATTCTTTTTCTTTCTGTTGAGAGGACTCAACAACCAGTGTTGTGGGATTATATCCTCCACTCAGATTTAGTGGAAGTTCTACTGGAAGATATATAGGGTCTTCTCCTCTGTTCGGACTTTGTGGAATGGGAGAGGGGAGTGGGAAACTAGCAGTGTTTGTTTCCATGTTGGCTCTTTTTCTATACAGGGTTTACTTTTTGTTATAGATAATATGGTTACTATACATGGATTATTATCCTCATAATATGTTCTCATAGCTTTGAAAGTAGAAGGGTTTTGACAACTGGTGGCCTTTTAGGATTAGGATAATTTGAGGGTTTGAAGGGATGTTCAGCCTGCTGTATGGATAAAAAAAACCCATGTAATCGATGAACTCGGTTACAAAAACTTACCTAAGGATGCATGCAACCCAGCAATAACTCTAGTTTATTCTTTTATTATTCGAGTGGAAAAAATCAGCCAACCACATTTAGTTAATGTGTTTTTTGCGGTGAAAAATAGAATCTAATGACTTTGGATATTTTAGTCACTGTAGAGTCACTATGCCATGATTAAATCCAAAGGGCAATTCAGACTAAATCACCACATTGAAATTCCGAACAGGACAAATGTATTAATTGACTAAGCTAGTTGCTAATCAACTTAAAACTATGTTACAAATGGGTCTTTAAACTCGACTCGGTTTCATGACCCGGCCCAATAAGCCCATGGGTCAGTAATTAAGTATAAATACCCCAACCACTTTCATTAATGAGAGTAATGAGAATTTATTACTAGTAGGAACCAAAAATAATGAAGATCTCGTTTTGAGTCGCAGTAAGAATTGGAGGCAATCGCCCTTGTCCACAAAAACAATCTCCGGACATCTCCCTAAAAGGTTTGATAGCTCTAATATGGAGAAATACGATAGGAGCTGAGATCTGGACAACCATCTAGAACAGTTCAAGAATTTCATGATGAACTTTGATGCCAATGCCAAGATTTTATGTAGGGCTTTCTCCCAATCTTCCACGGGGAGTGGCCTTAAAGGGTATAACAATCTCCCATAGGGGTGTATAAGAAACTTTGATACATTCTGGGTTGCCTTCCGAAGGAAATTTGTTGGAAGGAACTTAAGGGTAATGGGGACACCATTATCCATTGTGCTCAGAAACCAAACGAGTCCATGAAGGAGTACATAAGTCGCTTTGTGAATACGAAGAATGGGCTGGCAGATTTCTTTGAGCAAGTTGTAATTGCTTCCCTTAGGCAAGGTTTAAATCTTGGGAATTTCGCCAATTCAGTGACTTGGAAGAAGGCTATGGCTTGGGGTGGTTTATTGAACCAAGTGGGAAAACATATCAACGTGGAAGAAATAAAGAAAACAAGGGTACACTGTCAAGTGAGGTCTACCACTACAACAACAACTCTTCCATCCAATAACCAATCCGTTTATAGGGAAAAAGAGACCGGACAGGGGTCCAATCGGTCAAGGCATAATCAGTCCAACCAAACCAAGAACCAACAAACCAGAAGTAAGATGGGGCCCTAGGTCCAGCCTGAGTGGTTTGCTGAGTTAGGGGAAAATATGGCCACAATCTAAGATAAGACCATGAATGAAGTGCACTTTCGAAAACCGGCAGCATTGCAGTCCCACAGAGAGAACATATACACTCGTGTTTGCCAATATCACAATAATATAGGCCATGATACTCAGGATTGCATTACGTTGATACAGGAGGTCCAAAACCTTATCGAGAAGGGCAAATTGGGAGCCAAAGTTAAAAAGCGAAGTGGGAACAAACCAGATAATGCCCAAGCCAATACTCCCCAGACAGGTCCATCGAACAATCTTGGGGCATCTACATAAGAGGGTGCAATGGTGATTGTTGAAAGATTTGATGTAGACTCTGAGTATCTGGATCCTGATCCAGGTCGAAATCAGGTGGGAGTAATAACAGAGAAAACTAAGACAGTTTCCGGACTGATCATATTCTTCGAATCATTAACCAATTTTAGAGGAGTTACATTGACTGCACCTTCCACTTCATCAAAGAAGAGGCATGTCCACAATTTGGCCACCCAGTTAGATGGTGGAATGCCTTCCCATCAGTTCCAATCCCCATTTCCATTCATAGTTTTTGATGAGGATGATTTTAGGGATATTGCAGGACCACATGAGGATGCGATGGTCATAGGGGCTTCGATAGGGGGCAACGATATATGCTGAATTTTGATTGATACTGGAAGTTTGGAAAACATCCTGTTTTTAAGCTCCTACAAGCAAATGAGAAATCTAGAAATTATTCAACGTTCGAACATAACTATTGTAGCAGATGTGATCGGGGAGTTTGAAGATGAAGTATTGTTGTGCAATGGGCCCTTTAAAAAGATGGTAAGAGTGATGTTTGTTGTTGTAGATTACCCAACATCGTATAATGCAATTTTTGGGAGGTCTTGGTTCTCTAAAATGCATGATGTGGCCTTTATAGTCCATCGGTGCTTTAAATATGTTGTTCAGGGACAAATGGGTGTTGTCCGGAGCAGTCAAAAGATAGAAAGAGAGTGTTATACAACAGCTCTTGCCCTTAAAACTCTAGGGGAAATTAGAATTAACAAGGATTAACAGCTACTGAAGCCTTCTATTGAAGAGAGTGAAATTGATGATCTCAATGAGGCTCTCAGTGTTATAATACCTATTGAAGATGTTAAAACTCACTCCCTCGCAGAGGGCAAGAATGTTAAAATTGGTTCTAAGTTGGCACCAAAGTTGAAGCACCGGCTGTTGTCCTTCTTAATGAATAATCAACATGTATTTACATTATGCAATAATGATGTTAACGGGGTACCCCCGGATGTTATTTCACACAAGTTGTCAATCTGGAGTGATATTGCTCCAGTTGTACAAAAAAGAAGAGTTTTTTCCAAGGAAAAAACAGATGTGATTGTCCAAGAAGTTGACCGATTAACCAAGATGAGTCACATTAAATAATATCAGTACCCTTTGTAGACTGCCAACCCTGTCTTAGTCAAGAAAAATAATGGCAAGTGACGGATGTGTATTGATTTCATTGACCTCAATAGGGCATGCTCTAAGGATCTTAATCTCGTTCCTCGGATAGATCAGTTAGTGGATTCTACATCTGGAAACAAGTTGTTGTCCTTCATGAATGCCTTCTGAGGGTACAAGCAGATACAAGTAAATCCAAATGATCAAGATCACACTCATTTCATCACAGACAAGGGTCTTCATTGTTACAAGGTAATGCCCTTCGGGTTGAAAACTATTGGGGCTACTTATCAGAGACTGGTGGATAAAGCGTTTGCTAATCAGGTATGTAGAAATATGGAAGTCTACATAGATGATATGATGGTTAATATCCTGGAGGAAGATTCACATATATCTGAACTTCAAGAGACATTTTCCAATTTAGAAGATGTGAATTTAAAGTTGAACCCTGAGAAGTGTGTATTCGGAGTCTGATATGGAAAAAATTTGGACTACATAATAAGTGAAAAGGGAATCCATCCTGATCCGAAACATTTTAATGCCTTACTAGAAATGGACCTTCCTCGGAATGTTAAAGAAGTTCGAAGGCTCACAGGATGACTTTAAACAGTACACCTTCCATCGACTATCGCGTTTGGTGACAGATAGTCCCTTGACTTTTAAATATCCGTTGACGATCCTTGGACTATCGCATTTGGATAAAGTTAGTCCACCAGATCATTTGATCCAAGAGAGGCTGCCACTTGTCACCATAGTCTCCAGATTTTTGTATCACCACTAGTCCATTGAGTTTAGTTATCCATAATATTCTACATTTTGGGTTTGACCAAAACTCAATGGACTAGTGGTGATACAAAAATCTGAGGACTATGGTGACAGGTGGTAGCCTCTCATGGATCAAAGGATCTGGTGGACTAACTTTATCCAAACGCGATAGTCTAGGGACTGTCAACGGACATTTGAAAGTCAAGGGACTATCTGCCACCAAACGCGATAGTCGAGGGATGATGTACTGTTTAATGCCCTTATCAGAAGGTTGGCTGCATTAAATATGTTTATCTTAATGTCATCAGACGAGTGTGCTCCATTCTTCCAAGTGTTAAAAAATAATAAAGACTTCAATTGGTCCCCACAGTGTGACTAGGCCTTTATTGAAATAAAGAAACATTTATCTTCACCGAAAACTCTTTTCAAACCTGTTCGGGGAGAAAATATCTATGTGTATTTAGTTGTATCATAATATGTAATAAGCGCTATGCTAGTAAGGGAGGTGTACAATTACCCTCGTCTGGTCTATTACATTAGTATGAGTATGTTGGATGCTGAAAGAAGATACTTGAAATTAGAAAATTGGCGTTGGCCTTGGTAATTGCAACAAGAAAAATGAGATCCTACTTCCAAGCTCATTATATTGTTGTCTGAACATCTTTCCCTTTGAAAAATGTTCTTCAAAAAGCTGATATGTCAAGCAGAATGACCAAGTGGTCAGTGGAATTGGATGATTATGATATTGATTGCCCCTTGAACAGCAGTTAAAGCCCAATCAATGGCTGATTTCTTGGTGGAGTTTCATACTGATAGATCATCCGGACATGAATCAAGAAATTATTCTATAAAAGAATGGGTAGTTCGAACTTATGGTGGATCAAGTACTATGGGTTGTGGAGCTTGAATTTTCCTGACCTCCCCGTATGGTGATAGAATGTACCAGGCTATATGCTTTGGGTTCAAAGCTTCTAACAATGAGTCTGAATATGAAGCAGCCATAGCTGGGCTTAAGCTAGCTTTCCTATGTGGGGATAAAAGAGTCCGATTAATGAGTGATTCTCAATTACTCATCCACCATGCACAAGGGCAGTCTGAAGCCAAGAAGGAATAGCTGGTTAAGTATTTTCTTATGTCAAAAGAGATGGCAACAAACTTTAAAAATATTTATTATGAACACATTCCCATATCGGAAAACACTTTGGCAAACTCTTTGGAAACCATAACCTATCTGAATCATACCCATGGATTCTTGTACAAGAATGTCCATCTATACAAACAGATCAGAAGAAAGAGGATGGAGAAAATATGAATATACTTATTATTCAACCTAAAGATTGGAGATATGCTCTTCTCAAATACATTTTCGATGAGATATTACCTCCGGATAAAGATGTGGCAAAAAAGATTAAGTACAAGGCTCGCGGTTTCTTAATACTAAAAGAAGTTCTCTATAAAAATTCTTTTAGTAGGCCTCTCATACGCTATTTAGGATATGAAGAATCTCAGGTAGTATTACCTGAACTACATGATGGGGAAGGATCAACACACTGTGGCTATAGGGCTTTGACCCCAAGATTTTTGTTAGCATGATACTACTATCCAATCATAATGGCAAATGCTAAATAAATGGTGAAAAATGTGATCCTTTTCAAAAATATGAGAATGAAATTCATGTGCCAGTAGTGCCTATGGAATCTATATCTGAGCCAATACCCTTTGCCAGATGGGATGTGGATTTATTTGGGCCTTTTCCTATGGCATCTGGTGGATGTAGAACTATTATAGTCGATATTGATTATTTCTCCAAGTGGATAGAGGCAACTGTTTTGGCTGGAACCACTTCGAAGGCTGTTATTAAATTTATCCTATCCAATATATGTTGAAGGTTTGGGGTCCCTCAGAAGATTACTGAAGACAATGGGCCACAGTTTGATAATAAAGACATGGAAGCTTTCTGTACATCTAGAGGAATTCAACATTGTTTTTCCTCTCATTTCCACCCTCAAGCAAATGACCACGTTGAGGTTTCAAATAGAACCATCTTGTTCGGATTAAAGAAGAATTTGGATGGAGCTGCAGGAAAATGGCCAAGTTATCTACAAGAAGTGTCATGGTCCTATCAAACTACTCATCGGGCTGCCACCCAAGAGTCTCATTTTACTTTGGTGTATGAGATGAATATAATTACTCCCATAGAGGCTACTTTACCATCGCATAGAGTCCAAAAGTATTCTGAACAGGCTAATGATATAACAGTTAGGAATAAGTTGGACTTAATAGAAGAAAAAAAAGGTTAAAGCACATCTGAGAACAGCACACTACCAAGGCTTAATGATGAGCAGATTTGCTTCCAAAGTTAAAAGAAAAGATTTTCAAACAGGAGACAAAGTTTTAAGAAACGTCTTTTTACATACCAAAGAGAAGCGATCCGGTAAGCTTGCTGCGAACTGGGAAGGCCCTTATATGGTCTGTGAAAAGGTTAAACCATGGACATACAGGCTACAAAACAAAGAAGAGAGAGCTCTAAAGCATCTATAGAATATTGAGCATCTCTGGTTATATTTAGAATAGAACTCTTTTGTAAATATTTACTTGTTAAATACCAATATATATATATATATATATATTAGGGGGCATACTCTTTCCTATCCTGGTACCACGGGGAAGTTTTAATTAGGTGTCCGGGTATTTTAATAATATATGATGCCTTCTTCAAAAGTCTGGTGTGATTTTGTTTTGATTCAAATATTAATTTCTTATTCAACACCCCAGCTCTCAAGTTTTCTTGAGTTGATCGGATGTGCTTAATACTTGATCACAACTATTAAACATATGTGATCGGAGATGTTGGATACTTTTGTTCAAAACTTCTGAAATATCATAGGCTATTTAAACATGAGCCATAAAAGATTTAACCAAAATATTAAACAAAAGGGAAATGTGATAATTAAAACCTGATCGGACTCAAACCGATCGACAATACAAAAAATTCATTGGCCATCCAAGGACTTTAGTGTTTCAAAACAAAAAAGAAAGTACATTATGAAACCTTAGAGCTTTATTCCCTTCTAATTTTTCTTCACCTTCATCGTTTTTGGGACTTTTGAGTTCAACACTTGAACTCTCACTCGTTCCCTCATCATCATCAGTAAAGTCAATTCCACTAGATTAGTTGTGTTTGCCACCATCTGCTAAGGTGTGGAATGGGATGTCATCATAGTCTACATATTTCCATAGGAGACCAAGGGTCCTCTTCGGAAAGGTCTCGTGGAACAACAAGACCCCATATCGGACTTAATCCCATCATCTCTCTTCTCTAGAGAATCCACTATCTCATTAGCATACTTCTCTATGCCTGCAACTATGGCTTGAGTTTGTTCGCGTTCCAGGGCCTCTTTCTCTTTGATCTTCTCTTCAACAATATTCTCCAACTTAGTCTTGTCATCAGACAAAGTCTAGATGGTACCATCCTTAGTTTTTAATTTCTCTTTCAAAGCTGTAATGTCTTTTGAAGAAGAAGTCTCCAGGTCGGAGTACTTGGTTTGGAGCTCTTTGCTGGCCGCTTCTGACTCATCTTCAATAACTATATGTTTTGTCCACTGAGAATATCATTTAAAAAATTTTGCTTGTTTGTGGTTAGAGAGTTAATGATGCATGTTTGAGTCCTTACATGTCTATCCAAGTCAAGCATTAGTCGGATATAGCCTAAGAGAGCATGAATCAAAGTGTCTTGCTCCCCGGATATGGCATAGGTCTTCCCATTATGAGTCACCACATTGGACGAACTGGAAGGACGGTAGGGACCCTCTGAATCATCTTTCTCTAGATCATTGAAATAAATATTAATGTTTTGAAAGGCCTCAAGGTCTACCTCATCGTTACCATCACCAACAACTTGTCTGGAATGAAGTTCGGTTAGAATTTCCTCATGTAAAGTAGGATCGGTAAGAGCTAGGGGGAGGACTTCCGGAGGGTGAAGGTCTCCGCTTCTAGAGTGACTTTCTTTTTCTTGGCAGCTTTCTCATCACTTATGGCCTTGCATTTTTTGTCATTCTTTGGAGGCTTCAGTGGGTTTTTTGACCCACCAGCTTCCTTCACAGTCATTCTACTGCTTTCAGCAAAGCAGCGTTAATACCTCCCTGGTTCTCCGAACCGGTCCCCTCAGTAGTCGTTTGGGTTGGATCAGTTGTGGCTTTCTTCTTCTTGTTCTTCATTTTACGAGGGGCTTTGGTCTTGGAAGGCAAGTATATTTGGCATCATTGGCCTCTGTCCTTTTTAGGATCACGTCTACGGGGGAAGGGGTAGTCAACTCTTCCCAGATGAGATCTTTTCTACCTGTGGTGTTCCACAAGTGAGACCTCACAAAGTTACCTGACTTGAAGCAATTGTGAAAAGCATTTCCCCAATTCTCCGAAGCCCAAGCGTTCAGTTTGGCACAAGTATCCTGACCTGTTTCCTAGTAATCCGAGAACTCATTAGGAATTACTGAAAAATAATATGAGTTAACTCAAATTTAAAACTTAACATTTGAAAGATAAAAGAAGAAATAAAAAAACTCACAAGTGCTCTTCCAGCGACTGGTCAAAAGGTTTGGTTTTGAGTCAGCCTTGATCTTCCTACCATTCTCCCAAGTCCCACTAATAAAGAGGAACTGCGTCCTCCAGGTTTTTTCGGACTCCAAGAGATCATCCATTACCTTATAATCATTCCCCATGTTGTAATGGTATAAGGGGATCTAATGATTTTTACACAAGCTTGCCACAACACCAAACTGTTCCATCGGTAGTGGAATCTTGGACAGCCTAGACGCCATGATGCAGGCCAGAAGGGTATACCAAGCATTGGGGGTCAGTTGGCTGGGGAACAGTTTAATCAGATGGAAGTATATGACCATGTCCAGATCCAAATGGAAGCAAAGTCCCCAATTCAACACTTTGGTGTAGACCACCACCTCATTTAGCTTACAGTCCATTGGGGTTTCTAGAGTGATCGGGATCCTCACTTTTACTAACTCTGGGATCCTCCACTTAGTGTGGATCCGACCTAGCTCATCTGTATGGGTATACACATAGTTAATATTTTGGAGGGCCACCAAGTATTGTACGCTGACCTTCTTGAAACAGGGACCCACTTTGCTTTCCAAGCTCTCTGGAAGAGCATCCGGATGAGACATACCCACCTTGGTTTTGGCTTTCTGGTCTGAAGTCTGTTCTGATGCCTTTGAGGATGGTTATTCGGGTCAGATAATGATTCGGATAATCTTTTTTGTGTCAGAGGCTGTTTCCCAGATGGTTTAGCTTGTGGTACATACTTTATTGCCTCCGAACTGGAGGGTTTTGAAGATGTGGGGGTGAATTTTGGTTTAGACTGATGCGTAACCCGACAATGAGTTAATTTATCTTGAGAGTTTTATGTGTCTGATCCCATCGCAATGAAAGGTGAGGGTTTTTTTTACATTGGAAACAGATTTCTCCTTGGGCAACGGATTTTGGAACTCCTGGACTGAGGATCCAGATGGGAGAGGTGAAAGATTTGCTATAAATGGAAGTTTCTTAACTTTAGGGTTTTTTGAAAAAGATGACCCCTGATCAATATTCAGTTGTGGCTGACTGCTTTTTTCACTTGGAAAAGCAGGAAGGCCAGCAGCAATGTGTTTGTCCCTCACTACTTTTTATGCTCTCTCTAATTTAGACAAGTTCAACCAACCTCTTTCACTAAGGCGTTTATGGCTGTGAACATATATGACTAAAAACCAAGGTTGAAAGTAAATTGAGCTCTCTCTATGAATATTTGTGATTTTTTAAGACAATGAAACAATAGAAAAGTTTATATATAACGGTGAAAAAGATCAATTACCTAGGAGAAGGTGATCAATTTTTTAGCAATGATTAAAAGTTGCAAAGTGTGAAAATTAAAGCCCGGGTAACTTTCTAGCCTAATAAGTGCGAGAATCTAGAAGAAAAATGTTTGGGAGGTCGAGCTAAAGCCTGACACGTGTCCCACGGTTTAAGAAAAACTCTTAAAATTCTGAGATGAGAAATCAGTTCTGACAAAATACGAACAAGTTCACTCTTGAAGAAAAACTATTGCAGTTCTTCGAACGACACATACATATCGAAAAAGGTTGATATTGGTTTTTCGAGTTTCAGCTCTTCCAAAGACCCTTTGCAAGATCTAAATGGGCTACTAATGAGTTTGGATATTTGAGTCACTATAGAGTCATTGTGCCATGATTAAATCTGAAGGCTAATTCGGACTAAAGCACCACACTGAAATTCCAAACAGGAGAAATGCATTAATTATTGACTAAGCTAGTTGCTAATCCACTTAAAATTATATTACAAATGGGTCCTTAAACTCGACTCGGTTTCACGACCCGAGCCAATAAGTACATGGGTTAGTAATTAAGTATAAATACCTCAACCACTTTCATTAATGAGGGTAATGAGAATTTATTACTAGTAGGCAGTTTAATTATCTCTCTACTCTTCACACTAAACACAAAACACCACAAAATACCCAAAACACCCTTTAAACACTTTACTAGATTACCTTCAGATAGAAACAAACCACACCAGAAACATCAAAAATATTTCAGGAAAGTAATATGTGGTGGTTAATACGGTGGAGGAAAAGAAGTATCGCTGGAAATAAGTCGAATATCAATGGAGAAGATTTTCTGTGTCTATAATGCAAACTATTTATCTCTCTAAAAATACATACAGTGACAAAATGAAAAGAAGTTTATATAGAAACTAAGAAACGTTTGAGTGCCATACTAGATAACTGAAAACAAAAATGGTACTTATGGGGCTCTAGAGAAGTGAAAATGTCTCATTTTTATTGGTTAGTTTTACCCATGGTAAAACAAGTTCGTCGCTCAAATTAAGAGGTGACATTTGTCATAAAATAACGGTTTAAAAGCTATGACTTTTGGGTAGTAACCATTTTTGAATGATTCTGTCTGATGGGGTTCAGATATGTTTATTACTTACGCTCAATTAAAAAGTTTTGGGAAATCAAAGTTAGAGGAATAATCAAGTGTAACCTTAATGTGGTTCGGGTATGTGTCAATTAGTCATTCCAAAATACTTTTGACAGGGCTAACCGGTTAAGGGGGCTAGTTGATGGGGTCAGATTTCTTTGAGTGAGATAGTCAGCTAGTGGGTTGGATTTATTCGAATAGGTAATTTAAACCCAAAATAAATACAATACGGACTCAACTGTGTACTAGCTATATATTTACTTATGATATATATATATATAATAAACAATGGTTATTGGGCTTGGAGGCTGATGAGAGTGACCCGTATTCGTGATCCTACCTGATTGGTCCATAGAGCTAAATTTAACCTATAAAGACTCAAAAGAACAACATTTAAGATGGTTGGTGATTATCTCTCTAGAAATTAAATACAAGCACCTCAATTATCTCCCTATCTTCCACCTGACATTTAATACATCACATAAACACTTACCAAAAATACCCTAAAACCAAGTTTTATTCTTACCACATATAGCTTGCAAAAGACTTATGGAACGTGAGAAATAACAACATCAAACGAAATGGGATCATCTCGAATAGGTATCATATCTCAATAAAAGCACTAGGGTGATGCAACGGAGGGAACAGGCGAGCAAATAATCATTAACATAGGAGAAATCGTGAGATTCAGCAGAGCCACATGATTTGATCTCATGATATAATCATAACTAATGAAAGACGATGACAAAAAAAATGGAGTTCAATACCAAAAAGGGTTATATTGTAACACAATAATGTTATTATGATTATAAAATGGATGAACAACCTATTAAAGATTGATAAATAAGATCTGCATAACTCAGATATGCAGAAACATACAAGCATATATTGATGACAATGTCGTTATCAAGCCTACATAAATAAATCTATCTGGCAGACATTTCCTATACTTTCGGGAATCTTAGACATGTGAATCCAAAATTAAAACAAGAAAAATGATTATTTTTTTCATGATCTTTTGACAAATGTAAACCATTTTTAAAAGTACTCAAATGAGCATTGAAATTTTCAGGAACCCCATCATAAAAAGAGAAAAAACTTGTACATATACTTGGTAGTCTCTCAATATGCAGTTAGTGCAATGCTAATCAATGATGAAATAATAGAGTCTAAATTCGTATACCAGGTAATCCATTTTTTACTACCAACATAAACTATATACTTACTATTATAATCAAATATAGCTCTAGCACTAATAGTAGCGACTATGAAAATTTACTATATTTTCAAACACATATTATGATTATAAGAACCTCATCTCTCCAAAAAAATATGTGTAAAACCAATGTTTCAGAAATATTAACCAAATAATCACCAAAGCTAAGATTACAATATAACTTTTGAACCTATAAGGACAATAAAGACCCATGTTTAGCTATTTTATTAACGAGATCACAGTCTGAACCAGTCGTAATAAATGATGAATCATAACACTCATATAAAGTCATGACCGATTGAGAAAATAACAATCAAGAGACGGGATCAAGAATTAACATGGCGTCTCTAACTGAAAATATCTTAAACCAATCCATCCAGTTAGGATTTCCAACATCAAATTATGAAGAAAAATATTAAGTTGCCATCACAATAATTAATTTAGCAAAAAATGAGATACATTTCGTCGTTTCTCCATTTGACTATGTTATATTTAAAGTAATACCAGAAGCACAAAATGAAATTATCAATGCACTTGCTTTTTCGACATGTACATCTTCAACGAAAAAATAATATTATAAAATAAAACCTCAACTACACTCACAAATTATTATTTCTCAACCTTCACAACCAGATGAGTGATGATAATTTAAGAAGAAGAATAAGCAAAAAAACAAGCAAATGATAATAAAAAGTATCACATGGAATGAGTGATCTCGAAAGAAACATGGAGATACGAAAAATAAAAATAATATATGCAAGATTTGTGACAACATTAAACACACTATACAAGAAATAAATACTAAAACCCTTACAAATATGCTCAATAAAACACGAATCAATCCTTTAAAAATAAAGAAAGGAAATGCTCATCGAGAAAATAAAGCTTCATACAAAAGAACAACTCCTCAAGGCTATTATTGGAAAACAACCGTGAAAATACACAAAGTAAAAAAGTAAAAATAGCTGATAATTTTCTCAATAAAATATATGTTGAAAGTACGGGACTCTGAGAGCTATCACGATCCATAATGGAACATAGCTCTAACGGTAGCTTCATAAAGTACTGCGGAGAAATGATAATTAAAATAGATACTTTATATTTCATTCCACCATTATATTGATGGGAAGTCAAAACAACTAATAGAACAATAATCGAGGGCATAAAAAATGTGGGAATGAGCAATATAAACTTGGCCATATTACCCATAATAAGTGTTATGGTCATATCAAACGACACTAAGAATTGCTATAAAAATATCATTTAACATGATATATGGAATTGATGTGTTAGTGTCAGAATATATATGCAAAAAAGTAGTATATGATGAAGCAACCAATAATCAACACCGAAGAATGGTAGTTGATTTAGTCAAAGAAAAAAGAGTTACCGTCGCTAAGAACATCACAAAGAAATGATTAAGAATAAATTAATTTTAAAAATCTAATTCAATAATTTTGACTCGAACTACAAAATAATAAAAATAATTTTTTAACACCTGAAGGGGGATTGATTGAGAAACTACACTTGAAATGGGAAAAACCCTTTACGGTTGAATAAAATTAAAACCGATGATCCACAAATTACTCGAAAATATAAAAAAAAACCCTTGTTGGACACCCTTGGAATGAAGGAGTCTCTTACGCCATACGTACCAAAAAGCTAGTGAATCACTTATTATTGATAAACATATTTATATGAATAAAATATTTACGAAGACACAAAAATGATAGAGGAGATGGTTAGCGTTAAAATACAATACGTCTTTTAAAAACACATAATAGACACTGGAACAAAGATGGTCAGGCTTTGTTGATAAATATAAAAATGGGTCGATTAAAAATTTATTTTGCTAAGAAACAAGTGCTAAAGCACATTATGCCAAATTAAATATGTTCTTCAAAAATAATAAGACATATAAAAAGTCTTTAATTCAAATACTGAAAAACAAAATAAAAAGGCAGATCACGAGGAGTCAATTCGCATAAATAAGTTATATTTTTGCAAAAAGAATGGAAACCCCCTACTAAAGCGCCATACCCTCTTAACATTCTCGGTAAATTCTAAAATATTATAAGTAAAAAACTTAAATGTTCTATAAATCAATTCGCGGTCCATTGTACTTGGTCAGTTTGTAGAAAAAATAGAGAATGCAATATGTGTCCTATATAAAATGGTTCGTTCATAAAAATTCAAAGAGTACTTACAAAATAAAATAAAAAGTCTTACATATAATTATATTTCTAAACTAGCAATCATAAAAAATACTATATATATATAACGGGGCACAAACTACCTCATACACATCTTTATTAACACCACTTCTTTCGACGTATTCACCATAATCATATATCATCTAATCTTTACTTTTTTCCTTCAAAATCTTAAAAAAAAACATGAAATTGATTGCCTCGTCAATCTATCCTGATAAAATAAGAATAGAGTCTTGAGATTTATTAGTCCAAATAATGGCATTCGGCCACTGCACCTCATAAATGTTATACAAAAAATGATTGAGAGTTATCTCATAGTTATCCTTCATGAATAACTAATACTAATATGGAATGAACTTCCATAATAACTTATTGGACGGGAGAAATTATAGTAACCTTATATTTATTAAAATCAATATAATGAGCTATATGCTCAACAACAAGTTATTTCAGCAAAGTAGTATACTTGATTGACATATAATCTAATTGATTTTCCTTATGGACACCAGATTTGTGACAAACTTGAAAATCATATTGTCCATCTATGTCGTCGGAAACACTATTATAAATAGCCCAAAGATCTAACAACTGAGCTGAAGGGCTCACTTGGGCATAAAGACGTATATTAAAAATAAGTTATAAACAAAAGAAAGAAAATAATAAGTTTAAAAAAACAATATGAGGAAATAATATTACCTCATATCTAATATTTAAATAATGACTATCCAACTCTAATAGAGAAAGATGAATGTGCAAAGACCTTTGACTCACCAAAGAACCAAACTGAGTAACCGCATCATGAATTTGATTAAGAGGAAAAAAAATAAGAAAAATCAATTCTAAAGCATGCAATCTGAGATATTAAATACTCTTATGTCTTTGTGACATTCAAGACACAAAACTAAGTCAGGATTACGACTAACAAATATACTAGACTTCGTAGCAATTTTTTTTCTTAAGGATTCTATATCAAGCTCCGGAAGATCTTCAGGCTTTACTTTGAAATCCTTCATCTCAACGATTCTCATACATAAATCATAAAGAAACATCATGCATGCCTATAAATTATGTAATACCATAATAAAAAAAGGAAGAAGACCCATAAACATTAGCAACACAGGTTAGAAGAGCCCGAGTAGGATCCTCAAGAAGACCTGCAAGAGGAGCTGGAGTATGAGAAATATACTTTATATTTTTTGCATAATGCAAGAGGTACACAACTTTAAAAATAAAGTTATATTTACTTTTAATAATTGAGGAATATAATGCAAAATCACAAGAAATACCTCAATGATTACACCTCTTAAGAGTTTGACACTCTTCATCCAACGCATATGTTTCAGCAATAGCAAAAAGCCCACTAGTTACTCCACAAAGAATACTAAACAAACTGGATGATATATTTTTTAAAGTATATTTCTTCGATTTACTGCGAAGATTTCTTTGAGAAATAGGAAAATAAATACAGACTTTTCAATAGTAAATAATACATAAAAAAATAAATCGCGAAAGTCAGCTGATGAAATGAGTATCCATGCTAAGAACTCAAACACGGTTGATCAAATCACAATCATTTTAACTTTGGTGAACCAATTACTACTAACACACAAAATAACTTTTTTCCAATCTTCCATGAGTCTAAAAAAACCATTAACAATCTGAGAAAACATAGACACACTAACTTAAAATAAATGACAATTTTCAACAAGAAAACTCAATAATGGCCAATCAATCCTTAAAAAAATTAAAAATAATTGTCTCAATAAAATAATAGTCGAAATTTACAAAAGTCAAGTTTGGGGATCAATTGACTCCGAAAAAATAGGTTTGAATGATAAAAAATAAATAATATCCTTATCTAGTGGAAAATGGAACCCGTGATCAAAATGGAATGAGAAGAAAATAGTTTCATCTTTGCGAGCATCAATGAGAGTTTCCCCCTTCGTAGGAAAATAGAGAAAAACATCTTTATAGATAAAATAGCCTTCATATTTCTGGAAAAAAAATCACTATTTGACAATATTAAATACATACTCATTTTTAAATCAAGCTTTTGGTCTGCATTCAGACTACCAACCACTTATTTGAATACAAATTCAAGACGAGTAGATGTTTCGCTACCAGTAGCTAAATTAAAAAAATTAAGAGTATGAAGTGAAAAAACTACTCTATTTTTTTATGAAATTTATTGAATGAAAATAGTTTATTGTGATAAACTAACTAAAAAGTAAAGGTCAGTAATGATGAGTTCGGATTATCCAGTCACAGCTAACTCTGTTATCCAAACAAGGGAAATTCGGACATAAACGTACCACTGAACTATCCGAATAGGACAAAAGTAAAAAACACCTAAACACATTTTGACTAAGCTATGTGCTAATCAGCTTGAAAGATTAATGGGTCCTTAAACTTGACCTGGTTTCATAATTTGACCCGTAAGCCCATGGGTCTTTAATTAAGGGTATAAAGACCACAACTACTTTCATTAATAAGGGTAATGAACATTTAATACAACCATGATGCTCAAATCTCTCACTAATTTATACCAAACACTTAATACTCAAAATACTTTGCAAAATACTTCACAAAATTACCCCCAGCCCAAAATAAACCAAACCAAATTAGCGACCACAGTAGAAGACGATGGTGCCTGAATCTTGCATTCAAAACCTGTAGAAAAGACATGTTCAGATGGATCCAAACGAGCAAGCAAATCCACCACATGTGGTGGAGGTAGTTGGGGGAAGCAAAGAATACACCATTGAAGATAGAGACAAGTTAAGAGCAGAAATAGAGGCATTGAGGGCCATAAAACAAGTAGAAATTGGTATAAAGGAGAAGTCAATGGCGTCAGCCATCCATTATACTGATAATCCTAGGGAGAATGATACATCATCAAAGACTCATTTAAGTTTAAAGAAGACCCATGTCAGTTCTAAGAAGACTCACCGGTCCAAGCCGGTTGAAAGTTCAGATTCTGAGTCCTCCAGCAGCTCTTCGAACGAGGCTGAGCTTGAGAAGTCTTTATCATCTACCAGTGATGAAGGGATGTCCAAGAAGAAACAAAAACTAATTAAAAGATATTCAACAAAGAGAGATAGGCATGGGAGACTTAAAAGGCATCTAGGCAAAGGGTCATCTCATAGCCACAGTCACATGCATGTGGATCAGTTGTTGATCGATCCATTTGCTTTTCGGACTTAACCAGGTATCTTTGCAACACCTAATGAAGACACAGTCTTCAGTCGTAATAGGAATTAGAGACAATCGTCATTGTCTGCCAAGATACTGTCCATAAATATACCCAAAAGGTTTGACAGTTTCAAAATGGAGAAGTATGATGACGTAAGGATAATGACAATCCTCTGGAGCAGTTTAAGAACTTCATGATGAATTTTGATGATGATGACAAACTTATGTGTAGAGCATTCTCCCAGTCTTTTACTATCATCCATTTTGCCCAAGATCCAAATGAGTCCTTAAAGGACTACATAAGTTGGTTCATAAATACCAAAAACGGGTTAGCAGATTGCTTTGAACATGTGGCAATTGCTTCTTTGAGACAAGGGTTGAATCCTAAGAATTTGGCTGACTCGGTGACCAGGAAGAAGATCATAACTTGGGGTGGCTTTTTAAATCAGGTGGGAAATCAGATTAACGTGGATGAAACCAAGAAAACCCCGGTGCACCGTCAGGTGAGGTCCATCCCAGCAGCTCAAAACCAAAACCAGTCTGGGTATAAGGCTAAGGAGACCAGACAAGGGTCCAACATGGCTAAATAGGCTCAATCCAACCAAAATCAATCTCAGAGTCAGCAGTTAAGGAGTAAAAGAGGTCATTGGGTTCAACCAGAGTGGTTTACAGAATTAAAAGAGAATGTGGCCACAATTTATGACAAGACCAAGGATGGAGTCCATTTCCAGAAACCAACATCATTGCAGTCTCCCAGAGACAGTCGAAATACTTGTTTTTGCTAATATCACAATGATATTGGCCATAACACCCAAGACTGCATTGCTCTGAAGCACGAAGTATATAATCTTATTGAAAGAGGTAAGTTGGAGGCTTATGTCAAAAGAAGATGTGGAAACAGGCCTGACAATGCTCTTCGAACTGGGCCTACGAACAATGCAGGAACATCTGCTCCGGAGGGGGCAATTGTGATGCTTGAAATATTTGATATTAATTTGGAGTACCTGGATCCTAATCCAACCCATAATAAAATAGGGGTCATAACTAAAAAACTAAGACGGTGTCCAGACTCATTATTTTTCTTGAGTCACTCACTATATTCGGAGGGGATACCATGACAGCACCCACTCATTCATCAAGGAAGAGGCATGTTCACTCTCTTGCTACTCAATTGGAAGGAGACATGTCTTTTTATCAGTCCTAAATCATTTTTCCATTTATAGTCTTTGATGATGATGATTTAAAAAATATAGTTGGGCCTCATGAGGATGTTGTTGTGATATGAGCATCCATTGGGGGCAATGATATCAAACGAATTCTGATAGACACGGGCAGTTTGGCAAACATCCTCTTTTTAAGTTCTTACAAGCAGATGAAAAATCTGGCCATTATTCAACGGTAAAACAAAACCATTGTCGGCTTCACCGGAAGCTCTACGGATGTAATCGGGGAATTTGAGGAAGAGGTGTTGTTGGGCAAGGGGCCATTTAAAAAGTTGGTCAGAGTGTTATTCGTTGTGGTAGACTGCCCCACATGTTATAATGCAATCTTTGGGAGGTCCTGGCTCTCTAGAATGCATGATGTGTCCTCAATGGTCCATCAGTGTTTGAAGTATGTGGTTCAAGGACAGGTGTGTATTGTCCGAAGTAGTCAGAAGATAGCAAGGGAGTGCTACGCAACTGCACATGCTCCTAAAACTTTGGGAGCAGTTCAAATAAATGAAGATTAGCAGTTACTGGTGCCTTTGGAGGGGAAGGGTGAGATTGATGACCCTAGAGAGGCCCCTAGTGTTATAATACCGGTGTAAAAAGTTCAAACCCACCCATTGGCAAAGGGTAGAAGCATTAAGGTTGGCTCCAAGATGGCGCCAGAGTTAAAAAAAAATTGTTGTCTTTTTTCTCAGACAATCAACATGTTTTTTCTTGGTGCAATGCTGATGTGACCAGAGTACCTGCAAGTGTTATCTCACACAAGCTGTCCATCGGGAGTGACGTTGCACCTGTTGTGCAAAAAATGAGAGCTTTCTTTAAGGAGAAAATTGATGTAATAGTCAAAGAAGTCGATCGACTTACCAAGATGGGACACATAAAGGAATCCTAGTATCCTTTATGGACTGCAAATCCGGTGTTAGTCAAGAAAAAGAATGGGAAATGACGTATGTGTATTGATTTTACTGACCTCAACAAAGGTTGCCCAAAAGATCTTTATCCAGTCCCCCGGGTAGACCAGTTGGTGGACTCAACGTCTGGAAATAGGTTGTTGTCCTTCATGGATGCCTTTTCTGGGTACAACCATATTAAGATGTATCTGAAGGACCAGGATCACACTACCTTTGTTACAGACAAGGGTCTCCATTGCTACAAGGTGATGCATTTTGGGTTGAAGAATGTTGGGGCTACTTATCAGGGGTTGGTGAACAAAACATCTGCAAGTCAGATTAGTAAGAATATGGAGGTGTACATCAACGACATGATAGTTAAGAGCTTGGAGGATGATTTACATGTAGCTGACCTTCAAGAAACTTTTGCCAATTTGACAATGATGAATTTAAAACTGAATCCAGAAAAATATGTCTTTGGGGTTCGGTCCGGAAATTTTTTGGGTTATGTGATAAGTGAGAAAGGAATACAGCCTGGTCCGGATCAGTTTAATGCCCTACTAGAAATGGATCCTCCTCGGAATATTAAAGAAGTCCAAAGTCTTACTGGAAGGTTGGCTGCCTTGAATCGTTTTATTTCAAGGTCTTCGGACAAGTGTGCTACGTTTTTCCAGACCTTGAAGAGTGATAAGGAATTTAATTGGTCTCTGCAATGCAGCCAAGCTTTTGCTGAAATAAAGAAACACTTATCTTCACCGAAGACCCTTTTCAAGCTCGTTCAAGGAGAAACACTCTATGTATACTTGGCTGTGTCAGAATGTGCTATAAGTTCAGTATTGGTAAGAGAGGTGGACAATTACCCTCGTCCGATGTACTACATCAGCAAAATCTTGATAGATGCTTAGAAGAGATACTTGAAGCTTGAAAAGTTGGCACTAGCCTTAGTGATTGTTGCAAGAAAAATGAGATCGTATTTTCAATCTCATTCCATCGTTGTCCGAACGTCTTTTCTATTCTTCAGAAAGCAAACATATCAAGCAGGATGACCAAGTGGTCAGTAGAGTTGGGTGATTATGATATTGATTTCTCCCCACGAACTGCTATCAAGGCTCAACCTGTTGCTGATTTCCTGGTAGAATCTCATCCAGATATGAGCTCTAAACAAGTTTCAGAAGGGAAAACCAAAAAAGAATGGGTAGTCCGGACTGATGGTGGATCAAGAGCAATGGGTTGTGGAGCTGGAATTTGCCTAACCTCTCTGTATGGTGATAAAATGTATCAGGCTATATGCTTTGGGTTCAGGGCCTCTAACAATGAGTCTGAATATCAAGCAGTTGGTCTTAAATTAGCTTTCCTATGTGGGGCTAAAAGAGTTAGGTTGATGAGTGATTCACAGCTTCTTATCCACCATGTTCAAGGTCAATCTGAGGCAAAAAAGAACAACTCCTCAAATACTTATTCATCTTTAAGGAGGTGGCAGCCAATTTCAAAAGTGTTTGTTATGATCATATTCCTAGATCAGAAAATACGCTGGTAGATTCCTTGGTAACCATAGCATATTCTGAGTCCTACCCTTGGATTCATATACAAGAATGCCCATCCATACAGTCAAGCCAAAATAAGGAAGAGGAGGAAAACTTCAGTATACAAGTAGTTCAACCTAGAGATTGGAGATTTCCCTTTCTTCAATACATTTCTGATGGGCTTGTGCCTCCGGATAAAGTTATAGCAAGAAAAATTAAACACAGGGCTCGTGGATTTTTTTATCATAAGGGAAGTGCTCTATAAAAAATCTTTCAGTAGACCTTTCCTACGTTGTTTTAGGGTTAAAGAATCTCAAGTTGTTCTATCCGAACTACACGATGGTGAATGGTCAGCTCATTGTGGCTACAGGGCACTAACTCGGAGAGTATTGTTGGCTCGGTACTATTGGCCATCCATAATGGCAGATGCTAAAGAAACAGTGAAGAAGTGTGATCAATGTCAAAGGTATGGCAACGAAATTCATGTACCCGCAGTGCCCATGGAGTCAATTTATGAGCCAGTACCTTTTACTCGTTGGGGAATAGATTTAGTTGGGCCTCTGCCAATGGCGTCCAAAAGGTGCATGACTATTATAGTTGCTATTGGTTACTTCTCAAAATGGATAAATGCAGCTTCTTTGGTAGGAACCACTTCAAAAGCTGTCATAAAATTCATCTTATCCAATATGTGTCGCATATTTGGGATTCCTCAGAAGATTACCACAGATAACGGACCCCAGTTTGATAACAAGGATATGGAGAGTTTTTGTGCCTCTAGAGGCATTCAGCACTGCTTCTCTTCTCTCTTCCATCCACAAGCGAATAGACAGGTTGAAGTTGCCAACAGGACTATTCTGTCCGGATTAAAAAAGAACCTAGAGGGGGAAGCAGGGAAGTGGCCAAGCTATCTGCAAGAAGTATTGTAGGCATACCGAACTACTCATCAGGCTGCTACACAAGAATCTCATTTTTCTTTGGTGTATGGGATAGATGTCATTACTCCCATTGAAGCTACCCTACCATCATACAGGTTTCATAACTATTCTGAACATGCTAATGAGATAGCAATTAGGAATCAGTTGGACTTAATAGAAGAAAGAAGGGTTAAAGCTCACTTGAGAACAACCCACTACCAAGGTTTGATGAGAAGCAAGTTTGCTTCCAAGGTCAAGAGAAGAGATTTTTCAACTATGAGATAAAGTTTTGAGAAATATTTTCCTACATACTAAGGAGAAGTAGTTCAGTAAGCTGGCTCCAAACTGGGAAAGCCCTTATGAGGTCTCTGAAAAACTTAAGCCTGGGACATATAGGCTTCAGGACAAAGAAGAACGGGGTTTTAAAGCACCCATGGAATATTGAACATCTCAGGTTATATCTAAAATAAAAGTTGTGTAAATATTTACTTGTTAGTGGTGCGGGGAGGTGTCCGGTTTTTTCATTCAATAAAATGTGATACCTTCTTAAAACATCTAGTGTGGTTTAACTACAATTCAATTCAAGTAGAAGTCTTTGGTTTAACACTTTGGATCTTGGATAGATCGGATTTGATGAGTCTGAATTCTGCATGCTCCCCGGATAAGGACATATCGGTCCAAGGCCTCCGGACCGGACAGATCACTTCGAACACTTAGCCCAAAGGACTGTTCGAACTATGAAAAAAGTACTAAAAAACCTAAACATTACTTGACTAAGCTACTTGCTCTCCTACTTAGAGCTCATGGGTCTTTGAACATGACCCAGGTCCATTAAACATGACCCGAAAGCCCATAAAGGCCCAAACATTAGGGTATAAATACCTAACCACCTGCATTAAGTGTGGGTAATGAGAATTAACTGCAACCAGCCAGCTTAATTATCTCTATACTCTCTACACTAAATATATAACACCCACATACTACTATTAAACACCAAACAAATTACAAGCCTACCCTCAGGCGATAATTATCCTCACCAAGATTAACCTGGTTGAGTGATGACCATTAAATACATGTCATCAGAGATATTAAACACTTTAACTTTAATACTTCTGAAATAACATGGGCTACTTAAACATTAGCCATGAAAAGTTTAAAGAAAAGAGAATGTTAAATAAAACAGGGTTTGATAAATAAACCTATTCGGACTTTAACCGAATAGGAAGAACAAAACATGCCTTGGCCATCCAAGGACTTTAAGTATTTCCGGGACTTATCCGGACTCTAATGGAATAATGATACAAAATATGCCTTGGCCATCCAAGGACTTTAATCGTTCAAAAAAGTAAGAAAACAAAAAAATATTTAAACCTTGGGGCTTGTTCCCTTCGGATTTTCCTTCGTCACCTCCTTTCTTGGGACTTTTGAGTTCGGCACTCGAAACCTCACCAGTTCCTTCCTCTTCATCAGTGGTAGAATCTATTCCACTGGTATAATTGTACTTGTCACCAGCATCCATAGTGTGAAATAGGATGTCGTCATATTCTACAAATTTTCATAAGGGACCAAGAGTCCTCTTCGAAAACGTTTCGTGGAAGAGCAGCACCATGTCAGACTTAACCTTGAAATATCTTGTCTCTATGGAGTCTATCACCTCGTTGGTATATTTATCAATACCTGCCTGGATAGCTTGCTCCAGCTGCTTTACCAAGTCTTCTTTCTCCTTGGCCATCTTTGATACAGTATCTTCTAATGAAGTCTTCTCATCGGACAGGGTCTGGATGACACCATATTTGGTCTTTAAGTCCTCCTTTGATGTTGTGAGGTCCTTTTTCAAGCCAGAGCAGTTATGGCATTCTCCGAAGTGGCCAACTTGGTTGTTAGATCCTTCTTGTTCTTCTTTAATTCCTCTATCTCTTTCTTCCGCTCCTCTATACTCTGGTTGGCATTGAGGAGGTTGGTTGATAAAGACTCTTTGTCAGACGTGAAGGAATTGATGAGAATGGTTTGGCTTTTCACTTGTCTCTCCAGGTCAAGCACTGGTTGTATGTGACCAAAAAAGGAATGGGCCACAACATCTTGTTCTCCGGAGACGGAGAAAGACTTACCATTATAAGTCACCATGTTAGCAGAGCTCAAAGGACGGAAGGGACTTGCAAAATCATCATTCTCATAATCATTGAAGTATAAATCAATGTCTTGAAGGGCACTAATGTCCACTCTTTTAATCCCTCCCCCAGTACCCTCTCCGAACTGCAGACCTGTTGGAATCTTCTCTTGTAGAGTGGGATCAACATGGGCTGGTGGACGTAGAAGCTCCGAAGGACGAAGAATTATTTCTTCTCCTAAAATGACCTTCTTCTTTTTGGCAGTCTAAAAACGACGGGTAGGTCGAACCAGATTGTGACACGTGTCCCACGATCCAAGATGAAAACTCTTAGAATTTTGGAAAAAGAAGTCAGTTCGGACAGACTTTGAACTGAGATAATAATGAGGATAAACCTCCCAGTACGGAGTGCACATGCAGGCTGGACAAAGTCGCTACTAGCTAAATAAATTTTTAAGTCCTACCAAAGATATTTGAAAAGGCCTAAAAAAGGGGCTACTGATGAGTTCAGATTATCCAGTCACAACTCACTGTGTTATCCGGACAAGGGCAATTCGGACATAAACATACCACTGAACTATCCAGACAGGACAAAAGTAAAAAACACCTAAACACATTTTGACTAAGCTATGTGCTAATCAGCTTAAAAGATTAATGGGTCCTTAAACTTGACCCGGTTTCATAACTTGACCCATAAGCCCATGGGTCTTTAATTAAGGGTATATATACCCCAACTACTTTCATTAATAAGGGTAATGGACATTTAATACAACAAGGTTGCTCAAATCTCTCACTACTTTATACCAAACACTTAATACTCAAAATACTTTGCAAAACACTTTACAAAATTATCCCCAGCCCAAAATAGACTAAACCAAGTAAAATAAGAATAAACAAAGAAGAAATAAGTGAACAAATAGAGAGATATACTATTTAACCTTAATAAGAAGTTAAAATTCAACTAATATTTCTTTTTTACATCAATGTCATAGATTAATTCAGAATTAAAGAAGGATGATAATAAACGTATATCAAAGGACTGCACACACGCATATAAGTAAGTAATTTTACTATGCGCGTCATTTTTTGCCAATAAAATTGCATGTGAACAATCATTACAATATGTCATCCAATTTTAAGCATATAATTAATCAGAAATAATTTTTTGTTATTTGCATAATGTAGTAAGTAAACAAATATTATAATTCTTAGTTAAGATAAGAAAAAATTATTTGGTTGAATGAATAGAGGATAAAATTATTAGCATATATTTTTTACCTTTATGGATGACTATAGGGTTAATAAAAAATAAAAACACGAGGGAATCAATTCATTGCAACAAAAAATTGTTTTAAATGTATAATTGATTGTGAATAAAAACAAGTGTTACTACTGCACATTGTATTTCATACACCAATATTTTCCTCATAATTATAATCCACCGAAATTAGTAATAGTTTGCTTCAGTTGAATACCTAAAGATAACAAAGATCTATAACCCTTAATTTCAATCCTCAAGAAAGATTATGGGGTCATTTACAAATCAATATAAAAATAAATAAATAAATTTCTTCAAAAGTATTTCAAAATTACATTACTTCCTACATCTTTCATCAAAAGCTATAGGATACTAAAATACTTTTACACATACACTTGAAAAAAGTAGAAAAACAATCAAATAGTAAAGTTGAAGTAAACATATGAATATGAATCAAAGGTAAAAAGTACAGAAGGCAAGAGAACCTTTAACAAAGAATAAAGTAGTCATTCAAGCATTGTCAACAACAAATCAAAGTTTTCAAAACAATTACAAATTCAAAGACCAAACTTCGTTCAAGTAAAGCAAAGTAATAAAAAGGATAAAAAATACCTAAACAAAAACAAAAAAATGGTGCAGATAAGCGATATGCGCCTCGAGAAAGATCAAAGAATGATTCAACCAAAAACACTTGGACAACACTGGTTTAGTTTTCTTTCGTTACTCTTATCAAAACTAAAAGACTGCTCATGATGGTGTAATTAGTTCAGCTCGATCCAATCAACGTATCAATTTATCAAAATGTGTAAATATTTACATAAACTTGGTCAAAATACACTCAACTGCATATCTTGGTATTTAGAAAAATACCATCGTTATCAATTGAGTTCTTTTCTCTCTTCAATTTATTTCACTAACTCCTTTAGCGGCTCAAAAATATCTGGACGATATGTTTGTTGTAATGATAGATAATTAAGATTTGTGACCTAAATTTTATATAAATATTATATATATTTTTGTAATTATTCATAAAATCCATTTAGTTTTATTACGATAAAAATATTATGAATAAATGTTACTCTTATGTCTTAAGAAAGATTAGAGCTTTAGAGAACATTGTTCAAATTTTAATCCAAATTTTACTGAGCATAAAATCAAATTGAAAGTTAACTACTTGTTTTAAGAAGATATAAATAATTAAAATCCTATAAAAATTGGATAAAAAAAACATAATTCAATTTTCAAATTTTAAATAGTCTACGCACTAGTATGATATTGTTCGTTTTGGACCCAAAGGTCTGCACGGTTTGCTATTGGTCTTCAAAAGACCTTATACTATTTGATATATGCTCTTACTTATATACTTACTAATCATTCTCATGTTTAACATATCATGTTAGACTTTGGTACTCATTCTAACAAAAAGTTTTGAAATATTTTAATTTATTTATCATCTAATTATATATATATATATATATATATATATATATATATATATATATATATATGTCCAAAACAACAATATTAAATAGTGTAACATATATTTTAGTATTAATCACGGGTTAATTAAATGTTAGTTATACTTTTTATAATAAATATTTTCATCAATTTTGTTAGCGCTAATATTTGAGTACGTTATTAAAATAATTCTTTAAATTTTTTGTATATATATTTTTTATATGTATCTCCATTATCTATCTTACGTAATATATATTTTTATCCAAAAGGTAACTTTATTATTGGAAGGGAAAATTTGTAATAAAATTACAAATGAGGGATTGAAAGGCAATTCCAACCCAACGAAATTCAAAACTTCCCACCAAAGGGAATTCAGAAGACAGAACAAAGAAAATTATCATCTCTTCTCTTCTCTCTCCTCTTCGCCTTCTCTACAACCCATAATAGTTGTTCCAACTTCAAAATTCTTTTCTCTATTAACCAGAACCCTCTCCTTTGCCTTCCGAACCTTGCTGAAACCTGAAATAAGGAAAACACACAAAAACTATCCAGACAAAAGATTAATTCAGACTAAGACTGATATATCTAAGATTCAAGCTTTCAAGTAATACAATGGCTTGAAGCTGAGGAGGAACTTGGTAATGGTTTAAGGTGATTTTGTATTTGCATCTCAGAGTCCATTTAGCCACCCAATCGGCAGCTTGCTTTTGGACTTTGGAAATGTATTTTATGGTAATGTTGGGTTTGATTAAACTTCTGCAAATATTAAGCAGAGGCACCATGAACCAAGGTTCAATACCAATGCTTAATAAGCTAATAAGATTTTGACAATCAGATTCTATATAAATGTTTAACAAATTATTGGATTTAAGAGGAACAAACCCTCCATGAGCACTTTAGCCTCAGCCATACAGGGAGCTAATTTACCAAAGTTGTTGCCAGAGTAGAGGATGATGATACTGTGACTATCTCAAAAGATAATACCCCCACTTGATTCTCCGTTCTTAGCACATGCATCATCAACATTCATTTTTATTCTTCCATTTTTAGGCGCAAGCCACTTAATGTAATTAATTCATTGCTTTGTATTTTTTGCTGAAGAACACCCTAATTCATTTTGTACAGATTGAACGTTAGACCAAAGATTTCTTTTCAAAGTGTTAGTGATATCTAAACCAAGAATAATTCTTTTAATGTCAAGAACAGAAACATTTGATGAAGCGTGAGATCCTTTAAACTTAGAAGCATTACGGTATTTCCAAATAATCCAACAAATTGCAGGTGGAATAAGATGGGTGATATGTTTTTTATTTGTAGAAAACTAGTACCATATTATTACCACATAAGTAAGAATCATGATTCTATCCATTTGAATATTGAAAAGGTTTCCAAAGAATTTCCAAATTGGCCAGGAGATTTTACAGCTTACAAAGAGATGGTTTACTTCTTCCCTATTATTGCAGAATTGACACTTCGAGGTTAAGCTTAAGTGTCTCTTCTGCAATATAGAATCAATAGGGATGAAAACTTTAAAACCTTTCCAGAGTAAAAAAGAAAATTTTCTTGGAATGAAACAGGACCATGTTTTCCTATATATACTATAATATGTGAAATGATGTCTAGTAGAATTCTATGTGTGTTTCATGTTAAATTTAGAATCAGGGGAAGCTTTCCATATCATACTGTCATTTCTATCAGAGTTAATACTTAAATTTCTTATCTTTTTTTATGCGAGAATCAGGAAGACAGCTCTTCAGCAAGTCATCATCCCAATTATTGTCTTTCCAGGAAAGTGTTCACCTTAGCTTGCATATACCAGGAGTTGTCATTTCTGATATTTGGGGCCTATTCATGTCAATCTTCACGCCAAAAATCCTTTTGCCTTTGCCAATGAGCCCCTCGATATTAGGCTCAGCAAGATTCTTAATTCATACAAGTATTTTCCACGTTAAAGAACCATATCAACTAAAATTAGCATTTATAGGATGTTTATTATGAGAATAAATGTTGTGCATATAAAGAGACCAGAGGCTCTCTTTCTTCCTATAGTTGAACCAAAGCTTCTGAGAGAAAGAGGCTTGAATATCAGAGAGGCTTCTAAAGTTCAGACCTCCTTCCTCGAATGGTCTACAAAGAGAGCTCCGATTTGACCAGTGCATATTTCTGTCAGATAGGGAGGACCTCCACAGAAATTTGTTGAAGATTTTATCAAGCTTATTGATAATGCCTTTGGATAACAGACTGCTCTGCATCCAATAATTGGGAATGGCCATCAGGACAAAAGATATCAGTATAAGCCTACCCCCGTATGAAAAGTGCTTGCATTCCCAATCTGCAATTTTCTCATTAGCTTTGTCAATAATCACAATATAGTTAGAAGATTTATCGTTGTTATTTAAGGCAACACCCAGATAACAAGTAGGAAGAGTGTCAATAGAAAAATCATGGAGAGATTCCAGATTAGTAATTCTGTTATACTGAAGCTTTGGAGAAACAATGATCTTTGTTTTACTTTTGTTGATAGATTTCCCAGAGATGAGCTGGTAAATGTCCAGAAAAGTTTGTGAGATCAAGAATATTTGTGAAGATCAAGATGTCATCTACGAACGCCAGGCAGGGGATTAAATGATCTGATCTATAGGCGAAATATATCTTTTTATTACTGGAAAATAGTTGGTTCAGCCCTCTGATCAGGACTTCCTCATCGATAATAAAAAGGCTTGGGGACAGAGGGTCCCCTTCCCTCAGACCCCTCTTAGGATTTAAATACCCATAAACGCCACCATTAATAAGAATAGATATGTGGACATTCGTAGTTAACGTGATGATTAAGCTAACAAACCCAGTAGAGAAGCCAAAAGACATCAAGACTTTAACAAGAAATAAAAGAGACATCATGTCGAAAGCCTTCGACATATCAAGCTTTATCATGAAATTTCCAGTTTTTTTAGGCTTTCTTTTGATGTCAAATAACAACTCTTTAGCAGTTAGAATATTGTCATGAACATAACAATTCTTCACAAATGCTCCTTGGTTGAAAGATATGATACTGGGGAGGATGTCAGCAAGTCTGAAGTTGATAAGCTTTGATAGAATTCTATTAAGCATAGTGCAGAGGCCAACCAGACGATAATTACTCCAGGTATTGGGATTACTGGTTATAGGGATAAGGCAGAGCCCAGTCACGAAGATACCATTAGGGATTGGACTACCCTTGAGAAAGGTATTTATGAAGATGCATAGGTCTTCCTTAATTATCAGCCAACAAGTCTTGTAGAAAGTAATATTAAAGTCGTCGATACCAGCAGCACTGGAAGTATTCATAGATGAGATTGTAGACCAGATTTCCTCTTTAGAAGCAGCCTTTAATAACGAGTCATTGTTATCACTGGGAACCAGATTAAGGATGTTGTCAACAGCCATGTTGTCTAAAAGACTAGTTTCCTCATCGTGATTATAGTAAGGGTTAGATTTAAGGGTATTATTAAAGTACTTCTCAACAGATTTGCCGATTTTAGCAAGGTCAGTAAGACAATTGTTACCATTTTAATACAGTTTATAGCATTTCTTCTTCTTCTTTTATTGACAAAATCATGATAGAGCTTAGAGTTTCTATCAACATCCCTTAACCAGTTTTTATAAGTCTTCTGCTTCCAGTATTCATCTTCAAGCATAAGAGTTTTAATATGTAAACTTATAGCCTTGTTTAAGTCAGCCTTAGTAGCAGGACTTTTGTTAGTTTGGTGAGGAATTTTTTTGATTTTGACATCATTTTCATCTTCAGAAACTTTAGTGAATACGTTACCAAAGTGAGAAGAATTCCAATCTTTCAAACAGAGCTTTAGTCTCCTCAACTCAAACCAGAAGGTTTGATTAGACTGGCAATTTAACCTTAGACACCAATTCTGCTTAACAACACTTAAAAAACTGTCATCATTAGTCCAAGCATTCAAAAATTTAAAGCTTTTCTTAAGATTAATAGAACTGTTATCAACATTTGGAGAAGCAATAATAAGTAAAGGGGCATGGTCAGAACATGTTCTGACCATGTGATAAACCTGAGTTTTAGAGAATGTGTTACACAAGTTAATATTGAACAACGCACGGTCTAATCTCTTCCACTTCGTGTTTTTATTCCATGTATACTTGTTCCCAAAAAACCCAGCGTCTTCAAGCTGACAATCGTTTATAAAATCGTTAAATTCATCCATGCTGTTTTGGAATAAGGCAGTGCAACCCAGGTGCTCCTCAATGGTATAAATAACATTGAAGTCGCCAATAGTAATCCAATATTTATTTGAAATAAAAAAGGCTTCTCATTTGATTAGGGTAAACAACAAAAAGAATAAAATTATTGTTGAGCCTAGGATAAGTAATCTACAGGTGAATGAACTGCTCCATGTTGATAAGAGTATCAACGCTAATGTTATCCATCCAGAAAATCCAAATTTTATTAGAAATGTTAGTGGTAAAACCAGTATAATTGAGCCTTTTGGAAATCTCATCAATTTTATCAGTACTGGCCAAAGGCTCCTGATTAACTAAGATCTTAACATTCTCCTTGATAACCATAGCTTTCAACCTTCCCATAGTTTAATTATTGCAGATACCTCTCACATTCCAGCTAATAAACTTAATCATTATCTGAGAGAGATTTAGAGATGGTATTCCCAAAAAAATTCAGGGATTTGATTAACAGTTTCTTAGGTTTTTTCCATTTCTTTGTTGATTTGTATTTCTTATGTAGGAGCTCGTTGAATTTTGGTTAAAGAGAAGTTGAAGGAGGCCTCATGATAGGTGTTGAAGGGGAGCTACCAATGTTGTCAGGATTATGAGAGTTTGTTTCACTGCCCAAGTTTTCATAGTGTATTGATTGGACTAATCCTTGTTCGAGAATCTGGATAGCCTCAATAACTTCCATACTTTCAAAATGTAAATCTTGTTCAAGAATCAGAGGAGTAGCTTCTCGCGAGATTTCTTTAGGAGAGTCATTTGAATGTTTAAAAAACTGAATTTTTGTATATTCTTTCCTTTGAGAGTTGACAATTGTAACATCATTAGTATTTATTTGTATATCTTTTGTGCTTTCCTTCTGGGTAACTATTAACTCCTCTTCATCATTTGCCTGAACTTCTAGTTGAATAGCAATAGACTTGATTTTAGGTCTGTAAACTTTTCTTGATTTGTTATCATTGAAATGCTTATGCTGAATATTGGTTATAGTTGATTCTTTAGATAAATAATGCTTGGTAGTTTCCACATCAGTTTTGGACGCTTTTTCTGAATTTTCTTGCAGTCAGTGAATGCGTGGCACAAATAACAGCAATAATAACAGTACGAAGGAAGGTTTTGTAGCTAAGTGAAAACCAACAACCCTTATTCATTCCAAAACCAATCCAAACGTTGTATTGAAGCTTGCAGGTAATATCTATCTCTATTAGCGCATAACAGACATTTTTGGAGCCTCTGTTCTTTTCGGGGACAATGATTCTATAAGGTGTTCCGATTTCAGAAGTTATATCATTAATGATATCTTTTTGTAAAGATAATCTGGAATTCTTTCAATCCTAACCCATATTAAAGAAATAAGACTTTCTTTCTTAGGATTAAAATCAGGAGTCCAGGGAAGAACTCTCATGATCGAGTCACCCACGGTCCAAACATTTCTCGCCTAGAATTTGGTTACATCATCTTTTATATCAAATTCAAATAGAATATGGTAAAAATTCTTAATTTATATATTAAATTCGTCCTTGAATTTGAATGAAGTCAGAAAATCATTGAGGCTCTATTTTTTCGGCAGACCTTTGAAAACTTGCCTATTGTTATTTTTGATTTATGGAAAAGCTTTTTTTTAATTTCTTGTGAATACTGTATGGATATATGATCATCCTTCTCCTCGATTCTTTTTGGCTTGAAAGTGCAGCGAAAAATTTCTTTTGGATTAACAACTTCCAAAAAGGATTTCTTCGTGTCATAAGAAGTTGTTCCTCTGTTTAACAATGGCAACGCGGAGAAATCTTTTCTATTTAAAATTACATGATCTCTGCTAATCATTATCTACAGATAATCAACAAAAATCGAAAAAGAATTAAACCTGAAAACTGAAGTCTTTGTATTCAATGAAACCATTCTTGACAAAAAGAATTCCAAATAGCTTTTTCTTTCTCGTCTTACGTAATATCTTAGCGAATCATTATATTTAAACATTTTGATTGATAGGAATAAAATTTCGATGTACAAGTAAAAATCAATTTTTAAAAATTTAAACTTTAAATCAGTATATAATTTTTTGTTATATTTAGTTTGTAAAATAAAACCAAACAATTAGAATGGACTGATATTGCCAATGAATATTAAATTATGACACAATACTGTAAAAATAAAAAATAAAAAATAAAAAATAAAAAATAAAAAATAAATTATTTATATACAGTGGTAAATCCGTAAATAAGTAACAGAAATATTGGATCTGAATCTTCCACGAAATCTAAGGTCAGAGAAGGCCTAAACCTTCTTGACCGGTAGTAATTGCATATACTCAGCTTGGGTTTGGGTATTTTGAGATCCGTGCCATGCAAATAGTAGACCTTACCCTGACCCATATAATGCCACGGAATAGCGACAGCCCTACCATACCAAGCCACGTACCGTTGATGTATCAACTGGACATCCCACCATCATATCTATCCCTCCACGTGTCAAATGTATTACCTGAACGTAGCCACGATCTGGCCACGTGGATATATATCAATCAACATTAGCCGTTGATTGAAATCGTAAATTCTTGATATTGATCGATGGTCTTTCCTCCTCTGTAGAACGACTCCTTTAAAGTATCGAGTTGTAGCAATGCTTTGCCTTCATCTTCTTCGTTACAACCGAAAGTTAGAAATACCACTTGCTTTCTTTCGCTCGATTTCTCTGAGAAAGCTTGAATATGGCAGAAGCAGATGCGAAACTGCAACCCGAGGCTGAAAACAACGTATAATTTCTTAGATTATGTGTTTCTTCAATCTTCCCTAGTTGTAATTTCGGTGTGAATTGATTGTTGTGTTTTGATTTTTTGTACAATAAGGTGTGTGAGGATGAGGAGAAACTCAGATACCTGGATTTCGTACAAGTTGCGGCGATCTACGTCGTTCTCTGTTTCTACAGCATTTACGAGTACGCCAAGGAGTGCTCCGGTCCGCTTAAAGCTGGTGTTGAAAACGTCGAAGATACCGTCAAAACCGTAGTTGGACCGGTTTACGATAAATTCCAGGACGTTCCGCTTGAGCTCCTCAAGTTCATCGATCTCAAGGTCTATTGTTTGCTCAACACAGCACAGCATGATCCATTGTTGAATTCTGTTTCGAATTTTTTTAAATCGAAACCGAAATTGAAATTGAAAATGAGTTCGGTTATGGTTGAACACAGGTGGAGGAGCTGCTTAATGAGGTCAGCAAGTACGTTCCATCCCTGGTGAAACAGGCGTCGTGTCATGCTCGTGCTTTTGCGACGGAAGTGCACCGTGTCGGTGTGGTTGACGCGGCGAAGGGCATCGCGAGGAGTGCCTGCACGAAGTACGAGCCGGCGGCTAAGGAGTTGTATTGGAGGTACGAGCCAGTGGCGCAGCAGTACGCGGTGTCAACATGGAGATCGTTAAATCAGTATTCGATTTTCCACCAGGTGTGTGAGATTGTGGTTCCGACGGCGGCGTACTGGTCGGATAAGTATAATCGGGTGGTTTGTTCGGCTGGGGAGAAGGATTACACGGTGGCTACATACCTGCCGTTGATTCCGATTGAGAGGATTGAGAAGGTGTTTGGGGAGAGCGAGATACAGTGAGTCGGTCACTCCTACTACTAATACTGTTGTTCAATGATGATATTGTTTTTCGGTGACTTGAATTTTATTGTAAAATGTTGCTGTGCTGCTTAGTTGTAAACTTTTCAAAAGAATTTACTAAATTCTGCCTATGTACTGATGGTAAAAGCTCGTGCGATTCCCTTCGGAGAGAGTGCTTCTTCTTGTGCAAAAAGAGCAACAAAAGAGCAAACTTATAGCCGGTCCTACATCATTATACCACTAAATCCTTTACATATACAAAAGGGAAAGCTTTCTTTCTCCAAAAATATGGTTTTAAACGGGAGTTGTTCACGCTATTATCAATTTTAGCGATAGGTAGTCTATAAAAAGTTCGTTCGTAGTCTATAGATTAAACCATTTGTAATATAAACTTTTGTTAGTACGGTGTAACTTGATAACTTTATATTAACCAACACATGCATTATCCAAATTAGATAGTCGTAAGTTTATGGACAATCTGTCACTAAAATCGAAACTCTATTAACGAATTAGTACTCACAGTTTTTTTTTTAAAAATCTTGTTACTCTTTTAGTTTTTTATCAAGCATTTGTTTTGTTGTTATGTGGACGAATTATGCCGACAACGTAAGTAACTGTTTTACACTGATATGGTTATATTTAACTTGTTGTTGTAGTCGTAGACAACACTATCAGCATTACATATTGTTGTCGCGTACATCGCTGCTAATGTAAAGCACACAATCAGTGCCGGAACCAAAAATGAAAACAAGATGGGGCTGGTCCATATTAAAAACCAACGTTATAATGACGTTGCAAAGATACATAAGTCGTGTCGAAGCGTTTCGGCGGCGCCTCATGCCTCTAGCGAGATGTCTTGTCACGCATTTAGACGTTGTTTTAGACGTGTACTTTCATTTTTTTTCAAATTTACACTACAAAACTATATATATATATATATATTATTTAGATAAATATATAACCATAAACTTTTACTTTTACCATACCTAATAAATTTGTTTTTTAAAAAATAAAAACCACATACGACTCACTCACTAAATATAAATCACCACTAATCGAAACCACTCACCTACCGAATAATTCTACTTGTTAAAAATATAAATCATCCCCCTAATAAGGATTTACCTTGGAGTAATGGGGCGGCGGGGCCTCTTTGCCCCACGGTGGATCCACCACTGCACTTAACTCGTCTACACCAGCAGCATATATTGTTGGCAGTGTAAGGCATTTATTTTTTTGCGTAACATCCACACCGACAATGTCGAAGAACAAGTGCGAAACCCATCGGTATGGTTTCCTTGAAAATATTCAAATCATAACTGATATCAATGTTCTAACACAAATCAAATACATGAGCACTAATATATTATTCCAAACTCAATTTTAATCTTAGATTTAACTAATTTTGTAACGTAAATAAATATCTAGCAAAATCAACATTGACTCAAAAACGAAATTAAACCATTAAAAAAAGATAAAGGAAGATATGTGTGTTTGTTATTTGGAGAATAAATGAAAGGTTATGTTGAGAATATTAAGTTCCTTGAATTTATATTCTTGAAATATCGAAGGAAGAAGATGAATTTTGAGAGAAAATTAGGCTAGATTGAACTTTGGGTGATTTAAAACTTAATTTGAAAGAACTTAAAGTTTTGATTAATGATATTTTTAGAATAATCCATAACAACTTATAAAAAATTTGTAGGTAAACTTAATATTGAAGCAACTTATAGTTTCAAGCGATATAGTTTACCAAGATCCTTATCAAATCGTAGGGGCATCACATGACTAGAATTTATATTCTTTGAGTTTATATCATCTTATGAGTCTATAAAAGAATGTTTCCAATTATAATGAAAATCAGACCTTAGGGTTTCTTCAACATACTTAAGCTTGGAGTTTGTTAGTGAGAGAGAAAGAGAGAAGTAGCTTGAATTACGAAGAATATCAACATTAACAGGTTTGTTTTGTTTGTAAGGATACACATTATTAGGGACTTAACACAATCAGAGAAAAATTGTTATAAGTAGTTTTATATAGCTATTTGGAGGAGATTTATATTAACGATAAATGTAAATGGTTATAATACAGTTTACTCAATTGTATAATTACTTCTGTTAATTGCGTAACATTCCTATATATAGGGTTGGGAGTTATGAATAAATAGATCAGACATTCCATTCTTGAATTGAGTTTTATCACTTTTTATCTCACTACAACTTAATCAATCCATTTCTCTCTCTAGAATTATTGATACATTACGATTCTTGCATTATAAATATCTTTCACTTAACCATGGCGACCATAGAGGGAGCAAACAATATACATATATTACAAATCTAAAACCAAAAATTTCAAAATTCATAGTTAGAGATATCGATCATAGTGGAACTAGAGAAAACAAGAACTCGTCCTATAGTTCATGAAGAAATAAAGGCGATTAAATCGGTTGTGCACATGGAAGAAAGTCGAGGTAATAGTCAAGTTCCTGAGCAACATGATCAATATGATATTGAAAATCAAATGAATCAGTGGTTAGAAAAGATAATTGTTTAAATGATGAGTATGTTCAAAGAGAGCAAAAAAATCAGTCTGGTAGATTGAAATCTGAAGTACGTCTAGTTGAGGATAAAGATGAATTAGGAAACCAATCTGATGAGTCTTACACAAGTCATCAAATTCGAAGTGATCGTAACAAAGCACAATTTCAATTAGATTGAGAACATCATTATTCACGAAAAGAAAAGAAGGATAAACATCAAGATATCTCATCCGGTGATACGAATTTTCTAGCTCAAATTCTGAGGATAATTTGTTTAAACAAGGGACTCGCAAAATTCTTCGAAAGGAGAAGAAATTCGGCATCGAAAATCACGCAAAGAGTACATAACTTGTATGCAATTATGGAACTAATAGAGATGATCAATATATGCAAGGAGTGAATTGCAAGAATTTTCCTTTGTCTATTGAAATTATATCAATACTTCTTCCGATGCGCTTTGATATTTTAAAGATAGACAAGTTTAATGGAATACAATATCCCGATGATCACAATGAACAGTTCAAGAACTATATGATGAATTTTGAAGATGACGATAAGCTGGTATTCAAAGCATTTTCTAAGACTTTTAAGGGCACTATTTTAAAGTGGTGCAATCAAATTCTAAAGAGATCCATAACCAACTTTGGGATTTTTACACTACTTTCGGAATACAATATGTATGAAGCGAGGAAATGTGTGCCAATGGTGATACAATCATACAATACAAACAAGAAGTGGGGGGAAATTAAATGAATATACTAGACGGTTTGTATTAATGAAGTCATAGCTAGAATATTATGAAGAATTTGTTGTTATGGCAGCTTTTATACAATGATTTCTTCCATAAGATTTGGCAAATGAGACTACTAAAAGAAGAGCTTTGACATTTGAACTTTTTATGGATCAAGTTGAAAAATAGATTAAAGTAGAGGAGTCAACTAAAGTTTGAGGAAGATCTAGCTTTATTTAAATAATTATGGGGCATGCATTTGCTGGCCAATGGTATAAAGGCGATACGTCTAATTTTCGAGCAGAGTCTTATCCAAGGACGATAAATAATTTGCCTTCCCGAACAGGATGAGCTCCTACTCAAGTTTCCAGCTATCAACCTCATAGACCGAGGCCCGATCAATGGATAAGACCGAAATCTTTCGCGGAGTTAACTGAGAATGTAACTACTATTTTTAAGAAATCTAAAAGTCATTAGAACTTTAGAAATCCAAATCCCATAAACATGCCAAATGAAGAATGTAATAATAGGTTTTTCAAGTATCACAATGACATTGAGCATGACATTTTATATTGTATTGCGTTAAAGAAAAAGATACACATTTTGATAGAAAATAGAAAGTTAACATGTTTTGTTAAAGGCCAAAATAGTGGGCAAAAACCTCTGAGCACGTCAACAAAGTAGATTGTTAATACAATTTAAAGCAAGATAATACATTGATGACTATGGATTCAAAGTTTGACAAGTTTTATGCAGCACCAGAATATATGGATTCAGACCCAAATCGTTTCGTCTTGTTAGCGGTGGATGAAGCAGTTGTTCATGGACAAGTTCGAAGCTTGTGTAAATATTTTGAATCTCTGGCAATTTTTTGGTAATACAAACAGTTTTAGGAAAAAACATGTAGTGAGTTTGGCTACCTAATTAGAATGTAGAATGTCTACTCATTTATATGGAAAGATGGAAATGTCTTTTAACTTGTTCGATAAAGATGATCTAAATGGAATAACAGGGCCGCATGAAAATGCAATAGTCATAAGAGCAGATATTGCTGGGGTTGAAATTCGACGTATTTTGATCGATACAGAGAGTTCAGCAAATGTAATGTTCAAATCAATGTATGATATGATGCGTAATCTACCTAAGATTATCCGATCTGATCGTACCATGACTTGGTTTACAGGAGTGGTTGCTCAAGTGATCGGAGAATTCAAAGGGGAAGTATGTTTAGGAAAATGCCAGTTTAAAAAGTAGGTCCAGGTTTTGTTTATGGTGGTCGAATGCCCAACCATCTATAATGCTATCTTGGGTATCAATAATATATGTTGTTGTCTTTACTGTCTATCAATGTTTGAAATATGTCATTGAGGGTCGTGTTGGTGTGGTTCGAAGCAATCAACAAGTAGCAAAAGATTGTTACGCAACAACTTTTCATTCTCGAATACCTACTTCTAATAACCATATGACTGAATAGCAATCATAAGGGTTAACCTTGGATTAAGACAAAGTGGATGATCTGAAGGAAACCTCAGGTTCTTTAATAGTATTGTCACCTACTTTTCTTTATTAATTGTTGCGGTTTTGGTTTGATAATTTGGATATGTCATATTTTGGCTTTAAATCTAAAGATCAAACCTATTATTCAGAAGAGATGAGTTTTCTTTATGGAAAAGTCTGAGGCCACTGTGGCAGAGGTGGATTGTTTATTCAGGGTCGGACATATTCGAAGGCACAATATCCATTATAGACTGCTAATCGAGTGTTAGTTTAAAAAAAATAACGGAAGATGGTGAATGTGTGTTGACTTTACATATTTCAATCGTGCATGTCCCAAAGATCCATTTCATGTTCCTCGAATATATCAACTGATTGATTCGACTTCAGGAAATCAAATTATCTCTTTTATGGATGCATTCGCAGGTTATAACCAAATCCAGATGGATCCAAATGATCAGGAAAGTACTACGTTTATAACTGATCGAGAATTACATTGTTATAAAGTTATGTCATTTGGTCTGAAGAATGTAGGGGCGACATACCAAAGATTGGTGGATAAGGCATTTGCTTATCAGATTGGGAGAAACATGAAAGTTTACGTTGATGATATGTTCATTAAAAGTCCAACATATGGTGAACACTTAAAATATTTGGAGGAAACTTTTTTGAATTTAAGCGCCATTTAATTGAAGTTAAATCCAAAAAAGTGTACTTTTGGTGCAAGGTCAGGTAAGTTTATGGGTTATATCATAAGTGAAAAGGGAATAAAGGCTGATCCTGATCAGTTAACAGTTTTGGTATCAATGACATCACCTCAAACAAATAAAGAGGCAAAGTTTGACATGAAAGTTGGTTGCTCCTAATTGGTTTATCTCTCGATTTTCTGATAAGTGTGCTCTTTTTTACCAAGTTTTACGACGGCCAAAAGAGTTTATGTGGACACCATAGTGTGAAATGACATTTTTGAAGAGTAAAGAACATTTGTTATTGCCCAAAATTTTCTTAAAGCCTCGAATGAGAGAGTATCTGTTTTTGTATATAGCGGTGTCGGTGTTTGCTGTTAGCGCTGTTTTAATAAAAGTGAAAAGTGAAACTTCTAAGCCAATTTATAATGTGAGCAAAAATTTGTTGGCATCAGATAAAAAATATTGGAGGCTTGAAAAATTGGTTATGGCTTTAATGGTGGCTGCTAGAAAAATGCGCCATTACTTTCAAACTCACACAATTGTTTTTCAAACTTCTTTTCCACTAAATAATGTACCTACAACGACCAGATATTTATGGTATAATGACTAAATGGTGAGTTGAGTTGAGGGATTTTGACATAAATTTTTCTCCTCCAACAACGATTATGGGTCAAGCCTTAGCAGATTTTTTGGTTGAGTTTCATTCAAGTCGATCAGATGAGGGAAAAGTTAAATAGTTATTGCCAGAAGTTTCAACATGGGTGGTTCAAACACATGATGGTTCTAGCATATTGGGATCAAGCGTATGGGTATAATTGATTGCTCCTTCTTGAGAAGCTATGTATCATGCTACTCGATTTCGATTTCATGCGTCAAATAACGAGGCTGGATACGAGGGTGCATTAGCTGGTTTAATTCTTGCGAGTATTTGTGGGGAAAAACAATTCGATTAGAGACAGATTCATAGTTAGTGGCAAATCATATGACAGAAATATATGAGGCTAAGAAAGATCAATTAGTTTTGTATCTTCGTGAACTTCGAGGGTTAAATAATATGTTTGATGAACTGATTATTGGGTATATAAAATGAGGAGATAACATACTTGATGGTTCTTTAGAAACCATTGCATAAACGGAAGAATGTCTATGTATATTGTTACAGGAAAGTCCTTCAATTTTGGCAAGATCAGAACATTGTAAGTATGTCGAAAAGGTATTTATCATTCCATAATTAGTTCGAGGCGACTGGCAATCTCACATTGTAGAGTTTTTGCTCAGAGTAACGTTTCCTCATGATATTAAGTTAGCTCAGAGATTAAGGTACAAGGCTCATGGTTATATAGATTTAGATGGACTGTTGTATAAAAAGTCTTTAAGTATACCGTTATTACGATGTTTGGGTAAGCAGAAATATCAAGAAATTTATCTGAATTGCATGATGGGAAACGTTCAACTTATTGTGGATTTAAGTCTTTGATGCGGAGGGTTTTGTTGGTAGGTTATTATTAGTCTTCGATTATGAGTGATTCCAATAATTTGGTACGAGGTTCTGATACTTGTCAACATTTTGCTAATATTATTCATAAACCAACAGTACCGTTTACTTCCATATCTGAAGCGGTTCCCTTTGACAGATGAGAAATAGATCTAGTAGGGGTCACTATCTATGCTTCGAGAGGACGTCAAACGATTATTGTAACACTAGACTATTTTTCGAAATGGGCAGAAACTGAACCATTGGCTGGTACAAAAGCCAAGGATCTTATCAAGTTTATTATGAATAATATTTGTTGTCGTTTTAGAGTTCCTCGAAATACTACTATAGATAACGTTCCTCAATTTAACAATAGAAAAATGGATTGTTTTTGCAATTCAAGGGGTATTATACAATGTTTTTTCGATACTTTTTCATCAGTAAGCAAACAGTCAAGTGGAAGTAACTAATAGGTATATTTTAGAAAGGTTAAGAAAAATTTGACATGTGTTGTTGGGAAATTGCCGAATTATTTGCAAGAGGTGTTGGGGATTATAGAACAACACCTAGAGAAGCTATTCAGGAAATTCCTTTTGCCTTTGTATATAGAATGGATGTTGTGAGCCCTTCGGAATCAACTTTACCTTCTTATAGAATACTTCATTATTATGAGGAGTCAAATAAATAATTAATGAGGATAAATGTTGATTTAATCAAAGATAAGAGGGTTATAACGCATTTGAATTCGATTTATTACCAAAAATTGATGATGATTTGTATAATTGGAAGTTAAAGCAGAGAGATTTTAAGGTAGGTGATAAAGTCTTGAGAAGAGTATTTTTGCACACAAAAGATAATCGGCTATGGAATATGGCTCTTAATTGGGAATGTCCTTATGTGGTGGTAAAACGAGTCAATATGGGTACATACCGCCTCTACGATGAAGAGAGGAGACTTTTACAACACCGTGGAACATTGAGCACTTGAAATTATACTTGGAGTAATTTTTTATTTTATCAAACTTTTTATGATAATAAGATTTTATTTTTTGTTTGTATAAGTGGCATACTCTTTCCTCTTTCGTTGGTACGGGAAGGAATTGACGAGGTGCCACATTTACATTCTGAGATGTCAATAAAATTATTTTTCTTGGCCAATGTTTACTTTAGATTAAAATACTTAATTCATTTTGGGAATTACGCGAAGACTGGTCATCTGTGAAGTAGTTAACAAAAGACAATTTAAGTGATAGTAGTATTTGAAGTGCTACACATCCATTAAAAGCACTGTTCGAAGTGATAGTAATATTTGAAGTGCTACACGTTCATTTAAAGCATTCTTCGAAGTGATAGTTATATTTGAATTGGTGCACGTTCATTTAAAGCATTGTTCGAAGTGATAGTAATATTTGAAGTGCTACACATTCATTTAAAGTACTATTCGAAGTAATAATAATATATGAAGTGATACGCTGTCATTTTAAGCATTGTTCAAAGTGATAGTGATATTCGAAGTGTTAAGCATTTATTTTTAGCACTGTTCGAATGATAATAATATTTGAAGTGTTACACGTTCATTTAAAGTACTATTGCAAGTAATGATAAAATACGATGTGTTAACGCTTGTTAAATGCACTATTTCAAGGTGATGATAATATTTGATGTGCTAACGTTCATTAAAAGCACTATTTCAAGTGATGATAATATTCGAGGTACGAACATTCATAAAAGACATTAGTCATAATGAAGTTATTGTTTGAATTCCTAATGTTTTTTTAAAGCATGTTTGATATGATAAATTATGCAATATGAGATATAAAGCGATGCGAATTTATAAAATAAAAGGAGGCATTGTTCATCAGACAAATAAAAAAGCTTTTTTCAGCCAAATAAAATGATAGTTCAAGTGTCAAGTGTTTAAGCACTTACAAAGGACAACACATCAAAAAAAAAATTAAGTAACAACATAACGATAAATACCATAAATACCGGTGATTCAACAACACAAAATATTGCATAATTTATAAAATAAAAGGAGGAATTGTTCATTAGACAAATAAAAAAGGCTTATTTCAGCCAAAGAAAATGATAGTTCAATTTCCAAGTGTTTAAGCACTTACAAAGGACAACACATCAAAAACAAAAAATTAAGTAACAACATAACGATAAATACGATAAATACCATAAATACTGGTGATTCAACAACACAAAAATATTCTGATAAAAATACATCTTTTTAATCCACTTTTTCTTCATTGTGAGAATTGTTTGAGATTCTTTTAGATGAGCTTCTTTCTTGGTCTGAGTCGTCTTCATCTTCCTCTGATTTAGTTTCTTCATATGATTCAGTTTGAATGGGCTCAAAAGCTTCACTAGGGGGTCGTTTTACGAGAATTGATTTCCAGAATTCTGATAAATCTTCCATTAGAAATGCCACATGAAATTCGCAGAGTAAAGTGATCGTTGTTTTCTATTCAGAAAGTTTTATAGCAACAAGGCTATGCAGCCCGCTTTGGGTCTTTGCGGATTTTACATCAAAGTTGTTTTCCTCCTCGAAAATTTCCTTGAGTGACTCCAACTCTTCAATTGCCTTCTTTTTATCCACTTCACTATTTTCAAGCAACGTTTTTAGAGAGGAGCATTTTGTGTGTTCTTTGGTTATCCTTTTTGCATGCTTTGCTTTGAACTCATCCAACTTAGTTTGATGTGAAGAGTTTGAGTTCATTTTTTCTTATTCATTAATTTATCTCAAACGACGTTTGATTTGGATGAATCTTCTGATCTATCAGCTTGGAAACCCCGAAATTAGTCGAAGATGTGTTGACTAAAAATATCTCTCAAATTTTTACTATAATCAGCCTCTTTCTTCCACGAGATGATATCGTTTTCCATACCCTCCGGTTTGCTTTGAGCAAATTTAACTTTTTTGCATAAAGTTTTTATTATATCTTTGAGGTTAGAGACGGTTGTAGCACGTGTGATAATTCTTCAAATGGATCCCCAAAAGGGTGAGGAGGAAAATCCACATATAGAGCAGTAACAGACGAGGATGAAGCTTGTGAAGGATTCAAAAATATATGTTGAGGAAAATTTGTTGTGGTAATTTGATTACCAAATTGTGCAATTTGGTCTTGGATTTGTCGAACATCACAGTCCATCTCTATATAGGTATTGAATTTCATATTCGCCAATTGCATCCTCGTTGATAAATTTATCATCTTTTTGGTTACCTATTTCGAAAAATTCTTTACTTTTCTTTATCTCTTCGGCATCTGAAGTTAGATTTGGTGGAGTTAGATTTAGGGGAGGTATATCGATATTGTTTTTTCTACCCTTGCCGTTGGAGGGATTTTCAAAGAACGTGTCTTCTTCTTCAAAGACACGATCATTTTTATTTTATTTGAAGGTTCAGCCACAGCTCTTTCTTCAATGGTTGCAAGATTAGTTTCGTTTGTTTTCCTTTTGGATTTCCTTTACGTTTTCTTTGGCTTTAAGTTTGTGGAAGAGCTGGCTTCTAATTTTTTTATTGTTTCCCTTATTCTTCGGAGGTAAGTGACTTTGTGACCAATTTTGAACCAGAAGTATGATTCGCGCGTCAGGTTGTACTAATATAAACTCCGTCTGGATTTGTGAGCAATTCCTAGAGGTTTAGTGTTATCTACATAAAATGTTTATGATATTCTCTGAGAAGATTTACTTTGTGATTGACTCGGGGAAGAGTTGACGCATTGCCAGTAATGCTTGTGAAGGATTTCGAGGCATTTTAGTTTTTTATTGTTGAAGGGATTATGGTGAGAAAATGTTAAGAAATTGGTTGAAAAGATTTTGATACACATAAGAACTTTGTTCATTGATGCAATTTTTGTATATTGTGGTATGAGTTGAAAGCTTTGATGAATTATCTATTACGTCTGCCACTCGATATTCAGCAACTCTTTTATTGATACACAAATAATCGTAAAGACCAAAAATGGATTTTTTAATAAATTGTGGTTTTTTCATGAACTAAAATGAAGAAAAATATTCAAATTAGACTATAGAAAGTTGAAGGTGAATCAGAGAAGATGAAGTGTTCAGGTTGTTTTTCTCTTTCTCTCATTAGGAAGGTGAAAGGTTGACAACAACTATTGGTCGAAAAGTTCATACTCTGAAGTAGAGTGACACATGTAAATTGTCAAAGGTAATAGCATGTTGCACATGTACTAAGGTATTTTATACGTTTCTAGTTGTCATTAGAGAAATGATTGAAAAAACCATGTGTAAATCCAAAGCAAACTTGGAAAGATTGTATAAAAAATTCGAGGCGACTTAAGTATAACGAGGTGACATTAAGTATAATGATGAGCAATTATGATTTGAGGCACCTTTAATATAGTAATGAGCAGTTTTGATTCGAGGTGATCTTAAGTACAAAAATAGGCATTTTTTATTTAAGGCAACTTAAGGAATAATGATGGGCGGTTGCTATTCAAAACAACTTAAAGTATGACGATTGACATTATTAATTTGGAGTGGTTTCGAAGACTTTTAGTCCTTATTCAACATTCTTCATAAGACTATGAGGGCTACTGATAAGGATACAAATTATTATGGACTTAAAACAATTAGAGAAAAGTTGTTCTAAGTAGTTTTATAAATTTATTTGGAGAAGATTTATATTAACTCTAAATGTAAAAGGCTATAATGAAATTTTCCAATTGTATAAATACTTTTGTTAATCGTCTAGCATTTCTATAAATAGGACTGCGAGTTATGACTAAAGGTATCATAGATTTCATTCTTGAATTGAGTCTTATTACTTGTTTCTCTCACTACAACTTAATCATTTTTCTTCTCTCTCTAGAACTACTGCTACATTACGATTCTTGCATTTAGAAATATTTTTCACTTAACAGTTACCACTTTTCCATGATTTGTGGTCGTGAGATCTCAATTAAGTACCAAATTTATGCAAGTTCATGTCCTAATCTTTTTGGAATTGATTGCAAGTAAGTTTTAATTGTCATGGAATGTAAAATGAGGACGAGAGCTTTTTTACTTGTCTTTATTTTCAAGATTGTTTTGTCAATGTAAGTTTTAATGTGTTAAAATAACAAACTAAAATAAATTAAACAAAACTTATGTTTTTTATTGTATGTATATAGTATATCCATTTATATAAACAATTTTAGTGGTATGTTAGGGTTGTGACATCTCATTACCGTTAGATCGAAGTGAAAGATGATGAAATTATGTTTTTAATATCTTAAAATTTAAGATACTTTGTTTTTAGTAAACTTTTATTTTTAAAATATAAAAATTAAAAATATTAATCTTAAAAATATAAAAATGGAATTAAAATCAAAAAACCATTTGTATAACGCTTTCTAAATTGACTTTAGTTCCATGTAGTAGTTCGAGGAAAAATATCACGTATTTTGGATTCAATTTATAGATATCGCTAAGTTGAAAGATCTTGACCATAAATTTTAAAATCTAAAAAGTAAATGAAGAAAACGTTATAGTCGAAAGATGATCCACCGATTTAAATCTAAATATATTTCAACAATACGAGTTTACATTTTTGGTGATTGGCTTGCCCCCAATATTACAAAATAATATTAAGATTTGTTATTAGGTGCAGTCGTAGGAAAGACGTGTTTTATTTATTTATATTTATAAATTTGTCATTAAATAAATAGTTAACATATCGTCTATTTAATCATCTGTAATCATTATCATTATTTATTAAAATATAGATATGTAACATACAAGGGCAAAACTATGATTATTGTATAGGGGGATAAAAAATAAACAAAAAAATTATATTAATAACTCAACTTTTTAACCGAAGAATTGATTATATAAATACAAGTCACAAATATTATACGTATATGAGAACATTGGATAACATCAAAAAGTGGAACTTAATTAAAATTTAAAAAATATATCGATTTATTTGAGATGTGATCGTGTTTCTTTGATCATATAAAATGTTTCAATGATCTCATCGGAACTTAATTACTCCGCAATCTCTTTTTGTATATACACTAATAAGTAATCTCTAACAAAACCATCTTTTAATCGACTACGAAGACTTATTTTCACTATTTTCATAGTCAAAAAATCTCTATCAGATGTTTCATTTGATGCATGAAGTTTTAAGACAAGACGTAGAAGTCTATCGATTAGTGAATACACTTCAACTTTTTATGTTGTCACCATTTCTTAACATTAATCCTCAAGAGTAAAAATATCCTTAAAATATGGGTTAGTGGGAGTATGTAGCCCATCATGATGTAATTCACACTTTAAACAAAAAAGTTATTCTTCCCATAAATCATCAGGACATAACGTTTTGGCAAACATACAAATATTCTATATATTGAATGATTTGTAACCATCTTTAGGATTCAACGATGTACTCAAAGTGAGAAGCAGTGTTGTTTGTTCACTAAACCTATTATTTAAGTCATGCAATTGTTGATCTATGACAACAACAAATGTTTCCATTTTTGTAAAGATGTTTTATTGTCACTATTTGTCTTTGTTTTCCTTGTTGCCGAATAGATTTGTGTACATCAAAATAAAGAGAAGTCATGTCAGAAATTGAAACAGTATATCTCTCATAAAATAATGTCACATACTCTATAATACTTCTCCAATCATATCTTCTTCATTTTTAATTAATATTTTGTAATAGAAGCCAAGTGCATATCATTTATAATATCCTAATTTTTTGTTGCAGTGCTCAACAAAGTAAATCATTAATAGCCATAACCTCACTACCATATGTGAAATAAACACAAATCCATACGATATTAACATTTTTATGGCATTCAATTGATCACCTCGTTGAGAAAAAATTGTCCATTGAGCAATTATTTTAGTTAAAATAGAACGAGTAACGTCATACATGCTAACCAAACTGCATATTTTTTTGAAATATGGACTCCATCTAGTATATTTTGGACGTTGTAGTGTTCCATTTTGATTTAGACCTTTGCACGTCTGAGTCTCTTCAATATAATTTAAATGTTCAATTTTAGAAATTTGATCAGCATGCAACTCATCTTAACATTTAGTGGAACTTATCGCATCAATGATAATAAAAACCCAATTTAAAAAAATTTAAGAATATGAGGCATTTCTCTTGTTGCAACAACAAGTTTTAATTGTAATTGATATGCTAAACAGTGAATGTAATCGGCATAATGACAATATTTAAGAAATAATGCTTGTAACCCATTCCATTCACCCCTCATATTATTAGAAATGTTGTTCCATTGATCTATGATGTTCTGAACAATAAGAATATGATGAGACAAAGTAGCACAAATTTCATTCTTTAAAGTTAAAAAAGCATATCTTTAACATAGACTAAATCCAAAAACCGTTCTGAATCTAACTATATTTTCCATTTGCTCCCTTGTTAAAATATATCTAGATTCATATACAGTTAAAAAAAAAATTTACAATACCAATTTCCTCATGAATCATACTTTGCATCTTTTTGGAAAAAACATGTATAAGTTTTTTTTGGATTTTTGGTGAAGTGTATTTGGCATATTTTAAATCTTTATCTAAAACAACTTATTGTACTTCACCATTTTATCATGCTAAAAGTTTTAACATCTCCCAAAAATTCCTCTCGTTCTTTGAGCTGCAACTTTCACCATGTACCTATAAAAGCACAAACTTGGAATGTTAACCATTTTATTGCATATAATTATCTTTTAAGGCACAACCAATTTCCTGTACTTTCTTCTTCACTTTGCTTCTTAGCTATCTTTTCCATGTGACGTGGTTGATTTTTCAGATTATAAACATAATTGGACGCAAAATTATGGGTTGAACTATAATTTCTTATTTCCCTAACATGACATAAAAACATAATTTTCTATTATTTACTTTTCTTCGATTGTTAAGACTCTTAACAATTAATATATCTGAACCGCATATTTGTAATGGTTTTTTTTTTTGTAAAAATAAAACAATAAAAACCAGTATGTTACATCTTTATCAATGAATACTCTAACAAAGGAAATTTTTGTAGCGAAGATTTTTGAAATCAACGAGGATATTGTTCAATGCTTGAGTAATGATAAACTTGTATTAATTGATACAGACCAAGATCTATGTATGCCTTTCTAACTAAATCCTTTTCATTTAGATCATAAAACTCAATTTGTCTACGCAAAGCAAGAACTCATATAAAAAATTGAAATAAATACAATTACCAATAGTTTAAGAAACAACGCCTTCATCAATGGTCTCATAATTTTGAGGAGGTTGTTCTTGCTCGATGTTGGTTTCTTCTAAAATAATATATTCATATTCGTTGGGTTCAATTGAGGTTCTAACATGTGCTTGCATATCATATTCACATATATTTTTCTCCTTTTGGGGTTTAAAAATGGAGTAATTTGTTTTCCAATTAGTGTTATTCATGCTTCAGATAAGAAATGAGGAAAAACATAGTAAATGATTGTCAATGGTTATCTATGTAATTGGGGGTTTTAGAAATAAAAAGTGGACATTAGACTTGTAAATGTGATTAATATTACAAGATTTAATTAAATATTTTTGTTTTTCCTAAATCCTAATACAACAAAACCAATTTTAGTTCTAAATAAATATTATTAAAATAGTTAGGGGTGACTAAATAAATATATGGAAGGGGGAGGGGTGATCATATATTTAGAAGAAAAATACATAGAAATGTTGGTACTACTGTGAAGTTGGCAGGGATTGGGGCTCACATCGGTCCTCTTTAGTTATGCCCTTGGTTTCTATTCCAACAAAACTCTAAAATTCATATAATTCTAGTTATAAATCAAGATGTAACATTTTCACAAATAATTCAAACACAAAACAAAATAAAGAACATGAGAAAAAAAGAACATATAATTTGACGTGTTTCGACAATAATATCTATGTCCACGGGCACTGCTAAAGAAAAATAGTTTACCAATAATAGAAAAGTGTTATATATTCTAGTGTCTATTTTGTATGATATTACTAGTTTCTTTACAGAAAATAAATAAATAAATTTACATAATGGGCTTAATAGTCTCATGGGTTCACATGCTATTAGCAATTATCAATGACACGAAAAAGGAACAAAATGAACACAAAAATTACAAAGTACACTATGAACTCTTATATAACCAATCATTTAAGATTTGGAGTTTCATGACTATTCGAATCATTCTCGACAAATCTTATTTTTTAGGTGAATATATTTTCTTCACTAAATACAATGAAAGTTATCTTCATCTGACGTACCAAATTCCTTTAAGGCATGGATGCGAACACCAATCTAATTTAGGCACTCCCTAAACTTTTGAAATGATATTGTCTTGGTCTGTATATTTACTAAATTATCGTGTGCAAACATTTTCTTTACATCAATAATTCCCTTTGATATTATATCATAAATAAAATGTTATCTGACATTTATATTCTATGTATGCTCGGTACATCTGGTTTCCTATAAGGTGTATGATGTTTTGATTCTCACATGATATTTTTATAAGAGTCATCCAAACTCATCTACCACCAAACCTTGCAATTATATTACCTCATGATATACTTCTGATACGACCATGTATTCTTCCTATGTTGTAAACAAAGTTATTATAGTTTGCAATTATTCTTTCTAACTTATCGCACTCCCAACTAGAGTAAACCCATTGTATATCGCACATTTCATTTTATCCATATCATTTGTAAAATCAATATCAATAAAACTAACCACTAATCATGTGATGTCGTTCAACAATCTGTCAATATTGGTGTTGTTGAAAATCAAGCCAATATTCGCATTGTTCTTAAGATACATAAGCATTCACTTCACTATATGTTAGTGTTCTTTCGCGAGACATCTCATGTACCTTATGTCCACAGTAATCGTACATGAAATATCAGGACGTGTGCACACCATAGCATATATGATACTACCAACTGCACTTGATTATGGAACTTTCGACAGTTGTTCAAACCCAACATCATTTTTGGCTTATCGTGTTGCAGACAACTTGTAATAAGTAAAAAAAGATTCTAACTACATCGAAATCAAACACGTTGAATATTTGTAATACATTTTGAATGTAGTTTCTCTAAGTCAAGTGTAATGATCATACGCTTCTGTTCCCGTTAATCTTATTTTCCATACCCATATCATTCATCTCTACCTTGACACTAAGCTGTTTCTTTATCTTCATAATGTGTGACATACTATAAGCATCAATAAGCATATTATCCCAATACGCCAACAATTAAACATAAGAATCATCTAACATATCCTGATGATACACGCAATTATCATATAGACTCCTTGTAAACCATGTTGACACCATGAATATATAGAATTGTTTGTACCATTACTTATGTGTTTATTTCAAACCATACAGTGCCTTTTCACCAGAAAAATCGTATCCTCCATTTCAGGTTTGATCCATCTACTTGTCTAATGTAGATTAATTCATACAATTCTGCATGTAAAAATAAAATCTTGACATTTAATTGTTCGAGCTCTAAGTCTTGCAAAAATATGCCTAAAAAACTCGAATTAAACTGTATTTCACTACTGAAGATTTATATTGAAATCGATTTATTCCCTTTGAGAAGAACCCTTAGCGACCAGTCTTATCTTGAATAAAGGTGACTCAACCTGTGGATTAACTTTCATGTATGATTCTTATGAAGAGATTCAAATTTTTTCCTAATAACATCGATCTATCAATTTACTTTTGAACTCATTATGGATTTCGTATAACTATTAGGGTTCATGCATCTCAACTTCTTCCACAACTGACAAAATATATGTAACTAAGTTCACATACCTTTTTAGTGCTCTAATATATATTCTTTTTCTGTCGAATGTTATGTTATAAGGTTATTTTTCTTTTTTGGAGGCATCATCGTCACTACCATCCAATGCTAACGTTTCACTTTATGATCCTAGACCCACATAAGAACCCTTTAAGTTATTAGACCTACTATGAACCGATTCAACTTCAATTTCCACATGTTTACTCACAATAGATTATGATTCGACCATTTCCACTATATCTTTCTAACTATCTAGAAAATTAGATTTATTAAAACTCACTTTCCTACTATTGTAAAACCTGGAGACTTTGAAGTAGTACATCATAACCTATATCATTTCATTCCAGCAGCATATCCTATAAATATACATTATCTTTTGCTCAAGTTTACCATCTATCACGTGAGTATACCCAGGACAACCTAACACCATCAATTATTTGTAACCAGTCGATAATCCATACTAAATATCAAAAGAAACCTTATAATTAATAATTGTTGATGGAGACCGATTCACCAAGTAACACACTATATTGATAGTTTCGGCTCAAAAATCATTTCCCATATTATAATGCGAGAGAATATTTTATGAATTATCACAAACTGTTATGTTCGTTCTTTTTACGTCCTTATTTTGGCATGGTATTCTAGAATATGTGTAATGTCAGATTATTCTCTCAGCATCGTAAAACTCAATAAACTCATGAATGAAAAATTCCAACCCATTATTTAGCCTAAAATTCATAAATTTTCTTTATGTATGTATCTCGATCATCATCTTCCATTTGACAAAGGTCGAATATTCCTCATTTTATAGTTTTTATAAAATAAACTCACATTATCCTCGAATAATCATCGATCACGCTCTTGTAGTATCTTAATCCACTTTTCGATGGAATTCTAATTGGGCTAGAAATGTATGAATGAAGGTAATCCACTATCTTTTTAGTATTTTGTACATTTGAATTACTGAAATTCACTATAGTTTGTTTACCAATCACATAGTATTCACAAAATCATTGGTCTAAGCCTGTTGAAAGTTCAGAGTCTGAGTCCTTTAGTAGCTCTTCAAATGAGGCTGAGCTTGAGGAATCTTTGTAATCAAGCAGTGATGAAGGGAGATCTAGAAAAAAGATGAAGTTAATCAAAAAATATTCAAGAAAAAGGGATATGCATGGTAGGCTTAAAAGGCATCTGGGCAAAGGGTCATCCCACATGCATGCTGATCAGTTGCTCATAGATCTTTTTGCTTTTCAGACCGAACCAGGTAATTTTGCAACGCCTAATGAAGATACAGTCTTTAGTCGTAATAAAAACTGGAGGAAGTCACATTTATCTACAAAAATACTGTCCGGAAACCTACCCAAAAGATGTGACAACTCCAAAATGGAAAAGTATGATGGAAGTCGAGATCCGGACAACCATCTGGAGCAATTCAAGAACTTCATAATCAATTTTGATGATGATGACAAACTCTTATGCAGAGCCTTCTCCCAAACTTTTATGGGAAGTTCTCTTAAATGGTATAATTGCTTACCTCAGGGGTGTGTTAGAAACTTTGATACGTTTTGGGTTGCCTTCCGAAGGTAATTCGTTGGAAGTAAAGAGGTGAAAGGTAATGGGGATACCATTATCCATTGTACCCAAGAACCAAATGAGTCTTTAAAGGACTACATAAGTCGATTTGTGAATACAAAGAATGGATTAGCGGATTGCTTCGAGCAGGTGGCAATTTCTTCTTTAAGATAGGGGTTGACTCTTGAGAACCTTGCTGATTCTATAACTAGGAAAAAATCTATGACCTGGGGTGGTCCGTTATATCAAGTGGGAAAGCATATTAATATGGAAGAAACAAAGAAAACCAGGGGAACTGTCAAGTGAGGTCCACCATAACAGCTCTTTCAGCCGCTAACGAGTCCGGCTACAAGGCTAAGGAGACCGGGCAAGGGTCCAACCGGTCTAAACAAACTCAATCCAACCAGAATCAGGCCCAGAGCCAACAGTCAAGAGGTAAAATAGGTCATTGGGTTCAACCTGAGTGGTTTGCAGAGTTAAGGGAAAATGTAGCCACAATATATGATAAAACTAAGGAGAAAATCCATTTTCGAAAACCGACGGCATTGTAGTCTCCTAGAGAAAACCGAAATACTTGTGTTTGCCAGTATCACAATGATATAGGATTTAACACTCAAGAATGCATAACATTAAAACAGGAACTTCAGAACCTTATTGAAAGAGGCAAACTGGAGCATATGTTAAAAGAAAAAGTGGAAACAGACCCAATAATACTCCTCGAACCGGCCCTACAAACAATCCTAGAACATCTACTCAAGAAGAGGAAATGATGATTCTTGAAAGATTTGATGTCGATTATGAATACCTAGATCCTGATCCAACTCGGAATAAGTTGGGAGTCATAGCTAACAAACCAGGATGATATCTGGACTTATCAGTTTCTTTAAATCATTAACTATCTTTGGAGGAGATACTGTATCAGCACCCACCCCTTCATCAAGGAAAAGGCATGTTCACAATTTGGCCACTCAATTGGAAGGGGGAATGTCTTCCATCAGTTCCAATCCCCTTTCCCATTCATAGTTTTTGATGAGGATGATTTGAGGAATATTATTGGGCCTCACGAGGATGTGGTGGTTATAAGAGCATCTATTAGAGGGAAATGATATACGCCGAATTTTGATAGATACAGGCAGTTCAGCAAACATCCTATTCTTAAGTTCCTACAAACAGATGAGGAATCCGGTTGTTATTCAACACTCGAATAGAACTATTGTAGGCTTCGCAGGGAGCTCTGTGAATGTAATTGAGGAATTTGAAGAAGAACTGTTGTTGGGCAGAGAGGCTTTTAAGAAGATGGTGAGGGTGTTATTTGTTGTAGTAGACTGCCATACATCATACAATGCAATTTTTGGGAGGACCTGGCTTTCCAGAATGCATGATGTGGCCTTAACAGTCCATCAGTTTTTAAAGTATGCAGTTCAAGGACAAGTAGGTGTTGTCCGAAGTAGTCAGGAGATAGCCATAGAGTGCTATGCAACAACTCTTGCTCCTAAGACTCTGGGGGCAGTTTGAACTAATGAAGATTAGCAGTTACTAGAGCTTTCTGCCGGAGAAAGTGAGATTGATGACCCCAGAGAGGCTCCTAGTGTTATAATACCCATTGACGAAGTTGAAACTCACTTCATTGCAGAGGGTAAGAATATAAAGATTAGTTCCAAGATGGCATCAGAGTTAAAAAAAAAGGTTATTCTCTTTTTTTGCTAAACAATCAGCATGTGTTTGCTTGGTGCAATAGTGATGTAATCGGAGTACCCGCAAGCGTTATTTCACACAAGTTGTCCATCTGGAGTAATGTTGCACTTGTTGTACTGTAAAGAAGAGCTTTTTCTAAGGATAAAGCGGATGTGATAGTTCAAGAGGTTGATTGGCTCACCAAGATGGGACACATAAAAGAATCCCAATATCCTTTACGGACTTCCAATCCGGTGTTAGTCAAGAAAAGAACATGAAATGGCGTATGTGCATTGATTTAACTAATCTTAATAGAGCTTTCCCTAAGGATCTTTATCCTGTCCTCTGGGTAGATCAGTTGGTAGACTCTATGTCTGGAAACAATTTGTTTTCCTTTATGGATGCCTTCTCTGGGTATAATCAGATACAGGTGGATTCGAAGGATCAAGATCACACTACCTTTATAACAGACATAGGTCTTCATTGCTACAAGGTGATGTCGTTTCGGTTAAATAATGTCAGGGATACTTATCAGAGGTTGGTGAACAAAACATTTGCTAATCAGATAGGAAAAAATATGGAAGTATACATAAATGACATGATGGTTAAAAGCATGGAGGAGGATTTGCACATAGTTGATCTTCAATAAACATTTTTTAATTTATAAGCTGTGAATTTGAAATTGAATCCATATAAATGTGTGTTTGGGGTACGATCTGGAAAGTTTATGGGTTATGTAATAAGTGAGAATGGTATCCAGCCCGATCCATATCACTTTAATGCACTATTGGAAATGGATCATCCTCGAAATGTTAAAGAAGTGCAAAGGCTCAGCGGAAGGTTGGTTGCCTTAAACAGATTTATTTCAAGGTCATCAGACAAGTGTGCTCCGTTTTTTCAAACCTTGAAAAATGCTAAAGACTTCAATTGGTCCCAACAGTGCAACCAGGCCTTCGCTGATATAAAGAAACACTTATCCTCACCAAAGACTTTTTTCAAGCCCATTCAAGGGGAAAAGCTCTATGTATATCTAACGGTATCGTAATGTGTTATAAGTGTTGTCCTGGTAAGAGAAATACACAATTATCCTCGTCCCGTGTACTATATAAGTAAAAGTTAGTTAGACGCTGAAAAAATGTATTTAAAGTTGGAAAAGTTGGCACTAGCCTTAGTGATTGCAGCAAGAAATATGAGGTCATATTTCCAATCTCATTTTATTATTTTCCGGACATCTTTCTCGCTAAAAAAGGTTCTTCAAAAGGCAGATATATCAAGCAGAATGACCAAGTGGTCAGTAGAATTGGGTGAATAAGACATTGATTTTGCCCCCCGAACAGCTATTAAATCTCAATCAGTGGCTGATTTCTTAGTAGAATTCTATGCTGATATGAACTTTAAACAAACTTCAGAAGGTAAAACTAAAAAATAATGGATGGTCTGAACTGATGGTGGATCAACCACTATGGGTTGTGGAGCTGGAGTTTGTTTAACTTCTCCATATGGTGATATAATGTATCAAGCTATATGCTTTGAGTTCAGGGCTTCTAACAATGAGTCTAAATATGAAGCAGCTATAGTTAGTCTTAAATTGGCTCTCTTGTGTGGGGCTAAGAGAGTTCGGTTAATGATTGACTCTCAATTACTCATCCACCATGCTCATGGTCAGTTTGAGGCCAAGAATGAGCAACTGATCAAGTACTTACTCGTTTTGAAAGAAGTGGCAGCAGACTTCAAAAGTGTTTGTTATGAGCATATTCCCAAATCAGAGAATGCACTGACAGACTCTTTAGCAACTATAGTATATTATGGATCATACCCTTGGATTCACATACAAGAATGTCCGTCCATACAGCTAAGTCAAAACAAAAAAGATGGGGAAAGTATGAGCATACATGTGATTGAACCCAAAACTGGAGATATACCATCCTTCAATATATTTCTGATGGGGCTTTGCCTTCGGACAAAGTTTTAGCAAAAACGATTAAGTATAAGGCACGCGGGTTTTTTATGATAAAGGAAATTCTCTATAAGAAATCTTTCAGTAGACCTTTCCTACGTTGTTTTGGGTTTGAAGAATCTCAAGTCGTTTTGTCTGAACTGGGTGATGGGGAGGGCTCATCACATTGTGGGTACAGGGGACTAACCCGAAGAGTCTTATTAGCTCGATACTATTGGCCATTCATAATGGCAGATGTTAAAGAAATGGTGAATATTTGTGATCCATGTCAAAGATATGAGAATGAAATTCATGTGCCAGCAATACCTATGGAGTCTATTTCTAAGCTAATATTTTTTTCCAGATGGGGGGGGGGGGTGGACTTAGTTGGACCTCTACCTATGGCATCAGGGGGAGTGCAGAACTATTATAGTTGACATTGACTACTTCTCAAAATGGATAGAGGCAACTCCGTTGGTAGGGACCACATTGAGAGCTGTCATTAAATTTATCTTATCCAATATATGATGCAGATTTGGGGTCTCCCAAAAGATTACTACAAACAATGGTCCACATTTTGATAATAAAGATATGAAGGATTTCTGTGCCTCTAGAGGTATTCAACATTGTTTTTCTTCTACTTTTCATCCACAAGCGAATGACTAAGTTGAAGTTGCTAACAGGACCATTTTGTCTAGATTAAAAAAAAAATTAGAAGGTACTGCGGGAAAGTGGCCAAGCTATTTACAAGAAGTATTGTGGGCCTACCGAACCACTCCTCGGGCTGCCACACAAGAGTCTTCTTTTGTCTTGGTGTATGAGATGGATGTAATTACCCCCATAGAAGCTATATTACCATCATACAGAGTTCATAACTATTCCGAACAGGCTAATGCGATAGCAATTAGGAATCATCTGGACTTAGTAGAAGAAAGAAGGGTTAAAGCACACTTAAGAACAACACACTATCAAGGTTTGATGGGGAGTAGGTTTGCCTCCAAGGTCAAAAGAAGATATTTTCAACTAGGGGATAAGGTATTAAGGAAAGTTTTCTTACATACCAAAGATAAACAGTTCGGTAAGTTGGTTCTGAACCGGGAAGGCCCTTATGAGGTTTGTGAAAAAGCTCAAGCCTGGGACATATAGGCTTCGAGACAAAGAAATGAGAGCTTTGAAGCACCCATGGAATGTTGAGCATCTTAGGTTATATTTAGAGTAAACTTTTTATGTAAATATTTATTTGTTAAATATCAATGTAAATATTATGGGGCATAATCTTTCCTACCCTGGTGGTGCGGGGAGGTTTTAATGAGGTGTCCGTTTCTTCTTCAATAATATATAATGCCTTCTTTAAAAAATTCGGATTGGTTTTACTACAATTCAATTCAAGTATAAATAACTTATTCAATACCCTCGATCTTTAGTAGATTGGATAAACGTGGTACTTGGTCATGAATATTAAATATATGTCATTTGAGATATTAAACACTCTCACTTCAATATTTCTGAAGTTCTATGGGCTACTTAAATATTAGATATGAAAGATTTAAGTTAAAGTATTAAACAAAAATAAAGTTGGATAAATTAAACTTGTTCAGACTTAAACCGAACAATAATACAAAACATGTCTTGGCCATCTAAGGACTTTGGTTGTTCGAATGACCTATTCATATTCAGCCGAATAGTAATACAAAATGTGCCTTGGCCATCCAAGAACTTTGATTGTTCACAAAACAAAAAATAATATATGATAAAACCTTAGAGCTTGTTTCATTCGAAAGTTCCTTCATCACCACCTTTTTTGGGACTTTTGAGTTCAGCACTTGAACTCTCACCCGTACCTTCTTCATCATCAGTGGATTCGAATCCACTAGAGTAATTGTTCATGTCCTCATCGACCAATGTATAAAATGGGATGTCCTCGTACTCAACATACTTCCATAAGGAACCAAGGGTCCTCTTAGGGAAGATCTTATGGAACAACAACACCATGTCAGACTTGATCCCATCATTTTTGTTTCTAAATAGTCTATTACTCCATTACTGCATGCATCCTAAAGAGCCAAGACCTCCCCAGAATAGCATTATAGCAAGTGGGACAATCCACCACAATAAAGAGTATTCTGACCATTTTCTTGAAAGGGCCCTTGCCCAATAACACCTCTTCTTCGAACTCTCCGATCACATCTGTTGATCTGCCTGTGAAGCCCACGATTGACCTGTCCGAATTCTGAATTACAGCTGGATTTTTCATTTTCTTGTAAGTGGTTAGGAAAAGGATATTGGCTGAGCTTCCAGTATCCACCAAGATTCGTCTTATGTCATTGCCCCCTATAGATGCTCCTATGACAACAGCATCCTCATGAGGGCCAGCAATGTTTCTTAAATCATCTTCATCAAACACAATGAAGGGGAATGAGTTCGGTGACTGATAGCATGTCATGCCTCCTTCTAGCTGGGAGGCTAAAGTATGAACATGCCTCTTTCTTGAAGAAGCAGTAGGAGTTGTCATTGTGTCCCCTCCGAAAATTGTAAGCGACTCAAAAAACTTAATGAGCCCAGAGACCGATCTAGAACATTCCTCTATAGCACCCACTCTGTTTTGAGTTGGATCAGGATCCAAGTATTCATATTCCACGTCAAACCTTTCAACTATAACCATGGCCCCCTCCGGAGCAGCATTACTTGGACCAACCCGGTGAGTGTTGTCAGGCCTGTTGCCTCCTCTTCTTTTAACGTAAGCTCCCAGCTTTCCCCTTTCAATCAAGTTTTGAACTTCTTGTTTCAATGCTATACAATCATCAGTGGTATGGCCAATATCATTGTGATATTGGCAAAAAGAGTTGTTGCGATGCTCTCTGGGAGACTGCAGCGTTGCCGGTCTCCGGTAATGCACCTCATCTTTTGTTTTTATCAAAAATGGTGGCCGCACTTTCTTTTAGCTCTGCGAACCACTCCGGTGGCACCCATGGCCCTATTTTATTTCTGGATTGCTGACTTTGAGCAGGAGCAGCTGGCTGTGACTGAGCTTTTTCCCTACCATGCCCCTGTCCGGTTTCTCTTGCTTTGTTCCCGGACTAATTCTGATTGGGATTTGGTGCCACTGGGGTAGACCTCACCTGCCTGTGCACCCTGGTTTTCTTTGTTTCATCAACATTTATCTGTTTGCCAACCTGATTCAGCAACCCTCCCCAGGTCATGGCCTTCTTTCTGGTCACTGAATCAGCTAGATTGCCTGGGTTCAAACCTTGCCTTAAGGATGATATTGCCACTTGTTCGAAGCAATCAACCAACCCATTCTTGGTGTTCACAAAACGACTTATATATATTCTTTCAAGGACTCATTTGGTTCCTGGGCACAATGGATTATTGTGTCTCCATTGCGCTTCAGCTCTTTACTCCCCACGAACTTCCTTCGAAAGGCTACCCAAAACGTATCGAAATCCTTAATACAACCCTGAGGCAGGCTGTTGTACCATTTCAGAGCACTCCCCGTGAATGATTGGGAGAATTCCCTACAAAGTAGTTTATCGTCGTCGTCAAAGTTCATCATGAAGTTTTTAAATTGCTCCAGATGGTTGTCCGGATCAGTACTGCCATCGTACTTCTCTATTTTGGTGCTGTCAAACCTCTTGGGGAGGTTTCCGGACAGAATTTTAGAAGATAATGGAGATTGCCTCCAATTCCTTCCACGACTGAACATAGCATCCTCATTGGGAGTTGCAAAGATACCTGGTTCATCGTGGAAAGCAAAGGGATCCATCAGCATATTGTTCACATGCCTCCGGTTATGAGATGACCCCTTACCAATATGCCTCTTCATCCTTCCATGTCTATACCTTTTTCTTGAATATTTTTTAATCTGCTTTTGCTTTTTTCTAGTTCGACCCTCATCGCTGCTAGAGGACAAAGATTTTTCAACTCCCTCGCTGTCCGAAGAGCTATCAGAAGATTCTGAGCTTGAGTTAGAACTCTCCACAAGCTTAGACCGGTGAGACTTTTTGGAAATAGCATGAGTCTTTTTAGTGCTCACATGAGTTTTTGAAGACTCATGCTCTCTGGGGTTATCAGTGTGATGAGCAACCGATGCTTTGGATTTTTCTTTCACGCCCATCTTGGCCTTTTCTGCCCTCAGAGCTTCTATTTCACACTTTAGCCTATCACGCTCTTCGACAGTGTATTCATCGTTTTCTTCCACCACTTCGAGCAAAGCCGGTGGTAGTTCTGGATTGTCCGGATTCATTCGGACAGATTTTCTTAGCTGGTTTTGAATGCTTGATTCAGGCACCTTCGTGCTCCCACTGTGGTCGCCAATCTGGTGTGGATAAAAATAGCCTAAGGGTAGGCTGGTAATTTCAGTTGGTGTTTTATGGTGGTGTGTGGGTGTTTAAGTGTTTAGAGTAGAGAGTAGAGAGATAATTAAGCAGCTTGGTAGCAGTTAATTTTCATTACCTATAGTTAATGCAGGTGGTTGGGTATTTATAATCTGATGGTTGGGCCCTTATGGGCTTTCGGGTCATGTTTAATGGACTCGGGTCATGTTCAAAGACCCATGAGCTCTAAGTAGGTGAGCAAGTAGCTTAGTCAAGAAGTGTTTAGGTTTTTTAGTACTTTTGTCATAGTTCGAACAGTCCTATGGTCATAGTGTTCAAAGTGATTTGTCCGGTCCATGTGATCTGTCCGGTCCGGAGGCCTTTGACTGATCTGTCCGTGTCCGGGGAGCATGTTGAATTCGGACTCATCAGTGATAACAGTTTCTTCGAGTTTAGGTAGCTGAAAGGAGACGTTTAAGGGAGCTCAATTGTTGTGCATATTAAAGATCTTAACTGGATCGTCATATAAGTATGAAATTTTGTACATGACGAAAAGTTTGGGTTTATTAATTTGGGCAAAGAAGTTTTAAACCTTAATCTACACTGAAATACTAGTTGAGATTTTTTTACCCATTTTCTCTTACGTTTGATGAGAGATTCAATCTAATCTAATTCAAGGGTACATTTTACTTTTCTATCAGGGGTTGCAGATTCCTCACGAGAAACAACCATCATTTAGGAGTCAATAACTATAAGAAGGTCCAACATTTCCAAAGCATTGGTTTTTCCATTATGATAAGTGGTAATAGGGTCTTAACCTGATGGAACCACAGTTTTATGACTTATCAATAGCATCCCACTGTGCGTACTCCTCAATGTTACTAAGATGCGGATTATATGATTCTTAAATCTCAAAGCCTGAAAGGGTTTATCTAGCTATTTGGATAATTTGGGGCTCATAGTATTTTTCCTCCTCCAATTCCTTATAGGATGAATGAGACGAACCCTTCTCATCATCAATATCAAACGAGATATTGCTTGATCCCTACTATCTTTTAATGGTTTTGAAGTTTTTGCCACCCATTGAGTAACTAAATGAGAGAAATTACAAGATATTTTACCTGATAAAAGGAAGGAAATCCAGCAGTAGATTGACCAACCAGAGGGTACGACCAAAAAAATGACCAGAACAAAGACCAGATAGTCAGATGACACAAAGTGAATGTGTCATACGGTGTTTGACGATGATTGAACTCGTATGAAAGATGTTTACGGTTACAAAGGTTAGATCTCTCGTCATAGCCTATCTCTTTAGGTGTATTCTCTTTCTAAAATCAGCATTAGAAATTGTGCGTCGAGCTTCTCTTTATAGAAGCTTTGGAATATTGCGTGTGATACTTCGTTTCCACTCATGTCAGAAGTAATTTTTTTATTCCAGCAAACAACAGACAAATCCTACACACACCAAAGTCTTTAGGCCAACTCAGGACATGAGACGCGATGGTCGAGTGGCTGGCATGAAAAAAGAGATGCATATTTACATAATATAGATTTCTTATTTTTTCCACTGGGATCTTTTTCGAACTTCTTCTAGTTCTTTGATGTATTTGTTTTTAATGCATCAAATTAACTTTTATGATTGACGAATGACCGGAGAAAATGAACCTGGAACATGACCCATATCTGTCATTAACGGGACGTAAAGTATACATGACCGAATTGTATTAGTTATTGAAACACTTCTTTTGATTTGTGTGAACGTTCTCCGATTACACGCGTCGAATAATTTCTTAAACATGAATGCTTTGGCTCAACGTATTCATAAGCTGAAAATATTTATAGGAATAAGAGGCTAGTTATAATTGAATAATTATTAAAGATATGAGTCAGGAAGTGAATCGGTCCAAGTTGAATTTATTATTAATATAAGTAAAATCCATAAGGGTTATTTGTATACTTGGGGCACTATAGCCAAAATGTCCCATATTTATCACTATAAATAAGATGAGTTACCCCACTTGAGGTAAATGAGCATTCATTAATATTTAAAAGTATTTATGAATCTCTGTCTCTAGCCTTTTTTTTTTTCTTCCCAACATTCACTCTGGTAAACTAGTCCTTAGTTAACATGAACACTCTTATTGATCCAAACGAAGATTTATCCAAAGTGCACTTACCAAACCTAGACTCATCAATTTTAATTTATCTTTTGTATATGTTTTATTATTGGTAGAATTATTAGTACATGCAATTACATGCGGGTTCAATGGATTGCTTTTAGTTCTAATACCAAGTCCGAAAGGTAAATTATGTTTATGAATTGTACCAATACCATTGGATTGAATGAGTAGTACATTACATTCACAATCCAGTAAAATCTGAACTGAGTTCTTAGATCTTATTGCCAAAATTTTATGAGGTTGGGGGCTATAGATATAACCAATAATACAAAAGGTTAGTTTTCGACGATCGAGCGATAAAAGCAACACCTTGAAAGAAAACCAGACTTAAAAAAATATATTTATAAATTAAGTTATATAAACTATATAAAAATTATAATGTTTAAATAATCCTTTAATATTTATATTCTCCAAATTGTTTTATTTTTCTTTTTAACTACAGTAAAAATCCCAAATCTTGATGCTTTGATTCAAAAATTAAGATTTCATTTTTAAAAAAACAATAACACAGACTTGTAGGTATAAAAATAATAATTTCAATAGGGTTCAATATTCAAGTCTTTAAATATTCATAAAACCACAATAAAACTCATGCACTTGCGATTTTTTATCGGTTTTTTGGTGTTGTCAAAGATTTTATTTTATATTTTAATATATAATATATGTATTTTTATTTGTTGATTTATTTTAATTTTTATTATTTTATTATTTTATTGTTTTTGTAAAAAATTGTACATTAACAATATAAGCTGAATGAGTAATATAAATAGGAGTTCTTATAGAAATAATTTGAGATTAAGTGAATCTTTCCCTAAATAGGTCCAATTCAAGTATACTCTGACCAAAATTAGATGTATCTCCTTTTGAAATAAATTTGGCATCGATCGCCATGATTCAAAACACTCACATGTTTGATTGAGATCTAAATTAATGTCAAAATTCCCATATTTCTTGTTTTCTTAAGATCTGTGACTAATGTTAGTACAACAATGTCACATCATACCGATTAAGACTAATATATTTCCTCTTTTCTCTTAACGGAAAATTCAAGACGTGCTTATAATCATTATCTCTATAATGAATAACAACATGGAAACAACTAGCTCAACTCTTTCTAGCAAAATACTTTACATCGATGAAATATGTCAAGTTAAAAAATGATATCAGAAACTTTACACACAAAATCGATGCGTCCATGTATGACTCATGAGAACATTACAATGACCTAATGTGAAAATACTTTCACCATAGTATCATAACTTGGTTTATTACCCAAACATTTTACAATGGGTTAGTGAATAACAAATTGATATTATACGCGACGATCAAAAGTTCTTTAACATAAAAAAAATGTCGGAAGAATCGTATCGATTACTCGAAGTATTATCTAACAATAACTATAGGTCTCAAAAGAAGGTCATAATGTATACATTGAACAATGATTCAGTTCTTCAACAAAGATAATCGCACTGATGGATTTATAAGTTTATTTAAAGATATGAGCTTATTATGTTTCTGATAACTTTATCTTTTATTTCGCGAGTGTTGTAGGTTCTTGGAAATACTTACAATATTAAAATACTTGAGCTTATTAATGCTAGATACTTTGACATGCATTTAAATACTTAGATTATCTTTCTAAAAAATATTATTTATTGTCTTTTTAGTCGTCACGATAGTTATCTAAGAAAGCTTCACTACAACTAATCCATTTATCTACCATAATTCTTGCGTTCGACACTCATTGTTTGCGGTGATCTTAATATGAATTCTTACTCCCGTTACTCATTTTGTAAGAAAGAACTATGTTTTTCCACTGCAAAGAACATTGTTGCACTTCTTACTCATTGGTTGGGTTTTTATTATGATATGTGGGTGAAGGGAGAGAAGTTTATATTTGCTAATAATGGAAATTTTTGGGTAATATGAGAATGACCATTTATTTACTAGATTACTGTTAGGGTGGCGACCGAAGTCCCACATCCCACATCGGTTAAACATGAGAAGGATCAGTGGTATATAAGTAAGAACATATCTCAACTAGTACGAGGCCTTTTGTAGTGGACCAAATGCAAAGTTGTGCGGGCCTTCGGGTGACAAAGCAGACAATATCATACTAGTGTTGAAACCGGGCACGATCGATTTGACATTGAATAATCATTTCCAGTTTAAACTCAATATCATACTAGTGTTGAGACCGGACACTTAATATTATTTATACATTTAATAATTTGAGATTGCAGGACAAACCATAGGCGTGGAGGAATAATTATTGTATATCATTGAGTCTAGGTTCCATGTGGTATAGTCGATTTGACATTGAATAATCATTTCCAGTTTAAACTAACAGCACTAGCTTTATAAAAACCAAAACTTGAATCATGACATAAAAAATACATTTGTTGACCATATTTGTAACCAACAAAATGAAACTCAAGTTCTGTCTCATGTCACAAATCCATTAATATAAGACGTTCCCAAACAAGACTTATTCCCACAACTGACTGTTTACGTAACATAACCATTTTTTAACTATGAGATTTTGATTAATTATTAAGCTTATTTGGAAACTACTTTAGCCCATAACATGTTTCTTTCCCGAGTACTCTTGCCGGATGGATGTACAATAAATCTCATGTGTTTTATCGATCTACTTCAACAATGGGGGGAGGGGGTATATAATTGTTTGTATCCAATAGTGCAACTATTTGTTTGTGTTAAGACCTTGATATATCCGATTGTTATTAAATATGTTGGATTAACTTTTAGAATAGCAAATGAGAGCGAGACATTGCGACAATAAAAATCATATTTATTTTGTTATTTTATATCATTGTCATCAAGTCATGCAATTATGTTTAAAAATCTACATTTCCATGTAATACAAAACGACAACAAACAATTTCACACTCAGATAAGCATAATACAATAGGTGGTAATTCTCTACTTTGTTGTTTGCATTTATAGTTTACCAATTAAAGAGCATGTTAAACTATTCCATGTTGATTACATTTATAGTTTAATTATTATAGGTTGCACAAATAATTAATTACACACTGTCACATCAATTATTATTTTTTTGTTTGTACTAGAAAAACTAATAAAAACTAATAAGTTGACTGATTGTCTACTAAAATGCTCTTAGTTGCAAAAACAATTAATTGCATACGGGTACATTAATTATTATTATTATAAAACACCGTTATGACAATACTAGAGAAACTAATTGAGTAGATATTGTGTTTCACATGTGTTGTTTAATTATTTACTTTACTGTTGTGTTTCACAGGTGTTAACAAACATATGTATATAGTAAGTTGCCTTCTTTCCACATGTTATTAAAAAAAGGTAATACATCAAGTAATGACATATGTTTTCCACCTATGAACTTTCCAAATATTTAGTATATATACATATCTAAAAGGTAGACATTATTTACTTTTCACTTTTAACTATTCTTCTTTCTATGATTATGAGTTCCTTGTTTATAAACTTATTAACCATCTTTTGAATTATATAATTAAATAAGTTACTATAATCATTATACTTTTCTAGGTTCTGATATGTATATAAATGGTTTTCGTGATTGATTTTCTTTTCAATATAATATTTATGTTATACATTCGATTACACATAAACTATTATACTTGTTATTGAAAATTTGAAATCATTGTAAGAATATGATAATCACTTTTTTTGTGAAGTTATAAACATCATTCCTTTATGTTATTTACATATATATGAAACGAGTTAAAAGATCAATATTTGTTAAAATTAGAATATTTTTTTAATGATCCATAAAAAGTTACAAGTTTATATATCATTATGGTTCATACAAATATGAGAATGTTCAAAAAAAATTAAAACTTTATTTATATTATATAACATCAATATTCATCTTAATTACAATGATGTAATTTTTTTTGTTTTTATCATACTGAGAGGCTATCCAAGCAACTATGAACCCTTGTGACGGTGATTACTTTTCAACCCAACTTGAAGTCAGAATTGTTATGAAGTAAACGGGGTTTACAACAAATATAATAAAAAAAATTCTATTGTCATTACTCGTGCTGGAAAAATTAAGTTTATTGAGAAGAATCCATAAAAAATGAAAATATAGGACTGAAAATCTCCAATCATCAATTATATTTAGTGGATTACAATTAGCCGAATGTGTTGAAAACTATTATCGTCCAACATGTCACCAATCTTATATATTTTTTCAATAAATATTTTATATTCAATTTGATTAATTATATTTAATTATTTTTATATAATGTTTCAAGATATTTTGGGACGAATATCCGCTATGCGACTTTTAGAGAATAAACCAGTTGAAAAAAATTCAAATGATGGAGAAAACTTGAGTTTATACTTTAAAACATAAGGATTGTTTATTTAATAAGTTGTTGGTTTTTACAACTATTTTTTATATTAATGGTTATAATTTGTCTGCTTAATATATAAAATAAGAAACCATGATGACATTATCGGGTGCGATAACAAGAGACATTAATATACAAGCAGTTGAAAAAATGATCAATCTCTCTTTATTGTTTTCACAAGTCTTAAAGTCAAATATTTTATGAGTAAGTTAACCACTTTAATTATTATTTATAAACCTGATATGTTTTATATTCGAACCACTTTTAATTTTGTAGAGAAACATTATCTCAACAATACATATTCAATTTTATGTTTTTTAATCCATATAGTTGGCATACGTTTTTCTTCTCCTTTTAGTTTATATTTTTTAGTTTTTCTTGTTTATGTTACTCTTATACTAATTTTGTATTATAGGTATAAGTTCGAATTAATTATTGTAGATTTAAATCTTTTACCTCACATGTTGAGGTGCTTTCCATATTTTTTTTACATGACAAACAAAAAGATGAAAATTTTAAACTGAAAAACAATTTTTCGACTTCAGCATACAGAACCATGTGGAAATAAGGTAAGTATTTTCCGTTTCATTCAAACTTTTAATATCACTATTTATCTAAAATTATTATTAACATATGAGAGTATTCATTCATTTAAATATTAACATTATAATTTCTAACTATAAAATTGTCAATGATATGTTATAATGCGGAATTCACATGGCATACGGCTATTATCGGAATCGATATCGGAGGAGGATGATAGTACGAATCATCTCCAACATGTTTGAAGAAGTTAAAACATATCGAGATGTTCAAAGCTGTACAACACTTGAACAATTAACAAAACCACCAATCATTTGGTAAGTTGCATATCCTACTTGTATATTTCATTATATTCTAACTTTTTTTTAAGTTTGAAATAAAAAATCATCCAACTTTTACTGTTTAGGATAAAAATACACTTTAGCCAATAATATTTTTTTGTTGAGTAAGTAGTTTTAAAGATAACAATACACCTTAACCAATAATAAATTATTTTATTCATTAGGAGGGGTCATCACATATATTAAGAATTTATTTCCACATATAGTAGTGCTTGCAGTATACCCTAGATAATATTTCAAATAACTTTTATAAATTTATACTATTTGATAAATGTTATCAAATAACTGTTATCATTTATACAATTTATACAATTTATACTATATGATAAATGTTATCAAATAACTTTTTCATAAAATATATGAATAGCTTTTGCAGTTCATCTATACAATTTATACTATATGATAAATGTTATCAAATAATTTTTTCATAAATTACTCTGAAAAATATACTTGATTCATACGAATATTAGATAAAATATAAATACATGTAGTTGAGTTTATTAAGACACATATTAAGTTATTTTTACCATTTTGTTTTTAAACATATATTAAAACTAAAACTTAATTTATAAATATATATTGCTCATAATTTGGTTTTACATCTCCATTTTTAATATAAGTGCATTAAGACTTCATTTTATTTTTTGGTTTTGCATTTCCATTCCTTTGAATAGCTGCATTAAGACTATTAGATTTCTAAATCATTTTATTTCAAATTTTTAGATATATTAGTCATATTAAATAAAACAAAATAAAATATATTATGTTTGAAGGTTTAAAATGGAACTTATTGTTAAATGTTACTGTTTATTGGAAAGATGATCGACAAATTTTTTGGACTCTCGTGCCATAAATTAGTTTATGAATATAGATATGATAATCCATTTTTCTATACAAGGTTTAGTTTACCTAAAGATGTGTATGCTTGAGGATGATGTCTTCCCATGTTGAATGTAACACCGTCTATTTCTTTTGAAAAAAAGCGACCAACCTTAATAAGAAAAAAAAGATTACTGGAAGCATCAAAAGAAAACGAATCCCATACGAAAGTAAAAAAAAAGTTCGTTAGATTAAACATTGTTTATGCATGTTTGTAGAAAATCTTTCACTGTTTACTTATGTTTTATATTTTTTTAAACGAATGTGATATAGCATTAAAAGTCCAAACACAAACATTTTTTATTTTATTTTATTCAAATATCTTATATTATTCAAATAAATCCAATTATATTAAGATTTGATTTTATTTTATTTTAGAATATTTATTTTATTTCCTTGTATTCTAATTTAGGGTTTTCAGAAGCTCTTATATAAAGCCTCATATGCCTCTAGTTATTATAAATTTTTTGAATAATATATTTTTATTTCTGAAAATTTCACTATTTGTTACCCTTAGATTATGGTTTCATCATGTTACCCTTGACTTAGGGTTTCATCTATTGTCCCTTCTTTTTTTTTATTTTTTTTATTTCTGTTGCGTCATCAGTTTGGTATGAGATCCTTAGTTCATACTACGGGGCAAACATGTTTCTGAATCCTGATTTCATCTGATTCCATGTCTAAAGAATAAAACACTATATGGTCATAAAGATCTCGAAGATCGTTTGGTATACAGAAGGAGTTTAAGTTGACTACCAATCGTCGGATCAATAAAACTTGCTTATAAAGATGCCATCTCAGACTATGAAGAGGTTTTCAAAATCATTATTTCATCAACTGGACATGGGGATGTTGTCTTAAGGCTATGAAAAAGTTTTCGAAACCATTTTTTCATCAACTGGATGACTTCAATGTGACTTCGAATAAGGAACACTCAGAGAAAAATTTATCTTATTCCGATAAGGTCGACAATTATAATTTCCAATGTAACAATTGAATAAAATAAAATAAAATAATTTTGGTTGTTGATGGTGATGGTGTTGTGAATTCGAGGACGAATTATCATCAACCAGGAGATGTAACCTAGAAAGTTTATTTTATTTTATTTTATTTTATTCAAATATCTTATGTTATTCAAATCAAATACAATTATATTAAGATTTGATTTTATTTTATTTTAGAATATTTATTTTATTTCGAGTTTTCAGAAGCTATTATATAAAGTCGCCTTAAGTTATTTTTTTTAATAATATTTTTATCTCTCAAAATTTCAGTATTTGTTACCCTTGGATTAAGGTTTATACCATTGAATTAGGGTTTCATAAAATAAAAATTATATTAATAGAAAAAGGAATAAAAAAAATATTCTAAAATAAAATAAAATAAAATATTAATATAGTTGGTTTTGATCTGTAATATAAGATATCTTAATAAAATAAAATTAAATTAAATTTGTGTTTGGACTTTCTAGCCTACGTCACCATGTTTGTAGTTTTCTCTTATGTTTTATATTTTGTAAATCTAGTGCTCGTAATCTCTTATTTATTTATGTTTTATATTTTATAAAATAAATATTTGTAAATTTTTATATTTATTTCAGTATAATTTGTAAAACAAATGCTAGTCATTTTTTTAAATATTTATATGATTAAGTCTATATCTTTTTTCAGATATCTAATTTTTTATATATAACCCGTTTCTATTAATTTAATAGTTTACTCGTTCTTCATCCTAAAAATATGTATAAAAATAACTAATTTTGAAATAAAATAGGTGTCAAGACATAATAAACTGAATTAATATTTTTATTTTTATAAAAAGAAAAATGTTTTAAGAGAATAAGATGAAATGATAAAGGACTAAATCATAAATTGCTTCAACCAAAGAAAAGAAAGAAACCATAAATTGGAGCGTAAGAGGCGAATAATCACCCAACAACGCCACCTACTTGCTCACCGCCTTGGGCACAGTGGCTTTTTATAAACCAACGTTCTATATTCATATATATAACTATAAGAGCAGTAAAAATTTCAGACCCAAATCGTCGAACAAGAACTTCTTTCAAGCGTCTCACAATCAATCATCTTGATTGAATCACATCACAAAATTTAAATTTTCTTCGACAACAAACGCAGAGCGATATCATGGTGGAGACAAGAAGCAGTTCTTCAGCCTCCAAGCGCCGTTCTCCTCCGGCACAATCCTCTCCTTCCTCCCACAAACGATCCAAGGTTTGGGTTATCTACTTGTATCCCTGCATGTATCTATCACATGTTCTCGAATCAATTGATGTTTCTTTGATGTTTTTATTCATCTTCTTTTTTTATCTGAACGCCAATTTTGGACATAAACCCTAGGTTTCCGAACCGGTCTCGTCATCGACGGAAGAGTTGGCGGTAGGGAATTCGGCGCTGGATAAGGATCCGGGTATTGAATCGAAGCGTCGTTCACCTGATCCGACCACCACTGATGCCGTTAAATCAGGCGCCGAGAATTCTCCTGACGCGGAAGGCGATGGGTTGGCTTCCGAAGCCGCCCAAAGTCAAGGTTTAGTGTTTTTGCATGTGTTTTGGTTTTTGATTTATATGGAAATGAACTGTCTTTTTCGTTATCTTGATGTGCTTTTCTTTTGGGTTTTGTGGGGTTTAGGTGAAGCTGCGTTGGATGTGGATGCGGAGAAAGGAAAGGCAAAAGATGCCGTGTTGAACGGTCGGTCGAGGAAGAGATCGTCCAAACAAGCAAATCCGAGTTCAAATGTCGCATGGGGGAAACTAATATCTGAGTGTTCTGAGGTGGGTTTTTACTTATGCAGTAATTTTTTTAAAAAATAGTTTGAGTGATCTATTTGTTTTAAAGTATGCACATTTTTGACAGATCTTAGATTCTCTGATTCAAAGATAAGAAATTGCAGTGCCGATCAAGTTTCTGTTATTTTCTCTAAACCAAAATGCAATGCCAATACAGTTTGGACATGTTTGGTTTTATTAAATTTATCAGTTATCCTATCATTGTTTTTAATATGGGAGAGCTATGCATATTCGAAAAGAAAACGAACTTCCTTAGAGATCTTTCATGGTTCTTCTTACTTTCTTGCTAGTGTTGATTGGTATATCAGAATCTATTAGTTATGATACATAGACACGTGGGTGCCCAGAAGTAGTTGATAGCTGTTTGAAGCTTGTCTCTCAAGCTTCAGTTTCCTTCTTACACTTTGATGTTGGGTTTTCCAGCTATACATATGAAGAAACTGACTTCTTTAGAGATCTTCTTTCGCCGTTCTCCTAGCTTTTGACTGAATTCATGTCGATTAATATATCAGACTCCTTTAGTTATGATAAATATACATGTGGGTGGCCGGAATTAGTTGATTGTTTTTTTGAAGCTTGTCTCAGGCTTCGGTTTCCTTCCCACACTTTGATGTTATGTTTTCCAGTTATCCTACCCAATACGGTTTTAGTGCCTAAGTTAATGGAAACTGGTTTGAGCTATATCTTTCAGTGGTCTTACTTAATATGGTATGCTGGTCCCTTGTCTTCCTTATATATTGACTTAGGAGTTTTCTATCCTGTAATTTCATCTGCTCTTTTGGCTGACATATTGGGTATGTAACTATGTATTAAGATGTCTTGTTACTGATCTCAGACTCCTCACGTTCTCATGCACGATGCACTTTTCACTGTCGGCCGAAGTCATCAGTCCAACTTGTGTGTCAAAGATTCATCTACTAGCTTGCATCTGTGTAAACTGAGACACATTGAGGTACGTTATTTTAACTAGTTTTCATTTATTAGCTATACGTAGAAGCAGAGAAAGCCCGTCTGATCTGTACATCTTCCTCTTCTTTGCAGAATTCATTCCCACCAGGTGCATCATTAGAAATTTTAGTAGGTGAAGGTGTGCAAGTGAACGGTAAGGTTCAAGAAAAAGGTGTCGGTGCTATGTTATATGGGGGTGATGAGGTGGTTTTCGGTACTTCTGGAAAACATGCTTATGTATCCTTTTCGGGTGTTTTTTTTTAAAATGTGTATTCTAAGTGTTCATAACTGTCTTTCTCCTAGATTTGATTCTAGCCTGTAAACACTTGGTTACATCATTTAGCTTCAATGCGTTTTGATCAATCGTCAATAGATTTTCTTTGACCGGTTGACAATCAGGTTTTTCAGCCGCTCAGAAATGGAAACAAAGTTGTTCCAGGCTTAGCCTTTCAGTCTTCAATAAACATTTTTGAACCTCAGGAGGCTACTCCAAAAGGGATGCATATTGAAGCTGGATCAAGAGATCCCTCAGGTGATGCTGGAGCATCTATACTATCATCTTTTTCAGATTTAGGCAGAAATTTATCCATGTTCCCAGTACCCTCTAGAACAAGTGATGCTGTACATCAAAATGTGGAGATGCCCGGACTACCTTCTGGTTGTGATGATGGTATTTCAGATATTGATATGAAGGATGTTTACTGTACTAATGATCAAGCTGGGGCATCTTCAATGCTAAAAACTGCCGTTCCAGCCGCAGACCCTGTTGATGACAATTTGAAATTCGACGACCCTAGTGTGGATGCTATTGCTGTTACAACGACACCTGGGAAGCCGTGCTTACATGGCCATGCTGGTTCATCTTCTAAACATGACTTAAGTAGCAGCTTTACCAAAATAGACGAACCGACAGAAACTAAAGAAGTAGATAAGGAGCTTATCTCACTATCAAATAGTCGAAAAGCCTATAAAGATAATTTGCAAGAAAGAATAGTTCATCCGGCTGATATAGAAGTCTCTTTTAACCAATTCCCATATTTCTTAAGGTGTGTGACAATCTTTTATTTTACATAATGTTGCACCCATATTATTTTTCTGAGTTATTTTTCTTATTATGTCTTATTCTCTTGCTCTCTTTTACAATTGTAGTGATACAACGAAAAATCTCTTGATAACTTCGACTTACATTCATATGAAGTGTAATGAATTTGCAAAGTTTGCATCAGACATGCCTACATTATCGCCTCGTATATTGTTATCTGGGCCAACTGGTAGGATTACTCTTTCTATTACTTTTTCTTTTTTCGGTATTCTACTTTTCCTTTCTATAACGTTTGTTTACTTTTTGAATTTTGAATTATGTTTGAAGCCTTTGTTATTACTTCTGAGGATGGTGTTCTAAAACTTAAATATGTATGGCTAGGTTCCGAGATATATCAGGAGACATTGGCGAAGGCACTTGCCAATCATTTTGGGGCCAAATTACTGATTGTGGATTCTCTTTTTTTGCCTGGTGTAAGTCCCAGTTTAACAATCTCACTGTTGTTTCTAGCCCTGTTCTAATATAGATGCGTACATATATTATCTTGAACTGTAACACCAGGTTTGAATTTTATGGGGAAATATAATTAACCAGGAAATGATGGTGTAGGTATGTTATTGAGCTCTGTTAGAATATTCTCCTACCTAGTGCGGGGAATATTCATGGCTAAATCCGTTGAAAATTAAATATCAACGATACTTTCTACGGACTAGATTTTCCCTGCTCAAATCATTAAAATAACAAGACCTGCAATATTGAAAATCTTTCTCCTTTGTTTTTTCTTATGATATAACGTGTAATGGTCAATCTATTTGTGGTATGTTTATCATGTTGCGTCTAAAGCATTCGTTTAATAAATCCAGGGACTGACATCAAAGGGAGCTGATTCTGTGAAGGAGAGTTGTAGAGCTGATAGAGTTTCTGTGTTTGCTAAACGAGCTGCACAGGCCGCATACCGAGCCGCACATGCTACAAGAATTGCACAACAAGCTAGATACCAAGCTGCACGGCAATCTGCTCGAGTTCCCAATTTAAAGCATAAAAAATCAATATTGAGTATTGAATCTGATATAAGAGGTGATTCAACAGTAAGCTCTCAGGCTATGCCAGTGAATGAAGCATCAACTGCATCCTCTAAGATTCGTACATTTAAAGCAGGCATGCTGTTTCTTCCTCTGTTTCCTTTACTATAATTATTGCTGTTTTACCTGTTTTTTTGTTAATCTCGTTTCTTCAATGTCAACCTGAAATATTGTTTAAATATTTTCAGGCGACAGAGTAAAGTTTATAGGTTCTGCACTTTTTGGTCTGCAATCTCCATATGGGTATAACTTTATTTCGTAAATTGTGCTGTTCTCCATTTAACTGCATCTTTATTTGCTGTTTAGAATGTAATGTATTAGACTTGGTGGTTTGAGCATTTTTATTTTTAGTTAAAGGAATGGATCTTGCTTGTTGCAAAGTTATGGATCTTGCTTGTTGGTTGTTTGAGCATTTTTATTTTTAGTTAAAGGAATGGATCTTGCTTGTTGCGTGAAGAAGAAAACTGAGAAATGGATGCTATCTTCATTCTCGTTTCTTTGGAAAACCTGCACAGTCGAGCATGTCTATTTCCAATTCTGGTTATAAAATATGTGTATGCATTGAACTTGGGGCTTTGTTTGATATACAATATCGAGTCGTGTAACCTTAAGATTTTGGGCAGGGAACCGGATTTGAGTAAAGGACCCACAATTGGTCTTCGCGGGAAAGTTCTACTTGCTTTTCAACTAAATAGTCACTCAAAAGTTGGTGTTAGATTTGATAAACCAATAACAGAAGGCACTGATCTAGGTGGTCTTTGCGAGAAGGATCATGGTTACTTTTGTACTGGTACTAATGCATTCCTTCATAAAAGAGATAGCACTGACCTTTGCTAGTTGTAATGCAAAGTTGTGTTACTAACAACTACGATTTATGCTGTGCAGCTGGTTCACTCCGCTTAGATAGTTCAAGAGGTGATGATGCAGACAGGCTTGGTATTAACGAACTTTTCGAGGTAGGTATTTTTATTTTTTAGTTGACTTTGTTGTTGGCTATCTTGTTCCAAGTACTAAATCTTGAAGTTTACCATTGCAGGTTGTTTCTAGTGAAAGTAAAGAAGGTCCCTTGATATTGTTTGTAAAAGAAGTAGAGAAAGTTATGGCAGGAAGCTCTGACATGCACTTAACCTTAAAGAGTAAACTCGAAAGCTTACCAGACAATGTTGTTGCCTTGGGTTCCCATACTCAGGACAACCAGAAAGAGAAGGTGCGCATTTTGAGTTTCTGCTAGCGGTTATACTTATTGGGCAATGTATACTTTTCTTATTAGTGAGTTATTTTTGCTTACCGATTGATGAGTCTGAAGTTTGTTTTTCAGTCTCATCCTAGCAGTCTGTTTCTCACGAAGTTTGGAAGCAGCCAAACAGCATTGCTTGACCTGGCATTTCCGGTATAGATGATGCTGATGACTTTATTGACTATATTCAAACAATTACTCTTTTTCTATATGCCTGCTATACTTGTTTGTCAATACTGTTTGGTTATATTTATATTTGTGTTTATGTATTTTGCATGATCTTGACCAATTATATTTTTCTTTTCTAGAACTGCTCTGCAAATCCTTTAAACTTAATGTACGACTGGGAAAAAAGCGGTTATATATTTTTTATATTATGTCCAAAAGTTTTGGTTATTGTTCGAGTTATTAGGAGCTGAACTATTGTTTGTTCAAAATTTTGTATAGGCTTCACAAACACCATCAATTGTTAGTATAAAACTTTTAAGGAAAAAGATTGAACTTGACTTTAAAGGATGCGTTTAAATAATATTTGTAAAAGGTGTTTCAAATGCAGAAGTGCTTTCCTTTTAAAAAAATGAGAATTGACTTGTTTTTAATCCCTTTCAGAAGTCCTGGATTGCCCACTTCTTCAAAACATAGAACTGAGGCATGCAATTAGTCTTTTAGAAATTTTAAGCAATAGTTTCTGTACAGAGCAGATTACTAAGTTCTATGAAAGAAATTAACATGTTTAATATATCAGTTAATCTCCGAAACTCGTTTTTCTACTGGATCAGTTGAAACAAGTCAACCGACTAGGAGTAGTGCCTGTTTCTTTTTTTCGTTAGCCAAACTTTTCAGATGGCTGTATTTACGCGTGATAATTTTTTCGTTACTCTGAGCTCTATGGCATTGCTTGCATGTTCTTTGAAGATCTGAAAGAAATATTGGTAGTTTGATATATTATCATTTGCAGGACACTTTTGGTAGGCTGCAAGACAAGTGTAAGGAGATTTCCAAATCAATGAGGCAAATTATGCGGTTGTTTCCCAACAAAGTAGCAATCCAACTACCTCAGGTGTTATTTTCAGCAGTATCTTCTCAAAAAAAAGTTAATTGTCTAATGAGAACAAAACATAATTACGAATTCTGAAATATGACAGGAGGATGATTTACTTTCGGACTGGAAAGAAAAATTAGAACGTGATACCGAGGCTATGAAGGCTCAGGCTAATATCACTAGCATTCGCTCAGTGAGTTTTATTTGTTAATTAAAATTCTTATTCATTTCTGATGTTAAGTTTAGTTTCTCTTATTTGACACCATCTATGCGTATTGGACCTCAGGTTCTATGCAGGTGTGGTTTGGATTGCCTTGACCTTGAAACTTTGTGCATCAAAGATCAATCCCTTTCACCAGAAAGTCCGTTGCTCATATTCTGTTCTCTTAATATCCATGTCACAAAAGTTACTTTCTTGATTATATGCTGATTATTTTCTGTATCAAAATAGGTGCGGAGAAAATTGTAGGCTGGGGTCTTAGTCACTCTCTAATGCATTGTTCAGAACCTTCCTTTAAAGATGCTAAACTTGTGGTATCAGCTGAAAGGTTAGTAATATATATTCTATCTAGTGTCTAATAATTACTTACTTGAATTTATACATGAGTAGCTTCTCTTTTTGTGTATTGACAAGTTCTTTTTGCATTGACAATTCTTTTTGCGATCTATGTTGCAGCATTATGCATGGCCTAAATATATTAAAGAGCTTGAATACCGAAAGCAAGAACTCGAAGAAATCTCTAAAGGTAAGTTTGCTATATGTATATGAATACACTAACTTTGCGGTAGAAATCTTTTGTTACTTTTGAGAAGCTTAGTATTCGATTACATTTTAAATTTATCATTTTCGATATTAAAAATTAGTCTTCAAGTGGTTTCAGGATGTAGTCACTGAGAATGAGTTTGAGAAGAAACTCCTGGCTGACGTTATTTCTCCAAGTGACATCGGTGTTACTTTTGCTGACATCGGAGCATTAGAAACTGTAAAGGATACTCTTAAGGAGTTGGTGATGCTTCCTCTTCAAAGGCCAGAATTATTTTCAAAAGGGCAGTTGACAAAGGTTCGTTGGTTGCCTATATTTTTGTAACCTTGTTCCGTGTGATATGCATCCGTGTTTTCATCAGTTTTTCATCTATATAACATTTCTCTTCTCACAGCCTACAAAAGGTATACTCCTTTTTGGGCCGCCTGGTACTGGAAAGACGATGCTAGCAAAGGCTGTTGCAACAGAAGCTGGTGCAAACTTCATCAATATATCAATGTCCAGCATTTCTTCGAAGGTATTAATTAAGCCTGATTCAACTGACTTCTAACTACTTATGTAAATTTGTTATTTCTCACTATAAGTTTTATGCAACCTAAAACTCTTGATTGCAGTGGTTTGGTGAAGGGGAGAAGTACGTGAAAGCAGTGTTCTCTTTAGCTAGTAAAATAGCTCCTACCGTTGTTTTTGTTGATGAGGTACCTTCAAAGTAATTTGAAGTCTCTTGATCAATTTTTTTGGTTTGCTTCTCTCAATAAAAAAGTTATATTTGGTTTTTCAGGTTGATAGTCTTTTGGGAAGACGTGAAAATCCAGGAGAACATGAGGCAATGCGTAAGATGAAAAATGAATTCATGGTTAATTGGGATGGTTTACGCACAAAGGATAAGGAGCGGGTACTGGTACTTGGTGCTACAAATAGGCCTTTTGACCTTGACGAGGCAGTTATTAGAAGGCTTCCTCGAAGGTGACCATCGCTTTTGCTATATTTTATCATAGGTATGGTTTGCATTTCTGAAGTCTTTGTTTTGTGTGTGTAGATTGATGGTCAGCTTGCCAGATACTCAATGCAGAGAGAAAATTTTAAAAGTTTTGTTAGGTAAAGAAGAATTGGCACCTGATGTGCATCTAGAAGCAGTTGCGAATATGACTGATGGCTACTCTGGAAGTGACCTCAAGGTTTGCGATTCTTTTTCTCTATTCAGGTGCCTTCATTATTGACACCACCTTTTGTGTTCCTTAATAAAATGATTTGGTTGCAGAATTTATGTGTGACTGCAGCACATTGTCCTATACGGGAACTTCTTGAAAAAGAAAAGAAGGTTAGTCTTTCATTTAAATATCTCTGTTGTAATTCTTGGCGTTAAAACACTCGGCAATCACGATGACAAACAAAATTTCGTAGTGAATATCAGTGCGTCAGACCTGGATCTAGATTTTTGATACATACTTATATCCATATTTGATCCCGGGTTTGATTCACACTAACTGAAACTGACCTGCTTAACTGGATCTGATCTGGTGTCAACCTATAATCTAGAATTCTGTATTATATAAAGTTTGATTTAAAAGTATTTATAGTTCCTCTGTGTAGTAGACTTGGATTGTTCCACTATGCACTCTTTCATATTCAAATCTGATTGGTTTGTCCAAAGTCCAAATCCTATATATAGTCACCCCTCTTAAGCTTACGGTTGATATTCACCTTTAATTAGATTCTATTGAGCAGATGTTTTATTCGATGCATTTCAGGAGAAAAATAAAGCGTTGACTGAGGGTATTCCTTTACCTGCATTGTATGGCAGTGGCGACGTCCGTCCGTTGAAGATGGAGGATTTTAAATTCGCACACGAACAGGTATATTCTTTTTGACATGTAAAAACAAAACTTGGCATAAACATTACGAAAGAACAAATCTTTAACTATTTCTTTTGTTTTGTCTCGTATTAAATGCAGGTGTGCGCGAGCGTATCATCAGACTCGAGGAACATGAACGAGCTTATTCAATGGAATGACCTCTATGGTGAAGGTGGATCCCGAAAGACAAACTCTCTAAGCTACTTCATGTAGGAGAGAGAGAGATAGCACGACAGTGTCATATGTACAGTGCAATCTGCTCTTAATATAATAGAGTTTCCTTTTCGAGCATTTTTGTGGCTTTGATTCTGCCCTTTTTTTTTTCAAAACCAAGTAGGTCTAGTTTCTGAATTTAAAAGAACATAGAATTTCTGTTTCTTTCGTTGTAAACATTTCATAATTATAGTTAAAAGAAAAATAGTGGCTATTCTTTTATATATTTAATTTTGGTGTTTGGTTTTTATGTATATGCATATAATATTTTTGGAATTTTCAACTTTATGTTTAGGTTATTATCATTAGGGGTGGCAAACAGTTCAAACCGCTACCCGTGGCTAGTTTAGCATTACTCATCAGAAGATCCATTTAGGGACATGTTATCAAAGTATTTTATAATATTATTTAAAATAAATTTGTAAGTGTTAATTGATTCTTTTTTTTTAATAAAGGACTTTTATTGCAACTAAAAGAAAGTTCAGACCCTCTTAGGTAAAATTACAAAAAATTGAAAAACAATAAAAAATACATCATCTTCCTCCTTTCCTCCAATCGAAAGCCCTAATCAGAAAACCCTAATTTCTCATCCTCAAGTAGCCCAATTGAATGCTTTCTAAAAGGATAATCGCCTTCAAGCTAGCAGGCACATCATCACTATCATACTCAATATCCCTTTGAACTCTAAGAACTTCTTTAGCTAACCAATCTGCTCCAAAGAGACGTGCTTGATCACCATTTCAGGAGAGATCAATTTTCTGCAACAACTAAGCAAAGGCTCAAGAAACCAGATCGAGCAACCATTTTGAAGTAGATTGACAACAACATTCGAATCCACCTCCACGTCCACCCTTTTCAGACCAAGCAAACTGCAAAGCTTCAAGCCATCGAAGAGCGCTCGACATTCAGCGATGAGAGGTGTAGCCTTGCCATACAACCTTCCAATGGCTATAATCAAGCTCCCACTGCTGCTCCTTATCAATAATTATGGCAATTAAATTCTAAAAAAATATAATTGTAATATGATTTTGATATGTTTGATTATATTTATATATTTAAGATATTTTGTTTAATATTAGATAGATATTAAATATATATACATCTAACTGGATTTTGATTATAAATTTCAATATTATTGAAAATATTTTTACGATTATAAAATTAATAATTTGATTGTTTTAAACAAGATATCGTAAATAAGATAATTGTAATATGAACATACTAGATATGTAAGATATTTTATTTAATATTAGGTACATATTTTAATATATACATATTAGACATTTAATTGTATTCAGATTTTTAAATTATTAGGAAGATCTTAAAGTGTGTATGTTTAGATGATTTAAAATAGTTTATTGTATTTTCGAACTATTCAATATTTGAAGTATAAATTTAAAGTTTTTAGAATTGTATAAGTATATGCACAAACATAAATTACTTGTAAAAAGCAAAATAAAAATTGAAATTGAAAGAAATTTAAATAACATTTAATAAAAATTAGAAGCAAAACAAACAATTCATTAATAATAAAAACAAAACAAGTAACATAGTTGTTTAATCAAATAAAAAAGAAAACATTACAACGAAAATGCTTAATACAATCAAATGTAAAAAACTAAGGAGCTTCGTTGTTGTTGTTAGGTGGTGGACCTTGCAAATGCATGTTCTCCATCATCTGTCGCATATACTCCGACTGTTTGGCTTGAGAGTTTGCAAATCGCGCATTCCATTGATCTTGTCTATCATGCCACTGGTTGTATTCACCATACCACTGATGCACGTGACCAAGTTGATCATTCACCCCTACCTGCCACTGCTGTATCTGGCTAAGCTGGTCATTTACCCCCCTTGCCACTCCGTATATTGACCATGCCACTCCGTAAGTTGAGTATGCGCCCAGTGGATATAATCCATCTGCTGCTCATGCGAATGCTCAGCAAATTGGCGGTCAGAACTTCTTTCTTGTCGCGGTAGTCCAGAAGAACCACCAATAGCAGTTGGATCGAAAGGCGGCTGAATTTGTTGCTCAGAAGGTGGATTTTGCGGTCAAATCAGATCCCTGCGTAGAAGTTCGGTTTCAAAGCGCTAATAATCTCCAAATATGTTATTTCGTATTTGATTCGGTCAACTCACGTCCCATCTTTTAACGAATAAACTTCTTCCCTGCTTTGTTGGATACTTCCCTGGACTTTACCCCGGATCGCCAGCTAAGGCCTTCTACCGCAGCGGGTTTGTAAGATTGTTTGCATCCTATATATCATTCAACTCGGGCCTATGGTGACGTCATGCCTGCCATTTTGATATCAACTCTTCATCCCAAGTGTATATCTCCTGCAATTTCAAAGAGTTTCTACCTATAACACTAGTTAGCCTAACCTTCATCGGAGTGTACATACTCACATCAACTCATTTCGAAACAAGCAAATGACTCACTATCATCCCATAAGGTAGTTTATCAGTCTCACACCTCATAGCCATATTTCGAATCATCAAACTAGGTAAATTAATTCTTCCCTCATTTCGCACGATAAAAGCACTTAAAATGTTTGAATATATGAAAGCTGCAAATCATTGTTACTAAATGGAAGAAATAAACTATTTACCAATTTCAAAGCTAATTTCCCATTAGCATCCAAATTACTTCTTATGGCTCGAAATTTACCGTTAATTTTTGGAGCCTCCAAACCACAACTGAGAAGCTCTACTGCTTCGTCGTAGGACATAGGCCAATCAGCAGCCCAGCCCGAACGAGGATAAGTGATGGAAGGTAATTTTTTACCGGTATATGTATGATGGGTTGGAACGAAAAACAGTTCTTCAAAATCAGTTTCAAAAAAACTATAAACATCACCATCAATTAAACAACTCATTCATACACCTCTACCATCTGGATCATTCTCAATTAAACGTGCGGTGGCATAAAACTTGCGTACTAATTCGATATACCATTCACAATTGAATCTAGCGATTGTCATCAAATCTATGCCATCATTATGTTCAAGAAGTCTGAATTTTTTTTGCATACCTTCAACTTGGATCAGTTCATCGTAATCCAAATACATACACACCCATAATTTGGTTACACATCGTGGTGCTAGCGGATTACGGACGCGAACCTCCCCTTCACCGTGCTGTTTGTAAGTCGCGTTATCCGATTCCTCTACCTCTTCATACCCCGAATCTCTTTCGGCATTCGTTCTTCGTCTCGAGGATGATTAATCATCTCCTCCACTCTTCCGGGCTTGCTTTGATTTTCTCAAAAACATTCTCCCGTAAAAAAAATTGTGTTTGAAAATTATAAAGAAAATATAGAGAGAGAAGTTTAGGTAACTAGAGAGAGATTGATGGTGATGTGAAAAATTGTAGGGTGTAGGGGTTGTAATTATAGCCTTTTTTAAATAACCGTGGATGACGTCATCCATGATGTCATCCGTGCGGGCCATCTGGACAATAGTCCGGATGGTCAGCATGGACTAAACTATCAACGGCTAGTTTATTTAACTAGCCGCTGATTTTATCCGGGAATTCTATGGATGACCCGAATTTCCACTCCGGGCGTCCGGACGCCCCGAACAATTTTTTTTTCCGAAGTTTTTAAATTGTTTTTAATGGATCTCCCCTATAAATAGAGGAGACTCTAACTCACAAAATCCACTCTACATCTCTATAAATCTCTCTATTTGTTCTAGATATTCTATAAAACTCAAATTTCTTATTTTACATATTGTAGTTCTACTTTCGGAATTGTTCGATTTTTTTTCCGCAAATTATTTCTATTTGATAAAAACACTTAAATAACGTTGAGATAACATTATAATAGCTCAATTAAGAGCTTCATATAATTTATCATGTTATTTACTTGTTGTAGTTATTTAAATTAGTTCTTTTAATTCTAATTTTATTAGTTGTTATTAGTGCAAATTTAGTTTTTATTATTTGCGATATTAATTAGTTTCGATTAGTATTTTATTGCATATCTTAAAAAAACGTTGTTTTAAGTTTTAAAATGTCTCTAAAACGTAGAAATACTAATGTTCACTCACCCGCTAGTGTGGATCTCAATCCCTATGATGATTTTCCTAGAGACTCCCCTCACGTTGACACACTTTCCTCCCACGAAAGTGGTGGTGGAAGTACTAGTGGTGGATCAAGATCTTGTAAGAAGACATCTTGGATTTGGAAACACTATATTGTATCAGATGATGGTTTATCTAGTATTTGTAAAGAGTGCAATAAAAGTTATCTTCACATAAGTGGAAATATAAATATGGGCACTAGCACTATGGTAAAATATTTTAAAAAAGATGAAATATATGGTCCTACAAAACCTAACCCAAATAATGTTTGCATAAATCCTCAAACAGGTCTTCCTTTTGAGTTTAACCACGATACGTATAGGAAAGAAACAATGATTTATGCAATTGGTAGTTTACAACCATTTACTTATGCGGATACTTGGAGATACGAAAATTGGATGCAAGCTAGGGTAAACCCACAAGCAAAACGCATCCCATGTAGCTCTTTGCGATCGCTGGCCTTTAAATATTTTTTAAAAATAAAAAAAGACATTATTCAAACTATGCTAACTTTGCCATGGAATGTTTCGATTACTAGTGACATAACTACTTTTACTGATTTTGATATGTTATGTGTTGTTACCCTTCATTGGATGGACACCGAATGAGTACTCCAAAGGAGAATTATATGGTTTGAATCTATTGGTCACTATAACGCCCAATTAATTAGGGAGAGTATGGTTGAATGCATGAATATTTATGGAATTAAAAATAAGATTACGTCTATTTCGTTCGATAATACATCTGCTAATTTGAATGCTATAAAATTGCTTAGACAAGATTGCACTCCCATTTTTCCTAAATTGTTTCACACCAGATGTTTATGTCACATATTTCAATTAGTTGCGAAAGATGGAATAAGGAGGGGTTTGGATGATTATATTGCTCTTATTAAAAATGAGATCCCATTTTGTACGACCTCCGCTGCTAAAAAAAGAGCATTTAAAACACTTGTTATTGAAAATGGGAAACAATATAAGAAACTTATATTAGATGTCGAAACTAGATGGAACTCTACTTATGCAATGCTTGCACGTGCACATGTTTTTAAAGAAGATATTATGACGCTTTATAATGCATCTTATCCTCATACAGTTATTGAAAAACAACATTGGACATATTGTGCACACATGTTAAGATTTTTAAAACTTTTTAACGAAAACACTCTAACATTTTCTTCACAAAATCAACCTAATGCTCATTTGGCCCTTTTCACGATTACTAATCTTGCCATGCATATGGATGAATTTACATCAAATTTTGTATGCGTAGACATGATGCTCCACATGGAATTAAAGCTCACAAAGTATTTTCATCAAATCCCTATGGCTTATTCAATTGGTTGCATTTTGGATCCTTTTTCACGGAAAGATCAATTTGGATGGCTACTTAGATGCTTTTATCGATCCGTACAGTTTTCTGAAAGTAGTCCACCGGAAGATCCAGTTAACCCTGAAGGGTATATTGCCAGCGTATATGAATGTATGCATACTATGTATGATAAGTATGCTGAAAGATATAGATTAAATACAACTACAAATGTAAGGAGTAGTAACAATAGGGGTAGAGAGAGATTTTCTACTAACTATGTTCAAATGGAAATGTTACGAAGCAATGAATTTACAGAAACCTCTCAATCTGATAATGAGTTGTCTAGATATTTGAGCACTAGGTTTGATTTTACGAATTTTCTCGACCGTGGTATTGAAGATATCATAAGATGGTGAGGTACCAAAACTAAAGAGTATCCTATTCTTTGCATATTTGTTAAAGAGATTTATGCAATACTTATGTCTACAGTTGCAAGTGAGTGTGTTTTCAGCCAAACGAGGTTGCAATACAAGACTAAGAGAACAAGATTGACAGACAAAGCACTTGGAGTGTTTATGGCAGTCAAGGATTGGACAGCGGCGGATAAAAGGATGCAAGACAGAGAGTTTAGAGACTAAGTGAATGTAGACGACATCTTCGAAGATTATCCGGATGATTATGAAGATACACTTGAAAAGAAATTATGGAAGAAAACAAAGCTGAAGATGAATCAAGTGAGGACGAAGACGAAGATTTTACTTACGAAGAAGGCGAAGCTGAAGATGAATGATGTTTGTAATAATTTTTTACTATTTTGTATTTTAATTTGAAAACATTTGTACAACTCCTGGCCCGCAAGAGTATAAACCGTGAATGGCTAAATAAAAAAATATATTTACCTTTTATTATAATAACAACAATTGTATTATGATATACTTATAAGATCTGATTTTGGTTCAAAAAATAATAACAAACACTTCACAATAGTAATCAAAATGTAATATTAAAATTATAACCATAAAATTTGTAATATTTAAACATGATATGATATAGTTTTGGTTTATAACATAATATCAACACTACTAATATGGGATCCCAAAACATAATAATAATATTCAAAATGTAATAATAACATAAGTAATATTTAAAATTTTGGTTTATATAATAATTACAACACTTAAAATATTAATAACCAAAACAAATTAATACTAACCAAAATGTAATAATAATTTTACATTATCTCAATATTTTTTAAATGTAATTTAAGATATGATTTTGGTTATAAAATAATTAAAACTTATAATATTTAAGCATGGCGGATTGTCTCCGGATTATACTTCTGCCGATTTGCAGTTTTGACGGGTTGTACTTCTGCCGGTTTGCAGGCGGATTATTACTTATGCAGTTTCAACAATTAAACATGTCGGCCAGTTTACAATTCTACTGATTTACAGTTATGATAGGTTGACAGGTTTCAGTTTAAACAGACCAGATTCCTAGATTACCCACCAAATTATTAACCGTTTTCTAGTTTTTACCAACAGTTCCACAACAGTGTTGATTCAATGTTTCTTCAGTCAATATTGCCGAGGTAATCCAGTGTCTTTTTGCTTCTTACGTTGAACTCCTTTATTGCTAATTTCGAGAAAGACAAAATTTGAAAGATTGGTGTAAGTGGCTGGCTAGTTGTTGTCATATTCATAATTTAATAATATATTTTATTTTGGTTCGTTGAATATAGAGCATTTTCTGCGTCAGCTGCTAACGTGTGGTGATAGTTGTAGGCTAATAGCTTATTTATCAGATTTTCAAGTTTTTGTCGGTCAGCAATTTAAAAATATTGAAAATTGTAGCAGTCCTATTAAATGGAACCGGACTGGGTAAAATTGGACCATTTCGCTTTTTGATAATAAGGCAGAAAAATAGTGTGGTTCGGTTTTAGTTTTAGCCAAAAACCAAATTAACAGAGTACCATATAGGGGATAGGTTTTTTGGTTTGGTTTTCGGTTCTGTATCTTCTATTTATTTAGAAGGTTTAATTTTTGTTCTCGAGTTGGTATGGGTGAATTTGAGAATTGATCCGGTTGAACATAGTTATTTTATAATAAAAAATTGTTTGAAATTGAATCGAAATAAATCAAAGATTATTTTATAACTAGAAGAATTTTTTGATTCGAATTGAAATGAGAATAAGATAGTTGTTTTGCAACTAAAAAACCCGTTGGAAACATAACAAAAAACCGTATATATTTAAAAGTACTATCAAATGTTCGATCTTTATAAGTACTAACCGAACCGAAAATTGTAGATATTTAAAATAAAAAACTGTACGTGTGCGATATATTTATAGAAATAAAATCTAACTGAATATGCTATTTTGGTTCGATTCGGTTCTTTGGTTTCATATCTATAAACGGATATGCTTCTTCAATTTCATATCTATATAGTTGATGGACCGTTAAATAATTTGAATGCAGACCGACTTTTAACTATTTTGTATAATTTAATATATATTTTTTTCAACTAATTTGTTTTATTATAAAACTATTTAGATACATGATTGGTGGACTTAGCACACTACATCAAAAATTCAATTGAACTAAAGAAAGATGCCTAAGGACAAAAGGAGCCGCCGAAACTAAACTTTGTCTTTTACAATTAACAAAAGCAAAACCAGAACTGGTTTCAGACGAAAAACCCCGATTTGAGGATAGATTTTGCCGGAGTCGGTCGAGAGATAGCTTGAGGCAGATAAGCACGGAGACAAAGACCGAATAATCATGGAGTTTATTCTGTCTCTTCAACTCTTATGTAGTCGATTTCTAAACTTTCTAGAAGGATTATTGCTATGAGGCGATTATGGATACAGTTTGAATCAAGGTCGATGTCCGAACCGATTTTGAGAGTTTTCTTCGCTAACCAATCTGCAGCAACATTCCGTTCGCAGGAGATTTGAGTGAGATCCATCGTAGAGGATATCAAGGATCTGCAGCACTTAATGATTAGCTCCAGATACCACAGATAGTTTCTTTTTAGAATCATCTCAGTGAGTAACGCTAAATCTGTTTCAATATCTAGCAATGTAATCCCTTTATTGTGACATAGCAGTAGCTCGTCTAATAGAGCTCTACATTCAACAACTATAGCAGACTGTTTATCATAAAGCCTCCCATACCCTACTACAAGATTACCATAATTATCCCGAATCAACCCTCCTCCGCTAGCTTCTCCATTATAGCAATTGGCACCATCGATATTTAGTTTATATTTGGTTGACTTTGGGAGTTTCTATTTCATAGATAAAACAATTCTGGGCTTAACCAAATGATTTAAAGAGCCCATAAAATGTGCTTTTCTAGCATCATTATACCAGTGCTTTCTTTTGAGCAAGTGAGCTTGATCAAACCATGTAATCATGTTAATCACTTGATCAGATAACACTCGATACATAATTATGATTTAGGTGTTTTCTTCTGTTTCTATCAGCCCGGATATTCCACGAAATAACTATTGGTAGAATAGTTATGATATGAACATCCTTTGCAGATGACTAAAACCAAGACCGAATCATATGAGGGAAAATCATATTTCTTCTTATTAAAATTTTGAACATGGAAGCAAAGAAAATCCTGACTTCCCAAGCTTTAGTACAGTTTATGAATGTGTGATTAGTAGTTTCAATGTTTTCGCAATGTTGACACTTTGAAGCTAAGTGAAAGCCCTTTCTCTACATATTAGAATCAGTATGAATCCAGCCATAGATTGTTTTCCAAACTAAAAAAGAGTTTTTTTTCTGAAGTGATCGAATTCCATATCTTTGCGAACAAAGAAGATTTGTTAGCTTTTTTCCTGATAAACCTCCAAGTATGTTTGGTATTGGAATTTCCAGTAGATAACAATGGCCATTTGATAGTATCCTTTGAAGAATTTAAGGAATTATTCTTTATCAATTCAATTGTTGCAGATGGAAAGATTCCCTGAATTATGTCTAAATCCCAGTGCCTACCAATCTATAATTATTTCACTTGAGTTGGAAAATTCTAAAATCTATTAACACTGGAATTAAACAAAATGAATGGGTTTGAAGAAGCCCATCTATCAAGCCAAAAGTATATAGAGCCATCCTCAATATTCCAGAAAATGCATTTTTCAGCTTGATCTCTGATGTTGTATAAACATTTCCAAGTCTTAGAGCTTCTTGATTGATTAGGAATGATGATAGGGTGGTAGGTTGTACAATAGATATAATCTATGAGTTTAACCCATAAATGTTTCTGCTCCCTGTAGTTAAACCACGATTTAAATGAGAAGACAGTCTGAATATCTTCGAGCTTCCTTAGATTAATCCCTCTCTCTTCATAAGGTCTACATAACTTAGACCAAGAAGCCATGAGATGTTTTGTTTGGTATCAGAAGAACCCCATAAGAATTTACTGCATAAAATGTTAATTCTTTTCATTGTAGTCTTAGGAAAAGTTGAAATGAAGAGAATATATTGGAATAACATTAAGAATTAATTGAGTTAGGATTAGCCTTCTACCATAGGATAGGTGTATGTTATCCTAATCCTCAATCATTCTTTTCATTTTGATAACAATTCCTTCAAAGTTGCAGAATTGATTATTGCTGGTTATTGTAGACCCAAGGTAGGAAAAAGACAGGTAGATATGTGTGAAACCCGAGATCTTCTCAAGCTTTTGAATTCGGGAGATAAACATTTTTTTAGGAATAATGATCTTCGATTTTTCATTATTTATTACTTGCCCAGAACTAATTTGATAATGATCCATAAATTGCTTTATTTTGTTGATTCTAGTTGTTTTCCCATTACAGAAGACTATTAAATCATATGCAAACGCTAAACAAGGTATACAAATAAATGCCTTGTTTTTTAATTTCAGAGAATGGTCCATGTTGATTATGTGTTTTAGACCTCTTACTAAGTACTCTTCTACAATTATGAACAGACTATGTGATAACGGGTCTCCCTATCTCAATCCTTTTGTAGTTTTGAAACATCATTTCAATTCCCCATAAATAACAATAGATGACTGAATGTTATTAATGTTGTTGAGGATTCGAGACTGAAGCTGGTCATTAAAGCCAAAATATGACAAAATCTTCATGAGAAATTTGTGAGAAAGCTTGTCAAAAGCCTTTGATATGTCTAGCTTCATATATAACATCATTCCCTCTCGTTTTGTAATTCAAATCAAAGCACAAATATTGTGTAATAAGTATATTTTCATGTATGCTTATGTTCTTGACAAAGGCTCTCCGTTCTTCATAAATAATTTTAGGCAATAGAACATAAACTTTATTGTTGATCACCTTAGAATAGATTATGTTAAACATCATTGTCAAGCTGATAGGTCTGAAATATTTCTATCCATTTAGAGACTCAATCTTAGGAATTAGGCATATCGGAGCAGCATGAATTCCAATTGGAATAAGGCTTCCATTAAAGATATCCATGATAGCTTCACAAAGATCTGTTTTGATAATATCCCAGTATATTTGATAGAAGTACCCATTGAAACCATCTGGTCCAGCTGCTCCATTTGGATTCATAGATTTAATAGCTTTTAGAATTTCTGAGTAATTGGGATTCCTTGTTAGTATTTTGTTGTCTTCTGGTGTGATCAGGACAACAATGATGTTTAATAAATCTTCACATTCTCTTTGATTATGATCATTAGATAGTAAAGCCTTGAAGAACCGTTCATGAGAAGCACCAATATCGTCTTGATTATCAAGGCAATTCTGCCCATCTTTAATTCTGGTAATCTTGTTTTTCTTGTATTTATTCTCAACAAGAGTGTGAAACGTTGTTGTGTTTCTATCATTATACCTTAGCCAATTAGCATTTGGATTTTTCTCCTAATAACTCTCTTCCCTTGCCAGCAATTCAAGGTGATCAAGTTTTGCTTTATCAATCAAATTTTTATTAATTACAGAATTAGATGTCTGGTAATTAGCTTTACAAAAGTTAATGTTATTTTCTATTTGCTTTAAACCTTTAAAGATAATCCCAAAAGTATTTTGTTCCAGGTCTTCAATTCAATATTTAGATTTTTCATTTTACTTCTGAAAGCTTGGATATAATTGTCATAAGTGTATTTTTTCCAAGTTCTTTCAACGAGCTTAAATATTCATGTCTAGCCCACATATTCAAGAATTAAAAAAAGATTTAAACTGACCTGTGTTGGAATTAATTGTTATGATAATAGGGTTGTGATCTGAGCAAGTCTTGGATAAAGTTCTTGGAGAAGAATTTCAACCACACAACATTATATAACACCTTGTCCAGCCTCTTTCGTTTTCTCCCGTTAGACCAGATAAACTTGGATCCAGAATAGCCAGGATTAATTAGGTGACAATCCATCATCATATTGATGAACTCATCCATACTTCGAATGCATGAAGTAACGCAAGATAGTTGTTCTTTTGGGCTTACAACTGCATTGATATCTCCAAGAACAAGCCATTCCAAAGAGGCATCTTTAACAATCTGATCCAGTCTCACAACAGGTTTTCTTTGTTGTCTATTACATTTTCCATACATAATAGTAACTCTAAAGTTTTCATTCAGATTACAGTGTTTTACATTCACATATAACAACTTTTCTTCATTTATGAGAATATCAATAAAGTAGTCAGCATTACTCATTACCCAAATTTTGTTACTTATCTTACCAGAATACCATGTGAATCCCAGTTTGTTAGCAATAGAACTCAAGTGACTTTGTGATATCATAGGCTCTTGGAATGCAAAAAAATTAGTTTTTTCATATTTCTTCATAGATTTTAACATTCTCATTGTTCATGTATTACCTAGACCTCTTACATTCCAATTTATGATGGAAATGGTTATTTGGTAGAGTTCCTGAAAGGTTTTAATGCACCCTTCATATGCATAAGTTTAGATGATATCAGAGTTTTTGGTATCTTTACTTTATTTCTCGTGACCTTTTTAAGTTCTCTGTTTTTTTCTGATTTGCCAATTATGGGTGATGACTGTAAAATCCCGATAGATTCTCTATGAGAAGAGAGGTCTTCATTGAGATCAAAATTAATTTCTCTGACAGAATTACTTTCTCTGACAGAAAAAACATATCTTGTTTTTCAATTATTTGGATGACACTAATGATCTCAGAATCATCAATGGCTTTGATTGGGCCGCTGCTAAGAGAATTTTCAGAGCTAGAAATGATATTTATCTTTGGTTCAACTTTGTCAGCTTGAGTTTGAGATATATTCTTGTTATCCTCTATATTACTATATGTATCTTTGAATCTCTTTGTTTGTTATATTGTATAAAGAGAATCAGGAACATGTTTTACAATTACAGATTTTATTAACCTAGGTCATGTTCTTGAATGAAATTCTGATTAGAATTAGATTCCATATGAGTATCTTTCATAATTGACTTCTTACAGTTGTTTAAGTTGTGCCCAATGTGGTGACAATCAGTACATACTGTAGCTTAGATATGTAAACAATTTTTTGCCATAAACCCACCTCCTTTCCAAAGGAAATCCATATATGTTCTTTCAATTTTTTGACAAATCCAGCTCTAACCAGATTCTACAACAGTTAAATCTTGGTTATATTCCTAGAAGGAATCCAGATCGATAAGGGAGAGCCCAAAACCTTTCCAATAACCCTAAGAGTTATTCATTGAACATATGATCACAGAGATTAGGTAGGGAGATCCAAACTAGAGTTACCGGACATTCGATGTTATTAATAATTGATACATGGTTTTGGTATATGTTAGTATTTTTTAATTTAATTAATAATATTAATAGTATCAGTCTTGCAAGAAAAATAAAAAATATTAAAAGAAAGAATTTGAAAAACTAAATTTAATGTTTAAATAGAATAATATTTTTCAAAAATATATTCTATATATTAGCAGATAATATATGGTTTCCGTATTACATAATACAATTACTAATATTAATAAATTTATTTTAAAATTTGATAAATAATATTAAATAATATACTGGTTTATATAATATTAATTTAACATAATATTTTATATAATATTAATTTAACATAATATTTTATATAATATTAATTTAACATGTACCCATCAGGTAAGTACTAAGCGCGTCAGGTTCGAGTTTGGAAAAAATTGTGGAAAAAATTGTCATCCCTAAATGATAATGAATTCTTCCGAGAAATCAAAAGTTCCAATAAATTTTCTATAGATTCAATGCTTGACTTTCCTAAAGCAAACTTCCAAATTAGAGTTTTCCTTGCGATTAAGTCTAATTCATCTTTATCTTTTTAATTGAATTTGATTCATAGTCCTTCTTCATTTCGATAATTGAGTATTTTTCATGATTGAATCCTGTTGTACCGATTCAAACAAAAAAAAGTAGAGTTTGTTCATACAATAGTTGCATTAGAGGTAATCATTTGATTCTTGGCTATCTAATTTTGAACAAATACTCCGTTTCTTGCTGTTCTACCATAAAAACTCTGTTTCTTGGAGTTCTACAATAAATAGGGTTTAGAAAAAGAAAAATATTATTAAATTTTATATTTTCAAAAGATGGGATAGATTTTGAAGATAATGAAAAAAAAAGTTTTCTACTTGTTTTATATTGGAGTTCATGTATCCGAGCTCAAAGATTATCCGACGAGCGGAACAGAAACCCCTGTACGTCCTTATATTTGTATAATTTAACATTAATCATTGTTATTAATAAATTGTATAATTATTAATCTTACTGTTTTCTGTATGATTGTTTGTCTACTATTGTTTTTCGTGTATAATTATAAAATGTATCAAAATCGAAACTATTATCCTACTCCATCATTTAAAGCATATATAAAAAAAAAAAATTGTTATGTATAAAATATTTTAAAAAATAATGAGATTTTTTTGTTCTACGTGTTAGTTATACGACTGTAGATATATTTCAATATAATAATATACCCTTTAACATCTGTTAACGTTTCTCAATTAAAAAATATATATTTTCCAATAAAATAACTTTTTAGATATAAACCGACCCGAATGTATGACCCGAAGAGGTAGTGATTATTGTTTTGTTTGGCTTGTTTTGTTTGGCTCATGTGTATATAAAAATATTAAATTCAGTTAGATCAGATGTGTATATTTTTAGTCAACAAAGGACTAAAATGTGAAAAGCCTTCCTTTGTTTTCTGGAGTAAGAAATAATGAAAAGGTCGCATCACATGTCAATGTAGATGACAAAAGCAAAAGCAAAAGCTGAAGCAGAAGCATATAGATTCTTCTATTAAGTCCTACTTATTTTGCCTATTCTCTCTATCTTTCTCCAATGGAGCTTATGTCCCATTCTTCAACCTTCCTTCTACCAACCACCACGCCGATCAATGAAGAACAACGCCGATCGTCTTCTCTGACCTACGCACTTGTCGTGCTTAATCAAGGCCTCCCTAGATTCACTCCTCTGCTATGGAAGCACGGTACTTCTTTTTCTTTGCTTTTCCAAATTTAAAAATGGAGAATCAGCTATTGATATTGTGTGTTGTTTTGTTGTTTGCGGTTTTGATTTGAAGCAGCTAAATTGCGTCTTTGCGCTGATGGAGGCGCCAATCGTCTGTACGATGAAATGCCTATCCACTTCCCTCACGAAGATGCTTCAGTCGTTCGCCATAGGTTATTCCATGAACATGTCTTTGTTTATAAAAGCTTTGGATTAGAGCATCTTATGATATTAGAATTTCACTAAGTAGAGATATTATTCTGCTTCATTTCATTTAATGAGATCCAAAGTGCAATTGGATTTATGTTTTAATCTCCTGGTCTTGAAATTTACCAGATACAAGCCTGATGTTATCAAAGGAGACATGGATTCTATCCGTAAAGATGTACTCAATTACTATACAAGCTTGGTAAATTATTAGATCTTTTGATATCATACCTAACCATGATAGTGTTCTTAGTATTCGTTCTCTTGTCTATAAATTAGCTCTGTGTACTATATTATGGTATTGAGAACAGTATGGTTGTATGTTAAGAGTTTAATCATTGAGCTGCGTTTGTGTTTGTTTATAACTTTATATTGTGTGCTGTGAATGGATGTATGTGGAAGAGTGAAGTTTAAGATGTTAATCCTTTACGCGCTTGGTTTATTTTGGACTAGTATCGAATCTGCTTTGATAGTTTTGCTTGAGATGTGTTGCAGGGAACCAAGATTATAGATGAGTCCGAGGATCAGGATACCACAGATCTGAATAAATGCATCACATGTATTCGTGACCTTACTCCTGACTTAGATAAGCCTAACGTAAGTTCCATAGTATGGATTCTATATTTTTATGCGTTAACCTTCCCTTTCTATTAGAGTTCAATTTTAGGTGCACTATGCAGATGTGTTATTTTTAGATATGAAAGGACTGTAATCTTTCTTGAAAGAAGTGCACTTTTATGTTATCTTCTTCTACTGAGTCTTATTATGTAATGTGATGGATTATGAATCATTTAAATCTTATGAGAGTTGCTTTGTTTAAGCTTGAGATGGGTGTTGATATTCCTGGCTAGTTGTTGAGTCATGGTACAGTTTTTTTTTTTTGAGTTTTCGATTAATTCTTAAGGGTGTGTTTCACTTTGGTCCGGTTTTTATCCATAGATTTTCGTTATAACTATTGAATTGGAAAGATAAGAGACTTGAGTAAGGGTTTATCTGAATGCGACTTTTGAACTTGTTTGTATGCTTGGGTTCTTTTCCTAACGATGGATTTTCTTTAATTTCGTTCTAGCTTCGCGTTCTTGTTACCGGAGCACTTGGTGGAAGATTTGACCATGAGGCTGGAAATATCAATGTTTTATATCGTTTCCCTACATTGCAAATCGTGCTTTTGTCGGATGATAGCCTCATCAAACTCCTACCAAAGTCTCACTTTCATGAGATATATATTGATTCTTCGGTTGAGGGGCCACATTGCGGGCTTATTCCTATGGGGATGCCGTCTCGAAGTACCACTACCACAGGGCTCGAATGGAATCTTGGTAAGCATTGTTTCCAACGTCTTTTCTTTGACTGTGGTGTTAATATGTTTGAACTTTTGTCTGTATTGGTTGAAGGTGCCTGTGATGACTTTTATTGTCTGGTGCTATTGAAATAATAAGAGAAAGCAGACAGAAGTATATGACTAAATTCTTCGTTTGGATAGTTTGCAAAATATGTAAATGGGTATAGGGATATGGAATAAGCCACTAAAGGAAAATCAAGTGAAGTACCATTTTCGCTTATTTCATTTACCGTTAAAAATCATTAGATCCTAGCAATATATATTAATAACATATATAAAGGGATGATTGGTTGATGCTGCGCACGGTGTTTCTTCTCTTTGGTGCTATTGTTAGCCAAATGATTTTAGTACTCTCTTTCGTGTATTGTTTGACACCAGATGACAGGGCAATGAGTTTCGGTGGTTTGGTAAGCACGTCAAATCTAGTTAAAGGTGAGAAAATAACCGTACGATCTGACACTGATCTTCTTTGGACCATTTCTATAAAAAAGTTGTACTCTCCGGTTACAACAAATTGCCTCGAAGAAACAATGTAAAATTAGCAGCATAGATTGACTAGTTCCTATGGCGTTTTTTTTTTCAATTCCAGCTCTAGTTCCTGTCTTGTCCTGTAGCTTTTCTCTGTGATTCTCAAACAAAGCTTCAGAAAGTTTACCTTAGCAAACTAGTGCTGTATTAGAATTATCACACTACATAAATTATATCACAATTTTTACTATAACTATCATTGTAGAAAACCATATTTTACTACGTACAAAATATAAGCAAATGAAAAATTCTAAGATCTGCTACCTTTGATATTCAAGATAGTAGTCTAGTAGGTACTAAATGCCGTTTTGTTTTTATTAAGGGGGTGGAATAAGTAGCCATTTCCATGCCGCTTATAATAGAACAGGGATAAAAGTAGTGATATGTGTATTTAATAAAAATATTGTTTATGTATACGATTGGATTATAATTAGAATAAGTACACTTATTTAGAATAAGTACAAAGCTAAATTTAAAACTAGTGATGTGTATATTTAATAAGAATATTGTTTATGTATACGATGGATTATAATTAGAATAAGTATACTTATTTAGAATAAGTACAAAGCTAATTTAAAACTCCGGGAGAGTGTAAAATAAGATTTTCAATTTGTTACATGAAAAATAGATGTATGTTGATTGCATTTTTGTAAATATAAATATAAAGGAATTATCTTGGTTTGTAGTTCTTTTTTCGAATTATGTGACAATCAATCTCAATGTGTTTAGTACGCTTGTTAAAAACTAGATTAGCCGCAATATGCGATTATCACAAAACAATGATGTCCGTTTGTCCAAGTCAATCTTCAAGTATGTATCTCAACCATGTTAATTCCAAACAAGTATACGTTATTCCTCTATACTCTGCATCTGTAGATGATCGTGAAACATTAGTCTGTTTATTTGATTTCCACGATGTGAGTGATGAACTAAGAAAAACACAGTAACTAGAAATATACCGTCTTGATATCCGACATCCACCCCAATCTGAGTCACAAAAGGCATTAAATGTCAATTTATTTTCTGATGGAAAGAAGAGACTTCGACCTGGTGATTTCTTCATGTAATGGAAGACTCTTAACACGGTTTTCCAGTCTGGCTTCCTAGGTATTCCCATAAATTGATTCAGTGTACGTACTAAATACATAGTATCAGGCCTAGTCGAGTCATGAAGTAGCTCACAGTTTTCGTCGTATAATTTCAAGTTCTATCTCGTTATGATTTTTTTGGATTTTACTCATAAGAATTATGTATCTTGCAAAATATCTAACACATATTTTCTTTGAGACATAAATATTCCTTTATTGGATCGAGAAAATTCAATACTTAGAAAATATTTTAACTCGCTAGGAGCTTTAATGCGAAAATGTTGGAGTAAATGGTTCTTCAACAATTTGGTTTGATGCAAGTTATTGTCAGTCAATAGGATATCATCAACACATATGAAAATAACAATGAACTTGTTACCTTGAGATTTAGTAAAAAGTGAGTAATTCGCTTTTAATTGTACATAACAAATTTGGGATGCATGTTTCAAACCGTAGATATACTTGCGAAGTCAACATACCAAATTATCCCACTGTCGACAGAGACATATTTACCTTCTCATCTAGAGTTCCATGAATATAGGCATTATGCACATCAAACTGATGAATACGCTAATTTTTGGAAGTTGCAACAATCAACAAACATCGAAGAGTGGTGAGTTTAGTCGTTAGAGAAAAGGTTTCCTCACAGTCAATACTTTTAACCTGGGTGTAACCTTTAGCCACCGAATGAGATTTGTATTCGCTCAATAGTTCCATCAGAGTTGTATTTGATCTTATAAATCTAACGACATCTGATAGGTTTGTGCCACTAAGGAAGGGAAACCACCTACCAAATGTCATTATGTTCTAAAGCCTGAAGTTCAATGGATATGGTTTGGAGTAAGAGTGGATCATGGTTAGCATTTTCAACAGATGAAGGCTCTGTTTTTGCTGGTAACAAAGCTAAAAAAGCACGATGATTAGGGGAAAACGTAAAACAGAAGTATGAAAGAATATGGGATACCTTGTATATTGACGAGAACTTGATTGCATTGAAGATTGATTGATCATAGTATACATGACGTAGTATTGGTGTCATGCAAAAGGCTGAATATGATGGGTGGAATGACGAACCGAAATATCATTGGGAGCTAGAGGAGAATGATATGTGGCTAGGTGTGGTGATGAAACAGAATATGTTAGTGAAACGGAATGTGATGACGTAGTGAGAAGTGAGGGTGATGAATTCGTAGCTGGTTTTAGAGACGTATGATAGATGTACTTCGAATTCATGAGATTTGTGAGATTAGATGAAGACGAAATAGATAAATTGTGAGGTTCCAAGTCATAGGATGTGGGATTAGCAAATGTAACCGATGATGAGTTGAGTGCTTGATTAAAAGATGATGAGGATGATTGGGTTGAAAAAAGCAAGATCGAGGCAAAATGGAAGAATATTATATATTCCTTAAAGTGGACATCACGACTTATGAAAACTTTATATGTATAAATCAAGAACTTTGTAGTCTTTTTTTCATATGGATGTATGATGGTCGAATTTATGTTTGGGATGAACATTAGTTACATAACATGCACAATAATAATGCACAAGTGCGTGAGTGAAAGAGACCAATTATATAAGACCTCGCATGAGGATTTATTTGATAGTAAAGGAGTATGAATATGATTGATTAACTAGATAGTTGTGAAAAATACAATCCCCCCAAAATTTAATTGGCACATTTGATTGAAACGTGAGAGAACGAGCAACATTTAAAATATACCGATGTTTTCGTTTGACAACTATGTTTTGTTGCGGGGTGTAAACACAAAAGTGAAATTATATGTTTTCACCAAATATCTTCTCTTTGGTGAGTTTACTAGCTGAAATTATATTTAAATTAAAGTTTAGTATGCATAAGATATCCGTAAGGGGTAATTTTGAATTATAACTAACTGTGTTGGTGTGAGATATATGTGGTGTTGCACCATTTGATAAATTTACATTGGTAATAGTGGAAGGCTTGAGATCGAATAAGAGTGATACGTGAGAGACAATATGACCTATGGCGGCAATATCCAAAATTTAAGGACTTGTACTACTAAAATTAATAGACATAAGAACAAATGGAACCAAACCTGTAACATTCGCATAAGCTTCAACATTGCCAAAATTATTGTGATTGGATGAATTTATTGCTTGAGATAATTGTTGTATTTTTTTGGCGGTGAACCCTTGAACAATGCTAGCAGTGTTGGAACACGATAAGTCATAAGATTTTATCGCATCCGTCAAATGTTGATTGTCACAACTTGAAGATCGTTGTCTTTGAAATTATCCAATTTTTTTATTGTTTCTATTGTTCAATCGAAATTTATCCTCCGTATGACCACTCTTATCACAATACTTACAATGAAATATGAGTTCTACATTCATCTATAATATGTACATATATTTATAGTGGTCACATATTTTTAGCTTTGAATTTCCTCATTTTCCCCTGATTATGGCTGTTATAGAGAAATTTTCAATTGGCTTAGAAGATATATGTCGTTGTTTCTCTTATTAGATTATTAAAGCATATGTTTGACATACATTGGGAAAAGATGACATCATCAATACATTGGACCTCATCACCTTGTAAGATTTATGCTAGCCCATAAAAAATTGCATAAGATCATACTCCTCTCTCTGTTCAAGGTGAGCTTGTCGTTGATTGTATCCCAATGAAGAAAAATATATCTCTAGCTTGTCCTAAAATGCCTTGATCTTGGTAAAATATGTACTTATGATATGGTGGCGATTAAGTTTTGTATATGAAAGATGGTCGGGGTATTCTTTTGAGATAATTGGTCGCGCTAGTATACCTATGCTCCATGCACTGTCTTAGTATGGATGACCCCTTCAACAATGTCTTGTTCAATACCATGAGTTAACCAATAAATTATCCATTGTTGCGTTGGTTCCATATCTTAAACATAAGAGTTTCATTTTACTATGATGGTTCTTTGACACTACTGTCGCCGAAATCGATCTTTTTTTTACAATGAGAACATTAAAAACTGCATTGCTTCATGATTGATAATTGACGTCGTTCAATACATGGCCTGGTTGGTCTGAATGATAAATGCAGAAAGGATGTGAGGGATCAATAGTTTTGATTAATGATCAAGAACCCCTTGAGTTTGTGGTTTGAATCTCCAATCAGGAAATGTAAGAATCATCAACCATTGTAATTTGTTGTGTTTTTTTTTTGTAAGAATAAGAATTATGATAAAAATCACAATTCAAATATTAATCATGATCAGTTCGGATATCGTTGGAAGTATATCACCAGTGATTTTGATATTATCCAAAATGAGGTTCGGGTATATCGAATAAAAGTCAATGGATGAACAATAGCTTGAGTGGGACAATGACTCAACTATGTGCATAACAACTTATTTCTTGGGCTTGGAGCTCATATGATCGACCCGACTATAAGATCTGACCTGCGCGACCCACGGGTCATAGAAAAGTACTATAAATACCTAAACTAACATTATTAAGAGAGTTAGACTTTTTCAAAAGACATTAAATACTATGACACACCTCATTTATCTCACAAACCTTTACAAAAATAGTTAATATCCACCAACTAAAGGTTTTCTTATTTTTACCCTTGGTATAATTTTTTACCATCACCAAATTGGTGACCATAGTGGGAGTTAGAGGTACACGAATAGCTTAATTCAAAAACTTACTTGTAATACGAAGTTCGGAAATCCTTGAGATATGGATCTCAATATGCAGGAGGTGTTGCCTCATGAACATGAAGTGATAATACAAGAAAATGAGCATGCTATTGTGTCTCGTGTTAATCAAAATACTGAGAAAAGACCATTCATGCAAGATGAACGTGATCAGTTAAGGGCTGAGATTGACGCTTTGAGGGCCCAAATGCAGACTGAAATATCGTTGAAAGAAAAATCTGATGTGGCGAGAATGATCAGTCCCCAAAAGTTCATATTAATTCTAAAAAGGCATATCGGGCAAAACAAGTAAAGAGTACATTGGAATCTTCTCATAGCTCCACCAATGCTTCTGACTCTGATGGGTCTTCTTCATTTAGCAGTGAGCAGGACCATCAAAAAAATAAAACAAGGTTAACCAATAAACATTCAATGAAATAGATAGGAAGGGGAAAATGAAAAATAATAAGTATTAGGGAAAAATAAAGGAGTCGACAGATCACTATACTGATAATCTACTGAGTGATCAATTTACAACCCAAATTCAAACCATGTATACTTGCCACTCCTGATGAAGATATAGTCTTTAGCCGTAACCATAATTCGAAGCAATCGTCCTTGTCCTAAAAAGTACTCTTTCGACATCTACCCAAGAGGTTTGACAGTTCCAAGATGGAGAAGTATGATGGGAGTAAAGACCATGATAATCATCTCGAGCAATTCAAGAATTTTATGATGAATTTCGATGATGACGACAAACTTATATACCAGGCTTTCTCACAAACTTTCAAAATGAATGATTTAAAGTGGTATAATAGCTTGCCACATGGGTCAATAAAGAACTTTAATATGTTCTGGATGGAATTTCGGACATAGTTTGTAGGGAATAAAAAGTTTAAAGGGAATTGTGACACTATCATCCATTATCCGCAAGAGTTGAATGAATCTTTGAAAGAATACATCAACCTTTTGTGAATATGAAGAACAAGTTGGCTGATTGTTTTGAACAAGTGGTCATTGCTTCATTAAAGCAAGGTTTGAATTCGGGTGATTTGGCTGATTCAGTAACTCTAGAAAAAAGCAATGACACATGGTGGACTGTTAAATCATGTCGGAAAACATATTACGGTGGAAGAGACTAAGCAGTCTAGAGTACCATGCCAAAATAAGTTTTCTCCAATAGTAGAAATCCCACAAACTAGTACCCAATCTCAGGCCACAATTAATTATAGGCCTAAAGATTCCAGACAAGGATCACATCGGCCAAGACGGAATCAGTCAAATCAATCATAACAATTTAAACCCAAGAGAGGTTCATAGGTTCAACCTGAATGGTTTATCGAATTATGGGAGAGTATGGCTACCATTTATGATAAAACTAAGAATGTTGTGCATTTCAGAAGACTAACACTAATTTAGTCTCCTAAAGAGACTCAAAATACTTGTTTTTGTAAATACCACAATGATGTGGGTCACGATACCCAAGACTGCATTGCACTAAAACAAGAAGTGGAGAACTTAATTGAGAGATGGAAGTTGTCAGCTTTTGCTAAAAACAACAAGGGGTGAATAAGCCACTCAATACCCAATCTAATGCAAATACTGTTTGAGTTGCATCACCAACTGGTCAAGGAAAAAGTATAGAAGCATTTAGACAAGAAGATGATATGGTAATTATGGAAATATTTGATGTGAATTCGCAATACCTAGATCTTGATCCGGATCAGAATCAGGTTGGAGTGATAACAGAAAAGGTTTCTATAGTATCCGATATGCGTAACTTTTTTGAATCCTTTACTATTTTTTTGTGGGGGGGGGGTGATACCGTGACAACACATTCAAGTTGTTCAAGAAAAAGACACGTCAATAGCCAAACAACTCAGATAACGGGGAAAATGTCTACATATCTCTGTCAAAGCCCTGCTCCGGTAATTGTCTTTGATGATGATTTAAGAGACATTGTTGGGCCATAACAAGATATTATGGTAATAGGGGCATCCATTAGAGGAAATAATGTACGAAATATTCTAATTGATACCGATGGATCCTTCTGCCAACCAAAACAATCAGTGGAGCCTTCTGCCAACCAAAACAAGATAAATAATCTGAGGGAGGCTCCTAGTGCAGTGATCCCAGTCAAGGAAGTATAAATTAATTACTTGGAAGAAGGTAAATGTGCCAGGGTCAGATTTATGCTACCATTAATGCTAAAAGAAAAATTGTTATCTTTTTTATCTGATAATTTACACGTGTTTACATGGTGCAATGAGGATGTAACTAGAGTACCAGCTGCGGTGATTAGTCACAAACTATCTATCTGATATGATGTTGGGCCAGTGGTACAAAGAAGGAAATCATTTTCAAAACAAAAATCTGAAGCGATTATTCAAGAAGTAGATCGGTTGACTAAGATGAGACATATCAAAGAATCAATACCCCATTTGGACAACTAGTCTTATTTTGGTCAATAAAAAGAATGAAAAATGGCGTATGTGCATTGACTTCACAGACTTCAATAGAGCTCGCCCTAAAGATCCTTTCCCAGTTCCCCGGATAGACCAGCTTGTGGACTCTACATCAGGGAACACGTTGTTTTATTTCATGGACGCCTTCTCTGGGTATAATCAAATCCAAATGAATCATGATGATCAAAACTATACCATGTTCATCACCGGCATGGGGCTTCATTGTTACAAAGTAATGATTTTTGGGTTAAAAAATATAGTAGCCACTTATCAACGATTGGTGGATAAGGCCTTTGCTACTCAGATAAGAAGAAATATGGAAACCTATATTGATGATATGATGGTCAAGAGTCCTAAAGAAGAGAATCATATCTCTGATATCCATGAAACGTTTTTTTTTAACTTAGAGGCCATCAATTTGAAATTAAATCCGGATAAATGCATATTTGGTGTCCGATAATGTAAATTTATGGGTTATATAATAAGTGAGAAGGTGATTCAGGTTGACCCGAACTAGTTGAATGCATTATTGGCTATGGATCCACCTCGGAATACTAAAGAATTCCAGATGTTAACTGGAATATTAATGGCTTTAAACCGGTTTATTTCAAGATTATCAGACAAATGTGCGCAATTTTTCCAAGTTCTCATAAATACAAAAGAAATCAATTGGTCTCCTAACTGTGATCAAGCTTTCATTGAAATTAATAATTACTTATATTCACCCAAGACATTGTTCAAACCTGCTGATGGAGAAAGACTCTACATGTATTTGATTATATTGGAGTATGTTGTAAGTGCAGTGTTAGTACGAGAAGTGGATAATTATCCTCGTTTGGTTTACTATATAAACAAGAGTTTTAGGAACTGAAAAAGGTATTTAAAATTGGAAAAGCTGGCTTTGGCGTCAGTGATAACTGCTAGAAAGATGAGGCATTATTTTCAAGTACATTCAATCACAGTTCAAACTTCTTTTCCCCTGAAGAATGTATTATAAAAGGCTGACATATCGGGAAGAATGACCAAATGGTCAGTTGAACTTGGAGATTATGACATTTGATTTTGCGTCTCATACAACAATCAAAGCTTAAGTTGTGGGCGATTTCTTAGTAGAATTCGACTCCAAACGGCCTCATTAAGAAGTATACGTCACTAAATTTGTAAAATTGGGTATTCCGAATGAATAGTGGGTCTAGTACGATGAGATGTGGAACTGGAATTTTTGTAACTTCTCCTTATGGTGATACCTTTTACCAAGCTATGTATTTTGGCTTTAGAGCCTCCAACAATGAGTCAGAATATGAAGCGGTTATAACTGGGTTAAGGTTGGCTCATATATGTGGGGCTAAAAGAGTCCAACTAATAAATGATTCCCAACTACTTATCCATCAGGCCCAAGGGAAATCCAAAGCCATGAAAGAATATTTGATAAAATATTTACAAGTGTTGAAAGAAGTCACCACTGGCTTTAAAAGCGTTAGATATGAGTACGTTCGTAGATCTGAAAATGTCATGGTAGATTCCTTAGCCTCTATAGCATACTTCAAAGTGTATCCCGGAATTCTTATACAAGAATATCCTTCTATAGATGCACCTACATAAATTAAAGTTGAAGTTAGAGAAAATTTGCATGTATCTGATGTACTCTCTGAAGATTTAAGAACTAAAATCCAATAGTTTATTACTAACAGAGTTTTGCCTCCAGATGAGGCTTTGGCTAAGAAAGTGAGATCTTTAATGAGCCTAGAGTGTTCTATCATAATTTCATGATGGAGAAAGGTCAACACATTGTGGTTATAAAGTTTTAACTAGAAGATTCTTACTATGAGGATATTATTGGCCTACCATCATGGAAAATGCTAAAGATCTGGTGAAGAGATGTGATCATTGTCAAAGATATGGAAATGCCATTCATGTGTCAGCAGTCCTTATGTAATAAATATCTGAACCTATACCATTTGATATATGGGGTCTTGATCTGGTTGGGCCTCTCCCAATGGCTTCAGGGGGTTGTTGTACCATAATCGTGGTAATAGATTACTTCTTCATATGGATAGAGGCTGCACCATTTTCAGTAACAACTTATAAGACGATCATTAAATTTATTCTCTCCAACATATGTTGCCGATTTGGAATTCCTAAACGCATCACCATGGATAATGGACCTCAGTTTGATAATAAGGACATGAATACTTTTTTTCCATCTAAAGGAATTCAGTACTATTCTTTCTCTCCTTTTTATCCCCAAGCCAATGAGCAAGTTGAAGTAACAAACTGGACAATTCTGTCAGGTTTAAAAAAGAATTTAGAAGGAGTCCTGGGAAATGACCGAATTACTTGCAAGAAATACTATGAGCATACATGAATACTCCACATACAACCGCACAAGAGTCTGAATTTTCTTTAGTTTACGAGATGGATGCAATTACACTTATAGAGGTAACTCTCCCTTCGTTTAGGGTTCACAATTATTCCGAAATCGATAATGAGATAACTATGAGGGCTCAATTGGATTTGGTTGAATAAAAGAATGTAAAGGAACATTTTAGAACTGCACATTATCAAGGTTTGATGAGAAGCAGGTTTGACTTTAAGGTAAAAAAAAGAGATTTTGAAGTTGGAGATAAAGTGTTGAGAAAAGTATTCCTGCATACTAAGGAGAAAACGTTTGGAAAATTAGCTCCAAATTGGAAAGGACCATACATTGTATGTGAAAGAGTTAAACAAGGAACATACAAACTCTAAGATAAAGAAGGAAATTTATTAAAGCATCATTGGAACGTTGAACACTCCAGGTGGTACTTAGAGATTAAGCTTATCTTGTAAATATTTCATTTGCTTTACTTCATTGTAAATATTTTGGGGTATACTCTTTCCTACCCTGGTGGAGCGGGGAGGTTTTAATGAGGTGTCTGGTTTTCAATCAATATAATATCATTTGCCTTTCTTTAAAATTGTTATTTTGAGTGGAAGTATTAAAGACTTATTAAACACCTGATGGTTAAAGGCTTATTAAACGCTTGGTGCCCTCAAATGGATTACCTTTGAGTCGATGGAATGTGTTAAATATTGATTAAACACCCAAGAGATTAAAGACTCTTATTAAATGTTTGTTGGCCTCAAATGGATTAGCGGTAAGTGGATCGTATGTATTAAATATTGATTAAATACCTCATAAATTAAAGGCTTATTGAACGTTTATTGCCTTTAAATGAATGGTCTATGTATGGATCAGATAAATATAATACCGATTCAGTGTTTAATCTTTATATATAAAATATTTTTTATTTTAATACTCGAACATTAGTGGAAGTATAAAAGAATATAAGAAACAAAAATATATTAAGTAAATAAAAGTTGGAAGGGCATGAATTACGACTAGGATCATAAAAGAATACGATCCACATTACAAAGTGCCTTGTAAACCACAAGGACTTATACAATTAAATTTTCTAAAAAATCCGATATTAAAACAACAAAATGCCTTGCATACTCTAAGGACTTTGATTCAGAATACCAACACTAGTAAAAATAATCAACCTTAGGGCTCGTTCCCTTTGGTTTTCTTCTCAGCATTACCTTATTTCTCTTATTTACCATCACTTGAGCCCTCATCGGCTTCATCATCAGATTCGAAATCATTCGAAATCATGCCGTATTTATAACTTTGTGCCAAAGTATGATAAGAAACTTCATTATCCAATATAAAACCGCACATTTTCCCAAGAGACTTTTTGGTAAAAGTGTCATTAGAACAAACGGACCATATCTGCTTTAACAGACTCTTCCTTCCGTTCTATGGATTTCAACACCCCCTCAACATATTCATTCCTTTCAGCAACTATATCTCGGGTTTTTTTTCTTTCAAAGAGGTGATCTCATCATCCCTTTTATTGAGAAGATCTTGCAATTTCTTCGTCTCCTTGGATAGTTATTCATTGGTAGTCTTCTCCTTGGTCAGTGCTTCATTCAAAGATTTAATTTATTTGGGAAGTGGTATATTTTAGTTTGGTATAGTTGGTTTGTGATTTTTCTCGATCTGCCTTAGCTTGTTTCAAATCAGCACTCAATTGCTCTTTTTTTGGCCCAAAGTTTCAACATTTTTCTGTTCAGCCACGATAGAATCCTTGAGGCCTTGGTTGTCAGTTTGAAGAGAAGTGATGTCTTTAGTATGTTCTCTGAATTGTCTTTCCAAGTCAACTATCGACCTGATTTAACCTAAGATTGTGTAGCCCAAGGTATCATGCTCATTGAATACTTCAAAAGATTCATCATTATGAATCACTGCATTGGCTATGGTGGTTGATTGGAGGAAGGTTCGGTCAAAATCTTATGTGATGGTTGATTAGGGGATGGTTCGGTCAAAATCTTCTTTATCAAAATCACTGAAGTACAAGTTCCATATATTATCCTAGTTACCTTTACATTCAACAAGAGGTTGGGTAGTAGTAGGAAACACTGGAGAAAAAGGATCATCATGAACCCCTTCTTGGGGAGGAACTTCAGTAAGAAGGACATGAGGAAAGACCTCAGATCGGAGTATGATCTCTGAACTGATGGCCACTTTCTTATTCTTTTCTGCCCTGTTATCACTACTCTCTTGGTGTCTCTTATGCCCTTTTTTATTCTTCTTGATTTTTGGATAATATTGTGGCCCTTTAGCCTTACCTACTGTTACTGCAACAGCCTCCAATAATACAACATCGATCTCTCCTGGTAATCTCGAACTACTTACATCGGGAAGCCATTGAGAGGTATCTTCACGTTTCTTCTTCTTCTTGATTTTTTCGAGATAAATATGAGCCCTATTCCTAGCTGGTAAATAAAGTTTACCGTCTTTTTCCTCAGTCTGTTTGAAATTTCAGCAACTTCAGGAGGACTGGTAAACTGTTCCCAAGAGAGCTCCCTGTTTGAGCTTGTTCTCCATAAGTGGGCCCTTACCATGTTAGTTGCAGTGAAGTAATTATGGAACCAAGTTCCCAAATTCTCTGTAGTCCACTGATTTAGCTTTGAAAAAGTAGTTCGTTCATGCTCCAATTGTTATGAGAACATTTTTGAAAACACTGAAGACAAAACTGATGTAGAATTTTAATTTAATCATCTGATGTGAAGTAACATATTAACATTCGATGTAAAAATTAATATTAATTGTAGAGTGTTTACCTAAACTGTTCCGGTATCTAGTTAAAGAACTTGGATTTCCTTTGGAAGTGATCTTCTTTCCATTTCCCATGAACCACTGATAAAGAGGAATTGGGTCCTTCAAGGCTTATTAGCCTCCAGCAAATCATCAACCACCTTGTAATCATTCACCATGTTGAAATAATAGAAAGGGATATGATGGTTTTGACATAAGCCGACCACAACAACAAATTGTTCCATAGGCATTGGGATCTTGGAAAGTCTTAAAGCAATGATGCTGGCTAATAAGGTATATCAAGCATTATGGCTTAACTGACTCGGATACAACCTTACTAAGTGAAAGTATCCAACTATCTAATTAAGTAGTATGGGTATACACAATAATTAAGCAGTGTGGGTATACACAATAATTGTTTTGAAGTGCTAACAAGTACTTAACACTGACCTTGGAAACGCCAGGCCCCACTCGCCCGACAAGGCAATCCGGAAACGGTTCAGCATCATGCTGTGCTACTAGCCTTTTCTTTTCTCAAACTGTACTGGTGTCCCCAGTATGTCTGGAGGTCTCTAATGGGGTATCTTCCCTACTATTTTCCATCGTCTCCTCCATTATTTGTGGCGCTTGATCATCCTACTTGAGCCCGATAACTTCTTTCTGAGTATGAGAAGTTCCTATATAAGGAGTCGATGGGCTTGGATCCAGAGTTGGCAGTACTGAATACTCTACCATTGAAGAACCTTCTTTGATTTTCTCTGCATCTTTGGAACATGGAGTTGTAGTTTTGGCAGTTGGAGTTGCAGTTTTGACAATTGGAGTTGCAGTTTTGACAGTTGGAGTTGCAGTTTTGGCAGTTAAAGTTACAGTTTTGGCTCTAGATAGCGTAGTTACCTTCAAATGGGGCTCTCTCTTATATCCGACCCTATAGAGATGAAATGAGATGGAGTTTTACGATTGGTAACGGCTCTAGCTCTGGTAAAAAAGTTTTTATTTAGTCAAACTGGTGATTTTGGTTTTCAAGATTTGTTAAAAATTGAGCAAAAGAAGTTCTCTTAGAAACTACTGATGGTATGCGAATAGATAAACTCCTGCCCGAATCTAATATCTCTTCTATAACTAATTCACCAGGAGAGGCAAATATTCTGACATCGATTTTGGCCTCTCTTTTCTCTCTGTCTAACTTAGACAAGTTGAGCTAGCCTCCTTTAATTTAAGGAAATTCTTGCTGTGAACATAATTATTTTGGGAAATATTAGAGGATTTGAACGCTAGTGAGATTTGTAAGCTTCTCTCTCTACATTTAAAATTTGATTTTTGTCTTTCTTTAGAATTAGAAATAGTAAAAAATCATACTTATATAGCAAAAGAGTCTACTTGAGTGCTTTACCTAGGGAGAGTGAATCAACTAAGTAATGATTAAAGTCTATTAACTATAGCCCCATTAACTTTGGAAGTTTATTTGCAATTCCCTAAGAGAAAACGGCTAGTAGGTCCAACTAGAAACTGACACTTGTAACAAAAGACTAACAATAAAGTTGTGACCTTTGAACTAGTCGGTAGACCCTTTAAATTCACTTTGAAGTCATATCGGATATTATTTGTCATGATTAGCTCTTCCAAATATTTTCTGAAAGAGCTAAGAGGGCTATATAATTAGTTTGGATATCGCGGAAGTATATCACCAGTGATTCTGATATTATCCGAAGGGCAGTTCGGGCAGATCGAATAAAATCTAGTGGATGAACAATAGCTTGAGTGGGACAATGACTCTACTATGTGACTACCAACTCATTTCTTGGGCTTGGGGCCTCATATGATCAACCCGACTATAAGGTCCGACCCTCATGACCCATGGGTCATAGAAAAACACTATAAATACCCCCAACTAAAATTATTAAGAGGGTTTGACTTTTTCAAAAGACATTAAATACTATAAAACACCTTATTTCTCTCACAAACCCTTACAAAAATAGTTAATACCCACCAACTAAAGGTTTTCCCGGTTTATTCTTAGTATAGATTTTACCATCACCAAATACTAATTATATATATGTATATATATATATATATATATATATATATACACATGGGTTATAGCTAAAGTTAATTATGACTATAATTAATATAGTCATCCCACTACCTTCACGCTTAAACTAGTACAACCAATCATCTACCTTTATGTTTACAGTTGGAATCCTTCATCTTTAAGCTCTCAAACTCCTTTTCGTTTAACGGTGAGGCAAAAATCACCATAGCTTAATGAATTATAATGGTTTGAACAGAGAAAGATGTATGATGAAAGATCGTATGAACTTGAAATAACAGAGTATGAACTTGAAATAACAGAATGATGAACACTTGTATATTATTTGTAGTATGATTACAAAACATAATACCTTGTTATTGATACTGTTTTTATCTCTAGCATTCACCTACCTCACAAATACTACATTAACTCAATATATAGTAGCCCCAATTTGGTGAGGTCTTGGGTTGTTGGTTATTTATTTGCGCAACATTTTCTAGCCTTTCAGATGCTTTTCCAGATGGAGGTATCTCCACGGGGGAAATATTTTTGTATAATGTCATGCCATGCTTCTGTATTTTTTCAAACACGTATTTCGTACACCTTGAAGACTCCAAGGGGTATGATTAATATAAGAGGCTAAGTGTTTGCAGACTAAAGATCGCGGGGGTACCAAGTGTGAGCTCATTGTGAAATAATCATTGAGACGCATAAGGATCCCTCATTGCATAACCGATTTTAGCTAGCTTGGCCTTGAGCGACCAGTTGGTCGCTTATGCTCACCGGGTCAGACTTGGCCATCGTGGCCAAATTGTCCAGTCTTGGCCGTAAGAGATCATATGGCCGCTTAAGGCCATTAGGCCGACATGTTCATTCGTGTTTTGCACCATAGTTGAGTTTCTTAGGTGTTGGCTAGGTTAACTCACCTTAGACTTATTTGTGTTGTATCAGTAACTCCCCCACTATGTTTCGTGGTGTCGAGCTAATGAAGTGTTTTCAATAGTAGTTGATCTTTTCTCCGAGGTGACATCGTGTAAAGGCTTCTTGCTTTATTTTCCTTATATTACTCATTTTAAGTATTGTCGCCACATGTCGCCTTCTTCATTTGTTTAAATAATTCATAGTTTTAGTCATCATCTACATCCAGAGGCACTACTCTCTATATTATCATTTTTTCTTTATAGGGATTATAACAAAATAATGTGATGCAGAAGGGCTTCATTTTTGTACGGTAAATGATACTCGTAGCTTCGACTCCTTTGAGGGTCCTTCCGGAGAAGAACAAAAAATTCTCGATGATTACTACAATTATGCTCCTATTAGTGAGGGATTTCCTTTGTGCGACGACGATTGGTTCCAAAGTTGGGGCATTAGTGGTCTTTCCACCTTTACATTTAATACCATTAAGAGGTTAAATATCTTTTATGAAAATGATATTATGGATGATATATCCATTCGGGTCCCATGTCCCAATAAAACTATGCGCGACGTTCGCCCCCATGAGATCGTCTTTTATCACAAGACCTTTCACTATGGTCTCCGGCTACCGTTTGATCCATTCAAATCATAATATTTATCATGGGCTAAGCTTTCTCCACCCAACTTAACCCCAACCGGTGGCGTCTTGTGATATCTTTTTGGATGTTATGCGATATTCGGGTCGTTATTCATTCATATTATCCTGTTGTTTGTCTTTTTTTGTTCTCTTAAGCAAACGAAAAACTTCCTTCTGCCACTTCAAGCAACACCCCATCGTGTTAAGGGGTTTGGCTCAGATCAACGAAATATGGAGGCCCAAATTCTTTTTTATGAGTGTAAATTGGTTGTTTTTCTCTCGTGTTCATGGTTCATCCCCCTTTGCCATCCCCAATATGTGTCGAGACGTGAGTTATTATCCTTGGTTTATTTTGCTCATACTTGTTCACTAACGCCATATCCTTAATTTTTTTCAACTAGGCACGTTAAATTTATTCGCAAGAAAAACTTTAATGCATGTTTCCTTCTCCACTTACTTACTCTTCTTAATAATTACGACTTCAACACCGCAGTTCCTCGATGCCATTTATAGATATCTTCCGGAGACACTGATCATGATCGAGTGATAATTTTTGTCAATTTTACTCTAATGTTTTCCTCTTATTCCAGATTTGCCGAGCCCAAATGAAATCTTCGTCGAGGTGAAGGCGAGGGGTCTGATTGTTATCGAATTCCTTCCCAAATTGTCATTGTTGGTCCTCCCGTTGATACTCCTCAACAAGTTAGGAAGAGAGGCAAGTTATATCGAGAGAAGAGCGTCGAGTGAGCTAGGGATATATTGGAGGATCAGAGCACTAAAAATACTTTTAAGTGGGTTAACAAAAGAGTTGTGTTGGTTGTGGCTGTCGTGGGAGAATATTTTTTTGGTCGCAAGAATGTCGTTAGAGTGGAAGATAGATTGGTTCCCCGTAAGGTACCTTTATTTTTTAGTCCTAAATTTTTACGTCTTAAAGAAAATATGGCTTCCTCAAAGAAGTCCAAGAAGTCCTATTGAGTGATGGTTAAAAGGCTTAATGATGAACTAGTCAATGAGAATGTTGCTCATATGGCTAGTGTTGAAAAACTAAAACATCTTAAAGTATTAATGAAGGTTCATATTGATGAGGCCAAGAGGTAGCGTCTGTATGACATTCGGCTCATTGAGAAGCAATAAGAAAAAATGATGCTTCTTTTCGTGGATGTTTTTCTTAAATGGGTTGACGTTATAGTCGTTGAAGCGATGCACAAGCTTTATCCCGATGGGGACTTTGGTTCTCATTTTGAAGAGATTTTGCGCTATAAGTATTTTCTCAATATACCGTTTGTTGGCCCTGCTAGAACTTCCAAATTTGCCGAAAGCGATGCTGCTTTTGATTTCAAAACCATGATAACTCACCGTGCAACATCTATTACTTATTTTTGTTCTCCTAACCGAATCTCAAATGAGCGATTAGTTGATATTTTGGAAGGATTTGATATATCCCGACACATTGATTTTAACATGGAAGATTAGAGGGTGTATTCCGAACAACGAGTGAATGAGCTTGAAGCTCAAGTTATCGGAAAGTATGATGCTCAGGTTGATGTTAGTTCTTCCTACTCCGTTCTTTCAAAGACTTCGTCTTGAGACAAAGTTAAAGCACATTAACACCCTTTGAGGTAATGATCAAGGTACTTGATTATGGACTTGTTGTATGATATTTGTATTTTGGGGGCGTATGTAGCCCCATTTTGTTGTGACATGATTAATCTTCCTCGGGTTTAATATAAGTAATCTTCTTCCGTTGTAATATAAGTATTTTTTTCTCTGTTGTAATATAAATGATATTTTTTCTTTTAATTGAGCTGCATTTACCAAACCCTTGTTAGTAAGTAAGAAATGTCTGCGATATATTATACTTTTGCTTGTATTTTGTATATCCTTATGTCTCATTTCTTATTGTGGCTGTACTCCTCATACTTACAAACAATAGTTGGAGCGTATTGACCTGTTTATACGCGTCTAGGTAGAGCACTGGATTTTTTTACTCATATTGTATTTTTAGTGTATGATTTTCCCCCGTTGCTTTTTTTGTAAGCTTTCCTTCGCTCTATCGATTCGTCGATTTATGTATCATACAAGTTATCGGTCTAGCTTATACCCGATATTAGCTAGAGAACGGGTTGGGCCTTGAACTTTTATAAAGTATGATATTTTTCTTTTTTTCCTTCGCGAAATTAAGCTAGATTTTATGCACGAGGTCATAAAGATGGGTCACTTACAAGTAATCAAAAATAAGAAAATAAATTTCATTAATAACTTCGGAGTTGGTCTAACTAGCTACACAATCAGTTGGAAAAAAAGTCACAACATATGATCAATGGATAACATGTATAGTTCTTTCTTAAAAAATTGGGACTTCACCTTCCCTTTCGAGTTGATTCACGACTTGGTGGGTTAGTCTAGTGCTTCAGCGAGTCCTTCCCGTGTCGTCTTTTAATTTCCCTATACTATTCCTACCTCATTGTGCTGTCTTTTTATTTTTCTATACGATTCATACTTCACTGTTGACCATGTATTTCAAACATTATTGGTAGGTGGAAAATAAGCCTTTGAATTCGTGCAACAACGAACTCTCTAGGATAAGATTGTAGGGTGTCGGAGTATCAAACACTACAAACTCTGATACCTCGGTCCTTGTCCATCTCCCCGATCTTATTGTTACCTCTAGCAATTTTGTTTCCATAATCATGGTGACCTAACCATTGAAGTCTACCATAGGGTGAAAGGTGGGTCGTAAGACAGTTTTGAATGTTAGTTGCTTTATAGAAAAGCTGAACAATACATTAATCACCACCCCCGTGTCTACCAAGATTTGTCAAGCCTCACATCCTGCAATATCAGCCGTGATCAAGTGACGTCATCATGCGAATGCACAAATTCTTCAATGTACTTATCGGTGAAGTAGATTGCGAGGATATATACCCTGGGTGTGTGTTCTCTAATCAAGTCGACCCTCAGTATATTGATAACCATGGTCTACACCCGGGTGTAGCATTTGTGGGACCTGTGCGTATAGCCCGTTCAACTAGTTCCACCATAGATGGCGAGGTGTATATCTTAGGTTTCTTGCATCCATCATTCTTTGTCGGGATGATCATTCGGTCTATAAGGCATGTGTCAAGGACTTTGAGGCCGCTTTTCTTGATCTTAGAGGATACAAGGCACGCGTCAAGGACTTTGAGGCCGCTCTTGCTGGTGTCCGGTGGATGGCCTAATGAATTCCCTTAAGTGCCTATTTTAATGATATTTTAGATTTATTTATTTAGTACCCAAAACTTTTCCGTGGTATGGGCGTGGTCCTGGTGGTATTCGCACCTCTTATTGTGGCTTCTAGTTTCCGGATGTGAGGATATCTTTCATGTGTGCGATGGGAGGTCGTTCTTTAATTTGATCATAAGGATAAGCGTTTGACACAGTCAACGAAGGGTTATGAGCTTGCTCGTCGGGACAAAATCTTTGCCACGATAGTCTAGGTAGAAGGGCCTCATTAGGAAAAAAAATTGCCTTTGCGTTTCGCGGTGCATTTTCCCCTCCGTGCCCATTATGTGCGTCAGCCTCCTCGAGGTTGATATATTTTTACGCTCAAACAATAAGGTCAGCTATAGTCAAACGTTCTACTTTCCTGACTGAGTTAGTGAATGAAAAGTTTTGGAGAAGAGCTTGACAAGTCGTGGATGCTTATCGTGGTAGCCCACCTCCTTAGTGTTAAGGTTGATGTACCACAAAATAATGTCCCTCAGCGTTTTACCTCATTTTTTCTTGAGCGTCCATAAGTAGCCGGCTTCCATTTTCATTTTTCTTGTTAAAGGATTAACGGGCCATGAAAAACTTCCCAGTTGGGCGAATATGTGGATGGATCCTTAGGGAATCTTATGGAACCACACAAGGCATCCCCTTGGAGGTTGAGGGGGAATGAACGATACATTATTGCATCCTCATATTAAATATACTCCATGAGCTGCCTATTATAACATGTGTTGCTCATGACTTTCTTGCATCGGTGAAGTATTGCCACTTTATCATATCAAAGTCAACTGGTGTTTGGTCGATGAGGATCCTCATGGAAATGGGTAAATTATACACCCATATATTCTCACAAAGGTGGAATGACTGCTAGTTTGTCAGAATTGTACCGACCGATCTCCATAGTGAATGTGGGCGTCAGTCTTGTAGATGACTTCCCTTCATTCGATTTTTGGGTGTTAGCTCCGACGGAATTATAATCAATTTCATATCGTCGCCCTCTGACTACCATGTTACAACATCGACTTGTAGGATGAGGTTGCCTATTAGCTTGCCTTTAGGTGTCTCTTCTGCCTGCATTCCTTCTCCGATGGTTGGTTTCTGTCTGATAGAAATGATCGGGGCCTAGTGTCAGGCGATCGGTCGTAGCAAGATGGTTGTATTGATCCTCTTGTGATATGCCTTGATAAGTCTCTCTTGAACAGACATGTGGAGGCACAGTCATCCGGTTGCCTTTTGGGCCACAACGATGCTCTTGAACACTTACACTAGCTCGCTCACTTGCTGAGTCAGGTAAAAACAAATTCGTTGGTGAGAATGATGGGATCATCTTCCTCCTCGTCATTATCTGGGGGAATAAAATTAGTCATCGATGGGGATGGCGGATGGGGCAATATGTTATTCCTCGTATGTTCATCATCTTGACGGGGCGAGTTGGCTCGTCATCAATGCTGACCTTTTGGGACGAGATGGCATATCCAATCAAAATTATATGTAATTATTTTCTCTATTCACTTAAGCAACATAGATTTTTCTTCATATATTTTAAGTTTTTAAAAAAATATTTTTATTACAACTCTGTGAACTCATTTATCAATTTATGTAATACTATAAGGGGAAATTTAATAAGCATTGAAATTAACAAAGTTATAAATTGGTGAAATCATAAGCTTTATTTATACCACTTCAAAAAACATACACTACAACACTTCAAAAATATAATAATAGAAAACAAATTAAATAAAGTATTCTTTAGTAGCTTAATTAACAATATGTCAACAAAGATATGTTATTAACAATGAAAAACTTATTTTACACCATATTAAACCTTCATCACAATATATGGGGGAGATGTGTTCCAATTTAAAACAAATTTTCAAAAAAATAAATTCAAAGCCGACTTAAAATTAACAAATTGAGAATCATAACATTTCAAAAAAGGAATCTCACTAAATCCTTTAAATATGTTGTATCCTCCAAATTATTATAGACAAAACAATGGATACACAAGAAAGTTTTTCTTTCCAAAAGAAAGAGTCTTTATTGCAACATATAATTTTTTTACAATTTTAAAGAAACATAAATAAAATCTGCAAATCTATAAAATTTGTGATACAAACAATTGCTAACAAAACTTGAGATCTTCAGCTTCCATCTTTAAGAGAACTTCTGCTCCAAGTCTTGAAGAATTGTTGTCTCGCTGCTTCAGTTATCTAGAGTTTTCAAATGATGTTCCTCTACTTCCTTTAATGAGCGATATCTACTCCCTGTCTTGAGAAAACGTTGGGTCATTGCTGTAATTGAGAACTTTGTAAAGTATATCTGCCAATTTAAAGCAAACAAAAAATATAATGTAGTTATTGATTAAACACTTGGGTTGATGTAACACAAGCCACAACTTTCTAAGAACACGATTGCTCTTAGGGGGTTCAGTGTTTTGATAGCTCATGGGTGAGTCTCATTTTGCACTTAAGAGTCCATTTGGAAAGCCAATTGGCTACCTAATTTTGGACTCTTGAGATATGCTTAATTGCTATGCTGGCAGTAAGAAAGTTTCTACAAATTCCAGTTGTATTAGTCATGTACCAATGAGAGAATCCATTAACTAACATATCAATTGCAATACTTGAATCAGATTCAACATCCACGTGCTTATAACCTAATATATTGTAAATAATGAGACCATCTAAGATTGCAAAGATTTCAGCAGTTAAAGGATTGGTTTTTCCATACACTATACCAATAATGAATCAAAATTCTATGCTAATATCTAATTAAGCAGCCACTTGAGGAATCACCATTTAAAAACAGGAACCATCACTATTTAACTTTACTTTATTGCAAACAGGGGCTAACCATTTATATGTTCCAAAAGGTCTAGTTATGAGAATGAAAATATTTAGTTTTTTTGTAATATAAAGATCATTAGTCCATAACTTAGCAGTTTTTATATTGTTGATGCAAAAAAAGTGTGATAAATATTTTTAAAGTAAGACTCTATGTTGAAAACATGATCAGTAGGCTTCTTTTTGTTTCAAAAAACCAAATAGTCCACCGAATAATTGTGGGGATGAACCAATTCCAACATTGAATTATATGGTGTTAAGTCATGAATCTACTAACGTGTATGCCAAACAATGAAGCAAACTGACTCCAAATGGTCCAAGCAGTATTACATTGTACAAAAACATGGTTGACATACTCCACATTATTACAAAACAAACATTTGCAAGCAAGGGAAAAATGATTCTTTTGAAGGTTGGTGTCTACAGACAACCAACCTTTAAGAGATTTCCAGATTTCAAAGGATAGCTTGGTGGGGATGTAGTTGTGCCAAAGCTTTGTAAAAAGAACAAAGCTTTGAGATGTGGTCCTGATATGATTCCAATTAGGTTTGGTTTCAAAATTTCCAAAGAGACTAAGGTTCCACATAGCTTTATCCCTATTGTTAATGCTAATGTTGGTAGAGAGAATTATGTTGATATTAGAATGAGTATTATAGAGTTTAATTTAATAATTTCCCAGTTATTATTGATCCAATAATTGCTAATTTTGGCATGGCCATACCGATTATTATTAACGGAATCGTTGATGTGGATAAATGGGTAGTAACTGAACCACTTATCCAACCAAAATTCAATGTCACCATCACCAATGATCCAAAAAATATGGGGCTCAGCAGTATTTTTTATTTTCAAAAGCTTTTTCCAGGTAGAAGAATAGTTAGTTTTATTATTGAGTTGTAAATGTATTTTTTGTTTTTAATAGATGAAATGCATATAGTTTTCCCAAAGAGAAATGTTCTTTCTGAAGTTAAACCAAAGCTTACAGGCATAAATGGTATGCAGATCTCTGTTTTTTCTAACATTAAGACCACCCTCTTTGAAAGGCAAATATAAAACATTCCAATTGGACCGATGGATAACTTTGGCTTGGTTATTAGATCCCCATAAAAATATGTTCGGAGATTGTTAATTCTGTTGATAACATTTTGAAGAAGATAACTATTCTGAATATAAAAATTGGAGAGGGCCAGTTTAAACAGTTTGAATAAGCACTAATCTTCCACCAAAAGATAGAGAATTTGTGTCCCAAACATTAATCTTAGTTCTAATCTCACTAAATAAATCATCATACTTATTAATCCTATTATTGTTATCAATATAAGTGACAAGGTATTTGAAAGGTAAAAATTTATATTTAAAGCCAGTAGAAGTTTTTAGGCTTTAATTTTGTGATCGGATAGCTTAAGAGATGTGATTACATTTGACTTCTCATTATTGATACTTTCGCCCGATCTAAGAACTTATTCAGAATGGTGATATTGTTTTTGGATCCATTAACAAAAATGATAAAGTCATCTGCGTAAGCAAGACAATTAATTCTCATATGACTTCTAGTGATATAGTGCATTTGAGGCTTATTATTAAAAGTATTGTTGATTTATCTAATTAAAAATTCCTCAGCGATGATGAAGAGACTTGGGGAGATATGATCTCCATGCCTCAAGCCATTCAAACCCTTAAATAAGCCATGTATCTCTCAATTAATTAGAATGGAGAAGAACATGTTGCTTATGCTGTTGTTCATTGGGTTTATGAAATTATTATTAAAGCCAAAATTTTTCATAATTTCCGTTATATATCTGTGAGAGATGCTATCAAAAGCCTTATTCATATCTATTTTGAGAGCAATGCTACCGCCTCTCGTTTTTTTGTTAATATCATGAACAGTGTCATTAGCCAGCAAAATGTGTTCATGAATACTTCTCCCATGAACAAAGCCACCTTGATAATGAGAAATGATTTTATGGAGGATTAAATTAAGTCTTTTATTAATGACTATGGATAAAATTCTGTTGAAAATAGTGCAAAAACTTATTGGTTTAAAGTCTTTCCACTGTTTTGGGAAAGGGGGGGGGGGTTAGGAATTAACATATAGTGGTAACAAAGACACCTTTGGGTGCAATACTACCCTTAAAGTAATAAAAATAACAGAATAAAGGTCTATGTTGATAATATCCCAATAAGTTGATAAAACATAACATTGCAGCCATATGGGCCAGAGACATAGTTAGTTTTTAAAGATTAAACAGCTAAATGAATTTCATTAATAGAAGGAAGGGAGAGAAGATAATGATTATCAACATTAGTAAAAATATTATGATTGTTATTAAGAGCATTCTCATATATGTTATTGGATGTATTATTGGTGAGAAGGATGATGTAGTAATTTACAGCAAGCTTACACATTTATTATGATCCTCAGTCCAAATATTGTCATGCTTAATACCATTAATCTTGTTATTTCTTTACCTTTTTAACAAAATTATGAAAAACAACAATATTTGTATTGTCCTGCTTGAACCACTTTGTACAATTTTTTTGCTCCCAATAGGCTTCTTCTCTTGCCAAGAGAAGAAGCTGATTAGCTCTAGCTTTATTTAGGTTGATCTTGTCATCATTACTTTGGGAATTTTATAAAATGATTTCATAATAACAGACCTCCTCCTCAGCTTTGGCAAGAGCTGAGAAGATGCTGCCAAATATTTCAATATTCCAAGTCTTAAGAGTTAACTTCAATCTTTTGATTTTTTTCCCAAGAAGCATGTAAAGGAGGACCATAAACCTGTTCTCTCCAAGATTCTTAAATGATCTTGTGGAGATCAAGATGCTGAATCCACATAGTTAAAAATTTAAAGGAGGATTTAGGCTTATATGAGTTGATTCTAAGGGTTATAAGTAAGGGTGCATGGTCAGAACAGGTTTTGTTAAAGTGGTGTGCTTTAATGTTATCAAAATATGTTCTTATTTTCTTATTAATTAAAACCCTATATTGTCTTCTATGATTTAGGCTTACATTAATCCACATGTTTAAAAATTTAAAGGAGGATTTAGGGTTATATGAGTTAAATTATAAGGGTTATAAGTAAGGTTGCATGGTTAGAACATGTTTTGTTAAAGTGGTGTGCTTTAATGTTATCAAAATATGTTCTCATTTTCTTATTAATTAAAACCCTATCTTGTCTTCTCCAATTTATATTATTAGTCCAAATGTGAGTAGATTATGTGAAACGAGGATCTTCAAGGAGTCGGTCAAAAATAGTTTTATTGAAGTCATCAAGACTTTTGAGGTATCAAGTATTACAAGACAACTGCTCAATGAAGCTAGTAATACAATTGAAGTTTCCCATGACAATCCACTCAATGGATTGTTGGAGATGATTCTTAAACTATCCTAAAGAGGGAGCCTATTTATTCTAGTGCATTTTGCATAAATTACAACAATTTTAAAGTCTTTATTAAGGTTGAGATGAGAGACGTTAAGGTGAATAAGCGGATCCTCATCAAAAACTATATTCACCTATTAGCAAAAGCATTCTGAAAATTAAACCTGATTTTTATTTATTTTCAGATTTTTTACTGAAATCATTGGTGTGAATCGAAACAATTAAATATTTCTCGCGTGCCAGCCTATTTATTTGTGCTCTCGTATATTTTACAATGCAAATAGTTCACGAGTAATAAATAACAAAAGTGATAACACAAACTTACATCCCCACAACTTTTTAAAATTGTGCGACATTTACAACAAGTTTAGTAACCCGTGAACACACATGTCACGAGCTTCTACCATTAGGTCTATTAAATGCTTTAAAAAAGAACACCACACGTATTTGCGATTCCATATTGATAAAAGCTTGAAGAAGGAAAAAATATTTTTAAATAAGTAATTAAAAAAATTTTAAAGTCAAATAGTGTTAGAAACACCTATTTTTATAAAACCGTTACCAATGATAATTTTTTTAACATTATTGATTTTTAACATTATTGATTTTTTTAGCAAGTTTAAATCTTTCAATTATCATATCTCAATAATGACATAAAACATAATTATATAATTTTTAATTTTTTTTGAATTTTTTTATGAATGACAATCGAAAATAAAGTTGGCGAATTGATTTCCTCAATCAATATACCTATCGGATTGATTTTATTTTTAATTTTTTTAAAGTATTTGTCTAGTAGGCTCCCAATACAGCAAAATATATCAAAAGCAGAGTCAGTTTATAATCGCAAACCCCAGCAACGATCAAGTTCCCTAATTCGCTCCAATTTAGGCGGCAAAAGTTAGAATTGTGTGTCCCTCTTAGGGTTTGTCCGTCACAATTTCCAACCCCTGTCACAGCTCAAATTCAACTCGTTTCAAGAGCTTGAAATGGAAGAAGCAACTGCCGTTGATTCCCCGATCATTAAACCGATAAACAAGAGCGTAGTGTACCGAATCTGCGCGGGCCAAGTCATCTTTGACCTTTCGACGGCCGTCAAGGAGTTAGTGGAGAACAGTTTGGACGCCGGAGCTACTCGAATCGAGATCTCTTTGAAAGAATATGGTGAAGAGCAGTTCCAGGTCACGGATAATGGTTGCGGTATTTCGCCTCACAATTTCAAGGTGATATATACGTTGCTGCGATATGCTCGGCTTTACAATGTTCTTTGGGTTATACTCAGTTTCACTATTTTCCTTCAATCTCAATGTTGCAAAGATCATTGTTGGTATTTTGGGATTAGAGGTGTTAGCTGAATTCGGATTCATATCACTTGACGTAGATGTTATAATCTCAATGAACTGCATTCTTTTTACTATTTTCCGTTTTTAAAAAGCTTTTGGATTTATTAGTTCGGTTTAGTCTATCATATTTTCCTTTGTTGCAGGTTCTTGCCCTTAAGCATCATACTTCTAAGCTGGCAGACTTTCCTGATCTTCAGTCTTTGACCACATTTGGTTTCAGAGGGGAGGCGCTTAGTTCTCTTTCGGCTTTGGGTAATCTGACTGTTGAAACAAGAACAAAAAGCGAGCTACTTGCCACACATTTGACCTTTGATCAGTCTGGCTTATTAACTGCTGAAAAGAAGACAGCTCGTCAAATCGGTACCACGGTCACTGTTAGGAACTTGTTCTCTAATTTACCTGTCCGAAGCAAAGAGTTCAGGCGCAACATTCGCAAGGAATATGGGAAGCTCACTTCTTTATTGAATGTAAGCCAGTATTATCTGCCTCTTATGGTGTATGTATAAGTGTCACAATTTAAGGAGGTCTAGAACATATGGAGAAGATATACTAGAGTTGTGTACGTGATGCTGTTTCATTCTTGTGGGGCTGTGCAGCTTTTTGTTATGAAAGCGATTGCCTTCACTACAGTGTAGTTCACCGAAAATGATTTTTTAGTGATTGGAGTTATTATTAGTCAACACTAATTAATCCTTTGCTTTAATTGGTATTTTTGGTTTGTGTCCATTTTATGTGTTTGTTGTGGCCTTAAATAAGTAGATTATTGGTTCACCGTTTTTGAAATTCTGGTGGTTATTGCATGTCTTTCCCTGATTCTGACTTAATTGTTATTCCTTTGTGTGTTTAATTCAGGCTTATGCACTTATTGCAGAAGGAGTACGGTTTGTCTGCTCTAACACAACTGGAAAAAATGCGAAGTCCATAGTGCTAAGCACACAGGGAAAAGGCCTAAAAGATAATATTATAACCGTATTTGGTATGAGCACCTTCAGCTGTCTTGAGCCTGTAAGTATTTGTATATCAGACAGTTGCAGAATTGAAGGCTTCCTTTCCAAACCTGGACAGAGTAGTGGTCGCAATATGGGAGATAGACAGTACTTCTTTATTAATGGTCGGCCTGTCGATTTGCCCAAAGTCAGCAAGCTGGTGAATGAATTATATAAAGGTGCAAACTCCCGGCAATATCCTATTGCCATTTTAAACTTTACGATCCCGACCAACGCATGTGATGTCAACATTACTCCAGACAAACGCAAAGTATTTTTTTCTGATGAGGGCTCTATATTGCAGTCCCTTAGAGAGGGTTTGCAGCAGATATATTCATCCAATGATGTCAGTTATGTGGTTAATAAGGTTGAGGGGCACTCGCAGGATGTACATAGAACTGAAATTTGCTCTCCTCATCTTAAATCTTCTATACTGGTTAGACCATCATCTCCAGATAGATGTGATTCAGAAACACAAATGGAAGATACTCCTCTTAAAATAATCAAAGGTGCTGATAATTCAGTTAAGGACTTCACACTCAGAGCCCATTGGGTTAAACTTAAAAGTGCTGATATACTTTCAGGCAACAACAGTAGACAGTTAAAAACCCACTCTAATATGACAACTGACCAAGATGATATATCAAGTTCATCTGCGGCTGAAACCGTTATTGCTGTAGACACAGATCTGACCAGTCGTCGAAGCTGTGTTCAATCATCACTGACCAACTTTGTAACTATGAATAAAAGAAAACATGAAGATACCGGTACAGTTTTATCTGAACTACCAGTCCTAAGGAATCAAAGTCGTAACAATCAATTGAAGAAAAATAGTTCTGAAATATCCCCTGCGACTACAAGATCCCAAGCTAAGCATCAGCAAATTGATGATTGTGCTGAAGCTATGGAGTTTGAGCCATTTAAGGCTCAAAGAACTGAAGAGGTTCCACATGAAACTACGTCTAGAGGTTCTCCTGGTGGCAGTAGTACTGGCAGAAGAGTAAGTGGTTTCTTTTCCTGCATTTCGTCATTACTCGGAAGAGTAAGCAGTTCCTGTAGCTCATTTAAACTATTTTTCTTTCTTCACAACTGTATCTCATGAACCATTCTGCTCACCACATAGTTCCAGATTACTTTAGTGTAGCCTTTCTCCACCTGTTGGTCTCTTAACAGATTACTTGTATGTGGTTGCAACACAATACGGTTTGGTATCGGGTCCCCCTACTAATGACATCTGAGCATAAAATAGTGAAATTTCTTATTCCGCTGTGCTTCTCAGGAGACACTATAACGACCCTAGATCCTTGTGCTTGAGGGAACTTTGTAAAATATATTTTGCATATGTACAGAACTGAGGATCAATACTTGTGCATGACCACTAGTGACATGATAGCAATTAGACAGGAAGTATCTTGTCACCAGGTACTTAAGATTTGTTCTAATATTTCTCATTGTGAGTTTGTCTATTTTATAGGAACCGAAGGACCAAGATACAGTATTACCTGCCTCTGAATCGACATCAACTGCTTCATATTTCAAAAATAATGATAAAGTGTTAGAACATCATTCATCTGCAGCCCTATCATCACTGTCCTCTGGCTTATTGTTAGATTCTCCAATCCCTTCCTCTGGTACAAAGATATTTCCCACCTTACAGTTCAGTCTTCAAGACCTACGCACAAGGCGACAGCAGAGGCTGTCAAGACTGAGGTCTTCTAGTCAGACATCTGGAAGTATAAAGAGACAGAATCCTACAAAGTAGGATTTTTCTTCCATAACCATAATTTTTTATTCCGCATAGATGATAAACACCATTGTGATGTTGCATGTCCACACACAGGTGCTTTGCTGCTGCAACATTGGACCTTTCTCAACCAGAAAATGAGGAGCGAAAAATAACAGCTTTAGCTGCAGCTACTACAGAATTGGAAAGGCTATTCAAAAAAGAGGACTTTATGAAAATGAAGGTTGCTCCTTATATTAATTTTATTGACTCAAGTTTGTGTAACTTTTTCTCTTCTATAATTCATTTATCTTCGTTGCTAGATATGAAACTTAATGTCTTGCAGGCTGTAGAAACATTTTGTTGTTTTGATTAGTCTTTAAAAGGTCCAAACTCCAAACCTTCCTTTTTCTTTCATTGATCTTACGCACCATACCTGAATTTTTGAGCAATCTTGTTTGCTACTACTACGTGATACTTGTATTCATACACTAGTCAACCAGATAATACATCAGTTGGTTGGTCTTTTAGCATCTTTGTCATAGTTATCTGGTTAAAGAAATATTAATCAGTGAATTTTCTTTTCAAAGGTGATTGGGCAGTTCAATCTTGGATTCATCATTGGAAAGTTGGAACAGGATCTATTTATCGTGGATCAGGTAAAGTTCCTATGTACTTCTTTTTCTCACTCTCTAAATGTCATGGATGGTGGAAAATGAAAGTCTAATTTGTTTCCATTCTTGCTTCATTTACTGGACTTCTGACATATTTTCCAGCATGCTGCTGATGAAAAATACAATTTTGAGCGTCTAGCACAGTCAACTATCTTGAATCAGCAACCTTTGCTTCGGTGAGTAGTTTGCAATTTCAGTTTCATTACTTGTATCAGCCAAATATTTAAATCATTGAACAGGCATTTCATTTTTGTTCATTATGAATGTACGAGGCAATATGGCATCCTATAGTGCATTGAATTAGGACATGGATTTGTATTTATGAGAAAAAAAAAAGAAATTAAGTTTCTGGCTACTATTTTTCTCCATTAAATTAATAGATAAAATTTACAGGCATCATTTTTTGAGTATCAATCTTCATTATTTGGCTTCGATTTGTTTGACCTCACTTACAATGCAAAATCATGTATAGGCCTCAAAGGTTGGAGCTATCACCCGAAGAAGAAGTTGTTGTTTCGATGCACATGGACATATTCCGGTGAGAATTTCATGAGTTCTTAGAATTAATATTCTCGTGACTGGTTTTCCCCTTGCCAAAATAATTGGGACTGTTACAGCAGAATATTTTATATAACTATGATAAGAATAATTATATGGACAGGAAGTATCTCCTGATCATATTTTTCTAATATATTGACAATCAGGAAAAATGGATTTCTTTTGGAAGAGGATCCAAATGCTACACCTGGATGTCAATATAGATTAAGAGCCGTCCCCTTCAGTAACAACATCACCTTTGGAATTGAAGGTAATCTGTTATGCTCACCTTTTGGTGTTGTAGATTTCACGTCCTCATATTAACATATATGATGTTTATCTATATGTTGCTTAAATGTATAAGTATATGCAATATGTTTAATTTGAGGGCTTTTGAAGCAAATATGTCCATGAAGTTTAGTTATTACCTTGTTGTAAGCTTTTACTATTTTCCGTGAACTTAAACTCTCTGTTTGATCAATAGAATTGTTTCTCGTCTTTTTGAACGTTCGTAGAAGCTTTATTTTTCATAGTTGGTATGGTAGCCTTTCTGGCAAGAAGCCCCTAATACGAAGGCTTCCTTCCATATATATTTTGTGCAAAAAGATACGAGCTACATGAAAAACACTGCAAGGAAGTTTTCAGTTACAAAATGTAGTTCATGATATTGAAGCTAGTCTTGCTACCAATCTGAGTTAGCAACACAGTGGTGTTTTCAATTGTAACACTTGTGGTCTTTAAGCAGATATTAGGGACTTGATTTCTACTCTTTCGGACCATGGTGGGGACTGTTCAATTGTTAGTAGTTATAGAACGGACACGGCTGAATCTGTATGTCCGCCCAGAGTTCGATCAATGTTGGCTAACCGTGCATGCAGATCTTCTATCATGATTGGAGATCCACTCAGTAGAAAAGAGATGCACAAGGTACACTTAGCCAACAATACATGAGGACTCTCTTCTATCTAGACCTAAATTGTTACTGACTGACGTTATTTTCAGATACTTGAGCATTTGGCAGACTTGAAGTCTCCTTGGAATTGCCCACATGGGAGGCCAACAATGCGCCATTTAGTTGACTTGACAACCCTACAAATGAGCCTGAATGATGACAACTTTTGATTTCATGGAGGTCGGATGATCGTAAGCTTTTGATTGCGTGTTTAGCCTGTCGATGTCTTAATCTATTCCTATGCCAACATTTAATGTCGGCCTACATGCATATTCCAGGGACCTGAAATGATGTTTAGGCAAGTTCCAGGGACCTGGAGTGTAATATCTTATATTACTACACTTCGATATTTAGTATTAGGCTTCATTCGTTTTGTTCATAATATGTTATTCCTGATGACAGAATTGTTGGCTCCAAATGTACATGAGCTTCAGAATTTCCATTTGCCTACACGGATATCAGTATGAATATAGAAAATCGATCTCAACATTATACATTCTAAGTATAGATAAAACGACACTTCATTTCTCAAACTCTAATGACTATTTTGTCTTTCTATCATGCAAAAAGGACATGATTTTCCGTCATATTATAGGGCTATGATCACATAATCTCGAGCGAAAATATCTTGTATTTAACTAAGCGTTTATAAAAAATATATATTTTTACTATTTATAGGGGTGTTAAATTTTACAATGCGTAGCTGTCGTTTTAGTTGAAAATATTTTTCGACAGATTTAACACATAAATTGGAAGAAGTTGTTAAAGAAACCACCAAAACTATTTTCAAGGAGTTGTATTTTTATATTTTTCAACACTTATAAAATTGTTAATAAAAAAAATGTTTCTTCTTATTAAAATTTATTAAAATCATAAAAAGTCAAAACCTAAACTCATCAAAACTTTTTATTTTTTCCTTTCACACAAAAATTATAAATCATGACCGAATTACAAGAGGTATACACCTTTTTAAATTTTTGTTTTCTCAAAAATATAATTTCTCAAAAAGCCCAAATATTACTCGATTCCGCCAGACGATGGCCCTCATGCCGATATCTCTGCCATCGGTCTAGCGAAAAATATGATATTTTTCGTCATTAATATGACAGACAAAGTGATTTGGGCGTCATTGTTACGGTGGGCAGGTTCACCTAAGTGATATTGGCTTGACGGCTAGGGTTATTTTTCTGCCAAGCCATGGTGCCTAAGTCGCTTTGTCCGTCTTATATATGGTGGAATGTTCTTAAGTAATCTGGTTTCTGGGTTTAATTGATTCTTTTATTATATATGCATTGTAGGAGTTTATCCAATGTGGAATATCGGCTGGTCTGGACTATGCTCACCATTTTGTTACTCACGGTGAGTATATCTTAGTGTCAATGACCGAGTGAGTCAAAGAAAAGAACAAGTTGCTTGAGTTCTCACTTAAGATATCATCCAGGAACCGAAAAGAAGAAGAAGAACACCTAGAATAGATTATAAATGTGAACGATCCAGTATATTAAAGTATGCAGTGAAAGAATGTGATCTTAAGAGGAAGGAGTGCGATAACAAAAAAATCAATTGTCATTTTCATTTGGTTGGTAATCCGGTTAAAGGTGATGATAAGTGGACCTTAAGTGTCATTTCTAGAAAACGAAACCATGATCCGATTTGGTACGTGCAAGAACATTTTCCATGGTCGAAATTAAAAGCAAAGAAAAAAAAATTGTCGACGATTTAACGATGAACAAAATAACTCAGCATCCAACATCCGTCACGTATACAATCACCGTCAAAGAACAAGGTTTGTTGAAAATGGTGGTTGGTCACAAATGCAATGAATGTTAGCAAAATTAACAAATAAACATATTAGGATCAGAAGACCAGTGATGAATCCAATGTCATAATCGATTTAGTTTGTGTACACCCGGTTAGCATCGATTTCCTACGGACCTTCCCCCAATTGTTAATCATGGATAACACATACAAAGTTATTAGATTTGGTATGTCGTTGTTGGAAGTAGTCGAGATTACGTCAATAAACAAAACATTTTGCATTGGATTCACATTCATGACGAAAGAAAAAAAAGATAACTACAATGCACTATGGTATGTTTGAAAACGGTTATGGAAGAAAACAATTTTGAGTTGCTTTATGTTATAATTGATAGGTTCTAATGTAACTGGAACTGTCATTACACATATCCGAGGGGCAGTTCAGACAGATCAACAAAATTCAATGAATGAACAGTGAGCTTAAGTGGATTGTGACTCAACTGTGTACTAAACCATTTTTGGTATTGGGCTTTCGAATCTTTAAGGCTGAAACGAATCCAAGATCCAACCCGAATGATCCATGGGTCCAAAAACAAAAGTATAAATACCCCAACCAACCACATTAAATGGATTGAAATTTTTCTAAGAATATTAACTACTAGCACACACCTCTCTTGTCTTTCAACCTTCTACTTAAAAATTTAATACCAGTTAATAAACTACCTAAAATACCTTTCGATTAGAAATCATCCACACCAGATTGACGACCATAGTGAGAGGAGAAGGTTCTGAATAGCTTTATTCGAAACCAACAAGTAGAAATCATAGTTCGGACATCATCAAAGCATGAATCTTAACATGCAAGATGTTCCACCTCCTAAAACTGAAGGTGTAAGAGACAATAATGAGCACCTTACCGTGTCTCATGTCAATCATAACACAAATGAAAGATAGTTCATGCAGGATGAACGTGATTAGTTAAGGGCTGAAATTGAAGCTTTAAGGGCCAAAAAGCAAGCTGAAAAAAATAAATGAAGGAAATGTGGATGCATGTGGTATGTCTGTAGATGAGCATTGTGACAGTGAAGAGTCCCCAAAAGCGCATATTAAATCTAAAAAGACGCATCGAGCTAAACAAATTATGAGTGCATTAGATTCTTCTGATGGCTCATCTACTACTTCTGACTCTGATGAGTCTAATTCATCCAGCAGTGACGAAGTTCGTCAAAATAAGAAATTGAGGCTTACTAAGAAACTTTCAAGAAAAAAGGACTAGAGAGGAAAAATAAATAAGAATAAAAGCCAAGGAAAAATAATGGGTCAGATTATGGTATTGATCATCTACTAAGTGATCAATTTGTTATTCAATCCTAACCAAGTATCTTTGCAACTCCTCATGAAGATACAATATTTAGCTGAATTCATGATTGGAGGCAGTCCCCATTGTCCTCGAAAATAATCTCTAGACATCTTCCTAGACAATTTGATAGCTCCAAGATGGAGAAGTATGATGGAAGCAAAGATATGGATAACCACCTCGAGCAGTTTAATTTTTTATGATGATCTTTGATGGTATAACGGTCTCCCACAGGGATCTATAAAAAACTTTGATATGTTTAGGGTAAAATTTAGAAGGCAATTTTTGGGAAACAAGGAGCTCAAAGAGAATGGTGATACTATTATCCATTGTGCCCAGGAGCCGAACGATTCATTAAAATAATATAGCAGTCGGTTTTTGTATATGAAGAATGGGTTAGCTGATTGTTTTGAACAAGTGGCTATCGCCTCTTTAAGACACGGATTAAATCCAGGCATGTTAGCTGATGCAGTAACTCGAAAGAAGGCGATGACTTGGGAGGGTTGTTAAATCAAGTTGGAAAACAGATTACGGTTGAAGAAACTAAGAGCGCGTCAGAACAGGTTCGCTGTTACAGCATCAATTCCCCAAGCTACTACCCAATATTAAGCTACTGTTAATTTTAGGCCTAAAGAGTCGGGTCAGGGATCACATTGGCCCAGACAAAATCAATCTAACCAAAACCAACAAGCTAGACCCAAGAAGGGCCAATGGGGTTGCTGAACTGGGTGAAAGTATGGCCATGATATATGATAAAACTAGGAATGCGATGTACTTTAGAAGGCCAACCTCAATTCAGTTTCCTAGAGAAAGTTGGAGCACTCGTTTATGCAAATACCACAATGATGTGGGTCACGATACACATGACTGTATAACTTTAAAAGAAGAAGTACAAATCCTCATTGAAAGAGGAAAATTGGGTGCCCGATCGTTAAAAGGCAAGGGGCAGATGACAAGATTATATCAACCCTTAACCCAACAACAATGCACCCCAAACAGCCTCACCAAATGGTCTAGGGAAAAGTATGGGGGCATCCAGATAAGAAGACACCATGCTGATTGTGAAAATATTTGATGTAGACTCTGAATATCTTGATCTTGATCCAAATCAGAATCAAGTTGAGGTGATAACATATAAGGCTGCAACGTTTTTCAATCTGCGCAAATATTTCAAATCATTGAGTATTTTTTGGGGAGACACTGCAACAACTCCATTAACTTGTTTAAGGAAAAGACATGTTAACAATTCCACAACTCAATTGGAGGGAAAAATGTCCACAGATATTTACCAAGATCCTGCTCCATTCATTTTCTTTGATGAAGATGATTTAAGAAATATTGCAGGCCCACATGAAGATGTTGTTGTAATAGAAGCATCTATTGTGGGCAATGATATATGTCGGATCTTGGTCGATAGAGGTAGTTCACTAGATATATTATTTTTGACTACTTATAGACAGATGAAGAACCCCTCAGTCATCCAACATTCGAACATAACCATTTTAGGATTTACATGGACTTCTGCCGATGCTAAAAATATGGTAAGGGTGTTGTTGGTGGTGGTTGATTGCCCAACATCTTACAACGCCATATTCGGTAGATCTTGGCTTTCTAGGATGCATATGGTGGCTTCCACCGTCCACCAATGTTTAAAATATGTTGTGGTAGGTCAGGTGGGTATTGTCCGAAGCAGCCAGAAAGTAGCTCGTGAATGCTATGCTACTGTTCTTGCCTCAAAGTCTTTAGAGGCAGTAAAATTAACAAAAAATAACAATTAGTGGACCCTTCTGCCAATCAAAATGAAATTAAATGATCCGAGGGAGGCCCTCAGTGTTGTAATTCCAATTGAATAAGTTGAAATTCATTTCCTGGCGGAAGGCTAAAGTGTTAGGCTTGGAGCCAAATTACCATTAAGGTTAAAACAAAAATTATTATCTTTTTTATCTAAACAATCTACATGTATTTGCATGGTGCAATGAAGATGTGACAGGAGTGCCAACCAATTTGATTAGTCACAAACTATCAGTACGATTTGATGTTGGGCCAATGGTACAAAGAAGAAAGACTTTTTCTAGAGAAAAATCTAAAGTGATTGTGCAAAAAGTAGATTAATTAACTAGAATGGGGCATATTAAGGAGTCTCAATACCCGTTTTCGACAACTAATCCAGTATTAGTCACGAAAAAGATTCGGAAATAGCGTACGTGTATTGACTTCACAGATCTAACTAGAGCTTGCCCTAAAGATCCTTTCCTAGTGCCTCGGATAGACCAGTTGATAGACTCTACGTCAGGAAATAAGTTATTATCTTTTATGGATGCTTTCTCTGAGTATAATAAGATACGAACGGATCTGAACGATCAAGATCATACTACTTTCTTTACTGATAGGGGCCTCCATTGCTATAAGGTTATGCCGTTTGGATTAAAGAATGTTGGAGCTACTTATCAATGGTAAGTGAATAAGGCATTTTCCAACCAAATTGGCAGAAATATAGAGGTTTACATAGATGACATTATGCTGAAAAGCCCTAAGAAGGAAGATTACATATCTGATCTTCAAGAATTTTTTCCAACCTAGAGGTTATCAACTTGAAGTTAAATCCTGAAAAGTGTATGTTCGGGTTCCGAGGCTAATAACCTCCGTTAGTCATTGGAGTTAGGTACTTGTTTCAAAACTGCCACTCAAGTTATATTTGTCTCAAAATTGTCATTTGTGTTGTTTTCCTTACATTTATGGTCACTACAGGTGACTAAGAATGCAAAAAAAAGACCAACACTAGTGACCACTGGTGAAACAAAGTGACTGTTTTGATAAAAAAAATTAAATAAGTGGCTGTTTTGAAACATGTGAGCAACTTCGGTGACTAATCATGATTTTTAGCCGTGTTCCGATCTAGTAAGTTTGTGGGATATATTATTAGTAAAAAAGGGATTCAAACTGATCCGGTTCAGTCAAATGCTTTATTAGCCATGGATCCACCTTAAAATACTAAAAAAGTCCAAATACTAACCGGAAGATTAATTGCTTTAAATCGGTTTATTTCGAGATCATCAGACAAGTGCACTCATTTTTTTTCAAGTTTTAAGGAATGCTAAAGACTTCAATTGGTCCTCACGGTATGATCAAGCTTTCTTTGAAATCAAGAAACATTTGTCTTCACCCAAGACATTGTTCAAGCCTATTCAAGGAGAGAGACTTTATATGTATCTAGTTATATCTAAGTATGCAGTAAGTGTTGAGGTAGTAAGAGAAGTGGATAATTACCCCTATCCGGTGTATTATATAAGTAAGATTTTATTAGAAGCTGAGAAAAAGTACTTGAAGTTAGAAAAATTAGATTTGGCATTAGTGATAACAGCTAGAAAATAAGACCCTAATTTCAAGCACACTTTATCACGGTTCAGACGCCGTTTCCTTTAAAGAACGTGCTACAAAAGGCTGATATATCAGGTGAGAATGACTAAATAGACAATTGAGCTTAAAGACTATGATATCGACTTTGCACCGCGAACGACAATCAAGGCTCAAGTTGTAGCTGATTTTGGGTATAATTTCATATTGAGAGACCTTCTGGAGAAGCTCAGGGTAATAAGTCTAATAAAGAGTGGGTAGTCCGAACAGATGGTGGATCTAGTATGATGGATTTTAGAGCTGGGGTTTGTATAACTTCTCATTATGGTAACACCATGTACCAAGCCATATGCCTTGGTTTCTGAGCATCCAATAATGAGTCATAATATGAAACAGCCATAGCTGGTTTAAGGTTAGCTCAATTATGTGGAGCAAAAAGGATCAGGCTAGTAAGTGATTCTCAATTGCTTATTCATCAGGCTCAAGGGAAGTCTCAAACAAAAAACGATCATTCGATAAAGTATCTACAAGTACTACAGGAAATTGCCACAAGTTTTATAGGCATCTAATATGAACATATCCTCAAATCGGAAAACATTATGGCAGATTCCTTAGCCACCATAACTTACTCTGATCCACACCCTTGGATCCTTATACAAGAATGTCCTTCCATTGACACAATTCAAGGAAATGAGGGTGAAGTTGAAGAGAGTATGAACATATCCGGCATAAAATCCAAATATTGGAGATACGAAATCTAATATTTTATTACCAATGAAGTTTTACCTTCAGATAAGGTTTTGGGTAAGAAATTAAAATACAAGGCTCATGGTTTTCTGATGTTGAGAGGAGTTCTTTATAAAAAGTCTTTCAATAGGCATTTGTTGCACTGCCTTGGTTTTGAAGAATCATAAAATGTTTTATCCGAATTACACAATGGAGAATGGTCAACACAATGTGATTGTAAAGCTTTAACCAAGAGAGTTTTGTTAGCAGGATACTACTGGCCTACTATAATGGCGGATGCTAAGGATTTGGTCTGAAAATATGATCCTTGTAAAAAATATGGAAACGAAATTCATGTGCTAGCAGTCCTCATAGAATCAGTATCCGAACCAATACCCTTTGATAGATGGGGACTAGATTTAGTTGGGCCCCTTCTTATGGCTTATGGTGGTCGTCGAACTATAATTGTGGGGGCATATATTATTTTTCTAAGTGGATAGAAGCTGCACCCTTATCTGGAACAACGTCAAATGCAGTAATAAAATTTATCCTCTCCAATAAATGTTGCTAATCCAGAATTCCCAAATGCATTACTAAAAATAATGATCCTCAGTTCGACAACAAAGACATGAAGGTGTTACGGGAATAAAAAGTTCTACCACAGTAAAGTATTTAATATTTTAGTCAAGAAAGAGATAAGCCGAAAAAAGATCTATTTATTCATAGATAGGTCCTCCCTATTTATAATTTACAAATTAGTGGGCAGTTTACATATGTTCGCGCTTTAAGCGCCACTAACCCACTAACATCACTATCCCTATAATTTTGGAACAAATAACTAAAACGGTTTGACTTAAGAGTCAAAACGTGTGTTACATTACATTGGTTAAGAAACCGCTCAGTCTAATCCATAATTTAGGCCGAGCTGGGCCATTCCTTAGACGCGATCAAGTCTAATGGTGTAGAGCTCGAACTCAATGATCACATGCTCATCTTATCCTCTTTAAGTCCGCACTCGACCTTGATCATATGTTCATCGCGTCCCTGATGTGGTCGATTGACTCTTCCCTTAATGCCATTGAGCTCACTCTGCCTTTGACCTCATCAATGCTGCATTTGTCTTCGAGCTCGATCTACCTTTGAACTCGATCTGCCTTTAAGCTCACTCTGCCTTCGAGCTCGTCAACTCTGTATTTGTCTTTGAGCTCGCTCCGCCTTTGAGCTTGTTAACGCTATAGAGCTTGTCAATTATTCATTGCTTGCCCTGATCCAAATTTGCGATCCTCCTGCTCGTGCTCGTACTTATTTGGGGGAATCCCCCTTTATCAGGAGCCATTTTATACCTCAAGAGGAATTCAACACTTATTCTCTTCTCCTTTTCATCATCAAGATAATGGGCAGGTTGAGGTTGCTAATCGGACAATTTTAAAGGGTTTGAAAAATAATTTGGAAGGAGAAGCGGGAAAATAGCCAAGTTATTTGCAAGAAATATTATGGGCTTACCAATCCACTCCTCATACAACTACTCAAGAAACTCATTTTGATCTTATTTATGGAATGGATGCAATTGCACCTATAGAAGCTAATTTTCCTTCATTAAGAATACCAAATTATTCCGAACAAGGTAATGACATGGATCTGAGAAGTCAGTTGGATCTAACTGAAGAAAGAAGGGTGAAAGCACACTTGAGAACAACATACTACCATGGTCTAATGAGAAGCATGTTTGCATCTAAAGTTAAAAGAAGATATTTCCAAGAACGGGACAAAGTGTTAAGAAAAGTATTCTTACATACCAAGGATAAAAAATTCGGAAAGCTAGCTCCGAATTGGGAAGGTCCATACATGGTATGTGGAAAAGTCAAGCAAAGTACATATAAACTTCAAGACAAAGAAGACAAATTTTTAAAGCATCCTTGGAATATTGAGCATCTCAGGTTATACTTAGAATAAAATCGTCTTGTAAATATTTACTTTGTTATACTTCAATGTAAATATATGGGGGGCATACTCTTTCCTACCTTGGTGGCACAGGGAGGTTTAAATAAGGTGTTCAGATCCTAATAAATATATTATCCTTTGCATTTTTAAAGAGTTGTTATGGTTGTGATGGTGATTCAGATAAATTAAACACCTATTAAACACCTTGAAATATCTGTGAATGATTCAGATAAGTTAAACACACATTAAACACCTTGAAATATTTGTGAATAGTTCGAATAAATTAAACACCGATTACACATTTTTAGGTTCCATATGGAATACTTCTGAATGGTTCGAACATATTAAAGAAGGATTAAAGGTTTGAAATACTTGATTAATGCTTACCATCTTTTAAATATGGTCGGACTTTAATGGAAACATAAAAAAGACAAGGTAAAATACTAGATAAATGAAAGTAAAGATGACATGAAATACTGGTTGGATCATCAAAGATGTTCGACCCCTTTACAAAAAATACTTTGGCCATCCAATGACTTTAATTCACAAAAGGAAAACCGAATGAAACAATAAAATACCTTGGTCATCCAAGGACTTTAGTTCAAAGCATAAACTCAAAAAATAAATTAACCTTAGGGCTCATTCCCTTCGGTTGTCTTCTCAACATTGCTTTTTTCCTTCTCATCTCTATTATCACTTGAGCCCTTCTCAGCCTCATCATTAGAGTCGGAATCATCCAAAGTGATGTTGTATTTATCACTGTGAGATAGAGTATGATAAGGAACTTCATCATCTAGCACAAAGGCCCACAACTTCCCAAGAGACCGTTTAGGTATAGTTTCATGGAACAAAAGGACCATATTGGATTTAACAGATTCTTCCCTTCATTCCATGGACTTCAACACCCCCTCAGCACATTCATTCTTAGTAGCAGCTATATCTTGAGCTCTTGTGTCTTTCAAAGCGGGTGATTTCATCATCTTTTTTCTTGAGCAAGTCTTGTAATTTCCGTTTCTCTTTAGACAATTGTTTATTGGTAGCCTTTTCCTTGGTCAATGATTCATTTTAGTATTTAACTTCATGGGAGGTGGAAGTTTGCAGTTTGGTATAACTAGTTTGTGTTTTTTCTCGATCATCCTTGGCCTGTTTCAACTCAATATTCAATTGTTCTTTTTCCTTGATTAAAGTCTCAACTTTGTTCTGTTTAGATGTGAGGGAGACCTTTAAGCTTTGATTCTCAGTTTTGAGATAAGTGATATATTTTGTTTGAGCTCTAACTTGTCTTTCTAAGTCGACTATGGGCCTGATATAGCCTAAGACTATAGTCCAAGGTGTCATGCTCATCGGACACTTCGAAAGATTCATCGTCATGAATCACTGCGTTGGCTATGTTAAATGATTAAGAAAATGTTCGGTTAAAATAGTCTTTGTCAAACTCACTGAAGTATAAGTACCATATATCATCTAAGTTAACTTCGCCTCCAACATAAGGTTGGTCAGCAGTAGGGAACACTGGAGAGGAAGGATCAACAGGAACCTCATCTTCGGTAGAAACTTCAGTAGGGTTTCCAGTAGGAATTGTGGAAGGAATGATCTCGGGTCGGAGTATGATATCTGAACCGATAGCTACTTTATTTTTCTTATCTGCCCTGTGACCACTACCCGCATATCATGTCTTGAGCCCTTTTTTCTTCTTCTTAGTTTTTTGGGAAGGTGGTAGACTTTATGCCTCGCCAACTATTACTGCCATAGCCTCCAATAGTGCAGCATTAATATCTCTTGGCAATCCCGAACTACCCGCATCGGGAATACCTTGAGAGGTTTCTCTACCTTTTTTTTTCTTCTTCTTAGTTTTATCTAGGTGGCTCGGAGGCTTGTTCCTAACTGGTAAGAAGAGCTTACCATCACTTTCTTCATTCCGTTTGAAGATTTCAGCGACATCAGGAGGGTTGGTGAACTCTTACCAAGAAATATCCATAGTTGAGCTTGTTATCCATAGATGAGCTCTACTATATTAGCTGCAGTGAAGCAATTGCGGAAACAAGCTTCCCAATTTTCCATGGCCCATTGGTTCAATTTATTGAAGGTGGTCCATCCCTCTTCAATATAATCTGAGAAAATTTTGGAAAACACTGGAAAACAAATCGGAAGTACAAGTTAATGTTAAAATTATACGATGTAAAAATCAATATTAATACACATCAGAAAAATTCATTAAATGTTTACCTGAGCTTTTCCAGTATATGGTTAGCAAACTTGGATTCTCCTTTTTCTTTATTTTTCTACCATTCTCCCAAGCGCCACTGATATAGAGAAATCGACTTCTCCAAGGCTTATCAGCTTCTAACAGATAATTAAACACCTTGTAATCATTCTCCATATTAAAATACTAGAAAATGATATGATGGTTTCTACATAGGCCGGCCGCAGTTGCAAACTGTTCCATGGACATTGGGATTTTGGAAAGCCTTGAAGCAATGATGTTGGCTAATAAGTTGTACCAAGCATTGGGGTTTAAGTAACTCGGACATAACTTTACTAAATGGAAGTATCTAACTATCTCTGGGTCCAAAGGAAACCAAAGGCCCTACTTGAGCACTTTGGTGTATACCACGAGCTCCCAAATTTTATTATCTATCGGAGTCTCATCAGGGATGGAAATTATCACATTGATACACTCCATAAAGCCTCATTTATTCCTTATCCTATCCAACTCAACAGTATGGGTATACACATAAGAAATTCTTTGAAGTGCTAACAAGTACTTAACACTAACCTTGGAGAAGTTGGGCCCTACTCGTCCTACGAGGCACTCCAAAAGTGGTTCGGAGTCAGGTTTCTCCACTACTTTATGCTATTCCTGAACTGTACTAGTCTCTATAGTATGTCTGAAGGTCTCTATAGGGGTATCTGGCCTACTGTCTTCCATCGTTTCCTCCATTACTTTTTGCGCATGATCTGCCGATGTGTGCTTAATTTCTTCTTTCTCAATATGAGATGATCCAAAGGGAGAATTCGATAAGCGTGGATCCATAATTTGCAGTGTTGGAGACTTTACCATTGAAGGGCCATTCTTGGACTTCTTTGCTTCTTTAATAGATGAAGTTGCGGTTTTGGATTTGGATAACCTAGTAACCCTTGAAGGTGGGTTATCTGATATATCTGAACCCATAGAAATGAAAATGGATGGAGTTTTACGACTGATAGTGGTTCTAGCCCTAAAAGAATGGTTTTCGTCTGGCTGTTTTGGTTGGCAAAACTAGTGGTTCTGGTTGTTTTCGTTGATGAATTGGTGATTCTGATTGCTTCGATTGTTCACGATTTATTAAAAAAATATATTGTAAACTACTGTTGGTCTGCAAGAAGATGAACTCATGTCTGGCTCTGACATCGTTTGTATAACCAATCCACCAGGGGAATCAGGTAAACCGGCGGTGATTCTTGGTTTTTTTTTTCTCTCTTTCCAATTCAGACAAGTTCAGCCAGCCTTCTTTAACCAAGGATGTTATAGCCGTGAACATTAAAGTTTTGAGATCGGTTAGAAAGATTAAGAACAAACTAGGGACTTGAAGTTTATCTCTCTAGAAGTTGGATTCGAAATTGTTTTTCACTCTAAAAATGGAAACAGTAAAACAGTCACAATTATATAGGTGAGAAAATCACTTGATTACTTTACCTAGGGGAAATGAACAGTTTGAAGCATGATTAGGGGCTATTAACCTTAAACCGTGACTTTTTGAGGGATAGATGCAAGTACCTAGGGAAAACGGTTGCAGAGGTCTAATTAGAGATTGACACGTGTAAATGAAAGTGACTTGTTTAAAGTGACACTTTTGAGTTTCCTGGTAATAAAAAATCACTTCGAACTCTAATTGGATTTTTCATACATTGGTTAGCTCTTCTAAAAGAACTTTTGAAAGACCTAAAGGCGCTACTGATAGATTCAGATGTAATTGGATCTGCCATTACACATATCCGGAGGGGTAGTTCAGACAGATCAACAAAATTTGATGAATGAATAGTGAGCTTAAGTGGATTGTGACTCAGCTGTATACTAAACCATTTTTGGTCTTGGGCTTTGGAATCCTTAATGCTGACCCGAATTCAAGATCCGACTTGAATGATCCATAGGTCCAAAAATAAAAGTATAGATACCCCAACCAACCACATTAAATAGATTGGAATTTTTCTAAGAATATTAACTACTAGAACACACCTCTCTTGTCTCTCAACCTTCTTATTACAAAGTTAATACCCAGTTAATAAAATACCTATAATACCCTTCGATTATAAATCATCCACACCAATAATCACGGATCGTGAAATTGGTTGATGAATATTGTAGACAAATTATTTCTGAGCGCGAGTAACATGTTATGCGAAGGACATATCAACAAGAATGTAAGTGGGAGAACAAAAACAATTTTTGAAGATGGCTATGAGTTTAAGACATTTAAGCCGCTTGGAATGACGTCTCATCGACCATTGTTGACTGGATGAACAAAAGGTTAGCCAAAATATGAGCGATGTTCAAAGACCACGAGAAGGAGATCAATTACGTCATTTAATCATGGAGTACACTATATAAAGAGAGGTTTGTTCATGCATACGCTAAAAAGATCATGCATTTTGACAATCACACGTTTAATAGGGAGGAAAGCTCACACTCTACTTTGAAGAAATATATCAGGTCAAGCCAATTGAATTTCAAAGGATTTTGGGAGAAAGTTCATGAGTTTCTTGTGATGTGACATTCCAACATAAAATAATTTATGGAGGTAAGAAAGTATTATTTTATTCAAAAGATGATAGTATACGATAATTATCTTGATAATATACGATAATTATCACCAATTTCTACGGGGGTACGTATCATCTTATTTGCGAAAATTTTCAAATTACTACGACGGTACGTATCACAGATTGCTTTGACGATAATATACAATAATTACCTTGATAAGACCGGAGGAGACCAAACGACATGTGAATATATTGACCATACAACACAAGGTTCACCATGTATCCACGAACTAGAGCTGATATAAAGAGCGGATGGGTATGTTCCTACTCAAATTATAGACGAGCATTGGAGAAGACTAGACGCTGAGTTCAACTAACCGGGGAAAAAGAGGTTAAACTTAACTTTGCAAATTGAAAGGTAAAAATTGGAGAGTTAGATGTTCATGAACAAATCCATTGGCTTAAAACATTCACACAGATTTTGAATCCTTCTACTTTGCTTCTTTGTGAACCCCTACAAAAGGTAAAACCCGCGGTCTTACTATCGACCACGTTCGTGGTCGTTGTTGGGGTCGTTGTAAGGGCACAAAACTCGTGTTGATTATTCTACCAAAATAGATCCTTCTATGCACGAGTGCGCCAAATAAGAATGCTTAGAATCTCATGTAAATAGTGCGAAAGCTCTAAAGATGAGAGCACTAGTGCCTAGTTTTAAAAAAAACGGTCGATACTTTTGGTAGCAATGCTAGAATGACCGTCAAACAAACCCCTACTAATTATGGAGTAAAACTTCCAATAACAAAACAACTATGAGTTGCATCTAACGGTATAAGAACTACGATTACTTTGAATAACTTTAACATAAAACCGTCAATTATCGTTAAACGAATTCTAGCAAGGTTTACTTACATACCGCACACGAGGTATACATTGGACATATCATAATTTATGCATCATTTCATAAATAAAATAAACAACGTCTGCCCTATTAAAAAAATTGTGAGTTTAGAACCATCCTCCATGGTTTGATCGGCGCAGAAAGTTGATGACAACTCATTAGATGAACGTTAGTACATGAACTAGAAAATCATAAAAAGTTTTATTTAAGTGCCACATATTTTTGTAAAGATGATGAAGTCGATAAATAACTACAAAGGTTGAGATGTTGTAAAGGGAATGCACTGTTAGAATATTGGATGGTGTTACCAAATTGCGGCAAACTAATCACCACCATTTTCAATTATGTTTTCTATTACTAAGAACCCAACGATTGTACAAATTATTTATCGGTTAGAGATACACCATTGACAGACGATCCTAAAATAGAGATCATGATCGTTTTCATGAAAAAAAATCATTTTATTCATGTACGTAAATTAATTTTCTGTAAAACGCATTTAGTTATATATATTTGTTCATTTTATTCATGTACGTAAATTAATTTTTGTTATATATATATTCTTTTTATCTTACTTTTATTGGTTGATATGGTTAAAAGTTTACCTTTATCAATCATACTTCATGTGTGGATGCACAACACTAGTGAAGATGTCAAGTCTTGACTGATGTCATTGCTTTCTAGATTGATACTTTTTTCGACTACAACAATCCATGCCGACACAATCTGGAGAATATGAGTCTTTAGTAGTAGACTTACTTCTAGGTCTAATAGTTTTTTAAATTTCGACAGAAATATTACTAGCTGTTTTGGGAATCATGTATATTATGCGCATTTTTGGTTATTAACTATTTTATTATATTTTGGAACGAACATTATTTTGGAAATATAAAATATTTTTGCGTCTATTTTATATTATTTCTAAGTTTTATTTTATTTTGAATTAATCAAATTTTTTTACATATTGCTTCCATAAACTAGCATAAGTACCAATGTTGTTGGCACCTAGATTGGCATTTCCACCAACAGTTGGCGTCTATAGTACACCAACCGTCAACCGATAGCGGACAGGTTGACACGGGTGCCACAACCATGGCAGAAAAATAGTGAAAAATAAAAGGAACCTTAAAAATTGGTTTGTTGACGTCATTGTCTCATGGATAGGACCCATCTTCCGTCATCTATTTGGTGACGATAATGAATTGTTTTCAATTTGTTTTTTTAAATTAAAATAATATGAAGATATTATGTTTAAACAACATTAATGCTACCATAACTATTATAATAATGCACTAAAATATTAATAAACATAAGTGCTACAATTAACTATTAATAGAATAGACACATAATAAGTCTCGACCATAGGTTATCCGCCAATAATAAGTCCGCTAATTCACTTTCTATACAATGACCCCATATCTACTTAAATATAGTTAATAACAAAACTCATAAATTTGTTCGATATGGAATGCACTATAATTGAAGACTCTCATCTCCTCCAAGTCGTCAACATATGAAAATAACGAGGTCGGATGAGACTATCGATGGGTTTATCAATGAAGTATCCACAAGGTACACTTATTTAAAAAACGAACCAGTGTATCGTGTGTTCAACCTCCCATGAGCAATTAGGAATGAGGTGTATAACTCGTTCCACTTGAAAGTAACTGATTTTTAACAAAAGATATGCTACGTTATGTGGAGGAACAAATCATTGAGAAAAAAAGAAGCACTTAAGAGTTGCACTTTTAACGAATGATATGGATTTGACTAAAATATTTATTATTTTATGTACTCTTAATTTAATATATTTGTTTTATATTCCTTTAATGCTTCAAGTTATTGTATTTTTTTTATGTTCCTTTCAATATTTTAATTAAATGTATTTTTTTTATGTTCCTTTCAACATTTTAATTAAATATGTCTTTTTTCTTTAAGTGTTTTAAGTTATTGTGTTCGTTTTATGTTCATTTCAGTGTTTCAAGTGATTGTTTGCTAATATTTTCATCAGGTTAATATTTCTTTTTTGGTGAATAGCCCTGGACGTGTCCGAACTACCTTAAAGACCGATCGAGATAGTAGGTTTGCGTATGCTCCATGCCGCTAATGATACCGCAGAATCAAGCTATTTCATCTAGTAGGAATTGACCGCAAATGGGTCGCTAAAGCTCGAAAAAGAACCTATCAAATAAAATAATACAAATAATAACACAAATGAGGTTTTATATTTGTTACAATCTACACTACATAAAAATAACAAAACAACGACAAAATAATTTCAAACCTAGTTATTTTTATTTTGTTCTTATAAACTAGAAGTAGAGTCTAACTAGATACCACACATGCATGTTATTCATTTATTAAACATATACTCATTCTATTACATTTATAGTACTATAATTATATATTAAACATAATGTAGTAGTAATCACAAATGAAGCATTTTCACACTTGATATATCTTAAACAATTGAATATTAGAATCAATCTATCTGAAAAATATCAAAACTTACATCACTCTTGTATAGATTATTGAAAATAATCCTCCAGTTTAGTTCGGTCTACGAATTGAAAATGGATGCACATGCATCCCATCAAGCAATAGCCAAGATGCACTATGTGTAACTCGCACGCGTAATCAGATAAATTGAAATAAAATAATCTCGTATCCACGTGCCGAGAACCCACCGATAGTCCTCGTCGCCTAAAGGGAACCCTCTCTAAGATGATGATACAAATACACCAGCACCATAGTATCCCAAAGCATAGTCCCTAAGCTGCACGGTCAAGTCGCGTAAGAGGAACACGTACTTGAAATTGACATGCGTGTTTTGTTTGTCAGCAAAAATACTACAACCAAACATATGAAGAATATATGCATGCACAACCCGATGAACCATATTTTCAGTGAGGGAAGAGTTGTTATCCTTGTAAACCACTCTTCTAAACCGGGCTGGACGATGTAGAACACGTACCCGTAAAAGGTGTAAAAACAGATGAAAGTGATAACAAAGACGGAAGTGACTCCAGAAAATTGGTGTTAAGATTCTTGAAAATACTAAATGTTAAATGACAAGCTGTTGTTTAAAAAGCGCAAACATAACTAAAATAACCCAATAAACAAGATAAAATCAAGCCACCAAAAATCATTGGTCAAATCTATGGTAGACTATTAGCTCTAGGCGCTAGAAATTTGGCATCAAAGGCTACCAGTTCATTAAAAGGGTTGACAGTGGCTTTAACGCTCACGTTAGACCTTTAGCGCAAGTTATAGTTCCCATGCCAACATGCTCAACCTATCCTCCACCTCATTTGACTGTCGCGCGAGGTATGGCCTCCGTCGTGTTTGGCGGAAACCGTGTATTCTTTTCCAATCATTAGCGAAGAACATATAAACCTACAAAAAATTAAAATTACTGTAAAATTAACCTACTTCTAAACAATCTAAGTGGTTATAAACAACCATCCAATCACAAACCCTAACAAAATCATCTGAACATATTGATAAGGCTATAACCTTCAGACAAGATATGTTCCTTATATATGGAAATATAGGGTAAAAAAGAGAAGAAACCCTTGGTTAAGCGTAGAAGCGTGAGTCAAAGAACCCCCCAAACAAGTTAAGAACTTAACCCGTTGGTTGATTCATTATCATCGGGATCGGTAATGGAAACTCAAACCAAACTGAATGGATAATAAAGATTTACAGCACGGAACTAAAATAAGAAGTTACCGAAGGGATGCAACCCCTATGACAAGGAAAGTTGTAACCGTTACTCACTATGTGTCCTACTTCTGACTACCATTAATGGACGTGGAATATAGCAGTCATATTTGTGTCTTATGGAATTCATTTCACTCGTCCACATTCAAGTGAACAATTACTTGATTATTAAGAGAGAGAAAATCCCATCTTATATTGTATAAATAGGCTATGAATATATAAATTATATCATTTATTTTTTGATAAATAATATTATCATTTTGTCATCCATTTGTGAGTATTTTTTCTTAACAAATTTGGCGTCGTCGGTAGAAACTCTATTAAAAATAAACTTTAAAACTTTACAATGGTGATAACGAGATCTAAAACCGAAAAGAAGGCTCCAGATGAGAACCTTCCCAATGCAATCAGGTAGTCTTTTTTGACGTAACATGCAATTTACCCACCAAACTATCCTGGCACCTGACTCAGCTAGCCATCCGACCACCATCGCCAAAAGAGTTTTAACTAGGGCCTACCCCTTGCCTACCAATCCTAAGAACGGATTCTCTTTTACTTTGGTTTATGGGATGTGTGCGGTAACACCAGCTGAGTGTACTGTCCCATATTTCTGAATAAAAAATTACTCGAAGAGTATTATTATCTAGGTAAAAGAATTGAGTTAGATTTAATTGAGAAGAAAAGAACAAGGGCACATTTAAAATCTTTTTATTATTAGACCATGGTGAGAAGCAGCTATGTATACCGGGTACGAAGGAGAGAATTCATGGTAGGGGACAGAGTTTTGAAAAAATCTTTCAGGCATACTAAAGTTAAAAGACTAGGGAAGTTAGATCCAAACCGAGAGAGGCTTTATTTGGTTACCGAAAAATTTAAGCCTAGAACTTATCGAGTGACATATAAAAATGGTAACCCTGTGGAATATTGAGCACTTAAGAATCCATCTGGAATAATTGTAAAAATAAACTACGTACATTCTTCAATTTTATATTATAATTTTTTGACGACATATTATTTTCTAACATGGTGGCATGGGGAGGTTATAATGAGGTTTCAGAATACCTTAGCTTCATAAATCATTTTGCCTTTTATATTCTTATATATATATATATATATATATATATATATATTATATTAAGTGATTCATATTTTTTTTATTCAAAATTAGAAGGTTCCAACATTAGTAGGTCAAATGTAAAGGTTCCATTATTAGCTGGTCACAATTAAAATGTTCCAACATTAGTGTGATAAGCGTAAATGTTCCAGCATTAGATGATCACAATTAAAAGGTTCCAACATTAGTTGGTCAATTGTAAGGGTTCCAACATTAGATGGTCACAATTAAAAGGTTCCAGCATTAGTTGGTCAAGTGCAAAGGTTCCAACACTAGTTTTTTAAAATTAAAATACTCCAACATTAGTTGGCCAAGATGGCCATATTCGAAGAAATCATGGTCTCGTCTGAATTCTGGTTCGATGTGTTTTTGGGGGTTAGTTAACTTCAACTCAAAAGACTCTGATTACGTTATTTGATGAGTAAAAAATTTGTTTAAATATTAGAAATAAAAAAATGATTCATTCATAGATTCTGAATATGAGTTTAAAATCCCTTGCCATACCAAGAACTTACACAAAAGATCTGAATACTATTACAGTTTACCTTGGCAATACCAAAGACTTACAAAAAAAGGACGACAATACAAAAAACTTGTGAAAGGAAAGTAAATTCAAGTGCCTTGAACTCATTCCTTATAACACTGGTAGTCATCCTCTGAGCTTTCGCAATCAGATTCTCCATCTTCATTCTCGGTGGCACTATCATCACCATTCATATCTATATATATGTCTAATTTATATGTAAATGCCATGTCACCATACCTTACCTCTTTAGGCACCATGTCCCAAAAACATATAAGGTTCAGATTTGGGAACGCTTCATAAAGTTCCATAACCACGTTGGATTTGATCGAAGCATCTCGTTTAGATAAGGGCTTTAAACAGTTATCAGAATACGTGTCAAACGCCTCCTCCTCATCCTTTGCACCTTGAATTTTTAATGTGGATTGCTCCTTCTTGGCTTTCTTGGTACCCGCCTTCTGTTCATCTAAAATTTTCTACAACATTTCTCTTGAATCATTATGTTCTTTTTTCAAATATTTTTATTTTCGGACTACTTCTGCCCTTGATGCCCGTAGCTCAGCAATCTTGGATTCGGGAGCGGTCATTTGCTTTTTGAGATTTTCATCACATGCGCGACTTGGATTTCTAAACAGTGATCACACTTATTTTTATCTTCGGAAAAGTGTTTATAAAGCTCACATTATCCTTGGATGAGGCCGATAAATTATTTGTGTTTTGAGCGATAGAATTGACAAAGCCCAACAACATATAGCAAGTGTATCCCCAATCTCAAGCTGAAATGGCATAGCGTCAACCGAATCTCTAGATTTAGAGACTTCTATTTGATGATCTCAATACCCAGCCTCTCCGTACTACTTGTCGGACTCTGACATTCACCAGCTTGTTCATTTTCCCACGGGATGAAGGAGATATGTTTCTCAAACATTGAAGGAAGTGTAGCTTGAGTTGCGACATGCATAATTCTGGAGCTAGTCTATATCTTCTTCTTTTTCTTCTTCCTTCTTTTCTCAATACTGTGTTTTCCCCCTTGTGTACTCTAATGCACTCGATATTTTCTTCTTCTTTTTGGATTGAGGACTCTTCGAGCATTTTTCTAACTTTAATGGCTCACTAGACTGATTCGCTTCCAAAATAATATCAGTCACTTTCCATTAGTGTCATCCTTCTCTAGCTTGTGCCTTAGATCCCTCTTCTAGTTTGGAAGGTATATTTTGCTATCAGTATTTTCTATTCGGTCAAGGATTACCAAGTGACGTGGTGAGGTAATGAATTTCTCTGATGAAATTTAAGTTTTGCTTGAGCCTGCCAGAGGTGACTCCTAACTAGGTTGTTTGGAGTGGAGCAACTATGAAATATGTTTGACCAGTTCTCTAAACCCACTGGTGTAAATTTTTGAAGGTCACTTAGGAAGCTTCCAAGTGCTGCTATTGAGGTTCAATATGGCTGCAAAAAGAATAAAAGTAAGTTGTAAAAGTTGAAGGATAAAGGAATTTAAAGTTAAAAAATATCACCCAAGAAGTTACTTGAGTTTCGACACACTTTCTGAATGCTACTCAGATTTATTTTTGGGCAAATCTGTTTACCATTTTCCCAACAACCACTGATGAAAAAGAGTTGCATCTTCTATATTTTACAAGTCTCCAAAAAATCACTAACCACTTTATACTCATTCCCAAGAGTAAGAGAGTAGAAATAGATCTGAGGATTCGTCGACAACCCGATGACAACTAAAAATTGCTCTATCAGTATTTTAATTTTTGACAACCTCGATGCCATAATTCATGACATCAAGGTAAACCAATAATTTAGGCTGCATTAGCTCGAGACATAGGCCGACAAGATCAAATTACCCAACTATGTTGGGGTCTAGCGGAAACTGAAGCCTCCAATTCAGCATACCAATCCGTTCTTTTAGTGCACAATTCAATGATATCTTTCTAGTTTTCGGTATCCTTATATTTACCTACTCAAGGATTCCCCACCTGGCCTAAAGTGCGCCTACTTTATTCTCCAAATAATAGATATATGATATTTTGGAGAGAGATATCAAGTATTTGTTGCTGACATCTTGAAAATAAGGCCACATACACCCAGTCACCGAATAAGGTAATTTTACTTTTACTCATTTGCTTTTTCCACCTTTGGATTTTAGAGCTTTCCCTTCATTTTTATTTGGGACTTCAGCATCATCTCCAGATTTCCTTGACACCCCAAATTCTGACCCCGCGTCAATACGTCCTTCGACTTTGTCAACTAACTCCATCGGATTAGATCCGGAAAACAACGGTCTACTTAAAGTTTTTTTCTCGCGCGGGACAGTCGACTTGTCAGCAACATGAATGCAACCCCTAGCCAACTGCTCAGGAGGTATGCTTAGAGATGCTAGAACATGTTTTACACGTTCCCTCTTCTTCGCTTTATGCTCAGAAGCTTGTTGGCCCTTTGTTACTATTGTGAGGGTATTTTTCGTTACATGTGACTTATCATCAGTATCTAAACCTATTGTTATCAAGCTTCATTAGTGTTTGATGCTAGTTTCTTCTTGGGACTGTTTCGGTCTTGAAAAATTATTTTTTGAAGCAAAGGACTGAGTGGTAGAGGACGGGGGATCAACTGAAATGGAGTGTATGTTTTAAGGGAATGTCCCGTATAGTCAAAAGTTTGACTAATGATTGTTGGCCCTTCGGTTTCGGAAGCCCAAAAGATTTTCCAGCTTGTTTCTCTACTTCAACTTTATCTAACAAACATAACCAATCAGTCAAAGCGGTGGAATCTGTGAACATACAAATCTAAAAGTAGCACTGGAAAAGTATATTACGGTGGCTACTGGATAAAAAACTGGAAGTTATAGTGGTAAAATTTTAGAGCTTCTCTCTCTATCTCTAGAAATTGCTAAAATAGTAAGATTATGCTAAGGGAGGGGGGTATTTAATAAAGAAATATAAGAAAACACAATAAACCTTTCCCACAAAACCAATAGGTATAAGCCTCGGGAAGTCTAAAAGTCTCCCCCAACGGTTATTTTCTTAGAGAAGTTGAACTGTTTCAAGAAGTTATCTTGCTTCACATTCAGAGGGAAGGTCTTGGGCCGAATATTTCTATGACACGTATAACAAAAGTAAAGTTTCAAATAACCATATTTGAAGCTTGTACATAACTACATCTGAACATTTTAAATCAATCAAGATGATTTTTCCAAGACGTGATCGGATAAACCCCAGCTGATGAAAAGCATTAAGTATTTGTCCGACTTGATTCGAAGTGCCAAGTGTATGAATGGTTTGATCTAAAGTTGCTCAAAGTTTAAGTCCTCTTGAACGACATTCGCAAGGACTAAGGGGGCTACTGATAAGGACTTAATTCTCCGAAGGGAAAATTAGACCAATGAATCACTAAACCGGAGTTTAGTTTATAATACTGATGTAACAAAGTATAATAATTTGTTTTTTAACATAATAGGCTTGGATTATATTTGGCTTCAGTTACCGAAATGGACATATGGACCTTGTAAGGCCACGAGGCTTATTTCACTATATATATATATATATATATATGTGTCATTGTTTGACACTAATGAAAAAGGATACCTTTTAATGCCCAACTATTTTTTCATAAACTTCTCTCTATATATTTATTAAGCAACTCAACTATGTCTCTACAACTTATAGAAATTATACATATATCTTACCTTTATTTCTAAAATACCCTTCGAAGACCTTTGACATTATTAGGCTTGACCAATGGTTTCTTAGCCAATAAAGCCAATGCTTCAGATGATGGTATTATGGCTGACGCATTGGCTCCGCTTGAGCAATGGTTTCGTGGCTTCTGCAATCAATACCTTGGCCGATACAATCAATACATCCAACAATAAAACTTTAACAATTACATTTTAACTATTTCCAAAGTTAGAACCATACTTCATAATTCTTCATATTGGTTTTGACTTCAAAAAATGAACAAATTTATTGCAGCTCCAACTTGCCCTCTTCAAAGGCCTCAAGTGCTTCTGATATGCACAAAGTTCAAGAAATGCTTGCATTTTTTGTTGTCACTAGTTTAGTAAACATATTCATTGGCTTGTCACTTGTATTAACCTTATCTAGTATAATCTACACTTTAACATCAATGTGCTTAGTGCATTCATGAAGCACCTCGTATTCTGACAAATTTATTAAACTTTGGTTATGACATCGCACCATTGGACCCTCCTGTTGAACACCAAGTTATCCCCATATTTATAAATAATTCTTAAAGATCTTAGTTTAAAATGTTAAGTAATGGGACGCGTGAATGGGTTTGTATTTGTCATAGAAAGCTTGTCAAACACCTTCTTCAGATAACCTTTTGGTTATTAAAACAATATTCTCGTTTGTTTGTATCTAGTTATCTTTATCCCGTGAATCTTCTTAGTCGAGTCCGTGTCTTATATTTCTAACTTGTTAGAGCATCCCCAACAGCTACTATAAAAATTTGATAAATATACCTAGGATTTTCATCGTTTATAATTTCAGATTATGAAATAATCCAACAGTCTCTTTATAATTAAAGTAGTTTTTTATTTTGTTGGTGGAAGAGAAAACAAGGAATAATAATAGAGAGTGGGTAACTGTCACTCTAATTTTACCTACCTAAAATTAAGCAAGTAAATATAACTAGTCTTCTACCGTATCTGTTGGAAAGGAAAAATTGATATATAATCGCTATATTTGCTATCTAGTCCTATTTACCTAGTCTGTTGAGGATGATTTTACTCAACTTTTTATTTAAGGACTTAATATCTTCCTTGTCTTTGCTAGTAATTGATATATCATCATACAACAATAAATATATATCAATTGTACCAAAACATTTCACATACAAATAAATTTCATAGCTGCATCTTCCAATACCATTATTAACCATGAAATCCTCGAAGAATTTACACCACTGCCTTAAATTTTACTTCAGACCAAATAATGCCATTTTCAAGAGACATACATGATCATTCATTTTCTTGTTTACAAATTATTCTGACTACTTTGTAAAGATGATTTCTTCAATGTTCTCATGTAAAAAAGCTATCTAGATATCCATTTGGTTAAAATCATGTCAAACTTATTGTCATTACAAGTAGAATCCTGATTAAACGGTGTTTAAGCATATAAGAGAAAATATTATTATAATTCACAACCTTTTGTTGAGTGAAATCTCTAACGACCAACATCGCCTATTACTTTTCCTTGGCCTTTTCAACCCCATGAATTTTCATTTTCTGTAAATCCACTTGTAATTGAAGAGTTTCTGACCTTTAGGATTGTCTACCATATCCCATGTTTCATTATTGTGAATAAAGTCATTTATTCTTTCATAACTACAAGTTATTTGGATTTATCTTCACTTTGCATTGCACGTTTGATGCTCTTAAGCTCATAATGAATAAACTTTGATACTATAGTCGGTGCAAAAGTTATCGGTTTAGCATATCTAAATATTTGAGGAGCTTTGCGGACATGTTTGATCATTTTCCTTAGTAATTGGTAACCATGTTAAGCCTGAACACCTTTCTATTTAATATTTCATTTGACGGGTTCCCTTCATTATAACCACATAACCTTTAAATTTTTTAGTGTAACCACTTCAAATTTGATTGAATAACCTAAATTTTCCAATATTTAAGGAATATTATATTTATTCTCACATCATAAACATACGTCAGATATGTCAGAACCTGATCACAACCACCAAACATTCGAATATTCACATATCCTATTACAACTATCTTGCAAGCCTTGTTGTCGCCAAGTAACACAATGCCTCCATATTTCTCTTCAATGAGTTAAACCAGACTATATGTGGACTCATGTGGAAATAATATCATGAGTAAATAATCCATTCTCTTTGACCTTCATTCTATGAGTGCACCAGAACATCTGCAGAGTCATGTCTTTTGGAAGCTACAGAAGCATACTCAATATCTAATATGTTATCATCTTACTTTTTCAACTTCTCGTGACATTACTTTCTAAAGTGACCCAAGTTATTGTAGAATGACATCTTTTCTTGGACTTATCAAACTTCTTTGATGACTTTGATCTATAATTTACTCTCATTTTGTTGTTGTCCCTTCTTTATGACCTCCCTCTTATATTCAAAGATTCATGGTTACTTCATGAACTCTCATCCTTCTTATACTGCATAAGTTTTAACTTTTTTGGACCTTATTGTAGGTTCCAACTTATTCATAAATAATATTTATTTGTTGTATTAGATAATATATTTCAATTGTCTATATGCATATTGTAATGAGTTTTGTATTGGACTATATATGATATCAAAAAAGCAAAACTAGAAATGTACAACCTAATTGATGTTAAAGTGCGACAACTCCAACATCCATAGAACATCGAGCATCTTGTAATCTTTTCAATGCGAGTAACAAAAAAATATTTTGGTGAGGCCCTTACATACCTAGTTTTGATAGAAATTATTTATTATTTAATTTTATAACAAAAACTTATTTGGTCATGATCTACGCAAGGTTAATAACCCGATGACATAACCACCTTGTAAAATGTGCCTACATGGAATATAGGAGATAAATATGGAAATTTAAGTCCGTTAAAGGTCGGCGCATTTAAGAGTTACATATCTAACTATAAAATATGATTATATTCTAAAATTATTAACATAACTACGTGAAAAAATAGGAGTTTTGAAACTTATCATAAACCTCATTTTATGTGAAAATTGATCATCATGCTTGCAAAGAATCTGTTCATACAAACATTATTGCCACAATGAGAAGTTTGAGTATGTGATCAATAAAAAATAATATGATAACTAACAGAGTTTATAACATGCTCAAAAATAAAATATATTTACTGTTACATTTAAAAACAAAATGCGTAGTAGTTTGTAAACTTTCAGTATTTGATTATATTTTCTAATGTTAAGTTAATATGTTTACAATGCTCTGAATTTAAAGTATAAAAAATAAAATATTTTTGTTCTCATTGTCTAAGCTTATGGCTAGAAATTTAACTAAATTATTATAAAACCCATTCAAGAATTTTAATTTCTTCAATGATTTATATGTCTTTGATTTTGGACTTTTGGACATCCCAATATCTCGAGCTGGTACTTATTAGAAGAAAAAAAAGTCATGCAAATTGACTGACTGACTAGGTTGCAAGGCTTTTAATATTTCAAATACATTATACATTGTCCACAAAAACGACAGTGTGCATTACATATAAGAGTTATATTTAACATAGAATAATAAGAACTAACCATATCTCACCTAAAACTGAGCTATACATGTCTGTGAAGATTCTAACAATCAAGAAACATATAATTTCTAATCATCTACATACACTCAGTGATTATATTGACGATAAATGAAGAAAAACAAATAAAAAATAAATTGAACATTGAGGATTTATAGTTGTTCGAAAAATCCCGCCTACATCCACTTGAAACCACACTAACTTCATACTAATCATGTTAAAACAAATACACCAATATAAAATATTAAGTTTTAGGAAATAAATGTTTGTAGAACTCTAAATTTCAGAGCTCACACAATTGCTCTCTCAAGATTTCTCTATGTTCTTCCGAGAAGATATGAGCACTCTCTTTTAATTTGATTTCCCTTTATTTCACACTCTCACTAAAGTCCCTTAATTTGCATCAAAATACTAAAAAAGTATATATATATATATATATAATCTTTGTCTCTAAAAAAAAAAACTCATAGCATAAATAACCATTTATATTTCAACAAAATGTAACCAATTATGTATTCAATTAAAATATATATTTAACCATCATAATTGAAACCTTATACCACCAGTTACACCAGGTAGTATATGCCTAAGTCAATGGCCTCTTGGTCGATACACTTTAGGTCGATGCATCCTTCACCTTGTTCGATGACCTCCTAGATAATAGTCTTGCCCGGCTTGACCAATGGCTTCATAGATGATGCAATCAATACTTTCATTGATGTAGCCGCTCGGCTTGACCAATAAATTCCTTATCGATACAGACAATGACGTGGATAATGGTATTCTAGTTGATGCAGTTGATCGGCTTGACCAATGGCTTCGTGGTCGATGCAGCTAATACATCCAAAAAAGTGTCAGTAGTTGTGCTTTCATACTTTTCAAGGTTGAAACCTTACTTCAAAGTATCAAAATCCAATAGTGTCTTATCTATAGATTTTTTTAAGACAATAATTAGGTATCGTAAAATTATTTCCCAACGTTCTCAATATTCATCCTTACATGTCTGTACAATGCCGCTTGAGAAGTAGTTGATGAGGTCGGTTTATGGAGCCCTTGGGTTTGGCTAGATCTATAACTAACATATAGTCTTCATTAATTATGGACTCTTCAACGTAGCACTAGCTTATATACAAATTGTTTTGTTTTTCTTTGACTCTACAATGCTCTTTTTGGCCCGTAGATGTTTGTTGGGGAACCTTTGCCTCAAATAAAAGCTCAGGCAGGCGACATTATTTATATCACCGTATAAATAATGGCTTTCACCCCGGTTATTTCCATGTCATATTTAGCTTCATCCTCAATTGAGCCCTTTTAAAGAATTTTAGCATTCTGGATAAGTTTACCCTTGCCATATTATTTGCTCATATTTTGAATTTTTAGGTGTATACTATAAGTAACTCGTAAATAAATGTATTGCCTGAAGGACTACACGAGGAAAGATGGATTAGACAAAAACATGTATATGTAAGAACTATTAGATACTCTTTGTTAACGGAAATAATAATATACATTGACTAAATAATTTATTATAGTCACTATTCAAACGTAATCTATTATAGATATTATTAGATTAGATTTTATTACAGTAGACTAGTATAATAATAAGATATTTTCTATAATAATAAGATATTCTCAGAGCCTATATATATGGATTTAACTTGTACTGAAATTCTATGTTATAATAAATCTTTTCTAGTTTCTACATGGTATCAGAGCTATTAGGGTTTCTATAAAAAAATCTAGATGGAGGAAAGGAAAAGTATGTCTGATTTGGTTCCTGTGATGACAAAATCACAGAACAAAAATTGAACGAATCCAATTACTTAGATTGTAGTAAAAAAATCGTATCCATTTACGAAGTATAGAAAAAGATGACCATTTGATACAAGATCTTCCTACGGATGACACAGTAAAAAATTGGATGCGTGATGATGCTCGCCTTTTTCTTCAGATTCGAAATACAATCACTACTGCGGTACTTAGTCTTGTTAATCATTGTGAATATGTTAAAGAGTTAATGGAATATCTGGAATTTCTATATGCGGGAAAAGGTAATATATCACGTATCTATGATGTCTGCAAGTCTTTTTATCGTACTGAAAAAACAAGATAAACCTCTTACGGCATATTTTATGGAGTTCAAACGCATCTACGAAGAACTTAATGTTTTGTTACCCTTCAGTACTGATATTAAAAGTCAACAATTGCAACGAGAACAAATGGTTGTAATGAGTTTTCTTACTGGTCTTCCTTCGGAGTTTGATAGTGCAAAATCTCAAATCCTCGCTGGAATTGAGATATCATCTCTACATGAAATTTTTGCTAGACTTCTTCGAACCGAAGACTCACAGCTAGTACAACATGTCACTAGTGCATTAATCAGCACCAATAAACCTGGTTTTTCTGATGATCAGGATGGTCATAATAGTCGTGGTGGTCGTGGTGGTCGCGGCGCTTATAGTTACAACAATCGTGGCAGATCTGGTGTTCGTGGTGGTCGTGGTGGATATAACGATTGTGGTGGTCGTGGTGGATATAACGATTATGGTAGTCGTGGTGGATACAATAGTCAAGATGGATACAATAGACATAACAGTTCCGGTAACCATGGTGGTGATCTAAACAATGTTAAATATTTTTACTGTCATGAACGTGGTCATACAAAGTGGAATTGTCCTCAACTACCTCAACAATTTGCTAATATGGCAACGAATGAGGAACCTCATGTGCTTTCCGCTGGGGAATATGCTCAATTTTCCAAGTACCAAGAGTCTTTAAAGTCACAAGATGTTATAAACCCTGCAGCTTGTGTGTCAGGTAACTCAACTACATGTCTTATTTATTCATCCTCTGATTGGGTCATTGATTCTACTGCCACAGAACATATGACAGGTAATAAACAAGTTTTTACTTCTCTTTCAAATACACATCATTCTAATGTCACATTGGCAGATGGATCATCATCTCATGTTTTAGGTTTAGGGACTGTCAATCCCACCAAAAATATCTCTTTGACATCTGTTTTACATCTCCCTCAGTTTTCATCCAACCTTATTTCTATTAGCCAACTCACTAAAACACTAAATTGTTTTGTTACCTTTTATTCCGATCATTGTTTGTTTCAAGATCTTACGACGAATACAATAATTGGTAGAGGGCATGAGAGTGGAGGTCTCTACTATCTTGATAAAGACCATCATACATCTGCTGCGTGTTCTAGTATTACATCTCCATTTAAAGCACATTGTCGTATGGGTCATCCATCTTTAATCTCCTTAAAACAACTTTATCCTAAATTTCGGCATTTGACATCATTAGAGTGTGAGTCATGTAGATTTGCTAAACATCATCGTCTCCCATCATATCCTCGTATTAATAAACGGGCTACGTTTCCTTTTGAAATAGTTCATTCAGATGTTTGGGGTCCTTGTCCCGTTGTTTCTAAAACTGGTTTGAAATATTTTGTTAGTTTTGTTGATGATTATTCCCGTGTTACATGGCTATATTTGATGAAAAAACGTTCTGAGTTATTCTCAATATTCTGCACGTTTACTGCAGAAATAAACACCCAATTTAATTGTCCTATTCGTATTTTAAGAAGTGATAATGGTAAAGAATATTGTTTAAATGCATTTCAATTATTTATGGAACAAAAAAGAATGATTCACCAAACTTCGTGTGTGGACACGCCATCTCAAAATGGTGTTGCTGAAATAAAAAATAGACATCTTTTAGAGGTTACACGTGCACTTCTTTTTCAAATGAAAGTACAGAAATTATTTTGGGCATATGCTGTTTCCACTGCCTGTTTTTTAATTAATCGTATGCCGTCTACTGTCCTTTCAAATAATATTCCATATTCCGTGCTTTTTCCGTCTAAACCTCTATTTCCTGTTGAACCACGCATTTTTGGCTGTACTTGCTTTGTTAGGGATGTAAGTCCTACTCGTATAAAATTAGATCCCAAATCCTTAAAATGTGTTTTTCTTGGATATTCTAGGTTTCAAAAAGGCTATAAATGTTTTTCCCCGTCTCTTCATCGTTACATAGTATCTAAGAATGTTACATTTTTAGAACATGTTCCATTTTTTCCTGGTTTGTCTAATGTCGATCCAGAAACAACTACTGTCGATGATGATTTACTCATGTACACCACCGTTCAAAGATCTGATGTACCACCTCCACCATATCGACCTCCCATTAGATATGCTTATTCTCGACATAAAGCACATCCTCCATCATGTCCACTACCAATTCCTTCGTCTCCAGATCCTGCTACAAACGATAATGAGTCCACTCTTGATCTCCCTATTGCTCTTCAAAAAGGTAAAAGACAATATACTTATCCAATTTCTTCTTTCGCAAAATATGATCAATTACCTTCTTCTACCCGAGCTTTATTGCATCTCTTGATTCTATTTCTATTCCAAAAACTGTTCACAAAGCATTATGTCATTCTGGCTGGCAAGCTGCAATGTTTGAAGAGATAAGAGCATTAGAAGACACTGGTACTTGGAAGTTGGTTGATTTACCCAATGGTAAGAAAGCTATCGGTTGTAGATGGGCGTTTAATGTAAAAATGAATCCAGATTGGACACTAGCTCGTCTCAAAGCACAACTTGTTGCAAAAGGATATTCTCAAACCTATGGTGTTGATTACTCTGAAACCTTTTCTCCGGTAGCTAAGTTTACCTCTATTCGTTTATTTATTTCTTTAGCAGCATCAAATGATTGACCATTACATCAGTTAGATATTACAAATGCATTTTTACATGGAGACCCCCAAGAAGAAGTCTATATGGAGCAACCACCCGGATTTGTTGCTCAGGGGGGAGAGAGGAAAGGTATGTCATTTGTATAAGTCATTATACGGATTAAAACAAAGTCCCCGTGCTTGGTTTGGAAAGTTTAGTGATGCATTAAATGAATTTGGGTTGAAGAAGAGCAGTTGTGATCACTCTGTCTTTTATAAACATTCTGCAAATGAAATTATACTCGTTGTTGTATATGTAGATGACATCATTATTACTGGGAATGATACTAAAGGCATTTCATTTCTTAAAACATTTTTACATTCGCGATTTCAAACAAAAGATTTAGGACCATTGAAGTATTTTTTGGGGGTTGAAATAACAAGAAGCAACAAAGGTATTCTTTTATCGCAGAGAAAATATGTTCTAGATTTGTTGATGGAAACAGGAAAGCTATGAGCAAAACCATGTAATACACCAATGGTTCCTAATTCGCAATTATTGAAAGATGACGGAGAATTGTTTAGTGATCCAGAAAAGTATCGTCGATTAGTAGGAAAACTCAATTACCTCACAATAACTCGACCAGATATTGCATATCCAGTCAGTGTTGTAAGTCAGTTTATGTCTTCTCCAACAGTTAATCACTGGGCAGCACTAGAAGCTTGCCCAGTGAAACAACGCTATTCTTCGAACAACGGCCAAAGACATTTCAAAGAAGCTTGCCGTTTGGGCCGAAATAGAGTGGAACAACGCTTTCTACACCGCCTTCCAACCGATCAACTTTCTCAATAGTCACCTTTTTCCCATCACACCTGAAGCCTTGCCTCCAAATCTAATGGATCAGCCCAACCCTCATCACGCTTGCAAAAGACTAGTTCAACCTGACTGTAAGGTATTCCTCCTCATCCGCAATAGGGGAGAGATTCACCTGCCTCAAAATAAAAAATAGAAAGCAAAAAATGAAAAGAAAAATAAAAAGGCAGCTAGCACATCTGATGCTTGCCCTTCAACACAGCCAACGCCCAAACATTAAAAAAGAAAAGCAGCATAAAAAACTCTTTCAACAATTAAGGAAGGAGAAGAACAAAAACCTTCTTCGAAGAAAAAGAAAACTTCCACGCGTTCAAAAAGTAAAAGTTCTATCAATCTTCATAGGAAGAAAAATAAGAAATCAAAAGTCATTGATTACACATTGGTCGATGAGGATAAGGTCATAACTGTTGGGAATCAGCAAAATCCTCCTCTTGAAAAGAAGACAACCAATGACAATGCTCCAATCATTATTGAGGACAATGCAGATGATGATAATCAAAACGACGACCACTTTGATCCCGATAGCTTCATTAATTTCAATGAGTCACAAGAACTTGCTGGAGAAGATGATCTTGTCATCCAAGATATTCAAACTCGCATGAAAATTTTGGGGAGAAAGTCTACCGTCAAAGCGTCTCTAGAAATCATCTATCATTCTGTTCCAACTACATCTCTGGATATGATTCCTCATCACAGCCCAACATCTTTTCCTCCTCTTCCATCCAACCCGGATGTCCTTGCTGCACTCCAACCATTTACCAATCTCGATGTTGCAGCAAAGGCGCTTTCTTCACAAATCGAGGCTTCCCACAATCACTTGAAGTGATTGGCCAAATATATGGTTCGCGATAAAGGAATTTTCGATGATGAGAAACAATTGAGAGAAAAATTTAGGAATCAAGTAATCGAGCAATTACACATCTCCGAAGCGGAAAGATCTAAGCTTATTTGAAGAATGCTCTTTGTCAAAATCCATTTGCGAGCGCAACATTATGCTGATAAAGAAAAACTGAGCGCCTCACATCAAAAGGAGATGAACAAGCTCAAAGTTAAACATGCTGAAGAGTTGGCTACTGAAAAGCTTAAATTCAAAGGTCTCCAACCTTCTCTTGCTACCAGCGAAGCAAAAAATAAAGAATTGACTGATGAGATAACCACGTTGAAGGCTGATTTTGAGAAATAAAAATAAGTTGTTGTCACTACCACGGAAGCTGAATGCTCTAAGGACATGTTAGTTGTTATTAATAATGGTAAAGAAGAGACAACCATCACTCTTCTTCGAGAGATTCATGCGACTTATCCAAAAAGAAATCTTTTTTAGTTTTTGGAACGACATTCCCGTTAAACGGCGTCCGAGTGAAGCCTTCGATCCTATCCCAAACTCATCATCATTAGAAGAATCATCCGAGGAGGAGTCGTCTGAATAATTTTACTGTTCTTTGATTTTATGTTATCCTTTTTGTATTTCTCAAATTAGTATCCTGCCTATTTTACTTTATCGAAAAAAATTTAATTGACAAATATCGTTGTTTATTTTTTATTTTTATCATTAATATGAATTATTCAAAGTTAACAATCTTGAAATAATAAATTTTTAGACATAACTCCTTAAATATGATAATGTACTTCGAAATTCACAATATGTAATACTTTGAATAACTTACTGCAAATTTTGAACATACTACCTCGAATAACATAGTGCATTTAGTGAACGTTGCACTTCGTAAAATCACAGTGCATTTATCGAATGTTGCACTTTTTAAAATCACAGTGCATTTATCGAACGTTACACTTCGTAAAATTACAGTGCATTTATTAAACGTTGCACTTCGTAAGATCACAGTGCATTTATTGAACGTAGCACTTCGAATATTGTTGTTTCTCGAAAAGTGTAATAAGCACTTCAAAATATTTTACTTTTAACCAACCTTAAAGATGATCAGTCTTTAATAAGTTGTTAAGATAATTTTCAATAAACACTTGTAAACAACCGTTGTCCAAAAATGCATTTTATTCATAACATTGAATATGTACATAGCGCATCGTTAAAACCTTCTTCGGCCAACAGGGTAAGAAAAAGTGCGTCATTCAATAGTAGAAAATCCAAAATACAAAAAAGTATTCCTAATATAACTTCAAATGCTATACATTCTACGGGTGTTGAACCATCCTCCCTTGAATATCACAAAGGCGATAAGACCCTGGTTTTATCCTCTCGACAACCATATAAAGCCTTCCCAATTTGGGGCCATTTTTTCGACGCTCTTCTCCTTTGTATGCAAAAATACATTTCTCAACACTTTGTCACCTTCTTTAAACTCTTTTTTTTACCTTCGAATCACATCTGTACTTCATAAGATTTTTATAATGGATTACGTTTAAATGAGCTCGAACTCTTTTCTCCTCAATCAAATCTAAATTTTCCCTTTTAGCTTCATCATTGGATCTCTCAGAATATTGAGTTATTCTAAAAGATGACATCGTAGATTCCACGGGGCTAACTGCATCCATACTATATGCTAGGGCAAAAGGAGTTTCTTTTGTAGCCTCCATGAGATTTGTCTGATAAGCCCAAAGCACCTATTGTAGATAGTTTGGCCATTTCCCTGCGGCCCCTATCAAAATTTTCTTCAAACCATCTAAAATAGTTATGTTTATCACTTTGACTTGTCGATTGGCTTGAGGATGAAAATCCATTGAAGAACATTGTTGAATTCCTTTTGATGCGCAAAATGAAGTCATTTCTTTATTATAAACTGAGGGCCATTATCTGTTGTAATTCTCTGAGGGACTCCGAAACGACAACAAATACTGTTCACATAAATTTGATTACATCTTTTGCCTTTGTTCCAGATAGTGGTTCTGCCTCAACTCATTTCGTAAAGTAATACACTGCTACAATTGTCAATTGGCGTCCCCCATATTTCGTTGGCAAATGCCCTACCAGATCAATCCCCCATCTATCAAATGGTATGGCCTCGGTTATAGACATAAGTGGGACTGTCGGCCTGTGTATAACATTACCAACTTCAAACCAAATTATTAGCATCGTTCATGATTGTAGGCCAATAAAATCCTACAAGCAAAACTCGTCGAGATAAAGCTTTAAACCCACAATGAGCTGACCCTTCTCCATCATGCAACTCTGATAATACCTCATGTGATTCTTTCTTGTCTAGACATCGTAGTAATAGCATGTTTAATGCCTTCTTATACAAAATTCCATCTAAAACTATGTACCCGAAAGCTTTACCTCTCAATGGTTTGGCCAAATTTATATCATCTGGCAATGTTCCTTGAGTAAAAAAATTAAGAATATTTTTTTGCCAATCTTTTCAGACTGCATCGGATGTGACAAAGAGCTCCTCCATACATTCACACTGATTTGATTGGGTCAAAATCGAGGGATTTTCGTGTGGTAAAATCCAAGAATACTCCTCCTTGTAAGCAATATTTGCTAAAGAATCAGCCACCATGTTACTTCCTCAACTATTATATTCAACAACAACATGATCAAATAATAACATTAAATTCCGAAGTTCCCGAAGATATACAATTAAACGATCATTTCTCACCTCGTAAAATCCAGATACTTGATTTTCTAACAATTGAGAATCCGTTTCCAAGCGCACTTGCTCTACCTATTTTTGCCAACCTCAAACCTGCCAAGGCAGCTTTATATTCAGCTTTATTATTCGAAGCGTGAAAACCAAATTTTATAGATTGAATCATCGTTTCTCCAGTTGGAGCTATTAACTGAACCCCAACACTGCATCCTGAAATACTAGACCCTCCATCTGTTCGAACAATCCACCTCGAATTTACTGGTGCAATATCTTTATTTTCTTCAATATCTGATCTCTTCGAATGAAATTCAACAAAAAAGTCTGCCAATGCTTGAGCTTTAATCGCAGTTCGAGGTGTGAACAAAATATCATAATCTCCTAACTCCACTGACCACTTGGTCATTCTCCACGAAATATCAAGTCGTTGCAAAACATTTTTTAAAGGGAATGAAGTTTAGACTTCGATAGTATGAGCTTGAAAATAGGGGCGCATTTTCCTAGCAGCAATCACCAATGCTAATGCTAATTTTTTCAATTTCAAATACCTCTTCTGTGCTGCCACTAGACTTTTGCTAATATAGTACACTGGCTTTCGAATACTTGAATCTTCACTTACCAGCACCACACTTAATGCAAAATCCGATAACGCAATGTACAAAAAGAGCTTTTCATCACTTCGAGGTTTTGACAAAATCTCTGGTGATGATAACAAGTTTTTTATGCTTGTAAATTTTTCCTTACACTCCGATGTCCATTCAAATCTGTTTAGTCCTCATAAAACTTGAAAGAAAGGAAAGCATTTGTCAGAAAATCTGGAAATAAATCGGTTAAGTGCTGTTAACCTTCTTGTCAAAATTTGCACTTCTTTAACAGATCAAGGCAAATTCATTGCTATTAGAGCTTTCAATTGTTCTTGGTCAGCTTCTATTCCTCTTTCACTGATGACATAACCCAAAAAATTCCCTGATCGAACTCTGAATGTGCACTTTTCAAGATTTAGCTTTAACCTGATTGCCCTCAAATTCAAAAACGTTTCCTCTAAATCCTCGAGATGCACATCATCCTTCAAACGTTTTACTACCATATTATCTATATATACCTCAATGTTTCTTCTGATCTGAGTGGCAAAAGCTTTATTCATTAACCTTTGATAAGTGGCTCTAGCATTTTCAATCCAAAGGGCATAACCTTATAACAATGTAACCCTCTATCAATTATGAAGGTCGTACACTCTTGGTCATTTAGATCCATCTGAATCTAATTGTATCCTGCAAAAGTATCCATGAATGTTAGTATTTTATTTCTAGAGGTGGAATGAATCAATTTATCTATCCGAGGAACATGAAATGGATCTTTAGGACAAGCTCGATTCAAGTCTATAAAATTTACACACATTCTCCACTTCCCATTCTTCTTTTTGACCACTATTGGATTCGCCGTCCATAAAGGATACTGTGACTCCCTTATATGTCCGACCTTGGATAATCGATCCACCTCAGAAACAATTGCTTCCGTATTTTCGAAGAAAATGCCCTTCTTTTCTCACTCACTGGTTTACCTTCGGATCAATAGCCAAACTATGACGAATCACCTCGATCGGTACTCCTGTTACATCCTTCATTTTCAAAGCAAAAACGTCCAAGTTAAAATACAAAAAATTTAGTAGTTGTTGACGTAAAATTGGGGTCAATAAGTTTCCGATTTGAAGCATTATTTCTTCTGAAAAAATATACTCCTCTATTTCTTCAGTTACTGTTAACGACCTCGGATTTCCTTCAAATCGTTAACTATTTCTTTAAAATCCGAGGTTAACCCCTCTGACTGTTATTCATGCATCAAATCTCCACTGCTGGATCCCCAGATCCAAAGTACAGTGGCATAACACTCTCTAGATACTTTCGAGTCACTTCGAACGACCCCGATACGATCCCCTACCACATACTTAAAACACTGGTGTATCGTTGACACAACCCTATACATTCAAGAAATCCAAGACCTTCAAAACATAATGTTGTAGCTCGTGGGGCAGTCCACCACCATTAAAAGCACTTGGAACTTCTTATTGAAAGGTCATTTTCCCAAACTCACTCCCCCATCGAATTCCCCAATCCCACGAGCTGTCACACCTGTAAACCATATGATTGTACGTTCAGATTGAAAAAATCGAGGCAAATTTCACATTCTGTCATAAGTCGTTTTAAAGAGAACATTTGCAGAACTGCCAGTGTCTATTAGCACACGCCGAATTTCAATTCCAACCACTTCTGCACTAATAACTACCGCGTCTTCATGTGACCATGCCGTTCCCCGTAGATCATCCTCGTCGAATAAAATGAAAGAAATTTCATTTTTCCCATATAAGTGAGTAGATATTGTCCCTTCAATTTGATTTGTCAAATTGACAACATGCCTCTTCCTCGAACTATCTGTGTTGCCAGCCATCGAATCACCTCCGAAAATGGCTAATGATTCAAAACATTTACACAAATCTTGCATACGCCCCTTCTTTATTGGCTCTTCAACAGCCACCAAGATTAACTTGTTCGAATCCTTATCCAAATATTCCAAAGAGGCATCGAATTCCTCAGCCTTCGAATCTAAAATCATTAAATTATTAGTTGGCGTAGTTGGGTTAGTCTTCGAAGTTGATGCTGGATTTTTCGATCAGCTCCATTGTGACTTCACATAAGTCAAGAGCTTCCCATTTTCAATTAATATTTGAAATTATTTTTTCAACGCGATGCAATCATTAGTATCAAGTCTGATGTCCTAATGATAGCTGCAATATTTTTTATTTCGCTCATCTCTTTGCCTATTTATTGGAGCTGGCTTCCTAAATTTTACGAAGCTTTGGTTCTTGTCAAAAATTGCAGCCACAATTTCTGTCAAATCAGCATAATATTCTGGCCTAGCCCACTGATTTTGCCTCGGTCTATTATAATTATAGGATTGAGCATGATTTGAATATCCACCGGTTCGAGGTGGCAAGTTATTATTCTTCAGACGTGACAGTTGATTACCATTCGAGGGTTGCCCTTGGTTATTGTCCACCTGACTCAAATTCTTTGGAGTACTAACTGGTCCTCCTCAGACCCTACTTGACTCTTCAACCTTGATCTGATCCTCTACCTGAACCATCAATGCTCAAAGGTTAGAGCTCTCTTCTTTGTCGTTTCATTAGCCAGATCCCCTGGCAGTAGACCCTGGAGAAAAGCTGTCATTGCCACATTTTCTTCGCAATTATCCAAACTTGTTTTAGTCATAACAAACCTTTTTGTGTAATTATTTAATTTCTCTCCAACCGCCTGCTTGCACTGAATAATCGTATCTCCATTTTCTCTCATTTCCTTACTCCCAACAAACTGCTTCGAAAAATAATGTAGAAATCCCTGAAATTTGAGACAGATCCCCTCAGAATCCGGTTGTACCATTTTAATGTTGTTCCTTTGAAAGTCTGCGAAAATGCACGACACACCAGCCGGTCGTCATCTTCAAAATTCATTATGTAGTTCTTGAACAGTTTGATGTGGTCATCTGGATCTTCCATCCCATCGAACTTCTCCACCATAGCAATATCAAAACGTTTCGGAAGCATTATAGATCGAATCTCACTTGTCAACGGAGAGTTCCTCCAATCGACACCTTGCACAAACTGATCCGCAGTCCCCATGACTGCATACAAATTTCAATGAGTCTCAGCATATTGATTCGAGGTGTTAGCCTCACACCAAGTAGATTCCCTCAAACAACGAGGAATGTTGTCCCTTTTAGATTTATGTTCCTTCTTATGCTTCCTTGGTTGTTCTCTTTCCGGTTCCTCTGTCGAAGAACTATTATACATCTTATAGTATGAAGCATAGCTTTAAACCTCTTCATTACTAGAGGCTACATGCTTTTATTTGTCCTTTTTCCCTTTGCGAGAAGAATAATGCTCTTTTGGAGCTTTGAAGCGCGCTTTCTTCTGCTCACTTCTAACGTGCCGATCACTACAAGATCGATCAGACTGATTTCCCATCTCAACCTTCTCGTTTACTTGGCTCATCTCGGATTTGAGTTTCGCCGAGTGAATTTCTTGTTCTCTTTGTTCATACTTTTCGTTCAGCGTATTTACTTTATCCAAAAGTTGATTCATGCGCATCTTAATATCCGGCTGAATTTGGATCAGAGCAGATCCATCCGGTATGTTTTCGTTTATTTGTAAATCATATTTTAATGTTTCCATCACTGATCGAAGTGACGGATTGTTTTCAGGATTCATTGTAAGAATTTGAACGAGAAAATAAGAAGATTATATTGAAATTCGAATAAGTAAGACACTCATTCTTAATCGTCCCCAGCGAAGTCACCAATTTGGTGAGTTCAACTACTAAAAGTTGTCTTATGAATAAGTAATGCGCGAGTTTTAGTGTGTGTGTGTGTGTGAGAGAGAGAGAGAGTTTTTAGAGAGAGAAAGTCAGAGCATAATGAGTTAGATAAAAAAGTGTTCAACCCTTTATTAGTTCAATCTTGGCCTTTATATAGAGGCGTTGGGACTTAGTTACATAAAAGGATAAATTACTCTTAAGTCCTCAATATAAATACATAATCATAATTGTTCTATTAAACTTCCATTATTTACACTTTTAGTCCCTAAACATCTACTTCATTATCAAGAGATAAACACTGAATATAAAGTTTAGTGAATCATGTCATTTTTTGTAAAATATCATATTTTTGTAACAACGAGTTATTATGCCCTTTGTATTTGAAGAGTCTTTATGTAACATCATTGTTTAATAAAAGAGAGTGCATATTGTCCGCGGATGTAGGATTATTTTCACAATCTGAACCACATTAAATATTGTCATGTAACCTTATTTTTTCGCTTATCGTACAAACAAACGGATGGATTAATCAATTTATTTATTTCGTACAATTGAAGTAAAATAATCAAGTCTCTCATGTAATTGTGTTTTTCTTCCATCGTGCAATCCAAACAGATTAAACCAAATTATTTATTACCTTACAATTGCACTAAAACAATAAATATATTTCTTATCGATTTTTTATGCATTAAAATAATAAATTCCTTTCCAAATCAATACTTTTGAATTAGTCATTTTGAGTATGCATGGGCATTCGGTTCTTTGGTTCGGTTCGGTTCAGTTCTTTCGGTTCTCGGTTATTTCGGTTCTTCAAAACTAGTACCCATTTAGGAGCCGAATAAATTTCGGTTCGGTTCGGTTTGGTTCTTCTCAATTCGGTTCGGTATGGGTACTTAACTCGGTTCCAATCGGGTAGTTTTGGATACTTTAAATGCTTTGCAATATCAACATATATAAAACTCTTTTCACACTTTAAAACAATAAAACTATGTTAGATTGTAATTTTTTTTACTAAATATAAGAAATATTCAAAATTAATATACTAAAGAATACATAGCTTCGGTTCCTAACGAGTACCCACGGTTCTTCGGTTCGGTTCGGTTTCGAAAACCGTGGGTAATTGAAAACTGGAACCATTCGGGTATTATGAAAGAACCAAATCTACTTCGGATCGGTTCGGTTCGGTTCTTTCGGTTCCGATTAATATGTCTATGCCTAATTTTGAGTAATATTTTCGCTCATCAAATCGATCAATAAAAAATCTAGTATAGCTCTAATACCATGTTATAAAAGACGAAAATAAAGAAATATATATGATTTTTATTAACTGAAATAATATTTTTAAAAATAACTTAAGCCACTATATATAAAGTAATAATATGGCCTATTAGGTCTAACAAAATCGGTCTAATATCTCTGATGACTTTAATATTTAACAGATTAGTTATCGAGGCAACACAAATAACTAACCTACTATATTTTATTTAACTTAGCTTTCACGATAACATAAAGCTTGGCCTTGACGAAGTTGTCTACATTAAGTGTTGTGGCTAGTGTATAGAGTGTTGCATAAACTTATAAAAAATAATTTTATTTATTAATTTTTTTTAAAATATATAAAGGATAGAAAACTGAAATTTAAAAAATTAATCACATTGGATTGCCTCGCAATAAATGGTTAATTTAAAGTTGTTAGATCGGCCAAGATTAACCATCATGTTAACGATTGATAACTATATTTGAAAATTTTAAAATACGCTCATGTTACTATGACAATCGTTCCACCTCTTGAACCAAATGTTTGATTTGCGGCTGCCATTGTACTTGTTTAATATATTTTTATTTGTAACCATTCAATATATCGTTTTGAGACCTATCAAACAATATATTTTGGATTTTATTCACCGAACTTCTAATTTTAGGATGAATTCACTATGAATTTAAGCAAGAGCTTCAAAATTTTCAATACAGTTTTTAGATTACTCTAAATGACTTTATGTATTTTCAATGAATTCCTCTATAAAATCTTTCATACTTGAATTTATTTATTTGATTTAATATTGGAAATTGTACTTTAAACTTTATTGTATTCAGTGTATGTTTTGTTTGATATGAACTCAAGAAGTTGATATACTTCTTCAGTTATTTTACATATGCACATCCCATACCTGCTTCTACCATTGCTCGATAATTAGAGATTAAAACATTGTGAAAACAGTTAAACCTTAAGTAAAAATGGTAGTTCACGCTAAAAACATCGTTATGACATTTTTTTAATCTTTCTCATGCCTAATGAACACGTTCATATCATGTTGAAAAAAATTAAAGAGATCGTTTCACTATTGGACTATTCGAGTGAAATATTTCATCAGAAAAAAATGTACTAGTTCATTCAAAATGGTGATTATATCATACGGTCGTGAAATCAACCAATTTTTAGCTTCATTATGTAGAGAGAATGTAAACATGTTGTTAAAATAACAAAGAGAGAAGTAGCCGCAATAGGCAGCTAAGGTTTTGTGTTTATTAGAAAATATTCCTTTTTGTATTGAACTCTTTTTTTTATAATGCAAACCCAAGTAAGGCTCTCAATATATAGAGAACTTAGAGGCCTATACAAGGAAACTTAATACACTGAATATTCTAACACTCCCCCTCAAGTTGTGTAGTGGGATCACTAATACCCAACTTGGATAAAACTGATTTGAATGTTCTTACAACAACCGCTTTTGTCAGGATGTCTGCCAGTTGGTCTTCGGATCTAACAAACGGAAGTTCGACTATCCCATTTTCAATATTTTATTTTATGAAGTGCCTATCTATTTCAACGTGCTTTGTTTTATCGTATTGTACCGGATTCTCTAAAATCTTAATCGCAGCTTTATTATCGCACATTAACTGAGTTGGACACTTCAGGGGGGGTCCGATTTCTTTCATTATCTTTTTTAACCAAAGTATCTCGGTAATCCCCTTAACGATTCCTCTAAATTCTGATTCAGCACTTGACAGTGATACTACTTTTTATTTCTTACTCCTCCAAGTCATCAAGTTACCTCCAAGAAGATTAAAGTAGCCAGTAGTTGATCGCTTGTCGTTAGGATTCCCTCCCTAATCAGCATCTGTGAATACTTCAACATCAAGGTGTCCATTTTTCTTAAAAATTATGCCTCTTCCTGGTGTGCCTTTGAGATATCGAATAATCCTCATTACTGCCTCCATATGGTGTTCCTGAGGATGATGCATGAACTGGATAACTACTCCCACCGCGTATGCAATGTCGGGTCGAGTGTGAGCCAGGTAAATCAATTTTTCCACCAACCTTTGGTACCTTTCTTTACTCGCTGGTCTGGCCCCTTCAATTATCTTTAGTTTGTGATTCACAACCATAGGAGTATCATTTGGTTTGCAATCCACCATGCCAACTTCAGCTAATAAATCCAATATATATTTCCGTTGGGAGATATAAATCCCTCCTCTTGACCTAAGAACCTCGATTCCTAGGAAATACTTCAATCCCTCAAGGTCTTTCAAATCGAACTCCTTGAAGAGGTTTTTTCTAAGAGAGCTAATTTCTTCTTCGTCATTCCCTGTTATAATCATATCGTCAACATATATTATAAGACAAGTGACTAATTCTCCTCTCTTTTTGTAAAACAAGGTATGATCCCCATTACTCTGTTTGTAGCTATATTGCTTCATTGCCATTGTAAATCTCCCAAACCAAGCACGAAGAGACTGTTTGAGCCCATATAATGCCTTTTTCAGTTTACATACCTCATTTTCTTAAAAACCATCAAAGAACCCTGGTGGGGGTTCCATATATACCTCTTCTTCCAAGTCTCCATGTAAAAAACCATTCTTTACATCAAATTGATGAAGAGGCCAATCTTTATTCGCGGCTATTGAAAGTAAAACTCTGATAGTGTCAATCTTTGCAACCGGAGAGAACGTTTCAGAGTAGTCTATACCATATGTTTGTGTATATCCTTTGGCAACAATATTGCTTTGTGTCGCTCAATGGTGCCATCAGATTTATATTTTATATTAAACACCCATCTACACCTGACTGCTTTCTTCCCTTGTGATAACACACAATTCTCCCATGTACAATTCCTTTTTAGAGCTTCCATTTCGGTATTCATTGCCTCATGCCATTCAGTCATCTTCTTAGCTTCTTGAGCTGTTTTAGGGATTTGTTCAGAGAGAATAGTAGCTGAAAACGCCTTTGCAATCTTCGCCATTCCTTTCCTGTCTGTTTTTCCCGGATATGTAGAAGCACGAGGAACGTGTTCTGGTGAATACCAGTCAGGAGGAACCCCTCTATTTTTTCTTGGGGAAAGAACTAGAGTTTGAGTTTCAACAAATGAACTTCCTGAAATGTCATGGTCAGTAGCATTTTGTGAATTATGAAATTGTAAATTGTTTACCTATTGATGGATATTTTCTTCGACTGATTCGCTGGTAATATCCATGGCATTTATTTCTTGTTGGACATTATCTTCGGGAGAATCATTGGTGGTAAGAACTGCCTCGTCAGTCTCCTTTATGTTGGAAGAGGCATGTTCGGTGGCGCCATCTACCGACTTTGTCGACACATCCTCAAAGTAACTTTCATATAGCAACCGGTCGAGTGATTCACTTACTTTTCCCCCCTGAGCACGAGATTGGTGGTCAAAAAAATAATCGGATTCTAAGAAGTCACAGTCCATAGTGATATGGATTCGACGAGTAACTGGATTGTAACACCGATAGCCTATTTGATGGGCACTGTACCCAACGAATACACACTTTTCAGTACACAGATTAAGTTTGTTTCGACTAGTTTTAGGGATATGAACAAACACCGAACAACCAAAGACACGAGGTGGTAAGGTCATAACAGATGGAATTGTAACTTGGGTGGCAAGCACTTGTAATGGAGTTTTATTTCCTAGACATTGGGTTGGTAGACTATTTGCAAGATACGTGGTTGTAGCAAGAGCTTCTGGCCAAAGAGAATGAGGAACTCTAGATTCAATCATAATAGCACGAGTTTTTTCAAGTAAAGGACGATTTTTTCGTTCTGAAGTACCGTTTTGTTGAGGTGTGTTTGGACAAGTGGTTTGATGGATAAGACCATTTGTTTTAAAAAAAAATATGCATTGTTTGGTTGACAAACTCTATTCTATTATCAGAACGGAGAATCTGTATTTTTTTTCTTCAAATTGAGTCAAAATCATTTTGTAAAAACAAACAAATATTTATGGTACTTCCGATTTATGTTTCATGAAGTATATCCAAGTCATTCTTGAGAAATCATCCACAAATAAAACAAAGTATTTGATTTGATTGTTAGTAGAATTTGGTGTTGGACCCCAAACATCAGAATGGATTAGCAAAAAAGCATAATCAACTCTAGTATTACTTTGATTAAATGAGACCCTACGATTTTTTGCAAGAATGCAGGTGTCACATTTCTCATGAATGGAATTATTCAAAAAAAGATTAGGAAACAAACTTTTAAGATAGCTAAAAGAAGGATGAACAAGTTGCCGGTGCCATAACCAAAGTTGCCTTTTGGTTGTTCCGTGAGCAAGCATGACATGTCCCTTATGAACTACCTCATCAACATAATAAAGACCTCCTTGTTCGGTACCACGCCCAATGATCTCCTTCGTACGAATGTCCTGTAAAATGCAAAAAAATGGATACGTAAGAACCACACAGTTGAGTTATTTTGTAACTTGATTAACAGATAATAACTTTAAGGATAATGAAGGAATGTAGAGGCAGTTTTTAATTTCCATTTTTTCCGAAAAAATAATTGAACCTCCCCCTTTGACTTCACAAATTTCTCCCCTACCAGTCTCAATATGGGACTTCTTTGGAGATGACATGTCACCAAAGTCTTTAGGATCATAAGACATGGTGTCCGTAGCCCCGCAATCAAATATCTAATTCATTGATTTCTCAAACCCTTTACCTCCAAGTTTTTCATAGGAGTTCACCATCATTACTCCAAAACCAGTGCCACTTCCTTGCTCATTTTTAGTCGGATCTTCACCGCCACTTGTAGACGAAGCCCGTTTGACATTAGATCTGAAACGTTGGTTATTTTTCTCCTTATGACCATCCTCCCACCATTCTGGATAGCCAACCAGCTGGAAACATGTCTCTTTAGTGTGTTTCTTCATCCCATAATGAGTGCAATACAACTTGGATTTATCTTCTTTCTCTTTGGATCGGAATTTAAACCTTTGTGCAGAATATTTAGCACCCAAACTCATTCCAATTTCAATCGAGTCACGATCAAAAGAACTTGATTTTAGTATATTAAGCCTGGCTACTTCTCTTCGTATTGTAGCATATGCTGTTTTCACGGAAGGAAGATGATCCTTTTTCAGGATATCTCTTTTGACTGGTTCCAACTTGTCATTAATCGCCATTAGCAATTGATAGAGTCTTTATTCTTGAGTCTTCTTATTGTAAATCTGAATGTCTTTTGGGTCTTTCATAGGGTTCAGATCTCGCATATCTATAGACATCCAGATGTTCTGCAGTTTGTTCCACAAGTCTTCTAGTGTATCAGACCATTGCCTTAATGAATTAGCCCTCTTATGAAGGTCAAATACCTGTAACGAATCTATACTAGAACCGTATGTGGTGGCTAACCCATCCGAGAGGGATTTTGCAGTTGGATATTGCGAGACATTATTCACCAAGCTGGATTCAAGATTCTGGATAATCCATGTGAAAACACATTGATCATCTTGTTCCCACCTTGTATATGTGTTGTCAGTTTTGGATGGAGGTGTCGGCTCCCCTATAATGTGAGAACCTCTCCCCCTTCCCCCAATTGCTTTCTTCATCAGGTTTTCCCATAGGGCATAGTTATCACCACCGAGTTTAATCCCTAGGGATAAATTCTCGGGGTTAGTTGTTTGTTGTTGTGTTCCGAGACCATTTCTCAGAATGGCAGCAATCTGCATTGTTAATTCATCAGGGATTTGACTGACCACGACTTTATTGTCAGCCATCTTTGTTGAGGATGTTCAGAATTCCTAGAATCACACGTGCTCTGATACCATGTTAAAATAACAAAGAGAGAAGTAACTGCAGGAGGCGGCTAGGGTTTTGTGTTTATTAGAAAATATTCCTTTTGTATTGAACTCTTTTTTTTATAATGCAAACCCAAGTAAGGCTCTTAATATATAGAGAACTTAGAGGCCTATACAAGGAAACTTAATACACTGAATATTCTAACACATATATAGTTTGGTTGTATCTTGAGAGACTTCATTGAATTGGAAATTGTAGCAAAAATTAAGAAAATATATGACGTGTATGTTTGGATCTTCATTCGGCTCTTCTCTGAATGTAATAGATTGTGCAATAGAAGTGATAACCCACTAATGAATCTTAACACATTTTGTAGTAGTTTTTGGCTTGCTTTGTCGCTCATCTATAAAATATTAATAAAAATAATGGAAGATAAAAAAATAGTGATTAATTAGTATTTGAACAAACACTTATCAATATTATAAGTAACCTCGCAACGATGCCAAAAACATAATAAAAAAATTACAAATGTACAATTTCATTCAAATAATAATAAGTATTGAAGACTCGAATGTTGAATCTAAGATATTTGTTTTTATTATTCTTATAAGTACCAAATAAAATGCCGAATTAAAGATTTTGTTTTCATCAAATAAAATTATAAACCAGAGAAGAGATTTAAATGAGTTGTTTGATTTTGATAACAAAATTTAAAAAAAAAATCTTATAAATCAATAACAAAGATTCTAAAAAGTTATTAAACTCTACACTTCACAATTCTAAGTTTAATTAAAGGAAAACTATATGGAGACTCCATTCGGCTATAATGAGACCTAAAACCAAACCTTTTCTTTTATTTTAACTAAAATAAAACTTTTTTTTTCTCTCGGACCAAACTTCTCCGATTCGATATTCGAAAGAATACTCCATTCCATTCTTCTTCGTCTCTCTCTGCACATACCATCTTTTTCTGATAAGTCTCTCTCCCCCCGCCTCAGGTCAGTACTATATGTGGTCATGTTAATTTGTCTGTCTATTTAGTGAATTCTATAACTAAAGGGTTTGTCTTTTGTTTGTGATATTGTGTAAAAGTTTGACTTTATCTTAACAACATGTGGTGGTATCGCTTGTTATAGTCAAAACAATAGAACTAATCGGAGCTTTATATATGCTAAATGGTGTTGCTAAGCCAGAGTATAAGCTATTAGACCTTTTTAAGGTTAGCAAACCGAAAAAAGGAAATGAATTGGTTGTTATCCTCTACGATAATTTTTGGTTTCATTTTTTTTATTCTCTTCACAATGCTTCTGTTTGCGTCAAACCTTGGAAAAGTCTGCCGAGCGAGACCCGCCCCACCGGTGGCACCAGGAGGCAACTGCGGCGTAACAGTGTCGTTAAGGCCGATGATTTCTTTTTTCGGCGCCCGCGGTGCAATGACACATTTTTGTAATAAAAAGAAGAACATTGTGGCGACAACTAGTGTACTGGTTGCTGTAATAAGCGTTGCGTTTCTAATCCTTCCATGTAGAACCGATGGAGGAAGCAGCCAAAGTGGATGGAGTAGTTCCGATTCTAGTTGCGGTGGAGGAGAATCAACTTGAGAAGGGTTTCGAGTATCGAATTATAGAATTTTGGTCTGAGAAAAAAAAGTTTGATTTTTAGTTAAAAATTTGGTTTTATATGAAAAGGATAAAATTGTCATTTTACATAAAATAAAATAAAAAGTTTGGTTTGGGGTCTCATTATTGATGAGTTCAGAGTTTTTGGTTACTATGCCATAAGTAAATCCGAAGGACAATTCAGACTATATTACACCACCAAATATCCGAATAGGACAAATGTATTAACTTTTGACTAAGCTAGTTGATAATCAACTTAAAACTATATGACTAATGGGTCTTTGAACTTGACCTAGTTTCATGACCCGACCCAATAAGCCCATGGGTTAGTAATTAAGGTATAAATATAAATACCACAACCACTCTCATTAATGAGGGCAATCAGAATCTAATACTAGTAGACACCTTAATTATCTCTATACTCTATACAGTAAACACAAAACACCACAAGATTATAAAAAAGTCTCAAAATACTATACCAGATTATACTCAACCAAAAATAAACCAAACCAATTATAGCCAAATGGTCTCGTATAGCTTTGCTTCCTTAATTAATTACATTTTTTACACTTGTTAAAAATACGAGTTCATTCTAAGGTGTGTTTATTATGTTCTCTAGTATGGTATTAAACTAATCTTTTGTAAAACTGATTATATATGTAATCCATTATCTATTACCGTTGGATTTTATGTTTTAAAAACCTAATATTATTTAATAAATCACGTCAAATAATTATACCATGCGTTTAATTTATACTGTATAATTTAGGGTTTAGTAATATTTAAGATTCAAAAGCAAAAGTATCGTCCACTTACTACCCATAATTTTATATATTTATGAGAATTATCTAATTAATTCAACTATTTACTATCACTTAAGATCCAATAATATCATAAATATCGTATCTTAGTTAGTTATATAAAATGTATTTTATTTTTTATTTTTTCCCTATTTCTTTCTCTCTCTAGTTTTACGATCATCTACAATAGCATAACAATGACAAGTGATAATTCAGCCTCCTTTTGATTTCTTGTTTTCTTTTGTTTTCGTATGATTTTGATTGTGTTTTTATTTGATTTCGTCGTTTGATTTTGGATTTATTTTTTGGTAAATCGATTTTTCTATTTAGGTAACTGAATTTCTATTGTGTGTTTTTATTTCTGTTTAGGTAACTCGATTTTTGCTTTTTTATGATTTTTTATTTTCATCTATTATTACTTTTATTTTGTAGTTTAAATGTTTTATTGCAGTAAGATTTTGATCGTTTTTAGTGTTTTTGTGTTTCTGGAAAAATTGGTTCGAGAAAGGGTTTACAACGTAAACGAAAAAGATGAAGTTTGGAAGATGCAAAACATATTTTACTTTAAGTACTAATAGATGTGAAACATCATAGATGAGAAGATGTGAAACATGATAGATGAGAAGGTGCGAAACCTATTTAATTTTTGTACTACTATATAAGAAATCAGACCAATTATGATAGATGCTAGATGTTAGATGCAAAACCAAACATATGGTAGATGAGAAACCACTATAATATATATATATATATATATATATTAAAAAGTTCTAGTTTTGTTTGTCTCAAAAAAAATAAAACCAATGATATTTGAAGATTTTTTCGAGTTACGATTTAAAAAATACTAACTTTTAAATTTTCAATTTTAAATTGTAAACGAAGAAAATGCAAAACCTTTTTATTTTACTAGATGCAAAACCTTTTAATCTTTATACTGTTAGATGCAAAACCAGACTAACTATGATAGACGAGAAACCACGCCAACTATGATATATGCGAAACCAAACGTATGATACATGTGAAACCATATAATGAGAAACCAGTGTAAAATATAATTTTTAAATAATCAAAACATATCATGAATAGATCTAGTTTTGATCTTAAAAAACAAAGCCAATGATATTTAAAAAAAATCTCAAATTACGGTTTTGAAAAATACGAACTTTATCCTTAATAATTTCTTTTAAGTAACTTTCAAATAATAAAAAATAAAAAATAACAGTTAATAATTTTATTTAAACAATAATTAGGTAAAAATTAAAATTATTATTTGGGTACAGATAATTTAGTTAACCAGCTATATGTAAAAAGACTACAAATTACTCCAGGGAAATGTAGTTATTTTTACCCCTTTTTTTATATTATCTGTTGAAAAGAAATATTTTTGTGTTTATTGATTATTGACCCCTAATATTTATTGCTAAAATTATATATTTTATTTAAAATAATAAATACCTAAAGAAACTTTATATTTAGCGAACTCTTATTTTAAAACTAAAATAATAGGCGATGGTTCATATCTAATTTAAATCTTATACGACCTGTTAAAGCCCACCGCTTTCATTATTGACTTATAAATAGGGCCAGGCTAGAAAAGTTACACATTTTTATAGATCTCTCACCCTACTCTCTTAATTTTTGAAACTGAAAGTTGAAATTCCTAAATTGCCCTTCCTCTCTCTAGATTTTGACATTTGTGCCATTTTGTCTCCAAATCGGCCGAAACACTTAATCTATCCGATATTACACTAGATCTACAAGCTTTGTAGTAACATCTACTAATCTAAACTCATTAATTCGAAAAAATTAGCTTTTTTCGACTAAACCCATAAAACCCATTTCGAAAAATCTTAAATCGGAGTATCTATGGACAACGAAGAGATGGGCATTTCTCTGGAAGACTTACTGAAGGAGGAGGAAGCTTACCGGATGGAGGTAACGACCGAAAACGAGGTTTTTAAATTTCAGGGCTGTCGCACGCTGTTCGTGCGATGAACAGTAATGTCGTCGCACGAACAGCGCGCGACCGTCGCAGGCCCAAAATGCGACGGTTCTAGCTGACCGTCTCATTTTGGGCCTGCGACGGAAGGCAAAATTTATGGCCCATATTTTTTGGCCAGAGAGCCTCTGTCGCAGGCCCAAAATGAGACGCCCTTTTGTATCCGTCTCATTTTGGGCCTGCGACGGGTATCATAGCATGTCTCATTTTGGGCCTGCTACTGCAACTTGTATATATGAACTCATACTTTTTGATTGTATCTTTTGCAGGAGGAACCTGCCCAGCCTCCATTTATGGATGCCGATTACAGTAAAATATTCACCACGGATAGATTATTCACTAAAGACGAATTAGATGCTTTCGTGGAGATTGAATCAAAGAAGATCAAGTTTGTCACTATAAGAAAACTCTACGATAGTGGGAAATGGGGAAGGACTCCTAGGTTAGAGTACGTTTGCGAGCGATACGGTGTATACGTATCAAAAGCAAAGCCGGACACTTTGAAAAAAAGGAAGACATCGACGAAGAAATGCAATTGTCCGTTTGCGCTAAAAGGTCATCCGATCGACGTACTAGCCATGAAATGGCGTTTGGAGGTGATAAACGGTACTCACAATCATGAACCCTACGTTCGCCTAGACGGTCATTCCCGCGCTTGTAGGCTAAAACTTGACGAAGAGGAACTAGTTCGTAGTTTGTCTCACCTTGGTTCGCGCCCTAGGGAGATATATAGTGGTTTGAAGCACCAATATCCCGAAAACATTTCGAACATGCGTGCAATCTACAATGTCCGCCAAAAACATCGGGACGCTGAACACGGGGGGCAAACCCAAATGCAATATCTATTGACGAAGTTGAAGGAGAATGGATACTCGACGTGGGAGCGTTTGAAAGATGATACAAAGGTGATCACTGACTTTTTCTTCGCACATCCTACTAGCATAGACTTATTACGTACATTCCCGAACGTGTTATTCATGGATTGTACGTACAAGACGACTAGGTATAAGATGCCGTTGTTAGAGGTTGTCGGTTTTACGTCCACTTCCATCACATTTACCGTCGCGTACGTGTTTATGAGCGGAGAGAAGATTGGAAACTACGTATGGGCTCTGGAAACTCTTCGTGGTTTGATGATGGATAGCGTGTGCGCATTTCCATCCATCATTGTTACCGATCGGGAGTTAGCTCTCATGCGTGCGGTTGATAGAATTTTTCCCGGAACGCACCATTTGTTATGCACGTGGCACATTAGTAAGAACATCCTTGGGGCGGTTCGGAAGATATTGCACGATGATGTGGTAGCGAAACAATTTGTTGAATTTTACAGTTACGCTGCGGAGGCGAACACGTTTGAGAGTTACCAAAAGAACCTCGATACACTTAAGGAGATGTTCGCATCTAAACCGGAGTGCTTTGCGTACGTCATGGACTCGTGGATAACAAAATATGCTGACAAGTTCCTTGCGTACAAAACGAACACTATTAAGCATTATGGCCAAACAACTACAAATAGGTTAGTCCTTCTATCCTACTTTATGTTGAGTTATTTTATTAAAGTTCAAGTATGTTGATAATTTATTACTTGTACTATGTAGGGCGGAGGGTGCACACTCGTCCCTAAAAAAATATCTTGGGACAAATCAATGCAACTTTGAGACTTTTTGGGAAAAAGTTCATAACTTGTTAACGAAGCAGCATGCGGGTATCGTCGAATCATTCGAGCGAAGTAAGTTTAGATCAATTCCCGGCTTCGATGGTGTTTTGACCAAAAATCTTAAAGGTCATGTGTCACATGCGGGGCTAAAGATACTGACAGTTGCTATTGTACGTGCTCGGAATATAGGAGTAGATCGGGTGGCATGTGGGGGTTGTTTCCTTAGGAAAACTCATGGTTTACCTTGTGCATGTGAAATTGCCTTTATAGCTAGAGAAGGTAGGTGCATCCCTTTAGAAGATGTGGATATTTTTTGGAAAAGATTAGATATTGTGCACAGGGATCCTACCTCTCGCGAAGAGGAATTGCAAAAAAAGATTTCCTTAATTGACAACTCCATTCGTAGTTTCCGCCCCGACCAACAAGACCACATTATCAATAAAGTAATGCAAATTTTGATGCCCGAGACAAGTCATATTCAAGATCCTAAAGAAGCAGTTAGAGCTAAGGGTAGACCAAAGGGAGGCGTTGATAAATCGACTAAACGGAACCCTAGTTCGTGGGAATATCCCATTGAACAAACCGCTAGTGCTAGTACTCCGGCTAACTCGGTAGGTAGTACACCCGTAAACACGTTAGGGAGCACGGCCGCATCCAAAGTGGCTCCCATCGTTCCACCCAAACCTCCATTAGCAAAAAAGAAGGTTGGAAGGCCTAAGAAAATTGTTAAGGATGGGAAGTTAACATTGTATCCGGATTGCATCCCGACCTTTCTACACACTTACATTTCAAAGTTAGTCGACGTTCTTCCGGACGGACAATGCGGATATCGTTCCGTAGCGCATTCAATATACAACGACGAAGATAGATGGGCTGATGTTAGACGCGAGTTGTTGAAGGAGTTGCGGGACAACCGTGCATGTTGGTTGGATGTATATGGTTCGGAGAAGGTGTTTGACGATTTGATACAAAGATTAGATTACTTCAAGCCGAATCCTAGTAGCCACTATTGGATGACATTTCCGGACATTGGACTGGTCATCGCGACAAGGTATCAATGCATGGTATACCATGTATCGCTCGCAGCCTCGTTAACGTATCTACCAATACGTGGAAAGCCACCCGTCAACAATTCGACGATCATAGAAGTTGGGATAGCTTTCGTGCATGGATGTCACTTTGTTAATGTAAGTCTATTTCGTTTCCAATCAAAATTTCTTACGCTATCACTACTAATGCATTCGTTTACGCAATTTCCTTGCAGATTACTACTCCACCCGATGGACCGTTGCCTCCATTATACCCGTGTTGGGCCGCTTACGCAACCGAAGAAGCGAATCAATGGGCGCATCCATACTACCGGCGGTTGAACAAATTTACACAGATAATGCCCGCAAGGAAAATCAACTTGAACGAAAAACCCCATGTCACAGATTTGACTAGAGACGAGGACGTTTCAAATGTTTGAAATGTTTTCGTGCAACATTTGTACTTTTAGTTTATTAGTTTTCCTAACATCTACTGTAACATATGTAACTGTAACATATGTAATTTTGATGTACTTTTGATGTACTTGTCATGTAATTTTGAAGTACGATGGTGTACTTTTGATGTAATTTTGATGTAATTTTGATATAATATAGTTCACGGTGTTTTTTGAAGTTTCACAAATTAGTTTGACGATTTCAAGTTGAACGTAATTTTCATTGGAAACACGTATCATTTTTGGGCATGGTCGCAATATGGGCCTGCGACGGTAGACCAAAATAATGGCCCATTATTTTGGACAGAAGCCTTGTGTCGCAGGCCCAAAATGCGACACCTTATGGGCCGTGTCGCAAATTGGGCCTGCGACGGTAGACCAAAATAATGGCCCATTATTTTGGACAGAAGCCTAGTGTCGCAGGCCCAAAATGCGACACCTTATGGGCCGTGTCGCAAATTGGGCCTGCGACGGTAGACCAAAATAATGGCCCATTATTTTGGACAGAAGCCTTGTGTCGCAGGCCCAAAATGCGACACCTTATGGGCCGTGTCGCAAATTGGGCCTGCGACGTGTGACCAAAAAATTGGCCCATTATCTTGGACAGAAGGCTTCTGTCGCAGGCCCAAAATGAGACGCCCTTTGGGCCTCGTCTCATTTTGGGCCTGCGACGGGAGGAAATATTTGGGGCTCAGTTTTTGAGACAGAAAATAGGCCTACTTTATCATTTTGGACATTTGTTTGGAATATAATACCAGTATATGGGAGAAAACAACAAGTACATTTTGAAGAAGTTCAGGAAAACAACTAGTACATTATGAAGAAATAGAAGAAAACAACAAGTACAATTGAAGTGGTTGCAAGAAGAGGAAATCATTAAGTTATGACTTTTAACTTAACGAAACATAAGAAAATAATTAAACACAGAAATGGCAACAACCAAATGCTCAATCATCGAAGTCGTATCCCAAGTTGTCGTCAGAATGAACCCCTTCCTCCCTTTCCGCAATCCTATCCTGAAGATACGCAACCATATCCCTACTGATGTAGTCTACCACTGTCATGTTGAAGACGGCGGCCGCTTCTTGCTTAATTTTATACGGCTGAAACAACAAACGCTGGAGCGGTTGGCAAAAAATATACCTCCGCTTGATTTGGTCACGGTTCCGCACGAGGAGCCCTTCTGTTTGTAAACGGCCGTAACCGTAGTACATCTTACAAAGCACCCGATCAAAAAAAGCATCACTAGTATCTTCCCCCATCTCTCGGCGGGTAAGTCTTGCCGCCAAGAGCAAATGGTAGTCTTCATGGGGAGTAAACTCCATTTGTTGAACTTTCTAAGTTTGAGAAGATGGTATGAATGTAATCGGACTTGTAGTCCCTTTATATAGTGAAGACAATTTAGGTGGGACTTTATTTTAGAGAATGAGAGGGAGTTTAGAATTCCTAAAATGAGAGGGAGTTTTTCAATTTTGAAAATGAGAGGGAGTTTAGAATGTGAGAGGGAGTTTAGAATGTGAGCGGGATTTTTTGAATTTCCTGTGACGAGAGGGAGTTTTTGAATTTTGAAAATGAGAGGGAGTTTTTGAATTTTGAAAATGAGAGGGAGTTTTTGAATTTTGAAAATGAGAGGGAGTTTTGATATTTTACAATTGAGCGGGATTATTAGAATGTTCGAGAACGAGAGAGATTTTTTGAATTTTGAAAATGAGAGGGAGTTTTCGGGTCCGTCTATAAATAGAAGCTTCATGCACATTGAAACTTCATCATTAGTTGATAAATCTAGTTGAAAAATGGGTTCATGGACTGAGTTGGAAGATCAGTATCTGATGAGGGCATCAGTTGAAGTTGGTAATAAGCACATTCCAGAGGGTGGTAAAAGGTATTGCGAGGCATTAGTATGCCAGATGTACTTCCTGTGCGGAAGAGATGGTGTTCAGCCGCCTTACATTTCAAGGTGTGTTGATGAAGTGCGAGCTAGGTGGTCGGTCTTGGTCAAAACCCGTCGACATCTAGTTTCTGACCTCAATGAATTGGAACGTCGTATTGCGTGTAACCGGTTCAACTGTCAAGCGACGGATTATATAACAGAGGGCCAGCTGGATGCGGTCCGCTCTGACATTTATGACATCCAGATACAGGAAATCCGTGACTACAAAGATGCGAAAGAAGAAAGGAGGTTGATGAAATGGAACTGGCCAGATAGATAATTTTGCGTGTGTATTTCTGTTTGAGTGTGAGTTTCAATTTAAGTATGAGTTTGTATTTCTGTTTGAGTGTGAGTTTCAATTTAAGTATGAGTGTGTATTTCTGTTTCAGTGTGAGTTTCATTTTAAGTATGAGTGTGTATTTCTGTTTCAGTGTGAGTTTCATTTCAAGTACGAATGTGTGTTTCTGTTTCATTATAATTTTGAGTGTGTATATCATTCAAAGTAATCAAACCGATTAAAATAAATTAAAAGCAGTCATACAATAAATTAAAATACAAAAATTAAAAGCAGTCATACAATTTACCGATTACCAAAATTAAAAGCATTCATAGAGTTAACCGATTACAAAAATTAAAAGCAGTCAAACAATTTACCGATTACCACAATATAGTGTTGATGTCCAAAAAGCTAACAAAGTTTTTCTGAGAATAATCATCAATGCCGTCGGTACCTCTCGGCGATCCTACACATCATGAGGGCGGACTCTAGAAGATCAGGGTGATCCAAAGTAGGTAGCGTAGGAGCAAACGCAGCAATCTGCTCGTATCCTGAATAAACAGCACCACCGTCCGGCTCCACCCGAGGACCTCTCTCCGGCGCAGGACAACTAACGATGTACCATAGCCTTTTCCTCGCCCAAATGTAGTACATCGGGTCAGCACTAGGTCCACTACCACGGTACTCGGTGCTAAAAGGAGTGAACACGTGGCTTTCCCAATTCTGCCACAAGTGATCGTCCCACTTTAAGTCTGTGACCCACTTCTTCCCTACTTTTTTCGACTTAGGAGGGCGTATATTCTTAGGAATCAACTGTACATACCCCATCTGTCGAATGACACGGTCTGGGTAGTACGCCGCAACCACGTCGAACGAAGCAAGGTTCAACTCAACATAACTGATCTGCTGGAACGGAAAAGGGTCTCGTAAACCAGTGAACGGGAGGAACAGGACCTGTAAATAGAATAATTTAGCCCATTTATATTAGTAAAAGTACTTATAATTAAAATAATTAAATTGAAAGAAAATGACTTACATCTGCCTCAGTGCAAGTCGCCAGTACGTGTCTCATCTGCATGCGGACCTCATGGGAGACACCAATCTTCCGCGGCGCATGTCGGCACATATGGGGCATGGATACGTCGTAACCCGGAAAAAGTGGAGCTCGGAGCTGAACAAAGTGTGCAAAAATCCACGACTCCAGCAACGCTAGAAACCCGCAAATGCCTCCCGTACCATGGAGAGATCCCTGACTAAGGGCGTGGTACAGCTGCGCTAAAACCAACTGGCCCCAGTTGTACATATGCAAACTCTGGTACTGGTTCACAAACTGGAGGTAATCTAATGGAATGCTGTTCCCGGTTTTGTTCGCGCAAATAGTGGTACCTAACAGATATAGTATGTAGGCACGGGTGGCATGATCTACCTGGGCATCAGTGATCCTCCTATCACTATACTGAGAACTACTAAAAGTACTATGCAGCCACCCTAGCTTCACACTACCAGCATTCCTAAGGTTTTTACTAAGCTCCGATTGCCGCACACCTAGCATGGCAGCATAAGTAGCAAGCCTCTCAACATCATCGTCAAAGGGTATAGCTGTGAAGGACCTACCTACAACCGGTAGTCCAGTGATGACGTGGACATCGTCCAATGTGACTGTCATCTCCCCGAACGAGAAATGGAAAGAAGAAGTCTCCTCATGCCACCGCTCTAAGAATGCCTCCACCAAATGGAGGTTCGTATGCCAGCGGGTGAGTGCATCGACGAGTGGACCGAATATAGTATCCATCACCCTGGCCCGTACCCTGCTCTGCTTTGTAATGTCCCATCTCCGGAGACTGTCGTACATAGCGAAGCATCGGAGAGTGACCCTATCCTGCAATATGTATAAAATATGTAAATTCGTAAAACAATAATAATTAAAAACATGTGTACAGAACACGTAAGAAAATTATAAAACAGTATAAAGGTGTAACACTTACATCTCCGTGATAGACGCTATAAGCCTCGTGCAGGGTGTAATCCGGGTAAAGTGCCGGAACATGCGACAGCACGGAATGAAAACCAACATCCTCACCCTCAGATGAGTGGAATGCTGCCTCTGGCGCGTGAGGTGCATCGTCCTCCGTATAGTCCGGTACATGAGATGCATCAGCCTCCATATACTGCGGTGCATCTACATCGTCATCGTACTCCTCGTCAGGGGGATGCGACGTAGAAGCTGCCCCTGTGGTACCATCAGCAGGAGTAGGAATATAATCACCGCCACGACGGAGACGTCGTATACTACGTGTACCGGGAACATGTTCCTCGCTCGAAGCAGCCTCCTCGGCCTCGGCCCCCGCTCTATCCGCTGCTGCTGCCGCCTCGGCATCGGCCCTAATTTTTTTGAACGGATTTTTTGCTTTAATCTTGAATCGAGGCATCCTGTAAATACAACGCAAAAAAATATGAATTAGAATGAAAAAACAAAAGGAATATAAAAAAAAAAATCAATTTGGGCCTGGTCGCAGGCCCAAAATGAGACCTCATATGGGCCTCGTCGCAGGCCCAAAATGAGACCTCATTTGGGCCTCGTCGCAGGCCCAAAATGAGACTAAGTCAAGGCCTCGTCTCATTTAGGCCGTGCGACGAAGACCCCTCTTCATCGCACGAACGGCCTGCGACGAGGCCTTGACAGCAATGTCGAACCCTAATGCCTACAACCCCAAAACAGCCTCATTTCTAACAAAACCAAGCACCAAAACGTAGATCCTAGCAGTACTAACAACAATATAACACTAATCTAACAAAACAACACCTAAAATCATACAAAAATCCAACTTTTGAAATCGAAACCACAAAACCTAAAAACCTAGATTCGACAGTTTATACCGAATGAAATCAAAAAAAAATTACACCATGATGTTCGTATCGTTTACCTTTACGTTTTCTTCGGTTTAGATTCTTCAAAAAGTCGAATTTCAGAAATGGGTCTTGAGAGGTTTCTAGAGAGAGAAGGAGAAAGAGAGGAAAAAAGTGGTGAGAGATCTATCAAACGCTTTTATAGCTAGGTTTTCTGAAAAGGGTAAAATGGTCAAAATTTAGGTGCGAGATCTATCAATTAGGTATAAGATCTAGCGGTTCTAAATCTATAAAAATGTGTATTATTTCTAGCCTAGCCCTTATAAATATAATGTACTGTGCAGAGTTTTACACTAAAGCAACCAAACAAAATTGAAAACCTTCCTGCGATTTAAGAAGACACCCAACAAAGAAATTCAGAGATCGAAAGTGAACCTTCGCATCTTCTCCTCTGCGATTTTACCTCTGGTACTCTCTCTCGCTCGCTCTCTCTCTGATTTATTTCTAGGGTTTTGAGTTCATCGTCTTCGTATAAAATCGCTAGGATTCAGAAGTTGAGTTCAAAATTTAGACTATCTACTACATACGGTGAAGTACTGATTTTATTTTTTCTGACCTAGTTTTCTCCTTTGGAGTTGCCTTCTCTATCGTCTACAAGATGGTACGTAGCTCGTCTTGATTTTGTTGTTTTGATGCAATTAATTCTCTAATCTTTTTCTGTTCAATCTGGTTTCCTTTTTCTTGTATGATAACACTTTTTAGTTGTTAATCTTTGTTGCAGCTTCCTCTATCTCTACTCAAATCAGCACAGGGACACCTTATGGTATGAGTTCAGTCTTTCCTTAGGTTTAAATATGAACATTGATCAGAACAGCTATAATACCCTAGAAATCGCTCTGAACTTTCTCATTATGTTCCAGTTCTTAATTTTTCTTTGTAAGTATGCATATCTGTTGGTACCGGATAGGCCTAGACTATACACAAAGTGTAACTAAAGACACATCCATGTATCTCACAATGTGCTGCATATCATATTATTCGATACAGTTTAGGCCCTGACTTCAACAAATTTTTGAACATATCTTCCATTCGTTCGAATGTTTTGCCTGCTTCGATCAAATTTATATATACTGAATATGCGACTCCTTCCTGTATTAGTAATAAGTTCCTTAGTATACATAGAGAGTCGGTACAATACAATTTAACAAGTATGTAAATATGATGTAACAGCTGGTGGAACTAAAAAACGGAGAGACTTACAATGGGCATTTGGTAAATTGTGATACCTGGATGAACATCCATCTCCGAGAAGTCATCTGTACCTCTAAGGTACCATCTAATGCATTTGTTTTATCGTTTTTTTTTTTCACTACTTGTACGCCTTTTCTGGAGTAAGCTCTTTATTCTAAGGAGTTATCTAGTTTCCATGGTTCTGATTGAATCATTTGTACTGTAGGATGGAGATAGGTTTTGGCGAATGCCAGAATGTTATGTTCGTGGTAATACAATTAAGTATCTACAAGTTCCTGATGAGGTATGTACCACGCACGCTCTATTTCTGCAGTATGCTCTTTATTTCTTAGAGAAATATAGCTTCTGGTTGGGTGAGATAGGTGTAGTACATCTAGTTTTATCAATAGTGATGCCTAAATGGACAATGAATGTGGTAAATTAGCGGGAACAGTGTGAAATCAGATTGTAATGGAAATTGTAGGCAAAGGAAATCAGGCTAAAAAGATTTAAATTGTGGATTCTTAAGAACTATTGAACTTGTTTTTTCAATCCTTTACACTTCTTGTACTAACTAATTGTTGTTGTTACCCTTTTGTTCTTTTCAGGTGATCGATAAAGTTCAGGAAGACTCCAAGGCTCGTACTGGTATGTTCAGCTCTTGTTTACGATGAGAAAAGGCTGGTTTTGATACATTAGATAATACTTCTATAAATATCTGATTAGATTTAATATTGCAAAGAAAAGGCCAACTGTGCGCAGTCACAGACGTTTATGTATATATCAGTTCAAAAGCTATGAATCCATGATTTGCCTGAACAATCAATCTCCTTGAATCACTTGTATTCTATTTTTATCTCAGCTGTTCCATGAGACCACGACCAAATTAATCATTATGTTCTTTCCTTTCTGTTTTCTGTTTTCCAGATCGGAAACCCCCTGGTGTAGGTCGCGGCAGGGGAAGAGGCAGAGAAGAGGGTGGTGGTCCTGGTGGGAGGTCAGGAAGAGGAATTGGTAGAGACATGGAGGGTGGAGGTGCTAGGGGTGGTGCAGGGGGGCGAGGTAGAAGTGGTGGATTTAGGGGTATTGGCCGAGGCCGAGGTTGATTATTGTAGTTGTATCAATGGACAAAATTTTCAGGTGGCTGCTTGTTTTCTGGGGCAATCTATGGGAACCGTCTTTTTGTGTTCACTTATCTACACTTGCATTTCAAAAGTAGTAATAGGACTACAGGACGGATCCATGGCAATTGAATTTGGTTTTATATAGCTATTTATATTTTGAGTTTGTATGTGTAGACGGTGGTTTTGAACCTTTTTTTATGAAGTTCTATGATTCCTTAACTTGCTTCAACTAATTTTGAGCACTGTGGTTTTAATGTTATTTAACATTTTTTAATCAATCAATTTTTGCCAGTTAAACTGGCTTGACCTTACAAACTGGCTGTTCAAATCGGAGACAATCCAAGCGGTAAAAATCAAATAACGAGTTAACAATGTTATTTCCTTGGGAGAAAAACACAAGCATGGAAAGGTTAAGTTTGATCTGCTGTAATTTTTTTGTTACATCCATTAATGATTCACATATGATACAGTTAAAACACAACCAGAGAAACTCTAGAATTTAGACTTAAATATATTTATAGATAAGAAACTAGAATGTAAAATAAAAAAAACTCAGATCAATAAGGATTATGTCTTTTTTTGGTGTGAGTCTTGGGCGATCTCATAACAAATGCAGTTGAGATCCATGATGACCGGTTAGATTCAGCAGCAGAATCATTTGAGGTCCAGCAACACAATCGGCCATCTTCACCACCGCTCCATCCAAATATGCCTTGGCCATTTACTGGCCCACCTTGCAAGCTCGAAATAGGAAGCACGCTTCTGACGATGTCAGTGTGCCCACCCCCAAGAACTACTTCTGGGGATCCAATTGCTCCTGCTCCCGTGTAGTTAACTGGAAAGTACCCTATTGTGCCACTATTGGAGCCTCCAATTACCCACAAGTTTTCACCTCCTGAGTAACAGTCGACGAAATAATCAACCTGAAATATAAAAAGGAAAAATCAAAGGTGTGAGATTTCATATCCCAAAAGAGCAAGGCCCAACACGAAAAAATTACTGAGTATTACTGAGGATAGTCACCTAAATTGTGTTTAGGTTGTAACAAAGTTGTACAAGTTTAGTATAAGTGATAAAATAAAATTTTCGAAGTGACAAAAGGTCCTCTTATGCCGTCGATATCCACACAATCAAATTCTACGTGCAAAGGGATCAAAACCAACCGAAAAGATCAATTGCTGAATCAGGCTAGCAACATTTACTTTTGGATAGAAGAGAAGCTTGTTTTTAATTATTCAAAAACGCAATGAAGCACAAGCACCAAAATTCTAACAAGAACAATAAATTTCAAGCTAAATAAAAGTTATGCATTATATCACACCACTGGAATGTTCATTTTCTTATTGTTAACGGGGAAATGCAACTATGATATTCTTAAGAGGGTGCCAGAAACCTCGAAACTGACTTTAGTATACAAGCAAAGTCAACAGGAAGGACTTACATGATCAATCATCCAACTCTCAGTTGCTAATGCCCGAGCATTCTGGACGTTAACTATGTTACTCCCTTCCTTTAAGTCCCACACGCTAGTACAAGCGTATATAAATATCAGCGACACAAAAATAAACAAACACATGAAAGGATACCTATAGAGATGACTTCATATGCCACTGTAGTGAATAAAAACTGATGCTACAATGTTTTGTTAGGAGTAAGAGAAAAATAAAGAAATCTAAAAACAAGAAAAAGGAATGATAATTGGACTTCTGGCTTAATAAAGTACCTCAAAGTTTCAATATGTGTCAAACACCATAGCTTGTGAAAGGAATCTCCAAAAAACCCAACTTTCCCAATTGATGTTCCTACATTAATCACCTGCAAAGTCATCAAAACCAATCCATTAGTCTATCTCTCTTTACGTAAAAAAAAAGTTTTTTGCCAGCTAAATTGTTGGATAATGGAAGAAAAAACGAAACCAAAATCAATCCATCAGTCCGTCTCTCTTTACTTAAAAAGTTTTGCCAGCTAGCTTATTGGTAGAAAAAATGAAATCACTTACTGATTCCAGGTTATTGTCATCATTGATATGTCCATCCGTGTTAAATATGCATATCAACCCATCCTCAGAAGCGGAAACAAGCTTGTTTTTATGCTCAGGGACAAAGTGAACCTGAGAATAATCATGAATTAGAACAATTTTATCTTGGACTTAACACGGAACATAGTATGATCAGCAAACAGGAAAACAGTAAATCGATAGTCAGAAGAACTCGACAGAGTACTCTAAGCATGAATTAGAACAATTTTATCTTGTACTTAACACGGAACATAGTATGATCAGCAAACAGGAAAACAGTAAATCGATAGTCAGAAGAACTCGACAGAGTACTCTAAGCATGAATTAGAACAATTTTATCTTGGACTTAACACGGAACATAGTATGATTAGCAAACAGGAAAACAGTAAATCGATAGTCAGAAGAACTCGACAGAGTACTCTAAGTCTCGGAGCACTTTGATATCTGGTGCGTTGTATTTACATTACCCCGGCAATTTTAAGCATAGACACACAAGACACAACGAGTAAGAGACAACAAAGCAAACATGTTATACCATAATAATATCAGCATATATACAGGTATGAGAATCCTGACCTGAGTAACATCTTCAGTATGGGATTCCTCCAGACATGCAACTTGCCTCTTGTTCCTCCAATCCCAGAAGATAATCTGCATTCAGTTAATCCATGATGAAGAAGAAAGATTTGTACATGTGACCGTAAGTGCATACTTGAAAAAAAGTTAATTCCCCTTCACGAGTCATGTACAAGACCATTATCCTAAGAGCGAAAACATGAAACTCTATAAACCCAAACCACAACTGCATTTGTTTCTAAAAGAACGAGTTTGCAAAATCACGATATACCATATAGATATAAGTTGCAATGTCAAACCTCAGATCTGCATCCACCAGCAAGAAGATTATCATTGGATCCTCCAAAGGAGAAACTAAATACCTCCTGATCCATTGCAGTCTCTATACAAGATACCTATTAAGCAAAAAAAAAAGATTATACTAAATTGTTATGCTAGAAACTGAAAGGTATAACCTATAGATGTGTCTACTTAGAGAGAAAGAGAGTAACCTGTTGGAAAGTTCGGGTGTCCCAAGCTCTGATGGTGCCATCAGAGGAGCAAGAATGCAAGACATGAGGCGTGGAAGCCTCGAAGGCTAGGTTGTTGATAATAGCAGAGTGACCTTTACAATCTCCATAGTACTGGCCGGTCACCGGAGAGTATAATTTCACGACGTTGTTTGATAATGACACCGCCATTAATGATAAATCATCACTTTTAAAATCCACGTAGAATCAACGGAAAGGAAAAGCAAAAAGAACATCAATACAAGAGCTTCAACGTATTCATTCGCCTATTTAGCTAGTACAGCTACTATGATTAGCTAACCAGAACTTAAAAATTATAATATGAAGGGAGAGACAGAGAGAACAATTACTTGGGGACGATTTGGAAAACGTAGTCGTCGCCGAAGTTAGTCTGAATGGAATTTTTGAGACCGAATCTATGGAGCGAGGGATGATTGTGAGTAAGATTAGAAGATTGGTGCACTTGTGCTTCAACTTCCATCTCTGTGGATTCTTCCATTCTCTCGCTCTGCGCTATCTGATTTGACAGAAATCCGGTAGGGTTTCGGTATTGCAAAGGCAATCTCCGGTTAGCGGAGATTTTGTTCGAACAATCACCTGCTATCCAGTAGGACTATGCAAACCTCCTATTCTTTCAGAGGGTTTATTTTCTTCCAAAACCCTACTCATACATTTTTCCCAAGGGTTTTGGTTATACTTTTTTTTTTAAAAATATTAATCTATTATTTAATATTCAACTATTCTACTTTTTTAAGTTATATATATTCATTAAAATTTTAGTTTTGTTTTTTTAAATTATAATCGATTGTAACTGAATATTTTTATTACTTTCTTAACTAAATATTTTTATTTATTTATTTTTCAATTTTTATTTATGTTTTTTTTCGTTGATGATTCAAAATTTATTGGTTATGGTGATAAATGTTTCGGAAGAACAAATGACATTTTCGCCAATTAGATAACTCACTTAATGAAGTTTCTAGTAAGTAGAAGAGAAGAACTTGACAATTTGAATTTTTTGTTTCGTTAAAATAATATTATTTTAGTAGATGAATGTGTTATAGCATATAGATCAAGTAGGAAGATAATTCACAAAACTAATTGGATTCCCAAAAAATCGAGTCGGGAATCTGTTTAGATCTTGAATTATAGTGTGCTTGTGCTTGAAGTATGGTTAAATTGCCAAAACTATACTCAAATATGTTTTATCTCTCTCAAAGCGATACGAAAAATATTTATGATAATGTAAATTTTGGTGATTTACGAATCCCAACGTCTATCCTCTATTATGTTTCTATGTTTCAACTATTAAGTACATGTTTGATGTTGAAACTAATAAGTTTTATGTCAAACTCAGTTTGATTCCGTCAGCGGATAATGTCATTAGTTACGTAAACGATGATGGAATGTGCAGTGTTGATGTAGATGAGAAAGCTCATTCTTTTTCAAAAACATTTACCTAATCAAATGTCAATAACCGAGGAGGTTTTTCCGTTCCGTGCAAGTGTGCGCACTTTATTTTAAAAAAAAGTTGGATTATAGTCTTCATCCTCCAGTTTAGCAGCTTCTAATGACGGATCTTCATTGAGAGGTTTGGACATTCAAACATATGTATAGAAGAACCCATAAGGATTATCTTTTGACTGATGGGTGGAGTAATTTTGTAACTCGTAAAAAATGGAGAGCTTTATATCGGGATTAGGGATGTCAAACGGATAATTCAGATACAAATCTGCCTATATCCGAATCGGAATTTGGAGTTTAAAAAAAATATATATATATGAATTCGTATCCGACGAATATTAGGGTGAGCTAACCCTTGAAGATCGTATAAGAGAAGAAACACATAGATATAAATAAGATAAGCTTATGTATGTGAACTCAGATACATATGGCTCTAGCGACGGTTATGGTGGAAACCATGGGAGAGGTAGATGAGGTTAAGGTAGTGCTTGTGGTCATGGTCACGATCGTGGAAGAGATAAAAACCAAGTCGTCAATGAGAAGCAATCGAATGAAAAACAACAAAAAGGACACTATAAGGTTGTGTGTTATCGATGAGATAAGAATGATAATTTTATGAGATTATTCCATGTGAGAGTATAAAAATGAGAAGCTAATTTGATTGAGATAAAATAAGAAAACGGTGCATTGTATATGCATGAAGTGGTGTTATTGTGCGATGAGGAAATGAAACCGAGTAATCTTGAACTCGTTGTAAGATATGTTGTAATTTAATACTTGGATAACAGAGCAACCAATCACATGATAAGTAACAAATAATCCTTTGCTAAGTTGAATGAACGAGTTATAGGAATATTGAATTTCGGTGATGGATCGAGTGTGAAGATAGTTTGTAGAGGAATTGTAGTTCTGGTGAAAAAAGATCATTGAATGACATATATTATATACCTGATCTCAAACACAACATTTTGAGCCTTAGGAAAGCTACAAAAAAACAGATGTGAAGTGCGAACGAATGAGGATTATTTAACACTTCTCAATCCATATGGAAAGGTATTGGTTCATGTAACGAAAAAATCCAATCGATTTTACAAAGAAAGCATGAAGATAAGGAGTACCTTGTGCTTACAAGTTAAAATTGATAAGAATTGGAAGTGGCATCAAAGGTTTGGTCATATGAATTTCAAAACTTTAAATTTGATGGGAGATAAAGATATGGTGATAGGTATAACAAATATTTGAGTATAAATCAAGGCTTGTGAGTCCTTTCTAGCTGGAAAACAAACACACGACTCATTTTCGGCAAAGACGAGGTACGACGCATCACGAGCTCTCGAACTCGTGCACGACAACCTGTGTAGTCTGATCTCGTCATATAAACTTGCGTACTCAAATTTGTTTTATTTTTATCAACTAATTTTTTATCTTTATTTTGTTATTACTAGTAATAAGAAATTTGTTGAATAGGAAGCGTTCGTGTACATAAAGAGTTGGTGAATATATTTTTTCATACATTTTTTATTTTTTTATTTTTTTAGAGTTGGTGAATGTTTATAAAAGTATAAAAAATATTCACATACGAGATATACACTTTATTTTGTTTAGGCATTTAGAGGCAGTTCATCTCATTCGTCGCTCTGCTAACTTTTTTTCATGAGATGCGTACATTATAAAATGTTCCATGTATGAATCAGAGTCAAGAAAATGTTTCTAAAATCTAATTTTGTTACATAGGTCGGAGAATCTAATTTATTTTGTTCCATGTACGAATAATACTTATATGAGTGAGAGAATCTAATTTTGGAGAGTGATTATTAAATGAATTAACCGCTAGTTTTGTTTCTTCCTAATTTATATTATTTTAGTTATTTAGAAAGTTTAAATACTTTGTTTTGGTAAAACTATACACATGTAGTCTAAAGCTGTTTCTATTTTGCTAGGAAGAATTCAATGGCGAGATATAAGGGTATCTCATTCAATTCCTTTATCACTTTCAATTGTTACTCCTAAAAGACATTTATTTTACAACATATCAAAGAACTGCAAATCCTATTGATTTGTTTAGTCTTCAATTCCGAAGAACTCAGTCATAAATATTACAAAAACTAGGTTAACCATCGATCAAGTAAATAAGGAGAATTATTTGAGTAGATGATTTTTCTTTAAATGAAACCTCTCTTATTATCTCTAAAAATAAAACTTGGTTCTTCCAAACTCTCTTATGTGTCATTTTTAAATCCTCAAACCCAACTTGTGACATTATTGGAATAAGCCATCTGAATTACAACTAAGTATCAACATATAGATCCCGAAAATCTCCTCAAAAATTGGCGGAGAGTTTACCGTGCAACCACAAATACCATGTTGACTGTTTACAACAACAACGGTACCATGTTGATTGTTTTTCACAACGGCTATGACTCAAAAATTAGTCTCATGTATCCAAGGCAGAAGCTAATGGAACTCGGCTTATATTAGGATTGTCAAATGGATATTTTGGATATGGATCTTCTTATATCTGAATTCGAATTCAAAATCAGTATCGTAATCCGAATTTGAATCCGATTTTTTATTTAAAAATAATATTTGAATCCATATCCGGCAGATATTATCCGGATACAAATAATATCCAAATTCGAATATATGAATTTCCAATAAATTTATTAACTAATTGCACTATTGGTTGAGCTAGTTTTATAGGCACCTTAGTAGAAATTCATATTCCCATTTTAGATGCGGGATAAGGCTACGAAAAATATACTTATTTTGAAAAGCCACTTTGTCTTTTATAGAAAGTTTGGTAGCAACTCTTTTTCCAACTTTAGATGTGGGATGAGATACATTTTTTAAAGAAGCAACCCTTCATATTTAGGGCCAACTTTGTTAGTAATTGTTTTTAGCTTTTTACAATGTGAGATAGCTAAAAAACATGCTTAAATATATAAAATTATATATATTTATTTATAAAATTTCAAATATTGGATATTTCGAATACGGTATGACTATATCCATATCCGCTATTTTTGGATACGAATTCAGATACGAATATTATCCGTTTTCTTTCGAATACGGATATTATCCGTTTTATTCAGATTCGATATCGAATATTTCGGTAGGATATCAGATTTTTTAGATTTTTACAGCCCTAGTCGGGATACGTAGGGCTAATAAAGGATTCGAGTATGCAAATAGGTGAAATCCCATAGGTGTAAATTGCAAGTCCCCATTCTAGGATACCCAGATACTTTTACGAGGATATATATATATATATATATATATATATATATATATATATATTAATGATACAGACTTGTAGAGTAAAGTGAGGGCCGAAACAGTAATTGAAGTTGCAAATTGGTTGTAAGAGGACAAGCATTTGAGGTTGTCTATTATCCACGAGCAAGTAATCCCGAATTTTGTGTGAAAGCCTTTGTTGTTATAAAATATTTGCAGGTACAGTGGTAAGCGGGTATTCAGTTCAAAATAGATTTTGAAGCTGAAGGCTCTTCTCAAATCAGCTGGTTCATGGGCATCGGATCGTCCGTTCAAGTTGCATATCTTATTCATTGGTTTAAATCTCTATGGAGGCTTCTTTAAGTTGAATGAGATTATTCAAATCTACTCCACAACGTTAAGTTTGTTAGCTTGTGGTTGGTAGAATTGGTATCAAATATATTCTCATCATCTTTAAAAATACCACGGTCTTCGAGAAATTCATTGAGGCACGACAACGCGTTAAGTTGTCTACCTAAAAATATTCCTACGAATTTATAGGGAGACAAGCAATCTCGATTCATATTAACTTCTTTCGATCATCGCTTCATCGGGTTGCAGCCCGGACATTGTCCGGTCAATTACAATATACTTTATGGAACTCATATCTTACCAAAATATGGTGACACTAATAACAAATCAAAGAGCAGTTATATTAACAAAAAATTGGAGTACTTATACCGACCACATAAGAAAATTCTCCTATATACGATTTGTCGAATGAGAATATTGAGAAACCAACTAGCTCATCCTTAATTGATCTAACTTCTAGTTCTGGTTCTGGTTTAGATTGGGGTTTGGATTCAAGGATATATTAAAACAATCCATTGGAAAGTTAGTTGGACGATGAGTATAACTGCAAAGTCTCCATAGAATCTTAAGATTCAAGTCGTTCAAAAAAGACTTTGTAAACTTTTCCAGCTTGTTACGTGTATTTTATGGGATTTGTTTTTTTTGTAAATTTTCAATTAATTGGTTAATAAATGGACATGTAGAAGTGAGAAACAACGTATTTATTTTAATGTATGAAGCTTTTGGGTTATTATTCTGAATATTGGTAACTTAAATATGCAATTTATTTTTATGTTTTTATGGGTACTTATTCGTTTGTCAAAGTATAAGAAAAAACTAAAGAGATAAAGTATTAAAAACTAGGGGTATTTATCGGTTCGGTTCGGTCCGGGTTTTGACAGAACCAGACCGGACCGCTAAGCTTATCGGTTTGGAGCGAACCAGACCGCTAAGCTTTTGGTTTCATATTTTAGAACCGGACCAGACCGCTAAGTTTTCGGTTTGGTTCGGTTCGGTCCGATTTTGGTTCGGTTCGGTTTGAGTTTGGTCCGGTCCCGTTTCGGTCCTTTTCGGTTCGGTCCGGTTTCGGTTTGGTCTGTTATCGGTCTGGTTTGGTCCGTTATCGGTCCGGTTTGGTCCATTTAAAAAAATTAAATTAAATTATAATTTAATTTTTGTTTAAAATAAATAAATAACATAATAATTAAAGTTTAGAAGTTAATCTTTGATTTTTTATTATTATAAATGAGTAATTAACTACTAATTTTAACAATATGATGTATATAATAATAATAATAATAATAATAAATTAATCATGTTTAACGGTTTTATTGGTTGGATTCCTTATCGGTTCTACTGTTCATCAATTTTATCGGTTCGGTTCCGTATCGGTTCTATCGGTTTACCGGTTTTATCGGTTCGGTTCCGAACCGGTTTTGTTGTTTCGGTTCCTTATCGGTTTCGGTTTTTAAGTTGGAACCGCGAACCGGACCGTTAAGGTTCGGTCCAATTCTCGGTCCGATTCTTATCAGTTCAGTTCTGGTCTGGTTCTCGGTTCTCCGGAACCGTTGACAGCCCTAATCAAGTTATTATGTGAAAGGGTACAAGAAGATACGATGAGTCTGGTACAAAAAAAATATCCTTGAATGTCAGTCACTATACATTATCATCGCTCATTTAAGGGAAAAATATGATAAAGTGATTCAAGAATAATACAGTGCCGATATGTCATCATTTTCATTTTTTTTTCAAGTCGTGATCACAAGATTGAGCATTGTCTTTGTGACTTCTTTTTTTAGTACATATGGTAACATATGTCTTTTGGTTGGTTTGGAGAATATATAAAAGTTTTGTTTATCTTTCGGTGGTGGTTTAGAGCCAAGATTAACCAAAGAATACTATTCTTTGACAACTTTACTTTCTATAAAATGATTTATCTTCTTCTTGAACACCCTACTTCTTGGCTATATAAGCTAAGTGTAAGACCCTTACAAGTTGGCACGCGCTAGTCGCTGGATGGGCCGCATTGGCACCACAATATGACCACAGACTAGCAACCTGATATGGTGCACCAGAGAGCTTCAGTGGGTTCTCTATACAATCTAATGAATCTTGACGAACAAGAGGGATGGCATAGTAAATGTGGCTAAGACTAGGAGCACGAAAACTCGAGTTGGCGCGAGAGATGGCATGATAATGGCAAAAGATCAAATAGAGGAACTTTGGTTCAAGTGCAAGGGGTTCGTTTGAAGTGCAAGGGGTTCGTTTGAAGTGCGATAGGATTGGCAACTGAGCATGCAGATGGAAATAGCTTAGAGGAGGTATGGACAAAAGATGCCACGAAGAAATATGGACGTGGCTTGGTGATCACGCACAACGGCCCATGCTGGCACACAAGCTGGCCGGCCAGACTCGGCCAGACTAGGCCAAAACGAAAAATGAATGGGCCAAACCTAATTTCGCCCGTGCCATAATTTGATAACTGTTATATTTAGTTATAAAGAACCTCCCTACGAAGTTTCAAAGCATTTGCACGTCTAGGGAAAAAGTTAGCACACGATTAATCTTGAAGATAGTGGAAATCATGGGCAACTGTTCACTACTGCCAAAAGCACGTTCACCACTAGATGCGGTTGGAAAATCATGGGAAGTGGCCCAGGAGTTTAGGAACGTGAGACGGAAAATCGGAATTTATGCTTGGCCAACAGATCGTGGTCCAGCTGGCACGCCAGAACAGGGCCACTCGGCCCAGTTTGGCCCACCATGTGCGCCTGATTTTCAGGAACTCCATGCAGATCACTACTTTATTCGGGCCAACTTTTAACCACGTCTTCTATAACGATAAAGAGATTATTTTGTGAAATTTCAGATCGAACGCACGAGATTTGATATGCCAAATCGATGGGCCAAGATTCTGCCACGTGGCTTTTTCAGATTTTAAGGAAGTAGTTAGCTTTCTTTGCCTATAAATAGATGGTAGAGTAGTTCTAAAGCACGGGAGTCTTGAGAGTGAAAGTGTAAACACTTATTGTAATATCTGGAGGTATTACTCTTTTATTAATATAAAGTAAAGGTTGGGCCGGTGTCCCGTAGACTTGCGTGCCTAATTTATCTTAGTGTCTTGTCTCATATATATTATTGTGCAACTCTTTAAACACTTACTTGCATATCTAAGTTAAGTGTTAAATATTCAAACTCACTTTGACATAGGGTAAAAGGCTGACTAAAGTAGGCACTTTAGGCCACACACGCCGAAAAATCCATAGCGAAAAATTAACCGTGTGACAACTAGTATCAGAGCAAGAAAGGATACCAAGATCTGGTATCGAAGAGAACTTTGAAGCATCTACGATTTGGAAGACCGAGTACAAGCAAACTGAAAGGATACCTAACCGGTATTAGAACAAGGTGACAAGATGACCCTCGCCGACGCGAAGGAAAGAATCTCTCGTTTCGAGGACCTAATCGGATAACCAAGTGGAGATGGATTAAGTCTATACGTTCATATTTCTGAATTGTCCCAGCAAATTCAGAATGGTGTCAATATCTATTTCGACATGAGGAAAGATGTAGACGAAGCATTAATAAGAACATTTCAAGAAACAAACAACCTCTCGATTTGTTTCGAAGAACGTTTAGAGAAGCTGTCTGAAGAAGTATCAATACTAAGGCGGGTTGTTTTAAATACTTCACCAAGAGAAGGCTCTTCAAAGGTAAAAATACCTGAACCTAAGCCCTTTAACAGTTCAAGGAACTCAAAAGAACTTGATAATTTCTTGTGGGATCTTGAAAATTACTTCCAAGCTGCCAAAATTCCTGAAGCGGAGCAAGTGACGATTTCTAGCATGTACCTGACTGGAGATGCAAAGTTATGATGGAGATCCCGACTAGAAGACGACGTCAAGGCTCATAGAGACAAGATAAGCACGTGTAGCACTCTCAAAAAGGAATTGAAGGACCAATTCCTACCCTGCAACACCGCCTGGGTTGCAAGAGAGAACTTGAAGTCGTTGCGGCATACTAGTTCCATATGCAACTACGTGACTCAGTTCAGTTCTTTAATGTTGGACATTAAAGACATGTCAGAATCGGACAAGTTGTTTAACTTTATGTCTAGATTGCAAAATTGGGCACAAAAGAAATTACGTAGGCAATGTGTTAAAGACTTGCAGCTACAGCTGAGGGTCTAGTAGACTTTAGACCACACGCTTCTTCAATCACCACTGAGAATAAGATCAAATCCGACAAAAGTAACAAAAAAGGTAAAGATTTTACCAAGAAGCCTCCAAGCAAGTCCAAACATGGTGGTGATAGCGGTGGGAAAGGAAAGACCCAACACTCAACAAAATGATGCTTTATTTGTGATGGGTCCCATCGCGCACGTGATTGCTTGAGACGTGCAAAGTTGTCTGCGCTGATAGTAGACAAAGAGGACGGTTACGATGGCGAACAGGCGCATGTCAATCCTCTACAATTACTGAATGTTTTAACCCAAGATGATCAGAAGCCACATAGCATGCTCATGCAGACCGTCGTGAAGGTAAATGGGAAGAATGTCAAAGCAATGTTTGACTCAGGAGTGACGCATAATTTCTTGGCCGCAAGAGAAGCATCAAAGATGAGCCTCGAACTAACCAAGAGCACCAACCAAATTAAAGCCGTGAATTCAGGCGCCATACAAGTACGTGGAATGGCCACCACAACCTTGAATATTGGCGATTGGCAAGGTAAGTGCAACTTAATGGTGATGTCGCTCGATGATTTCGATATGATATTCGAAATGGAATTCCTATTGAAATATAAGGTAATGTTGGTACCACACTTGAACGGAATGTTCATACAAGACGAAGGTAGCCCATGTTTCGTGAAGATAGAGAGACCGCGTTCGAAGAGAAAAGAGATCACATCACAAGAATGTCAGACTTTGACTGCAAAACAGTTCAAGTCAATTTTACGTAAGAAGGATTCCACATCATACGTTGCTGCCCTAGTGGAGATCAAATAAGACCAAGTAGTAGAAGTTCCGAATGAAATCGAAAAGGTACTTCGAGAATTCAAGGACGTTATGCCGCCAGAATTGCCAAGAGAACTTCCTCCTCGAAGGATCATCGACCATAGAATCGAACTTGAACCTGGTGCCAAGACTCCAGCAAAGGCGCCATATGGGATGGCCCCGGTAGAACTACGAAAACAATTGGATGAATTACTTAGTGTTGGTTTGATACAACCTTCAAAGGCTCCTTATGTTTGCAAGTCATATTTCAAAAGAAACAAGATGGAACGCTTCGAATGTGTGTAGATTATTGGGCATTAAACAAAGTAACAAGCAATAACAAATATCCAGTGCCAAATGCCGCGAATCTGTTTGATCGGCTAGCAAAAGCGACCTATTTCACAAAGCTGGACTTGCGATCTAGATATTGGTAAGTCGGGGTAGCAGCAGGAGACGAGGTGAAGACAACATGTGTTACAAGGTACGGTTCTTACGAGTTTTTAATCATGCCATTCGGTTTGACGAATGCACCAGCTACATTTTGCAATTTGATGAATGATGTACTCTACGACTTTATGGATTGTTTTGTCATACTATATCTAGATGATATAGTAGTGTATAGCAACTCTTTTAGAAAGACCATATAGTACATTTGTCTCAAGTTTTCTCGAAGTTAAGAGAATACAAACTCTATGTGAAGAATGAGAAATGTGAGTTTTGCTGCAAGGAAGTTAAGTTCCTTGGACATTGGATTAGTTCAGGTTAGATACGGATGGATGAACGCAAGGTGGAAGCTATTTTGGATTGGATAGCTCCAAGTAAGGTAACAGATCTAAGGAGTTTCTTAGGGTTGGCAAATTATTACCGTAAGTTCATCAAGGGCTATTCAGCGATTGTAAGCCCTCTGACCGACTTGTTGAAGAAGGATAAGGTTTGGGATTGGGATGAAAAATGTCAAGCCGCGTTCGACAAGTTAAAGACAACAGTTTCATCCGAACCGGTTCTACAGTTATCTAACTTTGACTTACCACTCGAAGTACAGACATACGCCTGAGCCAGAGCACTCGGTTGTATTTTAACTCAAGAGGGACATCCGGTCGCCTTTTAAAGTTGGAAGCTTAATGATACGGAGCAACGTTATTTTGCTCATGAAAAGGAAATGGATGCAGTAGTGCATAGCCTAGACACATGGTGACACTACCTACATGGAACCAAGTTTATCGTTGTGACGGACAACGTAGCCAACACTTATTTCAAGACACAAAAGAACCTCACTCCAAAGCAGGCTATATAGCAAGAGTTCCTCGCAGAGTTTGATTTCCAATGGATACACATACCTGGAAAACAAAACCTAGTTGCGGATGCACTAAGTAGGAAAGAGATACAATGTTATGTTACATCCCTCATTGCAATTCAAAGTAACTTCTTGACAAGGGTCAAGGAGGAGGCAGAAAATGATTCCCTGTACGGTAAGATACTGCGAGAAGCTAATGATGGAACCCTCAGAAGGTATTGGATAGAAGACGAATTGCTGTATGCCAAAGGTGGCAGATTGCTCGTCCTAGCAAGCGGTGGTATTCAGAAATATCTACTGAGGGAGACTCATGGCACACGATGGGCTGGTCACCCAGGTGTCGTAAGGATGATGGCACTCTTATCAAAATTATACTACTGGCCGAAAATGGAGCAAGACATAGAGGCCTATGTCAAGACTTTTCTAATATTCCAGCTAGACAATACAGAGAAGAAGAAGCAAACAGGCTTGTTACAGCCCTTGCCCATTCTTGAGAAACCATGGATCTCAGTTTCAATGGACTTTATTTCTGGTTTCCCAGAGATAAATGGATTCAAGTCAATATTAATGGTGGTAGACAGGTTTTCGAAGTATGCGGTCTTCATACCCGCACCACAAGCTTACACCACAGAGACGGCCGCTGAATTATTTTATCGAAACATAGTCAATATATTTGGCATACCATGCGACATCATTAGTGACCGAGATGCAAGATTTACTGGTTAGTTTTGGACGTTTTTGTTTAACTTACTTGGCTCAGACTTGAAGTTTTCCACAACAAACCATCCACAGACGGATGGACAGACCAAACGCATAAATGCGCTGTTAGAAGATTATTTAAGGCATTATGCTACCGCTAGTCAACGAAACTGGGTGGAGTTTCTCGACACAACTCAGTATTGCTATAATATTCATCGATCTTCATCAACTGGATTAAGTCCCGCAGAATTAGTGATGGGGTATCAACCGACTACACCTTTGGAAGTGGCGCAACAGAAAGAACAAGGAAGGTGTCTGACTGCTTTTCATTTTGCTCGAGACAAGCAAGAACTCATAGAAGTGGCAAAAGATAGTCTTGAAAAGGCATCAAGACGTATGAGAAAATATGCGGATCAACATCGAAGGCCATTGGAATTTAAAGAAGGTGACAAAGTGCTGCTCAAACTCACGCCTCAAATTTGGAAGAAGCTAACCGATAAGAGGTATCACAAAGCTCCCAGTCAACAATTTGATGGTCCTTTTATCGCGACGAGAAGAGTTGGAGAGGTGGTATATATGTTACAACTTCCAGACCGACTAAAGATACAACCGATATTTCATGTGAGTTTTCTCAAGCCCTTTTATGAAGATAACGATCCGAGACGAACACAAAGGAAGAAAGCTCCTCCACTTATCCGTCGAGAATATACAAAGGATGTGGAAAATATTCTAGAGACGCGCACACAAGATGAAAGCAAGGTAAACCAGAAGATGGAGTTTTTGATTCAGTGGAAAGGGGAAAGCCTAGAAGATGCAACTTGGGAACAAGCAAGAAATCTATGGAAGTTTGAAGATCGAATTATGCAATTCATGTACAAGGCTCCGATGAGGACATCAGACTCACCCGGTGGGGGTGGTTTGTAAGACCCTTACAAGTTGGCACGCGCTAGTCGCTGGATGGGCCGCATTGGCACCACAATATGACCACAGACTAGCAACTTTATATGGTGCACCAGAGAGCTTCGGTGGGTTCTCCATACAATCTAATGTATCTTGTCTAACAAGAGGGATGGCATAGTAAATGTGGCTAAGAGAAGGAGCACGACAGCTCGAGTTGGCGCGAGACATGACACAATAATGGCAAAAGATCAAATAGAGGAACTTTGGTTCAAGTGCAAGGGATTCATTTGAAGTGCGATAGGGTTGGCAATTGAGCATGCAGATGGAAATAACTTAGATGAGGTATGGACAAAATATGGCACGAAGAAATTTGGGCGTGGCCCTACGTGTCCTGGTGATCACGCACAGCGGCCCATGCTGGCACACAAGCTGGCCAACCAGACTCGGCCAAACTGGTCTAGAACAGGCCAAAACGCAAAATGGATGGGCCAAACCAAATTTTTCCCGTGGCATAATTTGATAACTGTTATATTTAGTTATAAAGAACCCCCCCATGAAGTTTCAAAGCATTTGTACGTCTAGGGAAAAATTTAGCACACGATTAATCTTGAAGATAGTGGAAATCATGGGCAACTGCCCACTACTGCCAAAAGCACGTTCACCACTAGATGCGGTTGGAAAATCATGAGAAGTGGCCCAGGAGTTTAGGAATGTGACACGGAAAAATTGGAATTTATGCTTGGCCAACAGCTTGTGGCCCAGCTGGCACGCCAGAACAGGGCCACTCGGCCCAGTTTGGCCCGCCACGTGCGCCTGATTTTTCAGGAACTCCAGGCAGATCACTACTTTACTATGGCCAACTTTTAACCACGTCTTCTATAATGATAAGGAGGTTACTTTGTGAAATTTAAGATCGAACGCACGAGATTTGATATGCCAAATCGATGGGCCAAGATTCTGCCACATGGCCATTTCAGATTTTAAGGAAGTAGTTAGCTTTTTTTGCCTATAAATAGATGGTAGATTAGTTCTAAAGCACGAGAGTCTTGAGAGTGAAAGTGTAAACATTTATTGTAATATCTAAAGGTATTACTCCTTTATTAATATAAAGTAAAGGTTGGGGCTGGTGTCCCGTAAACTTGCGTGCCTAATTTATCTTAGTGTCTTGTCTCATATATATATTGTTGTGCAACTCTTTAAACACTTACTTGCATATCTGAGTTAAGTGTTAAATTGTCAAACTCACTTTGACATAGGGTAGAAGGCTGACTAAAGTAGGCACTTTAGGCCGCACATGCCGAAAAGTCCATAGCGAAAAATTAACCGTGTGACACTAAGCACCCACCAAATAAATCATTGATAAACTACATACATACTTGTTAAATTTTGGATCATAGGGATAATGAAACGTTTCTGTTACGATACCACCAAGAACATGCCATAGCGATGAGAATCGAAAGCATTGGGGGTAGCAGCCCCCGATATCAACAGAAGGGTGTCGGAATATATCGAAAGGATTCACGATTTTCATGTGTCTCAGACAGATTCTATGTCAACTGCTTAACATTTATATATATATATATATATATATATATATAGTGTACGTGCTTAGACAACTCCTCTTTGTACCAAATTAATAATATTTATAGTACTTATATACAGTGTAATATTCATGTTTCTCATGCATATTCTATGTCAACTCCTTGATATTAATACATGTATATAGTGCACGTGCCTAGACAACTCCTCTTTGTACCAATTTAATAATATTAATAATATTTATATATAGTGCATCTTAATATTCATTGTTGTTGATGAGTCCGGATTTATTCACCATCACTCATAGAGAAAACCGGACAGGGGTAATTCGGACAATAGGTACCCACTGAATTATCCGGACAAGACAAAGTATTAAAACACTAAACACCTTTTGACTAAGCTAGGTGCTAATCTACTTAAGAACTAATGTGTCTTTAAACTCAACCCGATCCATAATGAAGGGTATAAATACCCAACCACTTTCATTAATGAGGGTAATGCACATTTAATACAACCAGACACCTTAAATCTCGTACTACAAAACACCCAAACATTTAATACCTTTGAAATTCTCTAAAACACTAGACAAAATGACCCTTAGTTCAAAATAAACCACACCAAATTGGCAACCATAGTGGGAGAAGAAGGTGCCTGAATCTAGCATTCAAAACCAGCAAGAAAAAACCAGTTCAGATGAATCCGGATGAGCAAGAAGTGCCACCACCTTTGATAGAAGTGGTGGGAGAGAACGATGAGTACACGGTCGAAGAACGAGACACGCTGAAAGCTGAAATAAAAGCGTTGAGGGCCACCCAAAAGGCAAAGATATGTTTAAAGGAGAAGTCGAAAGTGGTGGCCTTTCACCATACCAACAACCCAAGGGAGAATGACCCATCAACAAAGACTCACTTGAGTACAAAAAAGACCCATGTCAGTTCTACGAAATCTCACCGGTCGAAGCCGGTGGAGAGCTCAGAGTCTGAGTCCTCTAGTAGCTCCTCAAATGAGGATGGGCTTGAGGAGTCCTTGTCATCCAGCAGTGACGAGGGCAGATCCAAGAAAAAGCAAAAGTTGGTTAAAAAATATTCAAGAAAGAGGAATATGCATAGGAGGTTAAAGAGGCATCTGGGAAAAGGGTTGTCTCACAGTCATAGTCGTAGTTATGTGGATCAACTGTTGATGGATCCCTTTGCTTTCCATGATGAGCCAGGTATTTTTGCAACACCTAATGAAGACACTATATTTAGTCGTGGCAGGAATTGGAGGTAATTCCCATTGTCATCCAAGATATTGTCCGGAAACCTTCCTAAGAGGTTTGACTGTACAAAAATTGAGAAGTATGATAAGAGCAAAGATCCGGACAACCATCTGGAACAGTTTAAAATTTTTATGATGAATTTTGATGATGATGACAAACTGATTTGTAGAGCCTTCTCTCAATCTTTTACGGGGAGTGCTTTGAAATGGTACAATAGCCTACGACAGGGTTGTATCATAAACTTTGACATGTTTTGGGGGGCCTTCCGGAGGCAGTTTGTTGGGAGTAAGGAGGTGAAGGGCAATGTAGATACTATTATCCATTGTGCCCAAGAGCCAAACGAATCACTAAAAGACTATATAAGCCGGTTCGTGAACACAAATAATGGGTTAGCTGATTGCTATGAACAGGTAGCAATAGCTTCTTTGAGGCAAGGATTAAACCCTGGGAATCTGGCCGATTCGGTAACCAGAAAAAAGGCCATGACTTGGGATGGTTTGCTAAACCAGGTGGGGAAGCAAATTAATGTAGATGAAACGAAAAAAACTAGGGTGCACAAGCAAGTGAGGTCTGCCCCAGCTGCACCAAATCAGAACCAGTCCGGATACAAGGCCAAAGAAGCCGGACAGGGCCCACTAGGGCCAAGCAGACTCAATCTCACCCAGCTCCAGCTCAGAGCCAGCAATCCAGAAATAAACGAGGACCGTAGGTCCAACCGGAGTGGTTTGCTGAATTGAAAGAAAATATGGCAACCATCTATGACAAAGCAAAAGATGAGGTACATTTGAGGAAGCCGACGACGCTTCAATCTCCTAGGGAAAGTCGTAATACTTGTTTTTGCCAATATCATCATGATATTGGCCATAACACCGAAGATTGCATCGCTTTGAAACAAGAGGTGCATAATATGATTGAAAGAGGAAAGTTGGGAGCTTATGTCAAGAGAAGAAGTGGGAACAGGCCTGATAATGCTCATCAGACTGGCCCAACGAACAATACAGGGACATCGACTCCGAACGGGGCCATGGTAATAGTTGAAATATTTGATGTAGAATCAGAGTATTTGGATCCTGATCCAACCCGAAATAAAGTGGGGGTTATAACAGAACATACCAAGACAGTGTCTGGGCTCATACGCTTTTTTGAGTCACTCACTATATTTGGGGGGGACACAATGACTGCGCCGACTCCTTCTTCAAGGAATAGTTATGTTCACACCCTAGCTACTCAGTTAGAGGGAGGCATGTACTCCTATAAATCCCAAATTCCTTTTCCCTTCATTGTTTTTGATGAAGATGACCTAAGGGACATAGTTGGTCCTCATGAGGATGCTGTGGTAATAGGAGCATCGATTGGGGCCATGACATCAGGAGAATTTTGATTGACACTAGTAGCTCGGCCAATATTTTCTTTTTAATTTACTATAAACAGATGAAGAATCCAGCAGTGATTCAGCATTCGAACAGGTCCATTGTGGGCTTCACAGGGAGCTCTGCGGATGTGATCGGAGAGTTTGAGAAGGAGGTGTTGTTGGGCAAATGCCCTTTCAAGAAGATGGTCAGGGTACTTTTTATTGTGGTAGATTTCCCCACATGTTACAATGCGATCTTTGGGAGATCCTTGCTCTCCATGATGCATGTTGTGGCTTCAACAGTTCACCAATATTTAAAGTATGCAATTCAAGGACAAGTGGGAGTTGTTCGGAGTAGCCAAAAATAGCAAGGCAATGTTATGCAACTGCACTTCTCCCTAAAACTCTGGGGGCAGTCCGGATAAACGAAGATTAACAATTGTTGTGGCCCTCTGGGGGTGAGGGTGAAATTGATGACCCCAGAGAGACCCCTGGTGTTTTGATACCAATTGAAGAAGTCGAAACCCACTCTCTAGCTGAAGGAAGAAATGTTAAAGTTGGCTCCAAGATGGCAACAGAATTGAAGAAACAAATGTTGTCCTTTTTGGCAAGCCACCAACATGTTTTTGCTTGGTGTAATGCTGATGTGACCGGAGTACCTGCGAATGTTATATCACACCAACTATTCATCCGAAGAGATGTTGCACCTGTTGTGCAAAGAAGGAGAGCTTTCTCTAAAGAGAAAGCTGATGTCATAGTTCAAGAGGTTGGTAGACTCCATATCTGGGAGCAAGTTATTTTCCTTCATGGATGCCTTCTCCGGTTATAATCAGATACAGGTGGATCTGAAGGACAAAAAACACACTACTTTTCTTACAGATAGGGGCCTCCATTGTTACAAGGTGATGCTTTTTGGGTTGAAGAACGCTGGGGCTACCTATCAAAGGTTGGTGAACAAAGCATTTGCTGATCAGATTGGGAGAAATATGGAAGTATATATTGATGACATGATGGTAAAAAGCTTGGAAGAAGAGTTGCACCTAGCAGATCTTCAAGAAACTTTTTCCAACTTGGCAAAGGTTAATTTAAAATTGAATCCAGAAAAATGTGTCTTTGGGGTGCAATCCGGAAAGTTTTTGGGGGCATGTGATAAGTGAGAAATGGATACAACCTGATCCGGACCAACTTGATGCCTTATTAAAAATGGATCCTCCTCAGAATGTTAAAGAAGTACAAAGGTTGACAGGAAGATTATCTGCTTTAAATAGTTTTATTTCAAGGTCTTCGGATATGTGTGCCCTATTTTCCCAAACTTTAAAGGTAGCTAAAGACTTTAACTGGTTTCCACAGTGCGACCAGGAGTTCAATGAAATAAAAAAGCATTTATCTTCCCCCAAAACCATTTACAAACCTGTTGACATAGAAAGACTGTACATATATCTAACTGTGTCTGAATGTGCTATAAGTGCAGTGCTGGTAAAAGAGGTGGACAATTATCCTCTTCCGGTGTACTACATCAGCAAGAGTCTGATGGACTCTGAAAATAGATACTTAAAGCTTGAAAAACTGGCACTAGCCTTGGTAATTGCTGCCAGAAAAATGAGGTCGTATTTTCAGTCTCATTCTATTGTCGTTCGAACCTCTTTTCCTTTGAAAAATATCATTCAGAAGGCAGACATATCAAGCAGAATGACCAAATGGTCAGTAGAATTGGGTGATTATGATATTGATTTTCCCCGAACTACAATCAAAGCTCAATCTATTGCTGATTTCCTGGTTAAGTTCCATTTAGACAGAAGTACTAAGCAAGCTGCAGATGAGAAAACTAAGAAGGTATGGGTTGTCCGGACAAATGGCGAATCAAGTACCATGGGGTGTGGTGTTGGGTATGTTTAACCTCTCCGTACAGTGATAAGTTATACTAGTCTATATGTTTTTCTTTTAGGGCTTCTAACAATGAGTCTGAGTATGAGGCTGTTATAGTCGGTCTGAAGCTAGCTTCGTTGTATGGGGCTAAAAGAGTTAGGTTGATGAGTGATTCTCAGCTTCTTATCCATCACGCTCAAGGTCAATATGAGGCAAAAAAGGAGTAGTTGATTAAATATTTGTTTATCCTTAAAGAAGTGGCAGCTAACTTCAAAAATGTTAGATATGAGCATATACCTAGATCAGAGAACACACTAGCAGACTCTTTGGCAACCATAGCATACTATGAGTCCTACCCATGGATTCATGTGCAAGAATGCCCATCCATACAACCCAATCAGGGCAAAGAAGAGTAGGAAAGTTTAAGTATACAAGTGGTTCAACCCAAAGACTGGAGATATCCCCTTCTTCAATACATCTCTGATGGCATTTTGCCTCCGGAGAAAGCTGTAGCAAGGAAAATGAAACATAGGGCTCGTGGTTTTTTAATCATAAGGGATGTCCATTATAAGAAGTCGTTTAGTAGACCTCTCCTGCGATGTTTGGGGGTTGAAGAGTCCCAAATTGTGCTATCTGAACTACATGATGGAGAAGGATCAGAACACTGTGGGTATAAAGCTTTAACCCTGAGGGTTTTGTTGGTCGGATACTATTGGCCACCCATAATGACAGATGCCAAAGAGTTGGTGAAGAAATATGACCAATGCCAAAGATATGATAATGAAATTCATATCCCAGCTGTTCCTCTAAAGTCAATTTCTGAGCCAGTGCCTTTTTCTCTTTGAGGACTGGATTTAGTAGGGCCTCTACCAATGCATCCGGAGGGTGCATGACTATTATTGTAGCCATTGATTATTTCTCAAAGTGGATATAAGCAGCCTCCCTGGTAGGAACTACCTCAAAAGTTGTTATAAAATTTACTGTCTAACATTTGTTGCAGATTTGGGGTTCCACAAAAGATAATCACAGATAATGGGCCACAATTCAATAACAAGGATATTGAGAGTTTCTGTGCCTCTAGGAGCATTCAAAATTGCTTCTCTTCTCCTTTCCACCCACAAGCAAATGATCAAGTTGAAGTGGCAAATAGGACCATTATGTCCAGTCTCAAAAAGAATTTAGAAGGGACTGCAGGAAAGTGGCCAAGCTATTTGCAAAAAGTATTATGGGCATATCAGACTACTCCTGGAGCTGCTACACAAGAATATCCATTTGCCTTGGTATATAGGATGGATGCAATTGCTCCTATTGAGGCAACTCTTCCATCATACAGAGTCTAAAAATTTTCCGAACAGGCTAATTAAGTGGCAATCAGAAGTCAGTTGGACTTAATGGAATAAATAAGGGTTAAGGTTCATCTTAGAGCCACCCATTACCAAGGCTTGATGAGGAGCAGATTTGCTTCCAGAATCAAAAGAAGGGATTTTCGACCGAGGGATAAAGTATTGAGAAACGTTTACTTGCATACTAAGGAGAAGCAGTTCGGCAAGCTAGCTCCGAACTGGGAAGGGCCTTATGAGGTCTCCGAAAAACTTACGCATGGGACATACAGGCTTCAAGACAAATATGGAAGAATCTTAAAGCACCCTTGGAATATTGAACACCTTCTCCTCCCACTGTGGTCGCCAATTTGGTGTGGATAATTATCGCTTGCGGGTAGGCTTGTAATTTGTTTGGTATTTTATAGTAGTATGAGGGTATTTAATATTTAGTGTAGAGAGTAGAGAGATAATTAAGCTGGCTGGTTGCAGTTAATTCTCATTACCCACACTTAATGCAGGTGGTTGGGTATTTATACCCTTATGTTTGGGCCCTTATGGGTTTTCGGGTCATGTTAAATGGACCCGGGTCATGTTCAAAGACCCATGAGCTCTAAGTAGGAGAGCAAGTAGCTTAGTCAAGTAGTGTTTAGGTTTTTTAGTACTTTTGTCATAGTTCGAACAGTCCTATGGGCTAAGTGTTCGAAGTGATCTGTCCGGTCCGGAGGCCTTGGACCGACCTGTCCTTGTCCGGGGAGCATGCAGAATTCAGACTCATCAGGAGCCCCTTTTTTAGGTGTTTGTGCAAATACTCTTGTCAAAAACCTGAAAAACAATCCGACATCAGGGTAGCTTTAATCCGGACAGGTATGTTAATTTGGGCTATGGGTTTATCCGGACTGATAAAGCTTCACGAATCCAAAACAGTTTTTGCCAGAGTTCATGGGACACGTGTCGCTCTCTGGTTGGTTGCTTCAGCCGTTTTTTCACCTTGAATTTCGAACCCACCTTCTTCGAAAAGCAACCTCTTAATTAAAGGTGGTGACATCATCGCCGTCTTTAATCATTACCAATCTTTTCGAATTTTCCTGTTTTACCATCTCTTTCACATTTACTCTGCAAAATCTCTCAAAGCTTTCTCTCTCTAAAGTAAAAACTTGCTCAATAGTTTATGTTTACAACGAGGAACGCTCTGATCAAAGGTGGGTGGCTCAACCTTTCTGAGTTAGAGAAGGCTCAAAAAGTCGAAAGAGAAAGACGAATTGCGGCAGGGTTACCCACTTCGCATGTTGATAGACCAATCACCTCTGCCACAGAGTCAGATCAAGCCTCTTCTTCTTCTAAAGGCACCAAGCCTAGAAAACTATTTCAAACTAATCTCTCCCTCATTATCTCTGGTTCCTCAGTTCAGGAATCGGAACCTGCTGTCGAGCCAGGAGTAACAGTTACTAGCCTAAAAAAACCCTCACCCTTTATTGCAATGGGGTCGGATACGGAGCACTCCCCTCAGAAGCTAGTTGATAGGAGGAAAGGCTGGTTAGTTAAAGGCCAAGGGTCTAAAAACACTCCCTCAAAGTCGGGGGCAAAAGACAGCAGCACCGGGTCAGAGGTGCCTATTAGAGCCCCCAAGGACAGACTGTCCGATTCGGAGGGCACCAGTCCAAGTCTTCAAAGAGAAGCACTTGCTCCGGATACTCTACCGGAGGCCAGAAGCCAAAAGAACACAGAGGCCCAACAGTCCGGAGACAAGGCTGAGTCAAGTTTGAACCCTCCCCCCACTACTGCTGCTGAAATCCCTTCAACAATTATGGAAGAAGTAATGGAGGACTCTGTTGAAGAGACTCCATTTGAGTCTGAGCCCTCCGGTCAGATTAGTAGTGCAATAGTTGCCAAGAAGGACAAAGGCAAAGAGAAATTGTATTTGAAGCATCCGGATCTGCTGGAGAGCCTCGAAGGAAGAGTGGGGCCTTGTTTTCACAAGGTCAGCGTTAATTACCTCCTTGTCATACAGAAAATCAACTACGCATTCATCCACATAGCTGAGCTGGGCCGGATGCGTACGAAGTGGGGAATACCGGAGAACGTGAAAATCAAGATCCCCATACACCCGGAGACTCCTATGGACTGCAAACTGAGTGAAGTTGTCATCTTCACTGAGCTGTTCAATTGGGGACTTAGACTCCCCTTAGACCCTGAAATTGTCAGATACTTCCATCTGATAAAGCTTTGCCCGAGCCAACTGAGCCCTAATGCCTGGTATACCCTCATGGTCTGCATCATGGCTTCAAGGCTCTCCAGGATTCCTCTGCCAATGGAGGAGTTTGCTGCTGTGGCCAGTCTGTGCAAAAACCCTAACATCCCTTTTTACCACTTCAACATGGGGGATGATTTCAAGGCTGTGGATGATTTGTTAGAGGCGGAGAGGAATTGGAGGACTCAGTTCCTCTTCGTAAGTGGAGCTTGGGAAAATGGAAGGAAAATCAAGTCCGGAGAGAACCCAAGTCTCCTCAGGTTTAGGTGGAGGAGTGATTGTAAGTCTTCCACTTTATACTTTTTTTAAGTAGTTCGAACTAATGGGTCTCACTTTTGCCTTGGCAGTACTGCCCAAGGAGTTTAATGACTATCAGAAAGTTAGGCAGGCTACTTGCTCCAAGATCAATTCTTGGGCTGCAGAGAAGTGGGGGAACCGATTCCATACTTCTTTTACCAGTGGAAACTTGGCAAGGTCTCACTTGTGGAACACCACAGGTCGGAGAGACTTGACTTGGGAGGAGCTCACCACTCAGCCTCCTCCGGACGTTGTGCTTAAGATGACCCATGAACTAGATGAGACACTCTTCATGACAGGCCGGGCCAAAGCCCTGAGCAAGATGAAAGGCAAGAAGAAGAAGGGCAAGAAGGTGGTGGGTGGTACTAACCCTGCTGATGCAGAGAAGGATGCTTCAATAGACCCGGAAGGGCCAGCCCAGAGCCAAATCGATGCTGCTCTCTTGGAAGTGGTGGAGCAAGAGACTGAAAAGCAAGAAGCGAACCTCCCAAAACCTCCAAGGGCTTCCAAGAGAAATCGTAAATAGGGAAGCGAAAGCACAGACCGGGAGGCCAAGAAGAAGAAGACTTCTAAGGGAGACGAGCTTTCTCTCCGGGCTCCGGAGCCTTCTCTCCAAGCTGATCCTACTGACCCAACGCATGCCGAGGAGATTCCGGGTGACTTTCATACCGATGAGGTTGAGGGGGGAGATATCAATATTGATGGAGTAGACATCACCGGTCTTGGTGAGCTTGGTGAATATTTCATCAATCTTCCCAGAGATGACTTTGCGGGGCCTTACCTTCCTCCGAGCACCTCCAACACGGTCACTTTTAATGGTAAGACCTTTATCGTTTCTAGTGAAAGGGATGCCATAGCCCACTCTTTGTTAAGCAACGTTCAGCCCGTACTTGTGTTGGAGAAACAAGTCCGAAACCAGGCCGATATCATCAAAGATCTCAAGTCTGACAAAGAGAGGCTGTCTGATGACCTTTGCACTGCCACTTCTAATGCTGCAATTTTAAAAGAGGAAACCGAGGAGTTGAAGAGAAAGCAAGAGGCAAGCACCACAAAAGTCTCCACTTTATAGGACACCATTAGAGAGCTCTGGGAGAAGTTGTCCGGTCTGGAGAAAGACCTTACCACCTGAAAGGGAGAATCCAAAGCCAAGGATCAAATCATCACCAACCTGACCAATGATAAAATCTCTCTTGAGAATACAGTGTCCAAGGTTGCCGAGGAGAAAGCTACTTTGCTAAAGGAGCAGGAGGCCAAGATTCAAGCCAAGATTAACGCTTATGCCACCAGAATGATCGACAACCAGGAGGAAATGTACGCCAAGGTGAGGTCTGACATGGTTCTACTCTTCCACGAAAAGTTTCCGAAGAGGAACCTAGGGGACTTATGGCTTCATGTTGAGTCTGACGATCTCCCATATCATACAATGGATGATGGAGACTTGCATGGTTATTCTAGTGCTTCCTCATCCGATGACGAAGAACGTGCCGGAGAGAGCCCAGACGAGGAGAAAAATGATCATAAGGGAAAGAAGGTAGACGAAGCTGAGCCATCTTCAAAGGCTCAGTCTTAATTTATAAACTACTTTTTTACTCTTTATTCAGACTAAAGTCCTTGGAAGGCCAAGGCATTCTTTTTGTAATCGTGTTCGGCAACTGACCGGATAGGTTTTCTGTTCTGTTTTTGACAATTCAAAAAGTCATTGGAAGGCCAAGGCACCTTAAGTTATTTTAATGAATATCTTTGTTTCATGCAATTCTCATCTTCTTTCATTGTTTGTTTCAATTTTGTTGGCTAGAGTTTAAATAGCCTTTAGTTATTTCATAGTGAGAGTGTTTAAGTTCTCCGGCTAGAGTTTAAATAGCCCTTAGTTATTTCAATCCGGATAGTGTGACGAAGGACAAAACTTAAAACACTTGGAAATTTTTTAAGAAGACATCAAATTTTATTCAAAAGCCCGGACACCTCATTAAAACCTCCCCGTGCCACAAGGGAGGAAAGAGTATGCCCCAAAATATTTACATGGATGTTTAAACAAGTAAATATTTACAAATGCTACTCCAAGTACATCCGGAGATGCTCGATATTCCAAGGATGAGTCAAAACTCTTCCATCTTTGTCTTCCAACCAATATGTTCCAGGTTTAATTCTTTCAACAACCATATACGGACCTTCCCAAGTTGGGGCCAGCTTTCCGAACAACTTTTCTTTAGTGTGTAAGAAGACTTTCCTTAATACCTTGTCCCCCGGTTGGAAATCTCTTCTTTTAACTTTGGAAGCAAACCTGCTTCTCATCAAACCCTAATAGTATGCAACTCTAAGGTGAGCTTTAACTCGTCTTTCTTCTATCAAATCAAGTTGTCCTCTGATTGCCACCTCGTTAGCATGTTCGGAGAAGTTGTGAATACGCAATGACGGGAGAGTTGCTTCTATGGGAGCTACTGTATCCATCCCATAGACCAAAGCAAAAGGTGACTCTTGTGTTGCAGCCCCAGGTGTTGTCCGGTAAGCCCACAAGACCTCTTGTAAATAACTAGGCCACTTCCCAGCAGCCCCTTCCAAATTCTTCTTTAAACCGGACAGTATAGTTCTATTAGCTACTTCAACTTGCCCATTTGCTTGTGGGTGGAAAGGTGAAGAGAAACAATGTTGTATACCCCTTGAGGCACAAAAGCTCTCCATTTCCCTATTGTCGAATTGTGGCCCGTTGTCTGTTGTTATCTTTTGTGGGACACCAAATCTGCAACAGATGTTGGATAAAATGAATTTTATAACAGCTTTTGATGTTGTTCCTGCTAGAGGGGCTGCTTCAATCCACTTCGAAAAGTAGTATATGGCCACAATTATAGTTTTGCGTCCTCCGGACGCCACAGGGAGAGGCCCTACTAAATCCAATCCCCATCGAGCAAAATGAATAGGCTCAGAAATTGATTCTAAAAGAATGGCTGGGACATGAATTTCATTGATGTACCTCTGGCATGGGTCACACCTTCTTACCAATTCCTTAGCATCTTTCATGATAGATGGCCAATAGTATCCGGCCAGTAAAACTCTTCTTGTTAAAGCCCTGAATCCACAATGGGCTGATCCCTCACCATCATGCAATTCAGAGAGGACTATTTGAGACTCTTCATCCCCCAAACAGCGCAGGAGAGGTTTACTGTAAGATTTTTTATACAACGTTTCTCTCAATATGATGAAACCACGAGCCTTATGTTTCAATGTTCTGGCTAGTGACTTATCCGGAGGCACGATACCGTCGGAGAGATATTGCAGGAGAGGAAACCTCCAGTCTTGAGGTTGTTTCACTTGTACTTCAAAAATTTCCTCTTCTTTACCCTTACTAAGTTGAATGGAGGGGATTTCCAGCACATGGATCCATGGATATGACTCCGTATATGCTATGGTTGCTAACGAGTCTGCTAGCTCATTTTCTGTCGGGGTATGTGCATATTAACAACACCTTTAAACTTGAGTGCTTCATTTTTAAGGAGGAGTAAATATTTCACAAGCTGCTCCTTTTTAGCCTCAGCTGGCCTTGAGCATGGTGGATTAGAAGATGGGAGTCACTTAGTAGCCTGATCCTCTTAGCCCCACAAATGTAGGCTAACTTTAAACCAGCTATAGCTGCTTCGTATTCGGACTCATTATTAGATGCTCTGATAGCAAAACAAATAACCTGGTACATCTTGTCTCCATATGGAGAAGTTAAACACACCCCCTGCACCACATCCCATAGTGCTAGATCCACCATCTGTTCGGACGACCCATACCTTTTTATCTTTTATGTCAGTAGTTTGCTCCGAATCCCTGTCGGAGTGAAATTGAACCAAAAAGTCTGCCACAGCTTGGGCCTTGACTGCTGTTCGAGGAGCAAAGTCTATGTCGAAGTCCCCCAACTCTACTGACCACTTTGTCATCCTGCTTGAAATGTCTGCCTTTTGGAGGACATTCTTTAGGGGAAAAGAAGTCCGGACGATGATGGGATGAGCCTGGAAATAAGGCCTCATCTTCCTGGCAGCTATCACCATGGCTAATGCTAATTTTTCAAGTTTCAAGTAACGCCTTTCTGCATCTATCAAACTTTTGCTGATGTAGTACACTGGATGGGGATGACCATCGACCTCCCTCACCAATACAGCACTGATGGCACAACTTGAAACCGCCAAATATACAAAGAGTGTCTCCCCATCAACTGGTTCAAACAAAGTTTTGGGGGAGGACAGGTGCTTCTTGATCTCATTGAAAGCCTCATCACATTGTGGAGTCCAATCGAATCCCTTTGCACCCTTCAAGGTTTGAAAGAAGGGGGCACACCTGTCCGAAGACCTTGAGATAAATCTGTTTAAGGCAGCTAATCTCCCCGTTAACCGCTGTACTTCTTTAATATTTCTAGGTGGCTCCATCTGGAATAGAGCATTGAGCTGGTCAGGATCGGGCTGTATCCCATGCTCACTTATAATATAGCCTAGAAACTTTCCAGACTGCACTCCGAACACACATTTTTCTGGGTTTAACTTTAAATTCACTTTTACCAAGTTGGCAAAAGTTTCTTGGAGATCAGACAAGTGCAATTGCTCGTCCACACTCTTCACCATCATGTCATCAATGTATACTTCCATATTTCTTCCAATCTGATCAGCAAAAGCCTTGTTTACTAACCTCTGATAAGTAGCCCCAACATTTTTCAACCCAAACGGCATTACCTTATAGCAATGGAGACCTCTGTCAGTGACAAACGTGGTATGCTCTTGATCCTTCAGATCCACTTGAATCTGATTGTATCCGGAGAAGGCGTCCATAAAGGACAACAGCTTGTTCCCAGAGGTGGAATATACTAACTGATCAATCCGGGGGACCGGATACAAATCTTTTGGGCAAGCCCTATTGAGATCTGTGAAGTCAATGCACATGCGCCACTTGCCATTTTTCTTCTTTACCAGAACCAGATTGGCAGTCCACAAAGGATACTGAGACTCCTTGATGTGCCCCATCTTTGTGAGCCTGTCAACCTCTTGCCCAATGGCATCAGCCTTCTCCTTATAAAAAGCTCTTCTCTTTTGAACCACTGGTGCTATGTCTCTCCGGACAGATAGGTGATGTGATATCACTTCTGCTGGAACCCCAGTAACATCAGCATTGCACCAAGCAAAAACGTGCTGATGATTCTTCAAAAACTTTAACATTTCATTTTTCAGATCGGGTGGCATTTTGGAGCCTATCTTAACACTTCTTCCTTCTTCCAAACAGTGTATCTCTACCTCTTCGACCGGTATCAACACTCCAGGGGTCTCTCTAGGGTCATCAATTTCACCCTCACCCCTAGAAAGCCCCTCAAACTGCTATTTCTCGTTGATGCGAACTGCCCCCAGCATCCGGGGTGCCAGAGCAGTAGCATAACATTCTCTTGCAATCTTTTGACTGCTCCGAACGACTCCAACTTGTCCCTGAACAGCATATTTCAAGCACTGGTGGACTGTCGAAGCAAATGCATGCATCCTAGAGAGCCAAGACCTCCCTAGAATAGCATTATAGCAAGTGGGACAATCCACCACAATAAAGAGTATTCTGACCATTTTCTTGAAAGGGACCTTGCCCAATAGAACTTCCTCTTCGAACTCTCCGATCACATCTGCTGAGCTGCCTGTAAAGCCCACAATTGATCTGTCCGAACTCTAAATTACAGCTGGATTTTTCATTCTCTTGTATGTGGTTAGGAAAAGGATATTGGTTGAGCTTCCAGTATCCACCAGAATTCGTCTTATGTCGTTGCCCCCAATGGATGCTCCTATGACAACAGCATCCGCACGAGGGCCAGCAATATCTCTTAAATCGTCTTCATAAAAAACAATGAAAGGGAATGAATTTTGTGACTGATAGGAAGTCATGCCTCCTTCTAGCTGGGAGGCTAAAGTATGAACGTGCCTCTTCCTCGAAGAAGCAGTAGGAGCTGTCATAGTGTCCCCTCCGAAAATTGTAAGTGACTCAAAAAACTTAATGAGTCCGGAGACCGACCTAGAACATTCCTCAATTTTACCCACTCTGTTTCGAGTTGGATCAGGATCCAAGTACTCAGATTCCACATCAAACCTCTCAATTATAACCATGGATCCCTTCGGAGCAGCATTACTTGGACCAACCCGGTGAGTGTTGTCAGGCCTGTTACCTCCTCTTCTTTTGACGTAAGCCCCCAGCTTTCCCCTCTCAATCAAGTTCTGAACTTCTTGTTTCAACGCTATGCAGTCATCAGTGGTATGACCAATATCATTGTGATATTGGCAAAAAGAGTTATTGCGATGTTCTCTGGGAGACTGCAATGTGGCTGGTCTCCGATAATGCACCTCTTCCTTTGTTTTATCAAAAATGGTGGCCACACTTTCTTTTAATTCTGTGATCCACTCCGGTTGGACCCACGACCCTCTCTTATTTCTGGATTTCTGACTCTGAGCAGGAGCAGCTGGCTGAGACTGAGCTTTTGCCCTGCCATGCCCCTGTCCGGTCTCTCTTACTTTGTTCCCGGACTGATTCTGATTGGGATTTGGTGCCACCGGGGTAGACCTCACCTGCCTGTGCACCCTGGTTTTCTTCGTTTCATCAACATTAATTTGTTTTCCAACCTGATTCAGCAACCCTCCCCATGTCATAGCCTTCTTTCTGGTCACTGAGTCAGCCAAGTTACCAGGGTTCAAGCCATGTCTTAGGGATGCTATTGCTACCTGTTCGAAGCAATCAGCCAACCCATTCTTGGTGTTCACAAAACGACTTATATATTCTTTCAAGGACTCATTTGGTTCCTGGGCACAATGGATTATTGTGTCTCCATTGCCCTTTAGCTCTTTACTCCCTACAAACTGCCTTCAAAAGGCTACCCAAAAGGTATCGAAATCTTTAATACAGCCTTGAGGTAGGCTGTTGTACCATTTTAGAGCACTCCCCGTAAATGATTGGGAGAATTCCCTACAAAGTAGTTTATCATAGTCGTCAAAGTTCATTATGAAGTTTTTAAACTGTTCCAAATGGTTGTCCGGATCAGTACTGCCATCGTACTTTTCTATTTTGGTGCTGTCAAACCTCTTAGGGAGGTTTCCGGACAGAATCTTAGAAGATAATGGAGATTGCCTCCAATTTCTTCCACGACTGAACACAGTATCCTCATTGGGAGTTGCAAAGATACCTGGTTCATCGTGAAAAGCGAAAGGATCCATCAGCATCCGGTCCACATGCCTCCGGCTATGAGATGATCCTTTACCAATATGCCTCTTCATCTTTCCATGTCTATCCTTTTTTCTTGAATATTTTTTGATCTGTTTTTTGCTTCTTTCTAGTTCGACCCTCATCGCTGCTAGAGGATAAAGATTTTTCAACTCATTCACTGTCCGAAGAGCTATCAGAAGATTCTGAACTTGAGTCAGAACTCTCCACTGGCTTAGACCTGTGAGACTTTTTGGAGCTGACATGAGTCTTTTTGGTGCTCACATGAGTCTTTGAAGACTCATGCTCTCTGGGGTTGTCGGTATGATGAGAAATTGATGCTTTGGACTTTTCTTTCATGCCCATCTTAGCCTTTTCGGCCCTCAGAGCTTCTATTTCACCCTTTAGCCTATCACGCTCTTCGATAGTGTACTCATCGTTCTCTCCCACCACTTCGAGTAGAGCTGGTGGTACTTCTGGATTGTCCGGATTCATTCGGACAGATTTTCTTAGCTGGTTTTGAATGCTTGATTCAGGCACCTTCTCCTCCCACTGTGGTCGCCAATTTGGTGTGGATAATTATCGCATGCGGGTAGGCTTGTAATTTGTTTGGTATTTTATAGTAGTATGAGGGTATTTAATATTTAGTGTAGAGAGTAGAGAGATAATTAAGCTGGCTGGTTGCAGTTAATTCTCATTACCCACACTTAATGCAGGTGGTTGGGTATTTATACCCTTATGTTTGGGCCCTTATGGGCTTTCGGGTCATGTTAAATGGACCCAGGTCATGTTCAAAGACCCATGAGCTCTAAGTAGGAGAGCAAGTAGCTTAGTCAAGTAGTGTTTAGGTTTTTTAGTACTTTTGTCATAGTTCGAACAGTCCTATGGGCTAAGTGTTCGAAGTGATCTGTCCGGTCCGGAGGCCTTGGACCGATCTGTCCTTATCCAGGGAGCATGCAGAATTCAGACTCATCAACTTCAACATACCTTTTTTCTAATAAATCAATCACCTCATTGGTGTATTTATTTATGCTGGTCTGAATCCTCTTGTCCCGCTCCTTCACCAAGTCTTCATTCTCTTTGGTTGCCTTGGACACAGCCTCTTCAAGGGAAGTCTTGTCACCAGACAGGGTTCGGATGGCATCGTCTTTAGTCTTCATATCTTCATTCAAGGAAGAAAGATCTCTTTCCAAACCAGAGAACTTAGTTTGAAGCTATGTATTATCTGTTTCTGAAGTGACCAACTTGATTGCCAGATCTTCCTTCTCCTTTTTTAACCCCTCCAGCTCCTTCTTCAGTGCCTCAATACTCTAATTGGCATTAAGGAGGTCAGTTGACAAAGTCTCCTTGTCTGTGTTGAGGGTGTTGATGAGGGAAAACTAATTTTTTACTTGCCTTTCCAAGTTAAGTACTGGCTGAATATAGCCCATAAGAGAGTGGGTCACCGTATCATGTTCCCCGGAGATGGTAAATGACTTTCCGTTGAAAGTCACCCTATTGGAGGAGCTTGGAGGAAAGGTAGGGGACACCAAAGTCATCTTTCTCAAAATCATTAAAATAGAGACCAATATTTTAGAGGCCACTGATGTCTACTCCATCAATATCCCCTCCGGTACCCTCCCCAGATTGTAGATCGATGGGGATCTGCTATGCCAAGGTTGGATCAGTTGGGTCTGCCGGAGGTAGAGACTCTAAAGTGCGGAGGATTACTTCATCCCCTAAGGTGACCTTCTTCTTCTTAGCAGTCCTCTCATCGCTGCTTGCTCCTCTTTTTTGGTCATTTTTAGAAAGCCTTCGTGGATTTTGAAGTTCACCTGCCTCCTTAATAGATTCATCCTCAACTAATTTGAGCAAAGTAGCATCAATTCCTCCTTGGGTCTGCCCTCATTGATTCTCCGGAGCAGTCTCCTCTGCAGCACCACGAACTGCCTCTGCTGCAGCCTTCTTTTTCTCGCCCTTCCCTTTCATTTTGCTTGGGGCTTTGGCTCCTGGAAGACAAGGCCAGTGTATCATCCTTCTCCTCTGTTCTCTTAAGTGTAACAGATGGAGGAGGTGGTGTAGTCAGTTCCTCCCAGGTGAGATCTCTCCGACCCGTGGTATTCTACAAGTAGGATCTCACCAAGTTTCCAAAGGTAATACAATTGTGAAAGGCGTTCCCCCAACGTTCAACAACCCATGCATTTAGCTTGGCACATGTGGCCTGCCCCTCTTCCAATTAGCCGGTGAACTCCTTCGGCAATACTGACATACGAAAGTGGGTAATTTAAGGGTGGAATTTTGATAAAAATAAGAAAGAGAGAAAGACAAATAAAACCAAATACTTACTTGTGCTCTTCCACCTGTCGGTGAGCATGCTGGGGTTGACATTGGCTTTAATCTTCCTCCCATTCTCCCACGTCCCACTGATGAATAGAAACTGGGTCTTCCATTTTTTCTCTGACTCCAACAAGTCATCCACCACCTTGAAGTTGTCTCCCATGTTGTAGTGGTAGAATGAGATGTGATGGTTTTTGCACAGGCTGGTCACTGCTGCGAATTGCTCCATGGGGAGAGGAATGCCGGACAGCCTTAATGCTATTATACAGGCAAGGAGAGTATACCAAGCATTTGGACTCAACTGGCTTGGACAAAGTTTGATCAAGTGAAAATACCTGATGATTTCTGAATCCAAGGGGAATCTGAGCCCCCAATTGAATAGCTCGGTGTAAATGACGTTCTCGTTGAGCTTGCACTCCATCGAAGTTTCAGGTGTGGCTGGAATTCTCACTTTCACTGATTCTGGGATCCCCCACTTGGTTCAGATCCGGCCCAGCTCAGCAGTGCGAGTGTAGACATAATTGATGTTCTGTATGGCCATCAAATACTTCATATTAACCTTCTGAAAGCAAGGTCCCACCTTGCCCTCCAAGCTCCCCGGTATTTCCGGATGAGCCATTTCCACTTTCACTTTGCCCTTTCCTTTTTTGTCAGAGGCAGCATCCTCAGTTTGTCCGGAGGCTTCAGTCTCGAAAGGGGCCTCTTCGATGCTATATTCCATTACTTCTTCCATCATTGTGGAAGGTTTTTCAGTTGTTGAGGATGGAAGATTGTCAGCTTGTGGATCAGTGGTCTGTCCTGATGGCTGAGCACCGGTTTCTTCTAGAGGTCTGGTGTCCGGTTGGAGCTCAGCTCCGGAGGACTTCGTTTGAGGATTAATTCTGGTTGCCTCTGATCCGGAGGGCTTGTCTCTTGGGGCTCTAATAGATATCTCTGATCCTGAGGCTTTATCTTTGGATGAAGACTTAGAGGCTCCCGTTTTGGAGGACTTGGGTTGTGAGCCAGTTTCTTGGTCTCTTACCAAGCGTGTTTTCTGGCGAGGGTTGGTTTTCTTAGAGGATTTCTCAATGTCAGATCCCATAGCGATAAACAGAGAAGGCTTCCTAACACTCGATACTGCTTTTTCTTGAACGGTAGAAGGCTGAAACTCTTGAACCGAGGAGCCGGACGGGATTGGCGAGAGGCTTGGCTTGAATAAACGTTTATGTTTTGCGCTTTTGGTAGAAGACGATCCTTGGTCAACTTCTAAGGATGGTGTATCAGATTTATTTCCTATAGATACTGGAATACCAACAACAATGCGTCTCTCACACTCAAATTTTTTCACTTTCTCTACTTCAGAAAGATTTAACCAACCGCCTTTAACAAGAGCGTTTCTCGCTGTGAACATAAAACTATCCAAGAGAGTTTTTGAAAGAAAAGGTAGAAAGCTCTGAGAAAAGAAATTGTGGAGTGGTGAAGATAGTGAAACAGTGAAAGGAAAGTAATTTATATTAGTAAGGCAAGAAGTTACTGATACCTAGGAGAAAACAAAAAGATTTAGGTAATGATTGAAAGACGGCGCTCACGTAAGAAGCATTAAATGCAGGAGTTACTTTTTAGGCTTAGTGGGAGCGCCGTTTTAGGAAGAAAACGGCTTGTAAGACGAATCAAAATGCAACACGTGTCCCACGATCCAAAGAAAAACTCTTAGAATTCTGAGAAGAAATCAGTTCGAATAATCCTTCAACCAAACACATGAACGGGCCGGAAAACATTGTTACTAACTAAGTGGGTTTTTTAGTCCTGTAAAAGACCTTTGACAAAGCCTAAAAAAAGGGCTACTGATGAGTCCGAATTTATTCACCACCACTCACAGAGAAAACCGGACAAGGGTAATTCTTACAATAGGTGCCCACTGAATTATCCGGACAAGACAAAAGTATTAAAACACTAAACACCTTTTGACTAAGCTATGTGCTAATCTACTTAAGAACTAATGAGTCTTTAAACTCAACCGGGTTTCACAACTTGACCCGAAAGCCCATGAGTCCATAATTAAGGGTATAAATACCCAACCACTTTCATTAATGAGGGTAATGAACATTTAATACAACGAGGCAACTTAAATCTCTCACTACAAAACATCCAAACATTTAATACCTTTGAAACTCTCTAAAGCACTAGACAAAATGACCCTTAGTTCAAAATAAACCACACAAGTTGCGATATATTGGTAATGAATGAATAAATTTATATTGTTGATATTAATATTAAAACATAACCTTTACCACTATACTCATTAAATAGTTGCTGAATTGTTGAAAATGACTTTTTGATTATTATTTATATATTAAAATAAGATTTTAAATTTTAATTTGAAGTTTTTTAATTTTAATTTTAATTTGAAATGTGAATTTACCCCATGATTAGAAATACCTTTCTCGCGCAATATCTTATTTGATCAAACAACTGATGGAAATCAAATTTCTCTTAAGTTCGAGAATATACCTCACATCCTTGAAAAGAAAATCATATGAATTCCAAAAAATACGAAAAAAACAGAAATCTAGTTACTTATTTCAAAATATAAAAAAAAATAAAAAAATCGAGTTAACTAAAAAGCCAAATCGATCTACCTAAAAAGAAATCCACAATCAAACGTTGATATCAAATAAAAACACAATCGAAAACAAAGATTCAAACATGTTATTCTTATGCTATTGTAGCCTCGCGTAAAATAGAGAGAGAAAGAAAAAGAGAAAAAAACTTGAGTTGGAAAATAAATAGGCTTTTAAATCATGTCACATATTTTTGAAATTTGTTTAAATGTTTAGTTGGCGTATTAAAAAACAACACAAATCAATTATTTACCCATTTCAGTCAATTGACCTACATTTGGGAGAGAGAAGCTCTCCCATTTAATATCTTACGAAATATTTTACAAGATAGATTCAATCAAATGAGTTACAAGAATAGGACTTTACTCCTTACTCTATTCACTTCCCTAAAACTCTTCTTTCAAGATTTTGTTTGAGATTTCTTAGTTTATTGAAACATATATTTCTTGAAAACATAAGAGATAATGTACAATGGCAGCTTTCTTGATCTAATAATAATATTAGTTACCATTTAACAGATTTGGTTAAATCTATTGTAATTAATTATTCCACAATTGATCAAGTATCTTGTTTTTGCAACCCTTGTCTAGAAGACCCTCAGTTAGAAGATTCTGCCTCATCTAAAAGAAGCTCACCTAGAAGACCCTGCCTCATCTAAAAGACACTCGGCTAGAAGACTCTGCCTCATCTAAAAGATCATTGGCTAGAAAACACTGCCTCACCTAGAAGACCCTGCCTCATCTAGAAGACCCATCATCATCATCATCATCATCTAGCAGCTTATCCCTAGAAACATTTGGGTAATTTACCTCCCAACATCATACACCTCATTAGTTCTAACAATGTCATGTTCATTATTTTGGAAAACCATTTTGTTGCGGTGTGTATGCAACAATTTTATGCCCCTTTATACCTTTATTCCTCCAAAACTTATTAAACAGTTCTGAAATAAACTAAAAAATTATGAGTTTTAAAACTTTAAGTTTACTTTATGTTTGATTTTCTACAAGAGTATGCCATTCTTAAATTTTTTCAAAAAGGTCATTATTATTTTTAATGACATGCACCCATACCCTTCTAAAATAATCATCAATTAAGCTAAAGAAATATGAATTTACCGCATGAGTAGAAATACCCTTCTCGTGCAATATCTTAGATGATCAAACAATTGATGGAAATTAAATTTCTCTTAAGTTCGGTAATATACCTCACATCATTCAAAAGGTAATCATGATCATCAAACATTTTGAATCTAATTGCACCCATACCTTGAACTCTACATGCTTTATTGTTACTAAGAAGCACACCTCCATCTTCTTTTAATTTTAAGGTCTCAAAGTATTATTTTCTTCGACATATGTGATATGAGCATCTTGAATCCATGATCCAGTTTTTCTCAAGTTCCCAACTTGCCACTATTAGTGTTCCTGCACTATTGTAACCTTCATTTTCACTTACAATAATATGAGCAGGTGAACTACCTGTGCCTTATCTATCAGGACAGTCCTTCTTAAAATGACCAGGGTTATAATAATAATAACATTGCAACTTTGAGATATCACCACCAACCTTTGACTTAGACTTGGACCTGTTCTTTCCCCTTTACTTTCAATATGTTCTTGTTTCTTCCTTTGAGACATTAAGACCTTCTTCACCATAATTCTTAAACTTTAAAAAAAATCATTTTTTTGTTCTTATAACTGATTGGACTTCATCCAAAGTGATGGTGCATTCTTTTCCATAAAGAATTGTATCTTTGAAATTCTCATACGACCTGGGTAAATCACACAACAAATTTAGGACTTTGTCCTCATATTCCAAGTTCATATCAATGTTCGCCAAATCATCGAGAAGTATGTTAAACTCTGTTAACTGCTAAATCGCCAATCTCGTTTTTCTTCTTAAAAAATCATGAAAAATTCCTCGAAATGCTAATACTATCAGATTTTATTATTATAGACGGGCTTTCCTAATCTTATTGTTGCCAAATAATATGCAATATAATTTTGACCTCGGTGAATATGTCAAGTGTAAAATAGCTCACATGTTACAATCAATCCCCATCCAAATCTGCTTGATACTTTGTCTCATTGTTTGATGCTTTAAACCTGAATCATATTACTTGGTACATATCATCGCCCGTCGGAGCTATTAATTGGACTCCTGCTACTGAGCTTAAAATAATCGATCCTTGTTAGTTCAAACCAACTATTCCTCCTTTAAATAAATTTTATTCATATTAACTTCTTTAGTACCTAGTCTATTGGAATGGAATTCAACTATATAGTCAGGCAAAGCTTGTGCCTTGATTGCAGTCCGTAGAGTAAATCGATATCATAATCTTCCAATTCTACAAACCATTTTGTCATCCTTTCGGAAAATTCTAATTTTTTAAAACATTCTTGAAAGGAAACAAATTTGGAACTATGATTGCGCTTACAACAAATTCCCGCACTAAAACCGCGCTTACAATAAATTCCGAAATGAAAATATAAAGAGCTAGTTTTTCTCCTCGAATTGGTTTGGTCAAAATATCTTGAGAAGAAAAATGTTCTTTGATTTTACCAAATACGTCATCATATTCAAGTGTTCAATAAAATTGTTTGGCTTGCCTTAAAACTTGCAAAAATGGAGCACACTTATCTGAAGATGAAATCAGCATTTTCAAGACCAAAATGCATCACTCTATAAAGTGCAAGTCTCTGTCAGTAATAAAAATGCAACCCTCTGTCTATAAAAATTCAACCCTCTGTCTATAAAAATTCAACCCTCTTTAGATTCATATGAATATGATTATACTCAACGAAAGCATCCATAAAAGAGAGAAGTTTATTACCTCATGTGGAGTCAACCTGTTGATATATTCTTGGGACATAAAAAGGATCATATAGACATGCTTGATTTAAATCAGTGAAATCTACAAATATTCTCCATTTACCATTTTTTTTTCACAAGCACAAGATTCATTGTCTGAATAAGATATCGAGATTCTCTAATATGAGCCACCTCTACCACTATCGCCTCTGACTTCTTAGAAGAAAAAACTCTTATTTTTTGAATAATAGGCCTTACGTTGGGACCTGCATTCGAATTTACAACTAGAAGATGACATTTTCATCAGTTACTAACGATCCAGGGGTCTCTCACGGGTCATCCATTTTCTCTAAATCCGAGACAGACCCCTTTATGGTATTCTCTCATCCCTTCGGTATTGCTGATTTGTTTAGTGTGTAAACCTGTGATGTAACACTCCTTAGCTACTCGGTGACTGCGTAACGTTCCCACACAATCTCCAACAATATATTTCAAACAGTGGTGGAATGATGAGGCTATGGCATGCATTCTTGATAATTAAGACCACCCAAAAATTGTAGTATAAGTTGCCAAACTATCCACCACTACAAATAACACATTTATTTTGTTTTTAAACGATACTTGTTCTAACAAGGCTTCCCTTCAAATTCCCTAATAAAATTGTCTGTTACACTAGTTAAACCAGCTATCGTTCATTCTGACCGAAGGATAACCAGGGGATATTGCATTTTTCATAGGTTGTCATAATACATATAGTGGCCGAACTACCAGTATCAATGAGTATTATTTGGATTTCAATTCTTTATATTTCCGCCCTAATCACAACTGGATCTTCATGAGACCCTACAATATATCTTAATCATAATCAACAAACAAGATAAAAGGTAAAAGAGTATTCCGTAACCGATGAGGTAAAATCTCACTACCCAACTATGTTAGACTTACAATGTGCCTTTTCCTAGAACTTGTAGTATTTTGAGCCATACTATCACCTCAAAATGGCTATAAACTCAACATATTCGGACAAACTTTGAACCTTACTCAATGACTTTGGCTCATTAACCACCAACACAACCCTTTGATCTGGATTAGGATCAAGGTATTAGGTAAATAAATCAAATCCATTCATTGGACCGATTATCATCATCGTATTTTTCTTGCTTAACGATCACATTCATAGCTTGCCTCGGTTGTTGTTTTACGTTTGGAGATTATTAAGACCCCACCTATTTTTTAACAAAGGTTATCCACTTCTCCTCCTTAAATGACGTCTAAATATTTTTATGTAAACCTATACGATCCGATGTATCATGCCCAATATCATTATGATACTTGCAAAACTTAGAATTATTTTCTCTCTCTGTTGTTTTATAAGTGGAGGCTTTCGCAATTGACAATGATTTTGACCTCTCTAAAAAATTAATGCAACATTTTTTGTTAATTCTACAAAGTGTTATGGTTGAATCCACTGGTTTCACCTAAGGTTTTGTTGAGATACTTGACTACTTTGTTGGGGATAACTTTGGTAAGCAAAACACTTTGTGTAATCTATTAAGGTTTTCCTAACTACTTGAGTACTTTGGTAAGCACATGCAAGTTGTTCATCACAATCATCAAACCCGTTTTGGTAAGCAAACACTTTATGTAATCTATTAAGATTTTCCCAACTGTTTGCGTGCACTGAATTATAGTGTCCCCATTGGCTCGCATTTCCTTACATCCCATAAATTGCCTCCAGATAATAGTATAAAACATTCCAAAGTTTGTGATAGTCCTCTTGAGAGTCCTATTAAACCAATTCAAGTAGTTCATTTAAAATTTTGTGAGAAAGCTCAACATAACAAGTTTATCATCATCCTCGAAATTCATCATATAGTTTTTATAATGTTCGATGTGATTATCAGGATCCTGGGTCCTATCAAACTTCTCTACCTTTGTAATATCAAAGTGCTTCCGAAGCGCAATAGATCAAACTTTAGTAGACAAATGAGATATGTTAAAATCTCTTTTTATGTATTGACTTCTCATAGACCATCATTCGCATCACATAAAGGCATTGCTCTAAAGGGTTCGTGAACTATTTAGTAACATTGTACTCAAAGTTTTGGGTTTTCAAATAAACTTTAAGATTCACTTTAGACTTATGCTCCATTAGGTAATATTTACCTCGATTAACCTGCTATTTTGGATAGTGCTTGTTCCTAACTGATATGGAATTATTTTTAAAGACTAAAATGTGAATAATGTAAGTTTAAGAGAACAATTGTAATTATGTAATATTATTGAGGACTAAAGGTAATTTACCCTCTTTTGTGTAACCGATTTCAGTTTAAGGCTAAGTTTTGGCACCTCTATATAAAGGGCAAGGTTAACCTAATTAAGAGGTTTAACACATTTCTATTTTACTCAATTGCACTTAAACTTTCTCTCTCTAGAAACTCACTCTCGCTTTCTCTCTCTAGAATTCACATATAACAACTTCCTAAGATAACATTCTTAATATCCGAACTCACCAAATTGGCGACTCCACTGGGGACTGAAAAAAATCAGTGACTTGTGTGTTCAAATTTTAATACAATCTTCTTGTTTTTTCGTCTGAATTTTATAAAATGAATCCCGTAAATAATCCATCACTTCGATCAGCGATGAAAACTTTAAAAGATGATTTGCAAAGAAATGAAAATAAGCTGGATGGATCAACTCCGATCCAAACTCAATCAGACATTGAGATGCGTATGAATGATCATTTAAACAAAATAAATGCGCTAAATGAAAAATATGAATAACGAGAAAAAGAAATCTACTCGGCGAAGCTCAAATCCGAGGTGAGATAGGAGAATAAAAAGACTGATATGGGAGATCAATCTGATCGGTCATGTGCTGATGGGCGAGCTAAAAGTGAACATAAAAAAGTGCGCTTCGAATCTCCTAAAGTGCGTTATTCCTCTCGCAAAGGGAAAAAGACAAGAGAAAGTATGTAGTCTCTAGTGATAAAGAGGTATAAAGCTTTTCTTTAGTCTTTAAAAGATATAGGAGTTCTTCGAAAGAGGAACCAGACAGAGAGCAGTCAAGGAAACATAAAAAAGAATACAAATCTAAAAGGGATAATGTTCCTCATTCAACATGGTGTGAAGAGAACACTTCGAATCAGTATGCTGAGATTGATCGGAATCTATATGCAGTAATGAGAACTGATGATCACTTTGTGCAATGTGTCGACTGGAGAAACTCTCCGTTGACAAGTGAAATTCAGTCTACAGTGCTTCCGAAGCATTTTGACATTGCTAAAATGGAGAAGTTCGATGGGATGCAAGATCCCGATGACCACATCAAACAATTTAAGAATTACATGATAAACTTTAAAGATGACAATCGGCTGGTGTGTCGTGCATTTTTGCAGACTTTTAAAGGAACGAATTTGAAGTGGTACAATCGGATTCCGAGGGGATCCATCTCAAATTTTAGGGATTTTTGCACTATTTTTCGAAGGTAGTTTGTGGGGAGTAAAGAAATAAGAGCGAATGAAGATACAATTATCAAGTGCAAGCAGGCAGTTAGGGAAAATTGAAGGATTATACGAAAAGGTTCGTTTTGACTAAAGAAAGTTTGGAGAATTGCGAAGAAAATATGGCGGATGGCAGCTTTTCGCCAAGGACTATTGCTAGGGGATCTGACTAACAAAACTACAAAGAGGAGAGTTTTAACTTTTGGAGCCTTGCTGGCTCAAGTTGAGGATCAGATTAAGATTGAGGATTCAACTAGAGTCCAAGGATGACCGGTTAGCACTCCAAAGAATTCGAATCAGGTGGCCAATAACCAAGGGCAACCCTTGAATGGAAATGGTAATCAACAAACACGACAGAAGAACAACAGTTTGCCACCTCGAACTGGTAGATATTCAAATCAGGCTCCATCTTATGATTATAACAGACCAACGCCAGATCAATGGGTTAGGCCAGAATATTATGTTGTTTTGACAGAGAATGTGGCTGTGATCTTTGATAAGAACAAGAGCTTCGTAAATTTTAAAAAGCCAGCTCCAATAAGTAGGCTAAGGGAGAAACGATACTACAAATACTGTAGGTATCATGAAGATATTGGGCACGATACCAATGATTGTATTACTCTGAAAAAGGAGGTTCAGATTTTGATCGAATATGGGAAGCTCTTGACTTATGTGAAGTCACAGAGATTGGTTCGAAAAACGCAATGTCAACTTCGAAGGCTAATCCAGCCACACCAGCTAAGAATTTAATGATTTTAGATTCGAAAGTTGAAGCATTTGATACTTCTTCGGAATACGTGGAGAAGGATCCGAACAGGTAGCTTTTGATGGCAGTTGAAGAGCCAATAGAAAAGGGGCATGTGCAAGAGTTATGCAATTTTTTTGAGTCATTAGCCATTTTCGGAGGTGATTCGATGACTGGAAACTCTAATAGCTCGAGGAAGAGGCATGTTGTGAATCTAAAAACTTAAATTGAAGGGAAAATGTCCACACATGTGTATGGAAAAAAGGTTATTCCTTTCATTTTGTTCGATGAAGATAATCTGTGAGGAACAGCAAGGCCGCATGAAGATGCAGTGGTTACTGGAGCAGAGGTGGCTAGCGTCGAAATTTGACGTGTGCTTATTGACATTGGTAGTTTTGCTAATGTTCTTTTTAAGTCAACCTATGATAGCATGACAAATCCACCTCAAATTTCTCAATCAGATCAGACAATTATAGGATTTACGGGTGTAATAGCTCGTGTGATTGGGGAATCCGAGGGAGAAGTAAGTTTGGGAAAAGAACCGTTCAATAATAAGGTCTAGGTGCTTTTTGTGATGGTGGACTACCCCACGAGTTATAATGATATTTTTAGAAGGTCGTGGCTTTCTAAAATGTATGGGGTTGTATCAACGGTTCACCAATGTTTCAAGTATGTGGTTGGAGATCGAGTTGGGATCGTTCGAGGCGACCATAAGGTAACTAGAGAATGTTTTGCCACCGCACTTCGGATTTAGGGATCCATTAGTGGGGATTTGATGCATAAATAACAGTCAGAGGGGTTGACCTCAGATTTAGAAGAACGAATTGACGATCCGAGGGAAACCCCAGGGTCTTTAATAGTAAGTGAAGAAATTGAGGAGCTTACTTTTTCGGAAGGAAGAGTGCTCCGAATCAGAACTTTATTGACCCCACTCTTACGTCAACAACTGCTAGAGTTTTTATTTGTTAATTTGGATGTTCTCGCTTGAAAGACAGAGGATGTAACATGATTACCAATTGAGGTGATTCGTCATAGCTTGGCTATTGATCCGAAGGTGAAGCCAGTGATTCAAAAAAGAAGAGCATCTTCTTCGGAAAAACCAGAAGCGATTATTTCCGAGGTGGACCAGTTTTCCAGGGTCGGACATATAAGGGAGTCACAATATCCTTTGTGGACTTAAATCCAATAGTGGTAAAAAAAGAATCGGAAATAGAGAATGATTGATTCTACTTCAGGAAATTAAATACTAAAATTCAAATGGATCCAAAAGATCAATAATGTATGACCTTCATAACTGATAGAGGGTTGCACTGCTATAGGGTTATGCCCTTTGGATTGAAAAATGTTGGATCCACTTATCAAAGATTGATGAATAAATCTTTTGCCACTCAGATCGAAAGAAATATGGAGGTATATATAGACGATATGGTGGTAAAAAACTTAAAGGATGATGTGCATCTTGATGATTTAGATGAAGCGTTTTTTAATTTAAGGGCAATCAGGTTAAAGCTGAATCTTGAAAAATGTACCTTCGGAGTTTGTCAGGGAAGTTTTTGGGTTATGTCATCAGTGAAAAAGGAATAGAATCTGACTCAGAACAGTTGAAAGCGTTGATAACAATGAATCCATTAGCAGCACTTAATCGATTTATTTCTAGATGATCTGACAAATGCTTGCCTTTCTTTCAAGTTTTACGAGGACCATACAGATTTGAATGGACATCGGAATGTGAGGTAGCATTCACAAATATTAAAAATTTATTATCATCACCAGTAATATTGTCAAAACCCCGAATTGGAGAGAAGCTCTTTTTGTACATTGCGGTATCGGGTTTTGCATTAAGCGCGGTGTTGATCAGTGAGGATTCAGGTATTCTGAAGCCAGTGTACTGTATCAGTAAAAATTTAGTGGCAGCAGAAAAAAGGTGTTTGAAACTGGAAATGCTAGCATTTGCATTGGTGATTGCTGCTAGAAAAATGCGCCCTTATTTCCAAGCTCACACTATTGAGGTCCGAACTTCATTGCCTTTGAAAAAATGTTTTATAACGACCTGATATTGTTGGGAGAATGACTAAGTGGTCCGTGAAATTGGGGGACTATGATATTTTTTTCACACCTTGAACTGCAATAAATGCGCAAGCATTGGCATATTTTTTTGTTGAATTCCATTCGAGCATATCAGATGTGGAAGAAAGTAAAGAACATGTACCGATAAATTCGAGGTGGATTGTTCGAACAGATGAAGGGTCTAGCGTTTTTGGGTGAACCGCTGGAGTTCAGTTAATAGCTCAAACTGGTGAAACAATGATTCAATCTATTAAATTTGGTTTTCACGCTTCGAACAATGAGGCTGAATGTGAAGCTGCATTTGGTAAGTTTAAGATTGACAAACATTTGTGGAGCAACTTCAGTACGCTTGGAAACAAATTTTCAGTTGTTAGCAAATCAGGTATCTGGATTTTCCAAAGTAAAAAAGGATCGTTTGATTTTATATCTTCGGGAACTTCGGAATTTAATTCTTCTGTTTGATAATGTTGTGTTGAATATATTGGCCGAGGGAGTAACATGGTGGCTGATTTTTTAGCAAATATTGTTTATAAGGAGGAATATCTTTGGATTTTGCTACAACAAAATCCTTCAATTGTTACTCAATCGACTCAGTGCAAATGTATAGAGGAGTTCTTTGTCACATCTGAGGTTATGTTAGGCTATTGGAGAGCAGATATTCTCAATTTTTTGACTCAAGGAACATTACCAAATGATACGAGGTTGCCAAAAAATTGAGAGGTAAAGCCTTCAGATATATAGAGTTAGATGGAATATTGTATAAAAACGCATTAAGTAGGCCATTATTACGGTGTCTAAACAATCAAGAATCATAGGAGATGTTATCAGAATTGCATGATAATGAAGGGTCAGCTCATTGCGGGTTTAAAGCTCTATCACGACAGGTTTTACTTGCAGGATTCTATTGGCCTACAATCATGAATGATGCTAAGAATTTAGTTCAAAGTTCTAATACTTGTCAAAGATTTGTTAATGCTATTCATAGGCCAGCGGTGCCACTTATGTCTATAACCGAGGCTATATCATTTGATAGATGAAGGATTGATCTAGTGGGGCCTTTGCCAATGGCTTCTGGAGGAAGGCAGATGATAATTGTAGCAGTGGATTATTTTACAAAATGGGCGGAGGCAGAACCACTATCAGGAACAAAGGCAAAAGATGTGATCAAGTTTATTGTAAATAACATTTGTTGTCGTTTTGGAGTTCATCGGAGAATTGCGACAGATAATGGCCCTCAACTTAATAATAAATATATGGCTTCATTTTTCACGTCTAAAGGAATTCAGCAATGTTTTTCGACGTCTTTTCATCCTCAAGCTAATGGACAAGTCGAGGTGACAAACTATACAATTTTAGATGGCTTGAAGAAAAACTTGACAAGGGCAGCAGGAAAATGGCCAAATTATTTACAAGATATGCTTTAGGCTTATCAGACAACTCCTAAGAGGCTACAAAAGAAACTCCCTTTGCCTTAGCATATGGAATGGATGCAGTCAGCCCCATGGAATCTACAATGTTATATTTTAGGATAAATCAATATTCTGAAACATCCAATGATGAAGTTAAAAGGGTGAATTTAGATTTGATTGAGGAGAAAAGAGTTCGAGCTCATTTGAATGTAATTAATTATCAAACTCTTATGAGGAATAGATATGATTCGAATGTGAAAAGAAAATAATTCAAAGAAGGTGATAACGACAAAGGAGAAAATCCTTGGAAAAATGGCTCCGAATTAAGAAGGGCCTTATATGGTTGTTGAAAGGATAAAGCCAGGGTCTTATCGTCTTTGTGATTTTGAAGGGAGGATGCTTCAACACCCATGGAATATACAACGTTTGAAGCTTTATTGTGAATAGAATTGTCTTTGTATTTTGGATTTTTTGCTATTAAATGGTGCACTCTTTCCTACCCTGTTGGTCCAAGAAAGTTTTAACGAGGCGCTATGTACATATTCAATATTATCAATAAAGTGCATTTTTTGCCAATGGTTGTTTACAAGTTCTTATTAAAAACTATCTTAACAACTTATCAAAGACTGATCATCTTTGAGGTTGGTTAAGAGTAGAATGTTTTGAAGTGTTTATTACACTTTTCGAAGAAACAACCATTTTCGAGATACTATGTTCAATGAATACATTATGATTTTTTCCGAAGTGCAACGCTCAATAATGCGTTGTATTTTTTTCGAAGTACAACGTTCACCAGATATGCTATGATTTTTCCGAAGTGCAACCATATTCGCTAACTACATTGAGGTATTTGAAGTGGTATACTTACAATTTGTAGTTATATATTGTGTGAATTTTGAAGTGCATTATCATATTTAAGGAGTTATATTTAAAAATTTATCATTCCTATTTTAGGATTGTTAGCATCAAACAATTTATGAAGATGATAAAAATGAAAAATAAACAAAACATTTGTCAATTAGTTTAATTCTTCGAAGTACAATAAGCAACTTTCTAATTTGACAAGTACAAAAAGAGTATGTTTAAAGAGCAATAAAGTTATTTAGACGACTCATCTTCCTTGGATGATTCCTCCGATAGTGATGATGAGTTATGGATAGGATCGAAGGCTTCACTTGGACGATTTTCGATGGGAATGTCATTCCAAAAACTCGAGAGGTTAATTCTTCGATAAGTTGCATGAAGTTCTCTAAGAATAATGATGGTTGTTTCTTCTTTGCCATTGTTAATGGCAGCCAACATGTCTTTCTAACATTTTGGTTATGTCATCAGTCAACTCTTTATTTTTTGCCTCGCTGTAAGTAAGAGAGGTTTGGAGACCTTCGTATTTGGACTTTTCAACAGTTAGCTCATCAGCATGTTTAGTTTTGAGCTTATACATCTCATCTTGATGAGAAGTAATCAGCTTTTCTTTTTCAGCAAAATATGTTGTTCGCAGATGACTTTTCATGAAGAGGGTGCATCGAATCAAAACAGACCTTTCTAATTCGAACATATGGAATTGCTCGACCATGTTGCTTTGAAAATTTTCCCTTAGTTGTTTTTCATCTTCAGCAAGTCCTTTGTAGCGGACCATGTCTTTGGCCAATTTCTTCAAATGATCTTGAAAAGCTTTGACGATTGTTGTTCTCCCGAAGTGATGCATACGGGTTTGAATATCCTGGAGGACTGGATCGTCTTCTCCAGCGAGTTCTTGTGACTCGTTGAAATTAATAAAGTTGTCGGGGTTGAAGTGTTCAACGTTTTGGTTCCCATATGATAATCAAAGCGTCATTATTGGTTGCTTTCTCTTCGAGAGGAGAGTTTTGTTGATTTTCAATAGTTGTGGTTTCTTCCTCATCGGCCAATGTATACTTAGTGATTTTGGATTGTTTATTTTTCTTTGTATGAGAACTGGAGGAAGCTTTTCTTGGAGGAAGGTTCTTGATCTTTTTCTTCTTCGATTGGTGAAAGGGTCTGCTCTCCTGCTTTTCTTTTTCGAGGTTTAGGCTTTGACGCTGTCGCAGGGCTAGCACCAGATGTGTTAGGTGCCTTTTTACTTTTCTTTTCCTTTTTAGCCCTTTTTTTTCTTCTCTGGCAGATGACTTTCCGACCTGTTACGGATATGGAGGAATACTTTGCAATCAAGTTGAACTAACGTTTTACAAGTGAGATGAGGATTAGGTTCTTCCATCAAATTTTGAGGAGGCAAGGCTCCCTCCGTGATCGGAAAAAGATGACTGTTAAAGAAGCTGATCGGTTGGAAGGCAGTGTGGAAAGAGTTATCCCACACTTTCTCAGCCCATGCGGCAAGTTATTTGAAAATATCCTTCACTGCCAATCGATGTATAGCATATCGCCTCAGAATTTCTGGAATAATTGTACAGATAAATAATTAATAAGGAAGACGACAGATGAAATCTATCTTAAAGTGTATAATTTTCGAAGTACTTACGGTTGCTTCTCGAGACAAGATTTAATTTTGATGGGTTGGCATCGGATATCTCTTTGCCATTCTCCCATGCTCTTGAGATGAAGATAAAAAAATTCTTCCAGAGTTTATCAGCTTCCAAGAAGTCATCGATGATTTTTAGGTCATCTATTAGAGTAAGGTAATAGAAGGGGAGCTTCAGACCTTTTTATAATTGGGTTAAAGAGATGACATCCTTGATGCTGATCGGAATCTTAGATAACTGAGAGGCGATTATCACAGACATAAGAATGAACCATTGATTCAGTGTCACTTAAGTATGGCATAGATTGAGAAGTTCGAAGTACTCCACGATCATAGGATCCAGTGGTGAACGATCCTTTGTTTGGGGAGGGTTTTTGGATACATTTTGGTGGGATAATGAAACCTCCTCGATTATCTCTCTTCAAGGAGGAGACTGAGTAGCTGGATTCGAGGAGGGGGAGTTGGAATAACATCTGAATCGTCTCTCATGGCTATAAAAGTTTTTCTATTTCTGGTTGATGAAGGATGAGTAGAGGAGGGATTATTTGAAATTTGTTTTGAGGAAGATTTGTTTGATTCTTCAATAATGAGAGGTGAAACTTTGGTTTGAGAAGAAGAGGCTCGAGGTGTTTTAGGTGTTTGAACTTTAGAAGAAGGGCGCTCTTCGGTTGAAGGAGAAGATGAAAAAACGGGTACTTTAGTTGGATCAAAGTTACTGTAATAAGTTGTTTTGGTGGTTATTCCAACAGGAGCGCTACTGATTAATCCGGAAGCCTTATATTCCTCTACCCTTTCAGTAATGTAAAAGTAGTCGTATCATCCGAAGACTAGATTATCGTTAGGCTTCGACGATTTAGGTTTTTTGGGTATGTTAGCCTTGGATCTTCTGGTTTTTGGATTTTTTTCTCATAAACTGGATGAAGATTGACCGAAGAATATAGGTTTTGATTGGAAAGTTTGAGTTTTCTGATGAAGACACTGAGAAAGATGAAGAACACGTTGAAAGTAGTCAAGGGTTTCATTTTTCTCTCAAGTTATTTGTATTGTGAGAATGAAAAATAACGCTACTAATGAATGTATAGAAATATAGGAAGACGTGTAAAGTGGAAAGGAATCTATGATAATAGGGCAGAATTCAGAACGGTGAAAAATTTAGGGGTTCGACATCTGTCAAACTAGCTAGCTAGCTATGAATCTAGTAGCAAGATAATCAGGATGGATCTGAACGATCATTTGAAACGGTTACATTTCTATACACTTTTGATGAAATTCAAAGCTTTCCATTCTTCAGTTTGAATTCGATGATTATGTTTTGAAGTTACTTCCATAATGATTCGAGGAGAAAGAAAAAATAATTATTGTGTTTTGGAATGATTCGATGGCTGTTTTTACTTCGAATCTGCATTTCTTACTCAGTTTTAGACTTTAAGTTTTATATGGAGTATTTGACTTCGAGTTTTCGATCACAACAACTCATGCGGCATATGGAAGAGTTCGAAGACATTTAGTTCTCATTCATTTACTAACATGAGAACTAGGGGGCCTACTGATATGGAAGTAGGAATTTACGGACTAATATATGAATAATGTAAGTTTAAGAGAACAATTGTAACTATGTAATACTATTGAGGACTAAGGGTAATTTACCCTCTTTTTTGTAACCAATTTCAGTTTAAGGCTAAGCTTTTTCACCTCTATATAAAGGGCAAGACTAACCTAATAAAGGGGTTAAACACATTTCTATTTTACTCAATTGCACTAAGAATTTCTCTCTCTAGAAAATTACTCTCTCTTTCTCTCTCTAGAATTCACATATAACAACTTCCTAAGACAACATTCTTAATATCTGAACTCACCACTAACAACCCTCCTTTTTCTATAACCAACAAATCTATTGGGCGTATTAAAATATCCATATATTTGATACACCATCATCTTTGAGCTAGTTTATTTTTTTAATTGTATCCATGATTGATGATTTAGACTTAAATCCCCACCATTTGTAGCATGTTAGGATCACGTTGGGCCTCGTGTTTGCGCAACGATCGTGTGCTTTATGATGAATGGTTTTATCACAAAATAAATGAGTATCATTAAATATAATTTTTTTTTCTTTTTAAATTATGTAGCACTCTTCTTACCATTAAAAATGCAACAAACCCGATAACTTTATTTGGTTTGTTGGCAGCACAAGTTTTAATTGACCATCAACTTCTCCTTTATTGAACTGGACCAATCGTAGTTACTTATTTTTTTAAGGTCTTCGATGTAATAGATCATTGTCTAACCTAGTATATCTTCTGATACTGAATAGAACATGATAAAACATATAAACCTTATCCATAAAACAACCATATTATTCATAACATGACCCCTACCCCAATGGCCTTGTCTATTATTTCCTGTAAAACACAACACACGGTACGAGTTTAGTGTTACAGAACATACCTTTATAGTGCTACTAAAATTTCTATTTTACTGTGAACAAACACACGAGTTTAAAACACAACACACTATGTGAGTTTAGTGTTACTGAACTTGTGTTTCTGGTGCTAATGAACTTACGAATTTACTGCAAGAAAATATGTGAGTTTAGTGTTACTTAACTTGCGTTTATAATTGTATTAACCATGCTTTTCTACTATTAAAAACATGTCATTTTAATTATACTAAACATGCGCTTCTGCAGTAACCAAACAAAAAATATAAAGATAAATACATAAGTATATCAGATTATTTGAAATTGGTTTTACTTTGTTTTTACCAATTTTTTTTGGAACTTTGTCCATAAAGTATGTTGTTGTGATCTTTGACTCTATTTCTACACCATCGATGTAGCAAATTTTGAATCGTGCGGCTGAGTTTAAACGAATTTCCTTATTTTCATGAAATAGTATTCACGTTATTGGTCGTTAGTTTGACAGTTTGGACTCAATTATGACCGAGTATATCTCTATAATCTCGGTTATAAGCTGATAATAATTTTTCATTAAAAATGTCTCATTGCGGAGCTTATAAGAAACCTTTAATACTGTATAGAAAGGTCTTTTCTTTGCAGCTTATGTATGTTCAGTCAGGATGCTAACTAAACCATATCTGTAAAAGCAAGCCTTAAGAGACATTGTTTTCTATAAAGATTGAACACATGTTGATTAAATAAGCCACGACCATGTGTTTGCTACAAACTATGTGATTTTAGCGCTACCAACCACTTTATTCAAGTGTTACTAATCACGCGAGTCTAGTTATACTAATCATGTTATTCTGGGGATAATGGTCACACGAGACATTTGAAAAAGTAGACATGCAATGCACAACCAGAAATGCAACATGTGTTTTGTGTGTATCACAGCTAAAGAAGATATGATTCATGTGTATGGAAAATTAAAGAAGATGTGATTCTAGTGCATACTAGATAAAGAATATGCAATTCTATGTTCGCATCTTACATGCAAGTTGAAAAAAAAGTCCGAAAACGTTAAACTGAGATACTAGACAATACATTACAATCTAATTATAAAATGTAACACATGATATGCACTTAAGAAATCTAGAAAGTACTCTTAAAACCTATGTCTATTGATTTTTTTTGACGAAGAAATTAATTTGATTTTTTAATTTTATTTTAAAAGGATATTAGAAGAATATTTTGTAAATTTAAGGAGTTTCTTTTAGAAAATTACCAGATTAAAGAAAATTATCTACAACAAACAAGATAAATGAGGATTCCAAAATATACAAGTTTAAAATAACATAAATTCAATGAAGCATAAAAGAGAAGAGAAAAAACTATACAACTAATTAAACAAAAATTAAAAAAGAAAAAAAAATTGTTAGTTGTGGTAAAGGTGACATTTTGTTAAAAAAAATACACTATTTGAAATAAAAATGAGAATATAAATTATATCAGTGAAAGGGATTGTGATAATGGTGAAGAACCAATGTTGTAAAAATAAAACTTCGAAACGGTTATGAGACATACACATCGGTTCATGTAGCATTTAATTTTTTTTATTCAAGACATGAAAAATATGATAGTACGCTAATGTAAAAATAGCCAATATAATACAAATAAGTTTAAAGTTGTGTGATGTGGAAATGCTGAACTAACATTTACAAATGGTAAAAAGATAATGTTTGCTAATGTTATATATTTTTCACACATCAATAATAATATAGTGATCTCTTAGCTAAGCGGCTTACGAATATGATAAACTCATTATGTCAATATCAGGTAAATTTATCAAAAGATGAATATGATCAAATTTTATTGAATGGGTTTTTAAAAAAGCATGTTTCACTGAAGACTAAGAAAAATCCTACCATATCTTCTGTTTTCTAAGCAAAAATATCTAGATTAACGGATAAAAATTATAACAAATGATAACGCAAAGCTGGTGTTAGGAATATTCCTATCCGAAGATTGTTTTTGTTATGCAATACATATTCTTCTATCTTTTCACTCAGTGTTAGAAAACCAAGGGTTTTCCTCAGATCATCAACCCTTTCTTCATCACATGAGGTCAACCTCCTGGTTGTTATTCAGCAATTTGATCACCATTGTTAGAGCTTCAGACACAAAGAGCTATTGCATAACATTCCCTAGCCACTTATTGATCACTTTGGAAAATTCCAACACGATCTCCAACAACGTATTTCAAACATTGATATTAGTCGAAACAATTGCATAAATCTTCGAAATCAACGACCTCCAAATATAGCATTATAATTGGTCGGACAATCCACTACCATGAACAATACTTGAACTTTCTTCTTGAAAAGCCATTTCCCCAGACAAACTTCACCCTCAAATTCTCCAATAAAATGTGTCATGACACTAGTAACCCAATTATAGTACGACCGGGTTGGAAAATTCGAGGTGGATTACGCATTCGATCATAAGTTGACTTGAATAATACATTAGCCAAAATCCCCGTATCAATCAAGACACATCAAATTTCCATAGAAACTATTTCTTCCCCTATTACCAATGCATCCCCATGGGGTCCTGCAATACCCCTCAAATCACCCTCATAAAAAAAGGAATATTCTTCTTCCCATACATATGCATAGACATTCTTTCCTCTACTTGAGAAGTTAAATTCACCACATACCTTTTTCAGGAGCTGTTAGTATTCCCAGTCATAGAATCTCCCCCCAAAATTGCCAGGGATTCAAAATACTCATACAAGCCAATATGATTAACCGATATGGATCTGGATCCAAATATTCGGAGGCTGCATCAAATTCCTCACACTTAGAGTCTAAGATCATCAGTGCACTTTCTTCTTTGGACTTTGGATCTGCAACTTGCTGTGTTGATGCACTTGAAATTTTCGAGCCACTATTTAGACTTTTAACAAAAGCAGCTAGCTTTTTATTCTCTACCAATACTTGAACCTCCTTCTTTAAAGCAATACAATCTGCAGTATCATGCCCAATATCATTATAATACTTACAAAATTTGTTATTACGTTCCTCTCGAGCTCTATTTATTGGAGCTGGTTTCTTGAAACTCATATAACCATTTTCTTTTTTATAAATCGAAGCAACACTCTTAGTTAAATCTGCATAGTATTCTGGCCTTACCCATACATTGGATCGTTGTGGTTAGATGTGTTCCCTTTACACCACTCTGATTATTTTAAACAATAAGGGATATTATCCTTTTTAGATCTACTATCCTTATACGATTTTCAAGGATTTTCTTCTCTTGAAGATCCTCGATAACGTTTTTGTCTCGATGCTCCTTATCAGATTCCAAACGTACTTTCTACGATCACTTCGAATGCGATAAGTGGCATAAGATCGATTAGATTGACTTTCTAGATCATATCTATCTTATTCTTTTCTTACCTCGGATTTAAGCTTTCTTGACTAAATGGCTTGCACTCTTTGAACATAATTTTCATCCACATCTATAAGTTTATCTAACAACTCATTCATTTTAGCTTTGATATCTGAGTTAGTTTGATGAATCAGAGTAGATTTATTTTCTTTACCTTCTCTTCCTTGTAGGTCAGTTCTCAGTGTTTCGATCGTCTTTCAAACCAGAAGATCTCTTTCGTTTCATGGCTCCAATACTGATCCAAATTTACTAAAAAGAATCAATTATCGATCAACTACAAAAATTTGAACAAGAACAGACAACTACTACAGAAAATAAAAAAAGAAGAGATGCTAGTAATCAATTAAGAACAAAGAAAACAATCTTCATAAATTAGTTGTTTTTGGTTTTTTATTACAGAATCAAGGTGCTCCTACTATGGTCATGGTTTGGTGACACTGATATCTAGTTTCTTAGAAAGAAAGGGAGAAAAAATTTAGAGAGAGAAAGTAAGAAGTATAAAGTGTTATTATTTTCTCAAATGATAATATCATAAGTGTTAACTCCAACCTTGGCCATTGTATATAGGCACTAAGACTTAGTAACATAATCAATTACAGCTTTGGGATAATTACATATTAGTCCTTCATTATTTTATAAGACCTAAAATTCATCCCTTAACTATAACAATATCATACAAGTTTTTGTTTGTTACATTTAGGTCTCTTTATATCCTATATCCTTATCACATACGTTCTTTCTCCATAGTTTTTCTTATATCATCATGTAAGTCTAGTTCATTCATGACATGTTTTGGATCCCATAATGCAATACTAACCTTTCCATTGAAGCCTGAGCAACCAAGAAAATTCTATATATCAGATATTGGGGGTCTACAATTTGAAAAATTTCCAATAAGTGTGTGCTTGAAGGTAGATGACATAATTTGTTTATTATTTTCCAAGAAGTGTATATATTTAAATTCTCTCTTGACTTCTATCTTCACATTGCCATGGGTATATTCTTTGATTGATTTTCTGGTGACATATGCGTAAGTTTTAGGGGATGATGTTGTTGTTGTTGGTTTTGCAATGTGGTCTCGTTGGGTGAAATTTGTTAGTATATTGGGTTGTTTCTTAGGGAAGTGGGTTGAGCTTATTGGAATATAGATGATTTTAATACCATATGATCTCCTACTGAATAATTGTTTTTTTTTAATTTTTTGCAGCAAATTTCAGAAGAATTTAATGACATGATCAAAGATTGTTACCTGGAAGACGTTGGATATGCTAGTACAAAATTCTCGTGGACCAATAAGACTAACTGGAAGCGTCTTGATAGAGCCTTGTTCAATCAAGCTTGGTCTGACTTCTTTAATGTCACTAAAGTCCTGTATATGTCTCACACCTATTCAAAACAAACACTAGTTTGTATTAGCATCATGAAAGACAATAGTAAGCATAAAATTGGCTTCAGATTTTTAAATATGTGGACTATTAACTCTGACTTCCATAAGCTTGTTGAATATAGCTGGAATAAGACAAAAGTGGGCCATCCCAAGTTCTTTTGGCAAAAAATCAAAAGACTTAAGACAACCCTTACTGATTGGAACAAGAATCAATTTGGAAATGTTTTTTGATAAGGTATTATATAATAAAGAAGAGTTCAAGAAGTGTGAATATAAATTTTAGAAAATAAAAAGCAATGAAGATAAGCAGAATGTAACCAAAGCTACTGCTGATCACTTATTAGCCCTCACTATGGAATATGAATTCTGGTATCAAATATGTTATTCAGGTTGGATAAATGATAGAGATAGAACTCTAAAGCTTACCACAATTTTGTGAATAAAATGATAAGGAAAAAGAGAATATTAAACATCAAAGTGAATAACCAATGGATCACAGATGAGAACCTTCTTGCAAAATCTGCTGAAACTTAGTTTAAAAATATTCCCTATTATAATCCTTATCAGAATTCTAAAGATGAGCAAAAATTAATAAATGATAAGATATTAAATATTGTCTCTAACCTTATTAGTGATATAGATAACATCCTTTTATTATCTCATTTTTCAGAAGAAGAAATCCATAGCGTTATCAAGAATCTAAAGCCTTCAAGTGCTGCTGGAATTGATGGCTATAACAGAAGTTTTTTCCTTTCTTGTTGGGATATTATCAAAAAGGATTTATGTAAAGCTTTATCATCCTTTATGCAGGGTCATAGTATTCCTACATGCATCATGGCAAGAAATATTTTCCTCATTCCTAAATCAAACAATACAACTCAACGGAAAAATGCAGGGTCAATTCACAACAACATTCTACTAGCCAATCAGTTACTTCATGATTTTAAGAGAAAAATAAATTATGGTAAGATCATGATTAAAGTTGACATGATCAAAGCTTTTGACAACCTTTCTTACAGCTTTATTATTGAAGTCTTATAATATTTTGGCTTTAGTTCTAGATTCACTAATATTATTGGTAGCCTAATTAAATTTGTGTACATTTCCATCATAATTAATGGTAAAATTATGGGTTTATTTAAACCTAATAGGGCTATTAGACAAGATGGTCTTGTATCCTCTAATCTCTTTATCATTGCGAAATAAATCCTTATAACAGACCTTAATAAGCTATATAAATCTAACAAATTATTGAAGTATTTTAGTAGAAGTTGTATCAATATCTCTAGTTTGTCTTGTGCTGATGATTTGCTCATATTTACTAGTGGTCTAACATCTTCAATGAACATTTTAGGTATCTTTTTACAGATTTATCATGATCTTTTTGGTCAAGCCATCAACAAGGACAAGATCAAAATTATCATTGCTTCCAATATAGCTAAATAAAAGATCAATGCTCTTGATATACACACAAGTTTCAGTACTTGTTTTCTGCCTACAAAATATCTAGGCATTTCTATCAACACTAACAACAAAACCAGTAATTACATCCCTCTCCTAGATAAAATCAGATCCAGAATTGTAGAATGGGAGAACAATATGCTTTTTTATGGAGGCAGATTGTCTCCTTTTAACTTAGTTCTCGAATTAAAGTAACCTTTTACTAACTCTTCGAATATATCTATATGGAAGCATTTCCTTCTAACGGTTATAAACCTTCGAAGCAAAATAACTAAAGGGTACTAATTCCCTAGGCTCTAAGTCTGCCACTAGGCCTGTCATGTGGCATGTATCAAATTTTTCTTTACGTAACCGTTTTGAATTCTGCCGAATTATCTTCTCCACCTCTTCCACTTCCCTCTCCCTTAGCCATTTCTATAAATACTTTTTTGTGTCAATTTGCTTCACAACATATTTCTAGAGATAGCGTATTTATCAGTTAAAATTTCTAATTCTTCAACTTGTTGGCTACCTCCACCGGAAACCCAAATTTCTAATTAAAATTCAACCCAGTTTATGAGAAACATCCAAAAAGTAGAAGATCAAAAGCCAAAATTCTAAGAAAACCAGCTTTCCAAAAATCCAAAAACAAAGTTTTTGGTGCCTACAATTACTTCTGCATCAATGAAAGAGCCAAGGAGTACATCGTTGCTGGATTGATAAGAAACACTCCTCATTTATCCACCAAGACAATCCATTACGATAAATTCGATCCCAATCGTAGCTCCCCAATACTTTCTCATTCAACCATCCCAGAAAAAATCAAACCTAATTCACCTCAAACTTCACAACCTTGAATTAATTTCAGAACAACAGTTATTCAAAGTCATCGTAAAGTAACCTAAACTAACTCATCCTCAAGAAGGTTAGAAGATACACTTCCTTTTAGCTCTGATCCTCCTCGGGAAATACGCCAAGATACTCCACTAGTACAATCTTCCTAGCCATGAGAGCCGATACTGAATATACTTCACCTTCTACCACCCAAGATCCTTCAACCAACCCAATACCATCTCCTCCTCCTATGAGATAACCAATTTGGCTTAACAAAATCCGTCTAATATAGAACACGGGGAGCCTGCCTCGACCTCAAATCCACCCCAACTTCTAGATGAAGTTTCCGATGAAGAAGCTGATTCAGAAGCCACTCAGTTCAAAGTCGAGTTTGATAATGAATATGATGGTACTGAAGTTAATGCTGAGGATGAAATCTCGTGAAAGGGAAAAGATAAAGTTATTTCAAAAGTAAAAACAACAAGCGAAAGATGAAGCAAATATAAATCTCATGTGGAACTTCATGAAGAACTTCCTGATTTAGTCAGCAAAAACTTAAAACCTCTCGATGCTTAATACATATTGGCCTTGAAAATTGTCACTTACACATAATATCCAGAGGCTCAAGCTGATGAGCTCAAGAAACATTGGGGATTGGGAGACAATATCACGCTTCATATGCCCAAAGAAGGAGAAACTACACTGAATTGTAATAAATGTGAACTGGTGGTCTACCCTGAGATCATCAATTGGGGTCTTTGATTTCCACTTGACCCAATGATTGTAGAATACTTCGACAAAAAAATGGATATTTTCCCAACGCAAGTGACACCCAATCAATGGTTCACTCTTCTATTTGTGATTATGGTTTCTCGATTAGCCCAAATTCCCCATTGCATCGAAGACTTCATCTTTGTGACCAAGCTTTCCAAAGGGACTAATACTCCCATTCTATTGTCTGACACTAGATGATGATCTGAAAATTATCGATGACCTCCTAGAGTAAGTTTCCTTCCATTTTTTACTTTTTCTCTAAATAATATGTTGCTTCTTTCTTATGAAGTTTTGTGTTGTATCTAAAAATTTCGAGGTTGTACAAGCTACGTTGAAAGAAAACTAAGGACATTTTATCAAACTTGCTACTTGGGCTGAAAATGAGTGGGATAATGGGTTCCACTGAGCTTTTCAGCCTATCAATTTCATTAACAGCCATTTATAGAGAATTACTCTACGCATTGAGTTCCTTTCAAATTCGATGGAGCTTCTAAATCTAATCTTAACGGTTAAAAGATTGGTTACACCTGATAGTAAGGTGTATCTTACAGTGCAGAATAGAATAGACAGCCACCTTCCCCTGAAGAAGAAAGAGAAAATAACAAAAAGGCAGCTAGCACATCTGGTGTTAGCCCCTCAGCTAAGTCGGTGCCATAAACAAATAAAAAGGAAGATTACAGAACCAATCCTTCCTAGCATTGAAGAAGGAGTTGAGAATGAGCCCACAACAAAAAGAACAGAGACTGTTGTTTCGGAGAAAAAGAACAGCACGCAAAAAACAACACGAGCAAAGAAAAATAAGAAGAAAATTGTTGAGACTATGGAAGAATCACATACATCCAAGGATAATGAAGAGACAACTGATGTTGAAGATCAACAAGGAGAGGCTGCAACAAATAATGACCAAGGGATGATCACTTTGATACTGACATGTTCATCAATGATCAGGAAGAAGTTCAAGACCTTGACTAAGATGCAGACTCGATGGTCCAAGATATTCAAGATTAACTTCAACAACTTGGCAGTTAGGTTACTGCTCCTGTTCCTTCTGAAGCACAGAAATCAGAAGTGGAATCTGCCAAACACCACTTAGAAACTATGGCAAAGGAGATGGTTCACTGTAAGAAGGATGCTGCTGCGGAGAAGCAGATAAGGGATATTTTTGGAAAAAATATCAAGGACCAGTTTTATGGTTTCCATGCTAGTAAAACAGAATTTCTCAGAGGTATTATTCATTTGAAGAAACACCTTAGGTTTATGCATGAAGAAGAGAAAAAGATCCTAAGGCTTTCCATCATTTTAATGTGTCCGAGCTCAAAGTTAAACATTCACTAGAGTTATCCAAAGAGAAACAAAAGTACTCTGCTCTTCAAGAATATCTAAAAAAGATTGAAGAGGAAACAAAGAATCTAGTGAATGAGATGGAGACTCTGAAGACCAAATTCGAGGAGTAGAAAAAGGTTGATATTGAGGTTGCTGGAACCGAATGTAGAAATTATATGCTTGTTGCTATCAAGAATACGGAGGATAAAAAAGCTATCAACATGCTTCATGAAGTCCATGTTACCTTTCCAATGGCCAACATCTCCCCCTTTTGGGAACAAATTCCTATCGAGAATCGACCGAGTGATGCTTTCGATCCAGTGCCCAACGAGTCATTCGAAGAAGCAGAAACATAAGAAAATACCTTTGAACAGGGAGAGTCACCCAATGAGGGATCTCAAGAAGAATAATTTTAACAATATTTGGCCTTGTTTTTGTTTATGTTGTCATTTTATATAAGGTGAACTGATTTTAGTGAATGTGTATCCACTTCACATTCACATTACGCTTTTGCAACCATTGGTTTTTATTCAATGCTAAATCACTTTGTTTTCCCCGTATTATTCATATTATTGATTTTATATTACCAATTTACATTTACTTCAAAATGAAACATATGTCATATAATGTTTAAGATATAAATAATGAATTTAATGAACATAACACTTCGAATAACACAAATGCATATATTGAACGTAGTACTTCGAATAATACAAGTGCATTTATTGGACGTAGCACTTCAAATAATACAAATGCATTTATTGGACGTAACACTTCGAATAATACAAGTGCATTTATTGAACGTCGGACTTTGAATAATACAAGTGCATTTATTAAACGTAGCTTTTTGAATATGTTTGTTTCTTCGAAACGTGTTAAAAGTAAACGTGTAACACTTTAGAAATACTACTCTTGGTCAACTTTAAAGATGATCAGTCTTTGATCAGCTACCAAAATAATTCAAACATTCATACTTAAACAACCATTGGCCAAAAAAAACTTTATTATAAACTTTGAATATTTACATGACACCTCATTAGGCCAACAAGGTATGAAAGAGTGTATCAATTATTCACACATTTAAAAAAAAAGATAAAATCATTCCAAATACAACTTTGGGTGTTCTATATTCCAAGGATGTTGAAGCATCCTCTCCTACTTATCACAAAGACGATAAGAACCGGATTTTACCTTTCCCAATAATCATATAAGGACCTTCCTAATTCGGGGTCATTTTTCCGAGACGCTTATCTTTTGTATGGAGGAATACTTTCCTTAACAATTTATCACCAACCTTGAAATCCCTTCTTTTCACCTTTGAATTATACCGACTCCGTATCAAAGTTTGATAATAAATCATATTTAAATGTGCTCTTACTCTTTTCTCTTCGATTGGATCCAACTCTGTTCTTTGTGCTTCTTCATTTAGATCCTCGAAATAATGTGAAACTTTATAAGAAGGCAACATAGATTCAGCAGTGCTTACAACATCCATACCATACACCAAAGCAAAAGGATTATCCTGAGTAGCCTCTATTAGAGTTGTTCTATAATCCCACAACACCTCTTGCAAGTAATTTGGCCATTTTCATGCAACCCCTGTTAAATTTTTCTTCAAGCCTCCACTTTACAATTTTCTTGAGGGTGAAAATCTGTAGAAAAACATTATGTTATTCCCCTCGAAACACAAAAATAAGTCATCTCTCTATTGTTAAATTGAGGACCATTATATGTCGTGATTTTTCGAGAAAATTCAAAGCGATGACAAATATTATGTACAATAAATCGTATAACACCATTGGCTTTTGTGCCAGAAAACGGTTCAGCTTCTACCCACTTCAAAAAATAGTTCACTAGCACAATAATCATTGGACGCCCTCCAGAAGCCATTAGCAATGGTCCTACCAAGTCTATTCCCCACATGTTAGAAGGAAAAGCTTCAAAATGAACATACGTGCTACTGTTGGTTTATGAATAGAATTGGCAAATCGATGGCAAGTATCACAGCCTCGTACTAAACTTTTTGCATCGTTCATAAGCGAATGCTAATAATACCCTGCTAATAAGACTCGACGTGTCAATGGCCTTGAACCCAAAATGCGATGAACCCTCACCATCATGTAATTCTGGAAAAATTTACCGAGACTCTTGTTTATTTAAACAACGCAACAATGGGTTACTCAACGATATTTTATATAATATTCCATCCAACGCAATATGACCATGAGATTTATACTTTAATTTCCTATCCAATTGAACATCTTAAGGCAACGTTCCTCGTAATATGAAGTTCAGAATATCAACTCTCCAGTCACTTCGAATTACATGTGGTATAACAAAAACTTCATTTGCATATTTGCATTGCTCTAACCGGCTCAGAATCGAAGGGCTCTTCTGTAATAAAATCTAAGGATATTCTTCAGCGTAGGAAATAGTTGTCAAAGAATCAAAAATTGTATTGTCTACTTGGCTAATATACTTTACAATAACGTGCTAAAAAAGAAGAGCCAAATTTTGAAGCTTTTGAAGTTATAAAATTTAGTGATCTTTTTTAGCTTTAGATTCACCAGCCATCTGATTTGCTATCAATTGGGAATATGTTTCTAAATGAAATGATGTTGCCCCAAAAATGTATACAAGCCTTAGACCAGCCAATGCAGCTTCATATTGAGCTTCATTATTTGATGCATGAAAACCACACTTAATGTCTTGACAAATATTGCCTCCTCAGAAGGAGCAATCAGCTGGACTCATGTACTGCATCCCTGAATACTAGAACCTCCATATGTTCAAACAATCCAAATCGAACTCTTGAGAAAAAACTCTTGGTCTATCTCCTCATCTGACCTCCTTGAATGAAACTAAACAAGAAAATCAGCCAAGGTTTGGGCCTTGATAGCAGTTCGAGGAGCAAATATGATATCAAAATCTCCCAACTTCACTGACCATCTGGTCATCCTTCCTGAAATGCGAGGGACTTACAAAATATTTTTCAATAGAAAAGAAGTTCGCACCAGTGGGAGCTTAAAAATAGGGATGCATCTTCCTCGCAGCCACCACTAGAGCCAGAGCCAATTTTTTTAGGTTCAAATATCTTTTTTTTACTGCTACTAAACTCTTACTGACATAATATACAAGCTTTGAAATTCCCAAATCTTCACTTATTAACACAACATTTACTACAAAATCTGACACCGTAATATACAAAAAGAGTTAATCTCCAGTTCGAGGCTTGAATGGTATCTCTGGTGATGAAAAAAAAATTTAATGCTTGAAAACGTTGCTTCTTATTCTGAAGTCCATTCAAAATGCTTTGGTCTTCGTAATACTTGGAAAAAAGGGAAACGTTTATAAAAAACCTAGAAATTAATCTGTTAAGAGCACCTAAACTTTCTGTTAAAATCTGCACTTCTTTGATAGTTCGAGGAGATAATAGTGATACCCCCAGCCTTTAGTTGCTCTCAATCGGCTTTGATCCTCCTTTCATTGATAATATACCCTAAATATTTTCCTGATCGGACTCCAAAAGTACCCTTCTCATGATTTAGCTTCAATCTGATAGATCTTAAATTAAAAAAGGTCTCTTATAAATCCTTCAAATGTGTCTCGTCTGCTAAAATCTTGACCAACATGTCATCAATATATACCTTCATATTTCTTATGATTTGTGAAGCGAAAGCGTTATTCATTAACCTCTGGTATGTTGCACCAGCATTCTTTAACCCAAAAGGCATAACCCTGTAACAATGCAAGCCTCAGTACGTGATAAAGGTGGTTTGAATTTGATTATACCCTGCAAAAGCATGTCAAGCTCGATTTAAATATGCGAAGTCGACGCACATCCTCCATTTTCCATTGTTCCTTAACCACCACTATTTTGCTGTAGATAAGGGATATTGTGACTTCATTATATGTCCAACCCTTGACAAACGATCCACCTCAATAACAATAGCCTATGATTTCTCAAAAGAAAAATCACGTATTTTTTATATAATAGATCTAATCTTCGGATTAATTGCTAGGCTATGATATATCACCTCGATTGGAACTCCTACTATATCTTCCGATTTCCAAGCAAATACATCAAATTATTGACCAAAAAATGTAACAATTTCTGTCGTAAAATTGGAGTCAATAATGTTCCTTTTCGAAGTACCTTTTCCATCTAGAAAATTATATTCCTCTATGCTTTCACTATCTGTTAGAGAACCCGAGCTTTCCCTTGGATCATCAACTCCCTCTTCTGCCTCGAGTTCAACCCCCTGATTGTTATTCAATCATTTTGTCACCACTACTTGATCCGCGGATTTGAAGAGTTGTGGCATAACATTTCCTAACTAACTTCTGATCACTTCAGACGACCCCAACCCCATCTCCGATGACATACTTCAAACATTGATGGACTGTGGATAAAACTACATACATCCTCAAAAGGCACGATCTCCAAAAAATAACATTATATTTGGTTGTAAAATCTTCCTCCTTCTATTTGAGTAGCTAAACTCATTACATGCCTTTTTTTAGAAGTATTAGTATTGCCAGTCATAGTGTCTCCTCCAAAGATTGCTAACGACTCAAAGTATACACATAAACTTCGAACTCGACCTTGTTTAACTGGCTAATCCACTACTATCATTTAAATCAGTCAATCCAAATCTGTATCCAAATATTCTGATGCAGTATCGAAATCATCAATATTAGAATCCAAAATCATTATATTTTCTGCATGTGAATTCACATTCGCCGCTTGTGAAGTTGATGCAACAGGAGCTTTTGTTACACTGCTCTGCCTTTTCACATAAGTTAACAACTTACCATTTTCAATCAGAGTTTCCACCTTCTTCTTCAAAGCTATATAGTCTGGTGTATCATGTCCGATGTCGTTGTGATGTTTGCAAAAAAAAATTATTGCTTTCTTCATTTGATCTATTTATCAGAGAAGGATTGTTAAAAATCACTTATCTTTTTAGCTTTTCATAAATTTTAGAAACGTTTTCAGTTAAATCAACATAATACTTTGGCCTTATCCACTAATTAGGCCTCGCTCTCTGAAATTGGTACCTTTTTCATATATTTTCTTCTACTAACATTGACTTAATATCTAAGTTTTCTGTTAAGGATCGGGATGACGAATTAATCTAATGAAAACTTTCTAAAGATGGTTCATTCAAATTCAAAGATACATTGTAGCACGTAAGAGTCAATCAAAATTCATCATCCCTATTTGAAGAAATCTGGAACAATACAACCCCCATGAAGTATTCCTTCCTTCTCTCAATACCCTTATTTTTTTTATTCTTACTGTTTCTATAATACAATCTAGAAATGTGATCCTAGTTTCTAAGCGCAAATTTTGTTGCAATAAAGAAACTACGAATCATCTATTTATAGTTTGTAGTTTTGCCTGTAAAATTTGATTTGATTTTGCATATTTGCTAAAAATCAACATTAGTAAGTACATGGCAACTACCCATATGATTAGGACTTGGTTCTAGAAATCTCCTAACAAAGGCATATCATAACTTAGGTCATATAGCAGACGAGAAACAAAGTTAAAATCAAAGGTTATTCTCACTCTTCTACTTCTGCCATAAATTATATCAAATTCATCGTTTTCTGTCTTGACCATACTAATCTTTTCAAGATGAAGCACTGGAAAGACACGGAGCAGGAAGCATTTCAACTGAATTTTCAGAATCATCTTAGGAATTCAAGAAAAGCATATCACCTATCATGGAATCCCCCTCTCCCTTGACATTTCAAATTAAACACCGATGTATGTTGCTTTGCTTTATGAGACTCCAATGGTAGCGTTATTATTAGAGATAGCTATAGTCATATTCTCCATGGTTTGGTAATGTGTATGTAAACTTTCTCCTTTACAAGCTGAAACCAAAGCACTATATGAGGGTCTCCTGCTTTGCAAATTAAAAAGGTTATCAAAAATTGACATTGAATCTAATTATGATATATTAGTTACTCTTTTATCTTCTAGAAATCCTGCTTTAGATATTATCCTTTCTAAAATCAGATTGCTAATTACTGCTTCTATGTTCATTTATCACATTTATAGAGAATAAAAATTAGCGGCTGATTGGGTAGCTAGATGGACTCTGAAATGTAAGATGAAATTAGACCATGTTAATTTCCAAGCTCACAATCATTTAGTTGCCATTACTCTTCTTGAAAGTACTCGTTTAGGTTATTTAAGAATTGAATGATCTTACTAATTTTTCGGATCTCAGTTGTTTTCTCTTAATCAGGTACCCTTCTATCAAATTGATGTTGCCTCAAATTCAGAATAGTTTCCTTCAATTTCATGAAGTTTTGTTGTCGATGGAAACCTTCATCATTTCTCTTCATCATTGGTTTGCTCCTTACTAAATGGAAATCAAGTCCCCAATGGGTTCTCTCCTCCTTTGTTCACACGTCTGTTTTTAGATCCATGCAACATTTTTTCTCTTCCAATCTCGATTTGAGATTACTTTGGAGATAGATCTAATTGCTCATTCTGGCGATTTTTTTTGGCTTCTCTTATGTCAAATCTAGCTCGCTTGCTTACTTTGGGAGTAGCTAATAGTTGTTGAATAAAATTATTGACAGGATTCTAATTTAGGTCTAAAATTGTGGCGCATGATGAATTTATTTTCAAGTCGCTGGGTTGTTAAACCTTTTAATTGTAGACATCGATTATTTAAGTCATTAAGAAAGCATCATTTTTAATTAAAAGGAAGAATAGATCTATAAAATAGTTTAGAAGATAATGATGATGTCTTTATAAAATAATATTACAATTATCTTGTTTACAATATACATATTTTAATTATAGAATTTCGATTTAGATAAAAAATACAAATTATTTTTTGATAATCGAATACATATTTTAAAAATTATGATATTTTAAAATCAAAATACAATTAAATGTCTAATAAGTATATATTATTCAATATCTACCTAATATTAAATAAAATATCTATAATATCTATATATAATCAAACCATATCAAAATAACATTACAAGTACAAAATAATATTACAAATATCTTGTTCACTATATACATATCTTAATTATAGAATTTCGATTTAATTAAAGCATACAAATTATTTTTTGATAATTGTATAAATATTTTAAACATATAATATATAAAAATCAAAATACAATAAATATCATAATTATTTCGTTATATTATACATATCTGAATTATTGAAATTCGATTTATTTAACGCATGCAAATTAGTTTTAAATAATATTATAAACTATTTGATAAACACTAATTTAAATTGGTCATCTAGTGATTAATCTAGACACATTTACCTGTTTACACGTAATAACAATTATACACTAGACACGCCAACGCTTAAAACTCGATCATGTTCTAATGGGCAAACACACTATACGCTAGACACATTTATCTGTTTACACGTAATAACAATTACACATTAGACACGCCAACGCTTAAAACTCGATCATGTTCTAATGGGTAAACTCTAACACCGCTCCAAATGATATTTTGTTTTCGCTCATCGTTTATTTAATACTTTTAAGTCATATCATAACTTGACATTTGCATAGTTGGTGCATCTACGACATAAAGTTGGTTATTTTGCTTTTGTTTATCATTTTATTTTTTATTTAATATATATGAACTTTTTAGATCCAAATTTAATTTTCTCACTTTTATTATGTATTTTATAATAATAATAATAATAATACTAAATAATAATAATAATGATAAAATGTATAATATTAAAATAGTTTGACCATGACTACGAGTATTGGTTGTATACATTAGCACATAGACTATTTTTATGAGTACTTATTTTACACATGAGATCAAATTATTTTATATATTGAATTTTACATGACATTTACAATAAAAACCGAAACCGTGAGAATATTTATGGAGGACGAATAAATTATAAAACCAAGCTATCTAAACTTACAAAATCCATTCTCGTTTACACGTACTATAAACTAAGCAAATGTACTCTCACACGAACAATTTTGAGTCCTAACACAATTCTAACCTTCAAAACATGTCGCATCTTATCAATCATTTATTTAATATTTTAAGTCATATCGCAACGTGATGTTTGTGTGATCCATGCATCTACCGCATAATATTGCAACGTCATACTAATGTTTTTATTTGTAACTTATTATTATTATTATTATTATTATTATTATTATTATTATTATTATTATTATTATTATTATTATTATTATTATTAATAATGACGTATAAGGTCTTTAGAAGAAAATCATAATGTCTTTATAAAATAATATATTTTTATTTTAAACTTTTTCATTTTTTTTGCTTTTTTTGTTCACCGATTACATGCATAATCAAGTAACAACACGTGAATAATGTTAAAAAAATGAATTCCCCAACAATGTGATAGACATATATTAGTGATTTTTTGGGGTCATGGTGGCTCCACTTAGGGATGATAATTTGGGTGTTGTATGGCCCGACCTAATCTGACTCGATCAACCAGATACAAATTTAGAAATTATAACTCGCAACTGGGCCGGGTCGGATTCGAATTCTAATTTGTTTGACCTGTCGTGACCCGAAAATTATATATATAATAATAGGGAAATTGTACTTAAAGTACCCACTCAACTATTCAATTGTCACTTACCACCCAAGGTTTGATCAATTGTTACTTAATACCCATCTCAACTACCTTATTGTCACTTACAACCTAATTTTATTTTAATACCCTAACTACCCTTAACCCACTATATAAACCTTATTTTCTGTTTTCTTTCTATTTTTTCTAGCTTTTTGAAGATTTAAATTTGTTAGCCGCTCTAACCACCTAACCCTACCAACCACCACGAGCTGGGTTGAAATCACATTTTCCGGTGATCGGAAGCTGCTGAAGGTTTGTTTCTTTATGTAAGTTGTTGTGTTAGACCTGTCTAACCTCTGTTTTATACGTACAGGAGTTGATCGTCGCTTTTTGGAATCTTATAGCTTACAAGTAATCGTGTTGCGAGCTTTTTAGGTGATTACGTACAGATTTCGAAGTTTTTTATTCGTTTTCTCTGTTGGAATAGGTTCTATTCTACTGTTTTTAGATGCCATTGTCTGATTTCGAGATTTTCTCTGTTTTTTTGTTATAGTGATCTGTTATTGTTTAGTTAATATTGTTCGTTATATAGTTATGTCCTTGTTTTCTGATGTTATATTCTAATTTGGTAGTGCTTTAGTTTTGTCTTGAATGTGTAGATTACGAGTTTTTAGGTCAGTTAGAGTATTGTATTTCGAAACAAATATTAGGACCGGTGTTACATAGAAATATCAGGACAGAATGTGAATAGCTCTATGTAGATATACACAATTCGCAAGATATGATGCGAATAGCTCTATGTAGATATACACAATTCGCAAGATAGGATGCGAATTGTTTGATGGTGCAGTAAATAATTTGGACAGTTTTTGTGACTAATAACAAATATCAGGACTTTTTTACCTACAAATATCAGGACAAGATGCGAATAGCTCGTTGTAGGTATACACAATTCGCATCCTAAGGTGCGAATTGTTTGATGCAGTAGTAAATATTTCATTGATGCACCTAGTTTTTGTGACTAATAACAAATAACTTGTATTGTCCAGGTTAAGAGGAAAAAACAACTTGCTACTGCTGGTTGGGCTGATGCTATTACAGGAGTGGGTCAAGCTTTTGAAGAAGGTGCTGCCGGTCTGAGGGTATCCTTGTGCAAGTTTGCGTTAGAGCATGGTTTTTCTTTCAAATACCTGCACAACACAACAAATAAGATCACTGCTTATTGTGAAAATAAGCTCACAATCGGGTGCAAATGGAGGGTTTATGCATCTATTGACTCAAGCACCGGTCTTATGACGATCAAGAAGCATGTTCCGTACGATACTTGCAGTCCTGTTTTCTCCCAGAAGCATAAGCATAAGCGGCACAGGCATTTGACATCAGATTTGATTGCAGAGGAAATTCAGGATTCTCTCCGGATGTGCCATTCGTTGACAGCCAAAACCATACAATCGACTGTCAAACAAGATTACGGTCTTGACATATCTTATCGTTTGTCATGGACTGCTTTCGAGAAGGCTAGGAGGGGAGTTTTTGGAGATAGTTCAAGTTCTTTTAGTTTACTAAGCGGATACTTCAAATGCTTGAAGAGCCGGGATATTACTTCAGACTGCCAGTTGGAGGTGTCAGCTGGAAACCGATTCAAGCGCTGTTTTGTAGCATTCGGTTCATCCCTTAGTGGTTTCCATTCATGCCGTCCAATGTTGTTTATCGATGGAACCCACTTATATGGAAAGTACAAGGGTACATTTCTCACTGCTGTAGCAAAGGACGAAAACAACGGTTAGTTACATTTATCTAGTTAATGAACGATGTTTTGTGTGAAAATGATAATGCAATTCGCAGCAGGTGATGCGAATTAAGCAATGTTGTGTGATCCTCACATTTCGCATTTGAGGCTGCGAATTAGGTATTATGCTGAGTAAACTGTACTTACATCGCAGCTTGAGTTAGGTATTATTTAAAGTTGTCACAAGCTGCGAATGCACATGACAAGCTGCGAACTGTTTTCCATGAGCAATTAAAATGTTACACATATTTCGCATGACAAGCTGCGAATTGTCCATGACAGCATGCGAATTGTTTACAATTTTTAAACGTTTGCATATTGTTGTAGTGTTCATTTGATCTGCCTTTTTCCAGGACTATTCCATGTTGCTGTTGGTGTAGTTAGCATTGAAGATTAGGACAATTGGATGTGGTTTTTGGGGTGTTTGAAACCACATTTGCTGGATCGCCAAATCACATTTATTTCAGACCGTCATTCTGGTATTGTTAATGCTGTTTCTGTCTTGTATCCAAACTGCTATCATGCGTACTGTTATATCCATCTCATGCAGAATTTGGAAGCCAAACTGGAACATACTAACAGGGAGTATAAAAAAAAGATGTTGAGTTTCTTCCACCGTCTTGCTTATGCTCCCAGTCAAGAGATTTTTAAAGATATACTAACAGGTTTTCTATGTGAAGGTGGTGAGAGAATGAGTGATTTTCTTGCAAATTTACCCCTTGAAAAGTATGCGCAGGCTTACGTAAAAGGGAAGCGATACGGCTCTATGGCTTCTACCGCAGCTGAATCGTTTAACAATCAGATTAAAAAATATTGCGGCTTACCAACTGTTGAGTTTATTGATTGGATTAGAGTCTTGCTTATGACTCAAGTTTCACGGAGATACGAAGAAGGTCTCAGCTGAAGTACTAATTTGGTTCCCGAGTACGAGAAGAGGCTAAAGCAGAATGTTGACATGTGCCGAAGTTGGGTAGTACGTAAGTCCTCTTCCGCCATGTTCGAAGTCTTTTCGAATCCTGTGGCTGTTGTTAATCTGTTGGATTTCAAATGTTCATGCGGATCATGGCAACAAGAGTGTTTTCCACGTGCTCATGCTCTAGCGGCATTACAATACACCGACTAAGATCCATTGACTGTAATAGAACCCTTCTTTACGGTTAAGAATTACAGGGAAAGTTATTCTTTCAGCATACCAGCTATAACTGATTTTGGCGAAGGGTCCAGCGCTAACGATCCTTCTTTTGTTGAAGTTCTGCCTCCGAACGTTAAGAGACGCTCCAGAAGGCCTAAGAAAAAGCGAATCCCTTCTAGAGGAGAAATCCCAACCAAGAAGTTAAGGTGTGGCCGATGTTCGAAATCAGGCCATAACCGGAGGACTTGTGATGTTCCAGTTTAAGGACAATTCTGGTTGGCCATATCACATTTATTTTTTTAGCATAGTTATTGTTCTGTACAGCAAACTAAACATTTGTACATTCCTGTGTTTTTGTATTTGCTACTATTGGAGTTGTAAGCATTTCGCATCCTCTGCTGCGAATTATGTACAATATGTTGGTGTATTATTACAAACATCTATCAGGATTACATGCGAATTATGTACAATTATGTGAAATTTTAACAGGATGCGAATCGTTGGTAAAATCATATCAAACATTTATCATATCTTACGTTTCGCATGATAGGATGCGAATTATGGCCAGAATTGTGATGCGAATGAAGATCAATTAGAAGTCCTGATATTTGTCATATGATAAGCTGCGAATTGTAATTTAATAAAAATACCAGGATATTCAGTAAGGTTGAAAATAAGTAATATAGCAGGTTAACATGCGAATGATGTACAAAATGTATTTGGATGCGAATCCTTTATATCATTGAAACTCTGTAAACAAGTTGGATTACAAAAAGGAGGATTACAATATTTCTAGAAACTAACAACTGTTTACACATATCACTACAAGCTACTGGTGCTAGTTAGTTGCATTTCAAAAAAACAAAAAACAAAAACCAACTCTAGCAGTTGGTAGAGGATTCATCACCAACTGTTTCATCTTTCTCCTCTTTGTGCCGATCATCTTTGTCTTTCTCCTCTTTGTCTTCGACTTTCTCTTTCTCTTCCACTTTCTCTTCAGCTTCAATATCTACGTCCATCATGCTTAAAAAATTTGTCCTTGATGGACCAGCTTCGTCTTCCCTCTTCCTTTTGTTGTTTCGAACCTCTGGCTGAGGTGCAGCAGGAAGCATTAGAACCTGTTCTGGCTGAGGTTCAGCAGCAACCTGTGGAGCAACTTCCACTGGTTGAGAGTCAGCAGAGTAGTAGTCATCATACATGTCTAGTTCGAAGACAGAGACTGGGCTGGGGGGTCGTACTGCTGGCATGATCAACTCATCACTCTAGTTAACGGTTAAGGATGACCAGGAGTCACCCAGAGAACCGAGTGAACCAGAGTTTGATGAGGTGGTTGTTGTGGTGGTGGAAGACATGACTGTCTGAATTCGAAGAGAAGAAGAGGTGTTTTTAAAAAAATATAGAGTTTGGTGTAAAGTTAGCCTTTGGTTACTACTAGAGGTATTTATAGGGAAAGGAGGTAATCATTACATAGCCTCTATGTCCAATCAGCATTTAATGAATTATGTACTTGATTAGATTGTTTTTTGTGTGCTCAATGTAGAAAACGTTTACTAAGGCATAAGCCACAGCCTGTTCGTATCCTTGTACTTTGTATTTTTAATATTTTATTTATGCACCAGGCTGCGAACTAGTTTTAAGCTGGTGTACCAGGCTGCGAACTGTGTGTGTAGTGATAACCATCTATCAGGTTAGGCTGCGAACTATTTGATATAAGTTAGGATGCGAACTGTTCATACAGGTTAGGTTGCGAACTGTTCATACATACCAGAGTAAACTACCAGGATCATAATCAACCATTATATATCAGGTTATGATGCGAACTATAAGATAAGAAATATTCAAATTTCTGAAAATGTAATTTGTTTATGTATGCACAACAAAACTAAAAATTACAACAGATGTATTTACAAGCAACAAATGTATTTACAAGCAATACACGAATCAGCCATGGTGTGGATAATAATTGCCTGAGGGTAGGCTGGTAATTTCAAGTGGAGTTTTAGGGTGGTGTGTGGGTGTTTAACGATGGGAGTAGAGAGTAGAGAGAAGATTAAGCAGCTTGGTAGCAGTTAATTTTCATTACCCATAGTTAATGCGGGTGGTTAGGTATTTATAGTATAATGTTTGGGCCCTTATGGGCTTTCGGGTTATGTTCAATGGACCCGGGTCATGTTCAAAGACCCATGAGCTCTAAGTAGGAGAGAAAGTAGCTTAGTCAAAAAGTGTTTAGGTTTTTTAGTACTTTTGTCATAGTTCGAACAGCCTTAAGTTCACAGTGTTCACAGAATCCTGTCCGGTCCAAGTGTCATGTTCGATCCCTGTCCATGTAACCTGTCCGGTATCCGGAGAGACTAGACCGATTTGACCTTGTTCACAGATTAAGCTTTCACGAATTCGAAATGGTTCTTGTCAGAGTTAGTGGGACACGTGTTGCTCTCTGATTGGTCACTCCAGCCGTTTTTTCACCTTGAATTTCGCACCACCTTCTTCAACAAGTTACCTCTTTAATTACAAGTAGTGACATCAGCGCCGTCTTTTAATCATTGCCAAACTTTTCGAATTCTCCTAGGAATCAACTCTTTTTTTTCAAATTTACTATAAATTCAAACTCATTTTCCACTGTTTTACCATCTCTTTCACATTCACTCTGCAAATTTACTCAGAGCTTTCTCTCTCTAAAGCAAAGGTTTTCTAGGTAGTTTATGTTTACAGCAAGAACAGCACTGATCAAAGGTGGGTGTCTCAATCTTTCGGAGTTGGAAAGAGCACTAAAAGTTGAGAAGGAGAGACGAATAGCAGCAGGGTTACCTTCATCACCCGTTGATAAACCAGTCGCCTCTGTTACTAAGTCAGATCGAGGCTCATCTTCCTCCAAAGGTACTAAGCCTAAAAAACTCTTTCAATCCACCCTTTCGCCCATAGTCTCTGGTTCCTCAGTTCAGGAGTCAGTACCTGCTGTTGAGCCAGGAGTCACAGTTACAAGCGTTAGGAAAACTTCGCCTTTTATTGCAATGGGGTCTGACACAGAGCACTCTCCAGAGAAGCTGGTGGTTAAAAGGTCAAGCCGGCTAGTCAAAGCGCTAGCTTCCAAGAATACTCCCTCCAAATCGGGGGTAAAAAACAGTGGCTCAGGGTCTGGATCGCCCATAAGTGCTCCCCGGGAAATGCCATCTGGTCCGGATGCTAGCAGTCCGGTACCTCCAAGAGAGACTTCTGCCTCTGAGCCCCAGCCTGAGATAAGAAGTCAAAGAACACAGAAGGCCAGCAGTCTGGTAGCCAGGCTGAGCCAAGATTTAACCCTCCCCGGACCACTACCACAGACATTCCCCCAACAATTATGGAGGAAAGAATGGAGGACTCTGCTGAAGAGGTCCCTTTTGAGTCTGAGTCCTCCGGCCAGACTGAAAATGCTGCTGTTGCTGCCAAAAAAGGCAAGGAAAAACTGTACTTGAGGCATTCGGACCTGCCGGAGTGCCTCGAAGAGAAGATGGGGCCGTGTTTCCACAGAGTTGAGCTCAAATATCTCTTGGCCTTACAAAAGACCAAGTATGCATTCATCCATACTTCTGACCTGGGTCGAATGCGCACAAAATGGGGGATCCCAGAAAATGTTAAGATAAGGATCCCCATAGATCCGGAGACCCCTATGGATTGCAAGAGGAATTTAATAGTCTTCTTTACAGAGCTATTTAATTGGGGACTCAGGTTCCCACTGGACCCGGAGATCGTTCGATACTTCTACCTGGTGAAGCTCTGCCCGAGCCAGCTGAGCCCCAATGGCTGGTATACTCTGATGTCATGTATTATGGCATCTAGGCTGTCCGGGATCCCTCTCCCTATGGAAGAGTTCGCAGCGGTGGCCAACCTTTGCAAGCATCACCAATTTCCCTTCTACCATTTCAATATGGGGAACGATCTCAAGGCTGTCGATGATCTCTTGGAGTCAGAGAGCAAATGGAGGAGCCAATTCTTGTTTGTCAGTGGCGCTTGGGAAAACGGCAAGAAGATCAAGGCCGGAGAGAACCCAAGCCTCCTCAGGAGTAGGTGGAGGAGTGACCGTAAGTTTCTTACTTTAACTCTTTGTCCATTTCTTCCTTCTTTAAGTTGGTTTAAATTAACTGATCTTTCTTTCGTTTTAATAGAACTGCCAAAGGAGTTCGGGGATTATTTGAAGGTCGGACAGGTTACCTGTGGCAAAATCAATGCTTGGGCCGCAGAGAACTGGGAGAATCGATTCCACAAAGCCTTCACCCCTGGAAATCTAGCAAGGTCTCACCTGTGGAACACCACAGGCCGGAGAGACCTATCTTGGGAGGAGCTCACCACCCAGCCTCCTGAAGACATTGTGCTTAGAAGGTCCCACGAACTAGACGGGACACTCTATCTGCATGCCCGGGCCAAAGCCCCAAGCAAAATGAAGGGCAAGAAGAGAGGCAAAAAGGGGGCAAGTGATGTTGAGAAGGATGCTCCAACAGACCCGGAGGGGACGGCCCAGGTTCAAATTGATGCAGCCCTCTTGCAAGTGGTGGAGCAAGAGACTGAAAGGCAAGAAGTAGACCTCCCAAAACCTCCAAGGGCTCCCAAGAGGACTCGCAAGCAAGTAGGTGAAGGCGCTCACCGGGAAGCCAAGAAGAAAAAGACTTCCCAAGGAGATGAGCTCGCTCTCCGGGATTCGGAGCCCTCTTTCCCCACTGACCCCTCTGACCCAACGCAGGCCGAAGAGATCCCAAGGGACTTTCATACCGATGAGGTAGAGGGGGGAGATCTCAACCTCGATGGAGTGGACATCACTGGTCTAGTTGGGCTTGGTGAATACTTCCTTGGCCTCCCCAGAGATGAATTCGTAGGGCCCTACATTCCTCCAAGCAGCTCCAATACGGTCAACTTCAATGGTAAGACTTTCATTGTTTCTAGTGAAAAGGACACCATAGCCCATTCCTTGCTTAGAAATGTGCAGCCAGTTCTTACACTGGAGAGACAAGTCCGGAGTCAAGCAGACACCATCAAAGACCTCAAGTCTGAGAAGGAAAAGCTGTCTGAAGACCTCCGCACTGCTACTACCAATGTTGATTTGCTTAAGGAAGCAAATAAGGAGCTGAAGAGGAATCAAGATGAAAGCAACACAAAAGTTGCCACCCTAGAAGAAACCATAAAAGATCTTCGGGAGAAGCTGTCCGGTATGGAGAAAGACCTTAGTGCCTCAAAGGGAGAGACCACTGCCAAGGAGAAGATTATCACCAACCTGACCACTGACAAGATCGCTCTTGAGAATGCAGTGACCAGGGCTGCTGAGGACAAAAATGCTTTGTTAAGCGATCAAGAGGCTACAATCAACGCCAAGATCAATGCCTATGCCAGGGAGATGATTAAAAGCGAAGAGTTATTGATTCAAAGGGTGAAGTCTGATATGGTTCTCCTTTTTCATGAAAAATTTCCGAAGAGGACCCTGGGGGACTTATGGCTCTATGTAGATGATGATGATCTCCCATATTATACAATGGTCGAAGAGGAGGGAATTTCCAGTGGGTCTTCATCTGATGACGAAGAGAGGACCGGAGAGAGCCCAGGCGAAGAGGAGAATGATCCCAAAGGCAAGAAGGTAGTCGAAGGGGGGAGCCACTCTAAGGGTAAGAAAGCAGATGAAGGGGAGCCATCTTCAAAGGCTCAATCTTAATTTAAGGTTTACTTGGTTTATCTTTTATTCAAACTAAAGTCCTTGGAAGGCCAAGGCACTCTTTTTGTAGTGGTGTCCGGTATGTGTTCGAACAGATTTTTTGTGCTGTGTCCTGACTTATTCGAAAGTCCTTGGAAGGCCAAGGCAATTTTAAGTTGTTCAATGAATACTTCTGTTTTACACAACCATTATCTTCTTTCATTGTTTGTTTTAGTTTAGATAGCTAGACGTTATTGCATTGTGAGAGTGTTTAAATTCTCTGGCTAGAGTTTAAATAGCCCTTAGATCTTTCAGTCCGGGTAGTATGACAAGAGATAGAACTTTGAAAATACTTAGAAAATTTTAAAGAAGCCATCGAATTTTATTCAACCATCCAGACACCTCACTAAAACCTCCCCGTGCCACCAGGGAGGAAAGAGTATGCCCCTAAATATTTACATGGAAGTTCAAACAAGTAAATATTTACACAAGTGTTATTCCAAGTACATCCGAAGATGCTCAATATTCCAAGGGTGAGTTAGAACCCTGCCATCTTTGTCTTCCAACCAATAAGTTCCAGGCTTGATTCTTTCAACCACAACATACGGACCCTCCCAGGTCGGGGCCAGCTTTCCGAAGAGCTTTTCTTTGATGTGTAAGAAGACCTTTCTTAATACTTTGTCCCCTGGTTGAAAATCTTCTTTTAACTTTAGAAGCAAACAGGCTCCTCATCAAGCCCTGATAGTGTGCAACTCTAAGGCGAGCTTTAACCCGTCTTTCTTCTATCAAATCAAGTTGATTTCTGATTGCCATTTCATTAGCGTGTCCGGAGAAGTTGTGAACACGAAAGGAAGGGAGTGTCTTCTCTATGGGAGCTACTACATCTATTCCATAGACCAAGGTGAAGGGTGATTCTTGTGTTGCAGCCCCAGGTGTTGTCCGGTAGGCCCACAAGACTTCTTGTAGATAACTAGGCCACTTCCTAGCAGCCCCTTCCAGATTATTTTTTAAACCGGATAGTATAGTTCTATTAGCCACTTCAACTTGCCCATTAGGTTGTGGGTGGAAAGGTGAAGAAAAACAATGCTGTATACCCCTTGAGGCACAGAAGCAAACTGTGGCCCATTGTCTGTTGTTATCTTCTGTGGGACACCAAATCTGCAACATATGTTGGATATAATGAATTTTATGACAGCTTTTGATGTTGTCCCTGCCAGGGGAGCTGCTTCTACCCACTTTGAGAAGTATTCAATGGCCACAATTATAGTTTTATGCCCTCCGGACGCCACAGGGAGAGGCCTTACTAAGTCCAACCCCATCGAGCAAAAGGGATGAGCTCAGAAATTGACTCCAAAGGAATGGCTGGTACATGAATTTCATTGCTGTACCTCTGGCATGGGTCACACCTTCTTACCAATTCCTTAGCATCTTTCATAATTGATGGCCAATAATATCCGGAGAGTAATACTCTTCTTGTTAAAGCTCTAAACCCACAATGGGCTGATCCCTCACCATCATGCAATTCAGAGAGGACCACTTGTGACTCATCATCCCCCAAACAACGCAGGAGAGGTTTACTATAGGACTTTTTGTACAATACTTCTCTCAATATAATGAAACCACGAGCCTTGTGTTTCAATGTTCTGGCTTGTGATTTACCTGAGGGCACAATACCATCGGACTGATATTGTATGAGAGGAGATCTCCAGTCTTGAGGCTGTTTCACCTGTATTTCAAAAAATTCCTCCTCTTCACCCTTACTAAGTTGAATAGAAGGGCTTTCAAGCACATGGATCCATGGGTAAGACTCCGTATATGCTATTGTTGCCAATGAGTCTGCTAGCTCATTTTCTGCCCGGGGAATGTGTTCGTAGACAACAACTTTAAATTTTAGTGCTTCATTCTTGAGGAGGAGTAAATACTTCACAAGTTGCTCCTTTCTAGCTTCAGATTGGCCTAAGGCATGGTGGACTAGCAATTGGGAGTCACTTAGCAGCTTGACTCTCTTAGCCCCACAGATGTAGGCTAACTTTAACCCAGCTATAGCTGCTTCGTATTCGGACTCGTTATTAGATGCCCTGAAAGTAAAACAAATAGCCTGGTACATATTGTCTCCATATGGGGAAGTTAAACATATTCCTGCACCACATCCCATAGTGCTAGATCCACCATCTGTTCGGACGATCCACATTTTCTTGTTTTTTGTATCAACAGCTTGCTCCGAATCCCTATCGGAGTGGAATTCAACCAGGAAATCAGTCACAGCTTGGGCTTTTACTGCTGTCCGGGGAGCAAAGTCTATGTCGAAGTCCCCTAATTCTACTGACCACTTAGTCATTCTGCTCGAAATGTCTGCCTTTTGAAGGACATTCTTTAAAGGAAAAGAGGTCCGGACAATGATAGGATGAGCCTGGAAATAAGACCTCATCTTCCTTGCAGCTATTACCAGAGCTAATGCCAACTTTTCAAGTTTCAAGTAATGTCTCTCAGCATCTATCAAACTCTTGCTGATGTAGTACACTGGGTGGGGATACCTATCGACCTCTCTTACCAGCACAGCAGTGATGGCACAACTTGAAACTGCCAAATACACGAAGAGAGTCTCCCCACCAACTGGTTTGAACAAAGTTTTGGGGGAGGACAGGTGTTTCTTGATTTCATTGAAAGCCTCATCACACTGTGGGGTCCACTCGAAACCCTTTGCACCCTTGAAAGTTTGAAAGAAAGGAGCACACCTGTCCGAAGACCTGGAGATAAATCTGTTTAAAGCTGCTAATCTCCCCGTTAACCGCTGTACTTCTTTGACGTTTCGTGGAGGTTCCATCTGGAAAAGAGCATTCAGCTGGTCCGGATCGGGCTGTATTCCATGCTCACTTATGATATAGCCTAGAAACTTCCCGGACTGCACTCCGAAGATACATTTTTCAGGGTTTAACTTTAAATTTACTTTTACCAAGTTGGCAAAAGTTTCTTGGAGATCGGACAAGTGTAGCTGCTCATCCACACTTTTCACCATCATATCGTCAATGTAAACCTCCATATTTCTTCCAATTTGATCAGCAAATGCCTTGTTGACTAGCCTCTGATAAGTAGCCCCGGCATTTTTCAAACCAAATGGCATCACCTTGTAGCAATGCAGACCCCTGTCAGTGACAAATGTGGTATGCTCTTGATCTTTTGGATCTACTTGAATCTGATTGTACCCAGAGAAGGCATCCATAAAGGAAAGCAGTTTGTTCCCAGAAGTAGAGTCTACTAACTGATCTATCTGGGGGACCGGATACAAGTCTTTTGGGCAAGCTTTATTGAGGTCTGTGAAGTCAATGCACATGCGCCACTTGCCATTCTTCTTTTTCACCAGGACAGGATTGGCAGTCCACAAAGGATACTGAGATTCCTTAATGTGCCCCATCTTTGTGAGTCTGTCAACCTCTTGTACAATGACATCAGCCTTTTCTTTGGAAAAAGCTCTTCTTTTTTGAACCACTGGTGCTACATCTCTCCGGACAGATAGGTGATGGGATATCACAGCTGATGGAACTCCAGTAACATCAGCATTGCACCAAGCAAAAACGTGCTGATGGTCTTTCAAAAATTTCAACATTTCTTTTTTCAACATTGGTGGCATCTTGGACCCTATCTTGACACTCTTGCCTTCTTCCAAACAGTGCGTTTCAACCTCTTCAATTGGAATCAACACTCCAGGGGTCTCTCTGGGGTCATCAATTTCACCCTAACCCCCAGAAAGGCCTTCAAACTGCTATTGATCATTTATACGGACTGCCCCCAGCGTTCGAGGAGCCAAGGCAGTGGCATAGCATTCTCTTGCAATCTTTTGGCTGCTCCGGACAACCTCAACCTGTCCCTGAACAGCATAATTTAAGCACTGGTGGACTGTTGAAGCCACTGCATGCATCCTAGAGAGCCAAGACCTCCCTAGAATAGCATTATAGCAAGTGGGACAATCCACCACAATAAAGAGTAATCTAACCATTTTCTTAAAAGGACCCCTGCCCAATAACACCTCTTCTTCGAATTCTCCGATCACATCGGCTGAGCTGCCAGTGAAGCCCACGATTGACCTGTCCGACTTTTGAATTACAGCTGGATTTCTCATTTTCTTATAAGTGGTTAAGAAAAGGATATTGGCTGAGCTTCCAGTATCCACCAGGATTCGCCTTATTTCATTGCCCCCTATAGACGCTCCTATGACAACAGCATCCTCTTGAGGGCCAGCAATGTCTCTCAAATCATCCTCATCAAAGACAATGAAGGGGAATGAGTTCGGAGACTGATAAGATGTCATTCTTCCTTCTAGATGGGAGGCTAAATTATGAACATGCCTCTTTCTTGAAGAAGCAGTAGGAGCCGTCATAGTGTCCCCTCCGAAAATTGTAAGCGACTCAAAAAACTTAGTGAGCCCGGAGACCGATCTAAAACACTCCTCAATAGCACCCACTCTGTTTCGGGTTGGATCAGGATCCAAGTATTCAGATTCCACATCAAACCTTTCAACTATAACCATGTCCCCCTCTGGTGCAGCATTACTTAGACCAACCCGGTGAGTGTTATCAGGCTTGTTGCCTCCTCTTCTCTTAACGTATGCTCCAAACTTTCCTCTTTCAATCAGGTTTTGAACTTCTTGTTTCAATGCTATGCAATCATCAGTGGTATGGCCAATATCATTGTGATATTGGCAAAAGGAGTTGTTACGATGCTCTCTAGGAGACTGCAAAGTTGCTGGTCTCCGGTAATGTACCTCATCTTTTGTTTTATCAAAGATAGTGGCCACACTTTCTTTTAACTCTGCGAACCACTCCGGTTGGACCCATGGCCCTCTCTTGTTTCTGGATTGTTGACTTTGAGCAGGAGCAGCTGGCTGAGACTGAGCTTTTGCCCTACCATGCCCCTGTCTGGTTTCTCTTGCTTTGTTCCCGGACTGGTTTTGATTTGGAGTTGGTGCCACTGGGGTGGACCTCACCTGTCTGTGCACCCTGGTTTTCTTTGTTTCATCAACGTTTATTTGTTTGCCAACTTGATTTAGCAATCCTCCCCAGGTCATGGCCTTCTTTCTGGTCACCGAATCAGCCAGATTGCCTTGGTTCAAACCTTGCCTTAGGGATGCTATTGCCACCTGTTCGAAGCAATCAGCCAACCCATTCTTTGTGTTCAGAAAATGGCTTATGTACTCTTTCAAGGACTCATTTGGCTCATGGGCACAATGGATTATTGTGTCTCCATTGCCCTTCAGCTCCTTACTCCCTACGAACTGCCTTCGAAAGGCCACCCAAAACGTATCGAAATCTTTAATACAACTATGAGGCAGGCTGTTGTACCATTTCAGAGCACTCCCCGTGAATGACTGGGAGAATGCCCTACAAAGTAGTTTATCATCGTCATCAAAGTTCATCATGAAGTTCTTGAATTGCTCCAGATGGTTGTCCGGATCAGTACTGCCATCGTACTTCTCCATTTTAGTGCTGTCAAACCTCTTGGGGAGGTTTCCGGACAGGATTTTAGAAGACAGTGGAGACTGCCTCCAATTCCTTCCATGACTGAACACAGTATCCTCATTAGGAGTTGCAAAGATACCTGGCTTATCGTGGAAAGCAAAGGGATCCATCAGCATCTTTTCCGTATACCTCCGGTGGTGAGATGACCCTTTTCCAATATGCCTTTTCATTCTTCCATGGTGGTCTCTTTTTCTTGAATATTTCTTAACCTGCTTTTGGTTTTTCCTGGTTCGACCCTTATCGCTGCTAGAGGACAAGGATTTTTCATTTCCCTCGCTGTCCGAAGAGCTACTTGAAGATTCTGAACTCGAGTCAGAACTCTCCACAGGCTTGGACCGGTGAGACTTTTTGGAACTAGCATGAGTTTTTTTAGTGCTTACATGTGTTCTTGAAGCCTCGGGCTCTTTGGGGTTGTCGGTGTGATGAGCAACTGATGCTTTGGATTTTTCTTTCACGCCTATCCTGGCCTTTTCAGCCCTTAGAGCTTCTATTTCAAGCTTTAACCTATCGCGCTCTTGGACAGTGTACTCATCGTTCTCTTCCACCACTTCGAGCAAAGCTGGTGGAAGCTCTGGATTGTCTGAATTCATACGGACAGAATTTCTTGGCAGGTTTTGAATGTTTGATTCATGCACCTTTCTGCTCCCACTGTGGTCGCCAATTTGGTGTGGATAATAATTGCCTGAGGGTAAGCTGGTAATTTCAAGTGGAGTTTTAGGGTGGTGTGTAGGTGTTTAACGATGGGAGTAGAGAGTAGAGAGAAGATTAAGCAGCTTGGTAGCAGTTAATTTTCATTACCCATAGTTAATGCAGGTGGTTAGGTATTTATAGTATAATGTTTGGGCCCTTATGGGCTTTCGGGTTATGTTTAATGGACCCGGGTCATGTTCAAAGACCCATGAGCTCTAAGTAGGAGAGCAAGTAACTTAGTCAAAAAGTGTAGGTTTTTTAGTATTTTTGTCATAGTTCGAACAGCCTTAAGTTCACAGTGTTCACAGAATCCTGTCCGGTCCAAGTGTCCTGTTCGATCCCTGTCCATGTAACCTGTCCGGTATCCGAAGAGACCGATTTGCCCTTGTTCGGGGAGCATGCTGAATTCGGACTCATCAAGCCATATGCGATGCGGTCTTTGTCATTTAAAAAATAATAGAACATTTCTGCTCTGAAGGCAGAAACCATATCTGCATCGTATTTTTTTGCACTGATCCATGCTCAATAATATCCCTTGCATATTTGCAGACGAAGACATCACAGTCCACGGTGCCTCGCTTTTGTTGTGGGATGCCTCTTTCCACTTTCACCTACCACCCTGTATTATATTTGGGTAGGAATCCTCTATCCAACAAATATTTGATCTGTGTATAATAATTAGTGTTAGGAATATGCACAAAAACAAAAAACAGTTGGTGACATACAATTCGCATCCTCAGGCTGCGAATTATATGACAATGAATCCAACACAATTCGCACCTTAGGCTGCGAATTGAGTTATGGACAGGCTGCGAATTGAGTTATGGACATGCTGCGAATTGTATCCAACATGGATAGGCTGCAAATTGAGTTATGGATAGGTTGCGAAAAAACAATTGATTTACTCACAATTCGCAGCATGCATACTTAAAATGTGTTCAAGATTTAAGTGTATAGTTTGGAATATTTACTAGTAGTGCAGGTGTCCTTGTGGTGGTGTCTGTGGCATGAAGCTTAGGCAGAAGCGAATTGTAGTTTGAAATTGTCCTGTCGTCGACGTCGATGACGAGCAACGTCCAGTGGTTTACATTGTCCTTCGTCTCGGTGCACACTGGAACCATGATGGTGTTGGCATTTTTGCGCCCCTTCCTAAAAGCCATGTCCACCAAACTTTCAACTTGCCACCCTGCTTTCATTTGATGCTGCATCCAAGCAAGAGTATATTAAAGTGAGAACATTTCTGAGAACTTTGTTCAATTTACCTGAGCTAAACTTACCGCAGTCATGCCAGAAATTAGTATGGCGTCGTGATGCTCTCCTTTAGCTTTAGTGCATGGGACTTTGTAGTCTGTTTTTTCAAGCATCTTTCGAATCCAAGCATTGATAAGCTAACAAAGGAGTTGTAGATTTATGTTAAATATAGAATACATATTTGAAACATTGAAAATAGAATTGGTTGACAATTGGATACCTTTACGTCCAGCTCCAGTTCTAAAGGTAGTGCCATGACATCACTCGCTTGCACCCTGATTCCGTATGTAAACTTGGACTCTGGTAACTGCCATACCACTGGATCAGGGGTGTCGCTCTCGTAGGCTTTAACCAACTGTATTTTGTGGTATTTTGTCACATCGATACGGTCAGTTACTTTTGTTTTCTTTGGCCAGTCGTTGTATTCTACTACTGGCGGTTCCCGTATTGTTATTACGAACTCTTCTTCTTTCTCTGCCACTTGAGGCTGCGTTTGTGTCAGTAGCGCAAAACTTGGCTCCTCTATCTCTTTACTGGGCTCGAGCTTAGTAAATAACAAAAATCAAAAGTAGAAGGGCGTCAGTGATTATAAGTGCAACGAGTTCAAACAGTTCGCATCTTAGGCTGCGAAATGTAAGGTTCCAGTAAAATAAATTTATTAGTATCTATCAGGGTAGGGTGCGAACTGTTCGAGGTTCCACTGAACAGTTCGCATCCTACCCTGATATTGGTTTGTAATACCCCAATCAGCATTAGACACAAATCTTATGTTATGATGCGAAATCATTATAAGTAGGCTTTACTGCACGGTCAGCGAAAACCACTGCCGTTGACTTGTTCGGCATAGGATCTGGATCGTGTCGGCAGAAATCATTAAAGTCATCCTCCGACATGTTCTCCAAAGACCGTTGTATTATAGAATCATAATATACATTATCAATTTCATTTAAAAATGTCTGTGAAACTTGAGTGTAAATACCATCAACAAAAGCATCGGGTAAACCTACTGTGTTATCGTGGGACTCTGGAGCTGGCAGTTGATTTGTTACCGGGCCTACAGTTTGACATTGGCTTAGCAATTCTGACTTTGCTGACAGCACCGTTGGTCTTTGAGGTTCCACCGAAGAAGTGGTTTTGTCTTCTAAGGATGGTCCTTCCTGGCTGAGTAGTTCTGTCTTCTCACCGGGATGGACAGGTTCTGACTCTTGAGGTGTTATCTCTTGAGTTAGCCTTTCTCTCTTCGCCAAGGTTATCTGTTGCTGTTGTTGTTGTTCTTGTTGTCCTTGTTGCTTTTGTTGTTGTTGTTCTTGTTGCCGGTCTTCGTGTTGAGCCTGTGGCTGCTGGGGTTGTTGCTGGTGGCGTTCTTCTTGTTGTTGTTGCTGGGGGTGTTCTTCTTGTTGTTGATGTCTGTGTTCTTCTTGGTCTTGTTGTTGTTGGTTGTGTTCTTCTTGGTCTTGCTGTTGGGTTTGTTTTTGTTGTTGTTCTTCTTGTTGCTGTTGCTGGGGGTGTTCTTCTTCTTGTTGCTGTTTTTCTTGTTGTTGCTGTTGTTCTTGTTGTTGTTGTTGTTGTTGCTGGGGGTGTTCTTCTTGTTGTTGCTGTTGTTCTTGTTGTTGTTGTTGTTGTTGTTGTTGCTGGTCTTGCTGTTTCTGCTGGTGTTGTTGTTGTCTTTCTGTCTCCTATTTCCTACAAAATTAAAAAAAAACAAAAGGGTAGAAGGGTTAAGCATAAGTTAATCCTTGGTGAGAACGATTCGCATCCTGACCTAATATCTATGTTATACATTCCTAACAATTCGCAGCTCAGCATGCGAATTGTGTAATAACCAACCCACCAGTTTATTACATAATTCGCAGCTTAAGCTGCGAAAAGTTTGGACAGGACTACACAAGAGTCTTGATATTTGTTTGATAGCATCATATCATCTACTTACATTATCTACCTCCTCTGTATGTGTCTCCATGATGGGTGAATTGTGGGCATCATTATCCCTTTCTTCCGGCAGTACTCCATCAGCATGGTGCTGATCAGCATTAGACACGGATGCTTGCTGATCAGTGGATTTTTGTCCCTCTGGAAGTGCTGCTGATACCTGCTTTATTGGGCTTTCAATACGGCAAATTGGCTGAGAGATATCATTGTGGAGTTGTTGTGCTTCAAGTTCCGCTATCTTGCGTTTCAATTCTTTCAGCTGCAAAAATGATAGCAAACTTTTTATAAACATATTAAGTGCTGATTCTAGTGATTATTTAAGGTTCAAGTCATACTTACTTCTCTGGCCTGTTTTTCTATTTTTCGCTCGTACTTGTTCTTGTCGGCGTATGTCTTCAAACGCTTTGATTGAGCAGCAATATCGGGATTAGGTTCTCTGCGTTTGAATAAATAATCACCGATTATTTCACTCATACTGGTTGTGTCGGTGTCGGAGGGCTCTTGCCTGGATTTGCCTTTCGGTTGTGGTGGAATCGTTTTCTTGGGGAGTCTTGGTGGTGGAATCGATGGCTCGGGTGGTGTTGGTTGTTCGATGGGAGACATCACCTTATTCATTACATTCTGTGATGCTCGTCTCCTTTGTTTTGGTTTTGATGCTGTGCTTTTCGTCCTCTTCCTAGGTCTTTCTTCCGGTGAAGTAGATACCGTTGCTTCTGCATCTTCATTATCTTCTTGTGGTCCGAAAGCTTCAATTTCAGCCTCGGTAAGCTGTAATGGACCTTCTAATACCTACCAACAGATGCACATGTAAGTAAATTAATTGTTTCGAAAGTATGAGGGTGTAGACAAACAAATTGTTTTTTTATAAATAGTTCGCATCACATGATGCAAAATGTGTGATTTTAAATCACATTTTGCATGCTGACCTGCGAAATGCGTATGGGACAATATGCTGCGAACTTTATGTAAAACATATGATGCGAACTAAATGTAAACCATATGATGCGAACTAAGTGTGAACCATATGATGCGAACTAAGTGTGAACCATATGATGGGAACTGTGTTGAAAAAGAAGCTGCGAAGTAAAATTCATATCAGGCTGTGAAATGATTGAAACATTTTTCTAACCAAAATGCATGATATGCTGCGAACTGTATGCACCCCCAGTTCAATACATATATAAAGCTTATACCTGGTCATTATCCAGGTAGGGTGTTCTAATAAGATATGTCATGGTTGATGCTTGGCACTCTAACCCCAACCATTTGAAAAACATTGGTATCGAGGTTGGCTTCGCTACCTCGTGGCCGATTGTTATGTGCTCCATGATGAAGGGCTGCATGGGGACAAGTTTTATCAACACGATGCGATGTACATAACTAATTTTTATATTGAATAGATCAATCTTACAACTACAAGGGCGACGCAGCCGACGACTTTATCAGCTCTTTCTACTGCTAAGCAACTCCTGATAGACTGTCGAAGCTTGAACAGTATTGATCCAGCCCAGTCATAATTGTTTATTCTGTTGAGGTCTTCAACGTAATAAACCGTGCTCCAGCCCAGGATATCTCCAAATACGGAGTAGAATAGCGTGGAGCATAAAAACAGTATCAACAGCCTCGCCACGTCTTCCAATTCATGCTCCCCTCCTTCGTTTATGGCCTTCTCTATACCCTCCTGTAAAACCAATGACAATATGCTATGTTAGAAATGTACAGAATCTCGCTCTATAAAGATGAAGTCCATTTTAGACGTACCTTTATAATGGCATTTGTTATTGTTTTGGTATTACTAGCTGCTACTTTCCTGCCAGTTTTACCCATGAAGTATTTCTTCATCATCCTTGATTCGTCCTCCTCACCGGGTGCATACTTGTTGTGAAAAGCTCCGGTTTTTGTTAACTCCATTTTCTCGGTGCCATGCCTCAACCCGAATATGATCTTGATATCGTTTTCAGTTAGCTTTATATACTTGTTGCCAATCCTAAAGGCGTCTCTTTCCAGAGAGAATTTCTCGATGATATACTGAATGATTTGGTAGAATTGTTTCCTTGGCAGCTCTTCCTCATTACGGATTTCGAACGCCGTTTTCAGAAGCGTGTAGAATGGTGTGTTTCTTGCAGCTTCAATGCGGGCCCTTGTAATACGCATTTCTTTGAGTAGCTTCAGAAGGCTCACCAACCCTGATCTGTAGTAGCTAGGTTTTGTTGTCATACTTTCTGCACAAACACAAATCAGTTGGAATGTCAGAAAATAGTTCGCATCACAAGCTGCGAATTGTATACATATAAATATTGTTTTAGCAGACAATTCGCAGCTTGAGCTGCGAATTGTTTGTAAATAAGTATAAACATACAATCGAGCTGCGAATTGCTTGCATAGTGGGTGATCAGGATGCGAACTGTCACACTTTTTACATGCACGTTGCAGGGATCTGGGAATTATGCAACAAACACCAAAATCAACAATGAACTACCTAATGCAGATCTAACATACATAATATTTCTCAGGAGAGTATTAGTATTACATGCAACTAAAATTCTACCCTGGCTTCGACTATAAACCCATAAACTGAGCAACTATCGTCAGTAGATACTTCATTCTAGTATAAAAAGCAACGCCTATCGTGAATTAAGAGAAAAAAGTAGTTCAAATTGGTAAAAAACGCAAAAAAAGTACGCTTTCCACGATAATGCATACCTGTTAAATTTCACCGGCCGGAGAACGAGATTGAAGCTTTCAGAGACGACTTCACGACAACTTTGTCGAACGAGATTGAAGGTGTGTAGTCTGAGTGAGTAAAAGACACTGACCGGTGCGATAGTGTCGAAGGTGCGAACGGTGAGAAGCTGTAGGGTTTTTGGGTTTGAGAGAGAGAGTATCACGAAGTCGAACAGTTTGTTTTCTGGTGGTTTCTAAAATTAGAATTTTGCGTTTGTTTAGGGTGATAGGAAGGTCGAAAAAGTGGGTTGGAATTGAAAAATGGGTATATATAATGGAAGAGTATTTTTGTCAAATTTATTAGTCTGGGTATTAAGTAACACTATGTTAAAAGCGGGTACCGCCGGGTAATAAGATAGTTGAGTGGGTATTTTCAGGTACTTTTCCCATAATAATATTTATATATATATATATAATACACATATAAAATAATATAATATATTTTAAAATAAATATAAAATATATATAAAAAAGTATTAAAATTAATATCCACGGATCACACTGATCGATTGACATGAACGGACGAATTCAGATTTGAAAATATTAAATCCAAAACGGGTCAAACGAGAATCGGACTCATGTGTCCAAAAAAAAAGCGGACCAGACTGCGAACAGTCTATTGCCATCCCCTAGCTCTATTGGTTCAGAATACATAAATGACTATTTTAAAGACTTTTACTCATAAAAATAAATATTAAGTGAAGCAAATCACTGAAAAGTCCGATAATTAGAACAAATTTTCTCTTATCAATACCCCTCAAATTTTCTCTTATCAATACATATAATATCCGGATAATAGTTATAAAAATAGAGTTATAACTACATGTTTCAATATCTAAGTAAACAAATAATATATTTGTATTTTAAATTAGACGATACATTTATTGTTTATATTTATATTCTATACCTGTAATGAATAATAGACCTAATGGGTATTTGAGTTCAAGAGGTAAAACCTATCAAATTTTATACCATAATAATATTGCATTCTTTTTTGCTTTACTCTCCTTTTTCTATTGAAACGCTTTAAGTAATCTGTTATGAATATATATATCCACACATAGAATAAAAGAAATTAATTAATATAAATATATTTATTCACACATTACTAACGTATGTATTAATATATATATATATTAATAACAGTTACTTAGTTATTAATTTAAATTTGCATTTATCAAGTTAACAAAAATATATTTAATAAATTCATATAACTAATTTAAATTTACTTATTAAGTTAATAACTATATATTTAATGAATTCATAAAAATATTAAATTTAATAACAAATATTATTAATAAGTTTTTTTTTAATTAATGACACATTCTTATGTATTAATATTTGAATTTTTATTAAATATAATATAAGACTTTCTATCAATATTTGAATGCCAATAAATATTATAAAAAAAGTCAACGCTCAACCGAGACCCTTTTGTTTATAATGAGACTCGTTATAATGAGATTTTTTTCTATAAAAAAAATCCCAAATTTTACTAAAATACCTTTAATATATAAACCATTTTTCAGCTCTTCTCTCTGTTTGCAAAATACCAATCATATATAACTAGCCAAGAAAAATTCACAAAAGGCAAAAAAAATCAATTAAAACACAATTAGATTTTAATTATTAAAATCCAATCAAACAAACAAATTATTTCGATTTAAATTCTTAATTCTCTCTAACTTTTTCACAGAGGATATAAATAAAAATTATACAGCTTTCGTACACGGGGTTATCTAGTACATGAATATGATTCAAATTTTCAACCAACAATTACAAAACTCCAGTTCTTTATCGGGCATGGCTGGGTTAGGGTGAGTTCACTGCCTCCTTGACAAAAGTTACTTCTCCAGTTCCAGAGGAGGGGAATAAAAGATGTTTCTCTTGATCAATCTCGTTGATTTCGGCCGAGCTCCTTGGAGTTGTTGCCGTGAGGGATCCAGTTTCATCTTTTGTATAGTCGTGGTATTCAGGCAGCTGTTTTATTGTCGTTACTTGAAGACTTTTGGGAAAAAGACAATCGCACAATGAACCTATCCGAGCAAACTGATTTACCCAACCGGAAAGTTCCACAAGTCGATATTAAAACATAATTAAAAAGTAGAGAGAAATTTGGTTGGAGAAGAGGAAGAAAATTGTTAGATTTTGATAGATTAGTTTTAGAGAGAAGTTAGATTTTTGGTTGAAAATTTGGTTTTATATAATGGATAAAATTTTCATTTTACATAAATTTTTTATTTAGGGTCTCATGTTACCAAATGAGGTTTGAATATAACCTTTCCCTAAAAACAATTATCACTTTATTGATATTATTAAATCGTATGTGTTAACATGTTTTATTTTGTTTCTTCACGAGATTTCTTATATGAAAGTTATATCTCTCGATATAGAAGTTTTGTATTTGTGATATAAATATTAATTTACAAGTATCTATATATTAAAAATTATATATTAATTCAAAAATATTTTTAAATTATTAATATATTAATATTGAATTAATATTTTTAAATTATTAATATATTAATATTTGTTTCTATAAAATATTTTATTTTTTAAGTATAAGTCTGATTTTATAATATTACTCATGTTTATTTTTTTCATATATATGTGCATTAATTGGATAATTATGTACTAATTTAAATACCATAACAAATTACATTTTTTATACAAAATCAACTAAAATGAATTATATATTTTATACATATTTATACATTAAAATCAACTAAAGGTTTAGTTTCATTTTCAAAAATATTTGTCTACCCATTGAAAAAGATATTTAAATGCAAAAATTTAAAAGACATTCAAAATATGCATTAAACATTTAGATTTAAATGTACTTAAAGCAAAATATTAAATTGGTAGTTCACATTAGCCCATCAAATAATATTTAAATCCTCTCGTTCAATATATAATTTTCAATTGTGTATTAAATATAAATATTTAGATATAGATTTCTTGAATAAATATTTTATTATTTAAACTATGAATAAATGACGCAATTATATTTAGATTTCGATTTCTTGAATAAATATCTTATTATTTAAACTATGAATAAATGACGCAATTATATTTAGATTTCGATTTCTTGAATAAATATCTTATTATTTAAATTATGAATAAATGACGCAATTACACAATTGTTAATTGAAATCATATTTTTCAACCCCAATTTACATTTTGAGAAAAATCAGGAGTATTGATTGCAAAAGTTTCCAAAAGTATTTGATCAAATTTTCTCCAATTCAATGTTAGTCAACTCTAATCTTCAATATTCTCTAGTAAAACATTCATAACAAATCAAGTCTCCCAACTCCCAACAGTTTCAAACGAAGCCATCAAAGTGGAAATCTGATATGACACTGTCAATGGCTTTGCTTTAGTCATCGTCGATGGCTTTGCTTTATAACTTGAACTTCCAAAAATTCAATATATAATAGAGTTGTCAAGTCATTGGTCACGTGATCTCTAAATTCTCTTCACCTCCATGTTTGAAAAGTCTATAAACCAAAGTAATCTTCATTTTCATGATAGAGAAAAATCTATAAGTTAAATGACCTCCACCTCCATAATCGAAAAGGCTATAGGCCAAGTAATCTCCATCTCTATGCTAAAAACGTATATAGGTTGAGTAATCTCCATCTCCATGACAGAAATGGCTATGAGCCAAGTAATCTCTATATCCATAATCGAAAAGGCTATAAGCCAAAATGATCTCCCTACTATAATATAAAAAAATGTTGTTGGCCAAAAAAATCTCCATTCCATGGTAAAATGGCTGTAAGCCATATGACCTTCATCTCCACAATGGAAAGAGCTACCAACCAAATAATATCCATATTCGTGATAAAAAAAGGCTATAAGCCAAATGACCTTCATCTCCACGATAGAAATGGCTATGAGCAAAGTAATCCACATCTACGTGATCGAAAAGGTTATAAGCCAAATGATCTCCCTCTCCACGAGACAAAGAATATAAACTAAGGTATCTCAGTGTTATACAACAAGTCATCTTCATCTACATCTCATGTTTTGATATGTTTATGTGTTTGTTGCATACTTATCTCCATCCTTACAACACCGTGAACGGGTCACTGACCATGCCTACGGGCTACGCAAGGGACCATATTGTGCCCATAAATAAGTCTAATAAGAAGAACGAGCTAATTGGCCACACCCACTGAGGCTACGCAAGGGGCCATATGAAGCCTAATACCTTGTACATGGTCTAATATGCGAACTACTCCAAGCTCACCAGGTTACGCAATATGCCGAACCGGTCGCTCCCGCCAATTAGTCGAGGGATACTTCTCATTTTCCCGGCTACGCAATGGGTCATATTGACCTCGATCTTGTAAGGAAATTCTATGGCATCATAAAAGTTGAATAAACATATAAATCTTCACTCATATAAATTATAATCATGCATTACATCAATCACTACCAAGCATATTATCGTACAGACACCATTATGTTTCTTACATGCTTACCATCTACGCAAAGTCGCCTATGACCTTCGGTAAATTCTCCATCACAAGTTTCACGAAATCGACAAATATACTCACATAAATCAAGTACATTTGTATATAGTCTTCAATTCATCCTTCACCAAAGACTAGGGGGGCTACGCATCCATATCATCCATATTCAACAAAAAATTGAAGCATGCTAAAGAAACATGTAACATCCTAACATCTTACCAATTGTTAGTTGTATTTTTTTCCTTTGGAAAAATAGATATTTTTATGCTCAAGAGAGGTTTCAGCCGACAAAGGTTTTTAACGAGGCAAGAACAATTAAGTACGAATCAACTTGGAGTCGTCTCCGATAACCGTTCGGCTAGGAAAATCAATATAACCAAGCCTTATGACCAATGGCGCTTATAAATAAAATATAAATGAAGATAGAGCTACGACAACTGAAAAACTAAAAACAAGACAAGCTTTCTCAAATGCAAAGAAAAACAATAAGATTACACTATCCGGATATTATGTTCGACCATTACATAGTCCTTAAGTTTCACTACGCTCTAACTCAAAGACTAGGGGGGACTCCTAATACAGATATAATATCCGGATAATAATTATAATTATGGAGTTAGAACGGCATGTTCGCACGTTTCAATATCCAATAAATAAGTAATATATTTATATTTTAAATTAGAAGTTACATTTAGTATTTATATTTATATTTATATTATGTAACATATATAAATAATAAATGTAACAATGAAACGTCTTGTATAAGTCCTACAAATAGGATTTGAGCTCGAGATGTAAAGCATGCCAAATTTTATACAATAATAACATTATGTTTTTTCCTCTTTTTTCTATTGAAATGGTTTAGGTAATTTGTTAGGAATTTTATCTATAACACTATATTGTTAGAGAGATTGTCGAAGAAGAAATATGATGTATCGGTCCTCCTTACTCTAATGTACTGACGGTTCAAAGGAATCTTACGCATGTTAAGAATAAACCAACTATTATTGATGACAATGAGTCTCATTTTACCATTAAACTAACTAATCTCTCACCATTATTTGGCCTTGGTTGGACTAACCATGCGATATAAAAAGGTTTTTTAAAGAATTTGAAAATTTTGAATTACACAATAAAGTGTCTCATTTGACGGGACGACTGCCTAAAAGCCACATGTCAAACCCTAAGTCGACATTGGGCTTGAATTATCGATGAATAGTAATCCAAAATATTTTCTCCTCTTCTAATTTTATATAGAGAAACGTATAGTGAGAGCCGTTCTCCCCAAAGGCTAATCCGACCACCGTAAAAACAAACCTGATGAGATAAATTACCGCAAGTCTATTTCCAACGATTTAAGATCATGCGTCGAAAGAAACTTAGAGCTTCCAATTTATTTTCTGATCCTATTTTGGCAGATTGCTCCAGTTGTAAACGTCTACTCAGTCCTCGCCCTAGTACCAGGTACATTCTTGCAATATTTTTCATTTAGTAATTTAATGGGTGACATATATTTATATACCATTCGAAGAGAGTGGAGATTATGAAACACCCGACTTGAGATTCTGAGTGAGGGTGAGGATGGTACTACCATTCTTCATTTGGTGAACTAGAAAAGGATGAATATTACTATCCACACATGGTCCAAGTAGTTAATAAACCTTCTAAGGCTGTGAGGGTCAAATATGGTCTGACCCATATTTTCATAAGACCTAGGGGTTTCCCTTCCGAAATACCTTTGATAAGTCCCAGAAACGTTCCAACCGACCATGACGAGATCGCTACATCATCTCATGAGATTGCTGACACTTTGGATCGAATGTCCAATCATGCAATTATCAGTGTTATAGAGATAAAATCCCTTTCCATAACTCTTTATGCTACAAAAGGCCAAACCCCTCCTACAGTTTGTGTTCCATGATAAAAAATTACTTATAAAAGAAAAGGAAAAAATACCCAAAAAGTGGATATTTCCACAACTTCTCTAAGAAAAAAAGAAAAATGGCCAAAGGTGTAGCATTGAACACTGGTACGGTAATGGTTTATTACCTTCTATCTGATATCGAGAAGCTCGAGCGTAAGGCCTTGCATAAAATACGTTTTATATATGAAGCTCTAGAGGATGTCTCTAACATGCGTAATAAAGAATTCATTCATTCAAACATGGAGATCTGACTCCCTAAACTAGGGGAAATTCCCCATATTACAGAGGAATATGAGATTATAGTCTTTCATGAGTGGTTCTGTAGAGGCCTTTTCTTTCCCTTTCATCCAAATATATATCAATTTTTTGAGTTGCTCGACATGTGTCATAGCCAAGCTAGTCCTAACATGTGACACCTTCTGATATCTTGCATTATTTATTTGAAACTATCGTGGATTAACTTTGAGATTGAAGATTTTCTATCACTATGTACCATAACCCCCAACTCGGTCTATCGTACCTATTTTATATCTTTGTCGAACAAATATAAGGTTATCACCTACCCGTTGGAGTCCCAAGAGGGAGTGGAAGCGTGACTTCTTCTTTGTTTATGGTGCCTAGGAGAATGGTGAACTGATCAAGCATACCGATCCTTGACTTCTAATTGGAATTTTAACTTAATCTATTTTTCGTTCCCTTCATCTGATATTGACCCGAAGTATATGTGTCGCAGGGTATAGTAAAATTTTCATCTCTTCCGCAGAAAGTACTGAATTTATCTTCCTCAACATCTATGAATAAGTTCAACATATCTTGAATAAAAGGTTTCAACATTGCTTTACTGTTCATAACTTTGCCCGGACCAAGCTAGGGATTATGTCCAACCATAAACATGATATTACTTCCAACAAACTTGCAATGTACCAAGAGGTGGTGTCTATGATTTCTCTCTCATCGGCCAATATTTTCCTTTCATCCCAAAGACAAACCTTAAGCGAAAAGGTGAAGACCAAAACGAAAGAATCTTTAAGGAATTAAGTGAAGACAATCACTACCCCTCTTCCATAGCTAGGCATGGGCATTTTAACCGGAACCGAAAGAACCGAACCGAACCGAAGTAGATTTGGTTCTTTCATAATACCCAAATGGTTCCAATTTTCAATTACCCACGGTTCTCGGAACCGAACCGTACCGAACCGAAGAACCGTGGGTACCCGTTAGGAACCGAACCTATGTACTAACCCATAATTTTGAATTGTTTTAAAAATATATTTTCTATTTTAAAATTAGATTCCCCTAAATTTGTCTTTTATCATTGATATCTAATTATGTTCTCTTGAATAAATGACAACATACTTTATTAAAGAGGCGACATATTTACAAACTATTATGCTTATAAACAAAATAAAAAAATACCAAGCTTTATATAATTTAATAAACTTAATATCATCTCTCCATTTTTTATATTACTAATATTATTCTTTAATATATTAATTTTGAATATTTTTTATATTTAGTATTTTGTTTCTTACAATTTAACATAGTTTTATTGTTTTAAAGTGTAAAAAGAGTTTTATATACGTTGATATTGCAAAGCATTTAAAAGTATCCAAAATTACCCGATTGGAACCGAGTTAAGTACCCATACCGAACCGCATTAAGAAGAACCGAACTGAACCGAACCGAAATTTATTCGGTTTCTAAATGGGTACTAGTTTTGAAGAAGCGAAAGAACCGAGAACCGAAAGCCGAACCGAACCGAACCGAAGAACCGAATGCCCATGCCTATCCACAGCGCTCCGGAAGACCAAAAACCTGATGCAGCGAATGACGACAAAAATTTCAAAATGAAAAGGACTCTTACGGGCGACAGCTCAACCTAAATACTTACATCGTTGCACTATACTTATTCTATTCTAACGCCCAAAATCACCAAAAAAAGAGAATGCATGAATGATCGAGATTTAGGCAAGATCGTCGCCCGTTGTGCCATAAAATCTTATTTTTCGGGGGCCTCTACAGAAAGAGGTATTATTTTGATTTATTGTCTCTCACTCTAACCAATTTCCTATATTCTAATTTATCTATCAATATTTTTTACAGACATTGAGCACCAAATTTGGGATTATTCATAACATAGACGAGCAGAATCACCTTGCGCTCCTTGATTTTTTTGCCGTCATGAATTGTCCGATCAAACATATCCGATATAGCGATAAATCTATTACCACCATGAAGAGGTGGCAGTTCACCTACCTAATGAACATAAAATTAGCCAACGAGGAAAAATGATGAATGACTTGTTCAAAGAGGATGAGAAGCTGAAATCATAAGTAACAAAGTTGTCAGCTCTTGGCACCAAAGTAACACGTTTAAAGAATAAAGTGATTACAACCTCCAACCTACACAAAGCCTCTCTAAGGTAGGCAGAAATTTACAAGAACAATGATCTCACTATCACTTTAGATTATTGTCGCAAATTGTGCCATAAGTACAAAGCTAATTTCGAGTGTCCCTTGAGGAAAACGAAGATGAGATGGACAACATAAAAGAGAATCACAGGAGAATGGATAAGGGAGATGAGCATAACCTCGACAAACTCGCCAATATTCCTACCGACGAGAAGGATCTTGATACTCCTCTAGAAAAGTAAACTTTTCTACTTGACTCATAATATTTTATTTTGGTTTTTATTAGAATTTTACCGTCTTTAAGATATTTGACTCTTTTGCTTTTGGTCTACCTCAGACTAATTTTATTATATTTTTTTGGTCAATTTCACACTCTTTTATTTTTGGTTTTCTTCTCACTCCTTTAGATTTAGTCTACTTCGGACTTCTTTAGTCTTAACCTTCTTTAGAATTTAGTTTTTTTTATACTTTTGATATATTTTATACTTTTGATATATTTTATACTTTTTTTATTTTTTATCTATCTAAGACTCTTTATTTTTATCCATTTTGTACTCTCTTATTTTTGGTATATTTCATATTCTTTTATTTTTTATCTATTTCATACTATTATATTTTTTTGTCTATTTCGAAATCTTATATTTTTGTCCATTTCAGACTTTTTTATTCTTAGTCTGCTTCAGACTCTTTTAGATGCCCAGGGATCCAACAAAGATAATCAGCTTAGGTTGGATGCTTATATGCGCTTTCATCCTATTTTCGAAGGATCTAACAAATGCTCAGGGATCCAACAAAGACGTGTTTTCTTAAGTTGGTGCTCTTTTGAGGCATACCAAAAGAAACTAATAGTGTTGGATGCTTAGATACGCTTTCGTACTATTTTGTTCAATTAGATCAAGCACGACTCATCTCCCTTCTTCATTTCTCTCTAGGTGTAATTAGCAACTAGAAAAAAAAACAGAATCGCAGTCTCTACTGGGGCCACTACATTTATGCCATACACCAGCATGAAAGGGCCGCATTCAGAGTCGTTTGGTAGGCCCATAAGACCTATTGTAGATAGTTTGGTCATTTTCTAGTTTCTTCAGTCAAATTATTCTTCAAACCTTCTCGTATGCTTCAGTTAGTCACGTCTATTTGACCATTTTCTTGTGAGTGAAAATAGGACGAGAAGTGTTGCTCTATCCCTTTTTCTTGAAAAATATTTCTAACTTCTGATTTTGAAACCAGAGGTCATTATCCATAGTAATCGACTTCGACACACAAAATCGGTGACAAATATTGGTCAGTATAAAATTATGATATTCTTGGCCGTTATCCTGGTGAGCAGTTCAGCATATACCCATTTTGAGAAGTAATCCACATCCACAATGATGTGTTGTATGACCCTAATGGCTCCACACAAAATCTTTGACCAAATCGATCCCTCATCGGTCAAATGACAAAGCCTTTGATATCGATTCAAGAGGGAAAGTTGGGCAGTGGATTGTGTTAGCAAGGCATTGACGAGTCATATTTCTTTACTAATTTCTTAGCATCAACAAATATTATGGGCCAATTAAGTACAGCTAACAAAATCATTTGGGTTAGAATTTTGAACTCATAGTGCGTCAAACTGTTTCCACTATGGAGCTCCTTCAAAATCAAATTTAACTCCTATGGTGATGCAATGCAACATTGGCTGACTTAAGATTTGTCTGAACATAATGACTCATATAAGTATGAATCTCTTGACTTTGAACTTCAATCTCCGAGTGGCATCCCTTTCATCTGGGTAAATATCATTCTCAAGGGAATTTAAAATATATGACCGCAAATTATTCACCTCATACACACTTATATCAAAGATCGATTCTAAATACAAAACCTGTTTTTTTTTATTGATGGGTGTTCTTGTAGGGTAAGCCACAACTCAGATTATGTGCAAACTATTGAGGCTAGGGCATCTATTGTATAATTCTCGGCACTCGAAACATGTTTATATTGTGTATTGTCAAACATTTTCACCGAACTTTTCAAGACCTTTAAGTATTTCATCAAATGTTATTTTAACCTCTGCTTGACCCATAACAATGATTACCACAAGTTGTGTGCCAATGATTAACCGAAATCTTTTAGCCCCTTATACTTGTGCTAACTGAAACCCTCTAATTGTAGCATCATACCCTTAGCCTCGTTATTTGATGCTTGGAAACTGAAACAGATAGTGTGGTTCATCTCTTCCCTCTAAGGGACTATTACCAGTACTCCCACTCTTTAATTTTAAGATGTTTAAACCCCCATAATTTCTTACTACATATTCTACCTCTGATGTTTTCATCAATGGATCTTCATTTTTGTATGATACTATGTGAGGAAATCACCTAAAGTCTACGGTTTAATGGTTGTCCTTGGATCGAACGTGATATTAAAATCCCCTAGTTCTCTTAACCACTTTCTCAATCTCTCAAAAATGTGAGGCTTTTGTAAAATATTCTAAAGGGGGAAATTTTTTCGAACCACAATAGAATTGTCCTTATAATAAGGCACCATCTTTCTCATTACTACTACCAAAGGCAAAGCCAACTTAACTAACTACAAATAATATGTCTCCACTGACAACATAATCGTACTTACGTAATAGACGGCCTTCAAATAATTTCGTTCTTCCTTTATCAAAATGGTGATCACCGTATAATCAGACACTGCAAGATACATGTATTTGGTCCACTAAAAATTAATTTATTTCCTTAGGACTTGGAAGAAATGGGTACATTTTTCCGAAGAGTGCGATATAAAATTATTCCAAGCTTTTAGTCAACCTGTCAGCACTTGTAACTCCTTGAGTATCTGAGGTGGTTCTATAGAAGTCGAAGAATCTAACTATGATAGATTGAATGTAACTTCTTTCTCACTGACTAAATACCTCATAAATTTATTAGATTGGACCCCAAAAGAACACTTCTCTATATTAAGCTTTAAGGTCACAACTCTTAGGTTTTTTAATGTCTTGACTAAATCGGATATGTGATTAGAATCCCTGCTACTCTTAACTAGTATGGTTTCTATGTATACCTTGATATTTCTCCCTATCTGATAAGTAAACACTTAATTAACCAACCTCTGTTGAGTAGCTTCGGCATTCTTTAAGCCAAAAGGCATAACCTTGTAGTATTGTAAACTTTGATCTATGGAGAATGTGGTACGTTTCTTATTTGACTGGATCTTATTATAACTAGATCAGTCATCTATAAAAAAATAGTAGCTTGTTCCCTATGGTCGATTCTACCAGTTGGTCCACCCTTAGGAAAAGTCTATAAAAATCATTGCACATCCGCTAATTCTTGTTTTTCATTTTCACCAACACCGAGTTGGTGGTCTATGTGGCATATTGTGATCCTATAATGTGCCTTATTCTAGCCAACATATCTACATAGGTCATTATAGTCATGATTTATCGATGAAAAAAGATATTTTCTTTTGTAATATCGGGTTGATGTTCAGGTTTATATGAAGCTTATGGTAGATAATATTCGATGGAACACCCATTATATCTTTATTTGGCCATACAGAAACATCGAAATTCTCTTCTTAGAAAACTGACTACGTCGTCCTACATGCGTAAATTGATGCACCTCAACATCTTATCTTGGTATAACGAAAGTGATGTCTTCTTAGGATCGTTTACCACACTGACCTCCACTAGAGGCCTTGAAAATGCTATACTTCCAATCCAATGATTGTCATTCTTCTAGGCACCTAAGCCCTTACTTCTCATGTATTGCACCAATTTACCATTTTTTATTAGGCTTTGAATCCTCTATCTCAAAGAAATATATTCCCTAGTTAAGTTACCCACGTCATTGTGAAACTTGAAAATATTTGATGCATCGCTCCTCCCTCGGTTTTGTCAATAGCAATCGAGGTTTAAACTGAACATTTCCTCTACTTCTCTAGTTAATGGAAATTATACTTTCATTCAACTCAATAAAGTTCTAATGACTTAACCACTTATTCTATTTATTATCACGACCTCTGAGTGACCCTCTATTTCGAGCTTTAATAGCCTGCATCAGCCTTTGACTGGGGCCTTGACTTGAACAAGCCGTAAGCGGAGTAACCATAGAACAATGAAGCGGATATGTGACCTGTGATATTTTCCCAACTGACATACCTTATAGGATGTCGACGTGTTAACATAAATCAGGGCTAGTGGCGGGTAATTATGTCTGGTGTGTCATTCAAAACTAGACGAAGATGCAAGATCTCCTCGATTCAAATCTGAGACTACTTGTGCCAAAAATTCCCTAAAGATCATAATGTTTTTCATCCGTTTTTCATAAAAATTAGTCCCTAGAAAGATCCATTTCCTAGGCGAAGCTACGATCACCTCTTCATGACAATTATCTAGACATTTTTAGTATGCACGAAGCCTTTAGTGTAATCTTATGAACTCTCTCCGTTTAGTTGAATACTGAATATAATGCATGATATGGTCCTCGTGACATTTTTTTACCTTGCTTCCCATATATTAATGTTTGAAAAACATTTAAAGATGGTCAAAACTCATGATAGACCTCCGATCCAACTGATCGAACCAAGTTAAAATATTCTTTTTAAAATTCATCAAAAATGCCTGGCAACTCAATCGAGCATCCTTCAGACTTCTCATCATCACATTGGTGAATTATTCGTTTTGGTGCTCTTGATCACAAGTTTCATCATACGTTTTTATCTTGTAGACGTAGAACTCCTATGATAGCTCAATGACTACTATTTACGGAGGTAAATGGAATATTTTCCTATATAACCCTGTTCGTGCAAGATACTGTCCAACCCATCGTTCAGTGCTGAATACTGATCCACTAAGTATGACAAATCTATGTTAAATATTGATGTCTGGTTTTCATAAACAGGTGCTTGTATTAGGGCGGTTTGTTGATATGCTGATGGGTATTGTCCTACATCACTGACTTACTGCACGACAAGTCGACCTCTAACTTGTGGGCCATTAGCTTAAAATATTATGTGGGGACCCAAGGTCGGTGGAAAGGTTTGTTGATATTATCCCTGAGATATATTAGTTTGGGGATCCTAGTATTTTGTTGATCCGAAAGATTATGCTCTGTTGACCCAACCCTGGTAACCGTAGTTGGCTTATCCTAGGTCGCTCTTTAGGCCTCTGGATCTCAAATTGCATATGCGCTTGGTACTTTCCTGGTTCATGCAGTGACTCTAGTAATAGGTCAAATCTTCTTCACTTTCACCAGTTGAGTCCGATAAATAATGGCGTCTTACTTTTTACTCCCAACTTAATCTATTGTAGCTTTGATCTAGACCATAAGGACCAGTGAATTTCATGTTGTCATCCCTTTATGTCTCAATTCTCACTTCAACATGGACCTCTAGTCGTCGTCTATTTTTTTGTACAACCCTGTCGTCTAGTCGGACTGCTGTCGCGGCCAAAATTTCCCTCTCGGCCTGAAGTGTCGCGAGCTATGCTCACAGTCATTGGTATTATTCTTCCAACTAGGTTTGTAATAGAGCAAGATCTGTTAGGTTGCCTAAACCATCCCATACGACCTCACTTACAGGGGTGAGAGACGTATGGTGGCATTTGGATTTTTTGTAATAGAGCTACCTACTTTGGTGAATAGAAACTAAATTGAAAACATGGTTTTAAGAATGTGTTTTGGGTACAAGCTCAACGAAAGCTCTAACTGTGGTTACCACTGGTTAGTCTAAATTTGATTGGTTATGGTACGAGTGACAAGTGCTTTGGAGCAACAAGTGATGCCCATGTTAATTACGTGACCGAATCAATAGAGTTTCTAATATGTATGAGAGAAAATCTAGAGAGAGAAAACATGGGCAGTGATGTGGTTTATTTTCATGTGAGGGTAAATTTGTAATTTCTGTTTAGTGTTTTGTGGAGTTTTGCAAGTATTTAATGTTTAGGTAGATTGTAGAGAGAGAATTAACATCCTGGTTGTATTTAATTTTTATTACCCTCATTTAATGTTGGTGGTTGGGTATTTATACCCTTATATTTGGGCCTTATGGGCTTTCGGATCGTGTTTAATGGACTCGGGTCGAGTTTGAGGACCCATTAGTTCTAAGTATGAGAATAGGCAGCTTAGTCAAGAAGTGATTAGGTTTTAAGTAATATAGTTATGTTTGAACAGTCCAATGGATGATGGTGTCCGAACCGCCCCTGTCCGGTTAAGTAGACATTGTCCGAACTGACCCTGTCCGAGGTGGTGACAGAATCCGGACTCATCAGTAGCCCCTTTTTTAGGTGGTGTTCAAAAATCTTTGGCAAGACCTAAAAAACAGTCTGTTGCTAGTGATAGTTACATCCGGACAGGTCCTTCAAATAGTGTTATAGCTTTATCCGGACTGAAAAAGGTTCCTTGAATTTAAACGGTTTTTTGCCTGTTGAATCACTTCTCTCTCAAATAGTTATAGCTTATCCGGACTGAAATAGTTACACCTTTTTGGGTGTTTACTATAAATTAATCACTTCTCCACTGTTGAATCATCATCTTCATATTTACTTTGCTAATTTTCAGAGCTTTCTCTCTCAAACACAAAATATTCTATTTGGTTGTAAATTTATGTTCACAGCTAGGAACGCTTTAATCAAAGGCGGGTTGTCTAATCTATCAGAGCTAGAAAAGGCACAAAAAGTTGAACGGGAGAGGCGCATTGCTGCAGACCTACCTACTTCCCCTATCGAAAAACCAGTAATCTCAAACACAGAGCCTGACCAGGGCTCCTCCTCAACCAGAAGTGTCAAACCGAGGAGATTGTTTCAAACCAACCTTTCTCCTATTGTTTCAGGCTCGTCGGTTCAAGAATCAGAGCCCATTGTTGAACCAGGGCAAACAGTTACCAGATTCAAAAAGCCTTCCCCATTTATCGCCATGGGGTCAGATACAGATGTCTCTCCCAATAAACTAGTTGATCGAAGAAGAGGTCGGCTGGTAAAAGGGCATGCTTCCAAAGGCACCCCTTCAAAATCAGGGGCCAAAGACAGCAATACAGGGTCAGAGGCACCCATAAAAGTACATATGGATAGGCTGTCCGGACCGGAGGCCACTAGCTCAAGCCTCCGAAGAGAAACCACCACATCTGAGCCGGAGGCCGGAGTCCAGGAAAGCACTGAAGCTCAACAATCTGGAGGTCAAACTGAGCCAACTTCTAACTCCCCCCTCCCAAAAACAACTGGAAACCCCTCCTCGGTAATGGAGGAAGTAATGGAGGATTCCATCGAAGAGGCTCCGTTCGAGTCCGAACCCTCCGGACAAACTAGTGATGCAGTTGCTGCCAAGAAAGATAAAGGTAAAGAGAAACTATGCCTTAGGCACCCAAAACTACCAGAAATCCTTGAAGGAAAAGTGGGACCTTATTTCCACAAGGTAAATGTTAAATATCTTCTTGCCTTACAAAAAAAACAATTATGTTTTCATCCATACAGCCGAATTGGGCCGGATGCGTACAAAGTGGGGGATTCCGAAGAATGTGAAAATAAAAATCCCCATAGACCCTGAAACCCCAATGGACTGCAAACTTAGTGAAATAGTTATCTTCACTGAGCTTTTTAACTGGGGTTTAAGGTTCCCCTTAGATCCGGAGATAGTTAGGTACTTCCACCTCATCAAACTTGTCCCCAATCAACTGAGCCCCAACGCCTGGTACACTCTTATGGCCTGTATCATGGCCTCCAGGCTCTCCGGGATTCCTTTACCAATGGAGGAATTCGCAGCTGTGGCCAGCCTCTACAGAAACCACCACATTCCCTTCTATCACTTCAACATGGGTGATAATTATAAAGCAGTGGATGACCTGCTTGATTCGGAGAGAAATTGGAGGACTCGATTCTTATTCGTGAGCGGCACTTGGGAGAATGGGAGGAGGATCAAAGCCGGAGTCAACCCGAGTCTCCTCACCACCAGATGGAGAAGTGATCGTAAGAATCTCACCTTAAATTCTCATTTTTATTTTTATCAAACTTGTTTAACTGACTGGTCTTGTCTTTTTTCTTGACAGAGCTGCCCAAAGACTTCAACGATTATTTAAAGGTCGGGTAGACCACTTGTACCAAGATCAACACTTTGGCTACTGAAAAGTGGGGAAACCATTTTCATGACGCCTTTACCGGAGGCAATCTCGCAAGGTCTCATCTTTGGAATACTACTGGCCGGAGAGACTTGACTTGGGAGGAACTTACCACTCCACCCCCTCCGGATGTAGTCCTCAAAAGAACACATGCACCGGACGGGTCACTGTATTTGCCAAGTCGATCCAAGGCCCCAAGTAAGATGAAAGGGAAAAAAGGGAAAGGCAAGAAGGCTGCGGGTGAGGCTAACCCTGCCGAGGTGGAGGAGACTGCTCCAACAAACCCAGAGAGGCCAGTTCTAAGCCAGATCGATGCTGCTCTGCTAGAAGTGGTAGAGCATGAGAGTGCTAGGGAAGAAGTAGGATCTCCAAAACCCCCAAGGGTTCCTAAGAGAGACCGGAAACGGGGAGCAGAAAGCAAGGAGAGGGAGGCCAAGAAGAAAAAGACCTCCAGGGGTGATGAGCTTTCTCTCCGGCCTCCGGAGCCTCTCCCTCCTGTTGACCCTAGTGATCCAACAAGAGCAGAAGAGATTCCTGGTGGCTTCCAAACTGATGAAGTTGGAGGAGGAGACCTCAGCATTGACGGCGTCGACATTACAGGGCTTGAGGGACTTGGGGACTACTTTGAAAATCTCCCTAGGGATGACTTTGCTGGGCCCTATCTCCCTCCAAGCACTTCGAACACCGTTACCTTCAATGGTAAAACTTTCACTATTTCAAGTGAAAGAGAAGCTATAACTCACTCTATACTGAGTACTGTTCAGCCAGTGTTGGTTCTAGAGAAGCAAGTACGAGGTCAGGCAGCAATCCTTACTGCCCTTAATTCTGACAAGGAAAGATTGTCCGGAGACCTCCTCATTGCCAACCAAAACGCTGATACTCTGAAGAGAGAAAATGAGGAGTTTAAGAAGAACCAGGAGGGTTTGGTCACCAAGGTAGCTGCCCTAGATACTATCAAAGGTCTCCGGGAAAAGCAGTCCGAGTTGGAGAAAAATCTTACTTCTTCAAAAGAGGAAATGAAGTCCAAAGATTAAGTCATTCTTACTTTGACCAATGACAAGATCGCCCTCGAAGACTCGGTGTCCAAGGCTATAGAGGAAAAAGCTGATCTGCTAAGGGAGCAAGAGGCAAAAATCCAGGCCAAGATTGATGCTTATGCCAACAATGTGATTGACAGTCAAGAGGAGATGTATGCCAAGGTGAATTCGGACATGGTCTTGCTTTTTCACGAGAAGTTTCCGAAGAGGAACGTGGGAGACTTATGGTCTTTTGTAGAGTATCCAGACCTTCCCTTTCATACAATGGCTGAGGGTGACAGGTTTGATTTCTCCAGTACGTCCTCATCCGATGAAGAAGAGAACACCGGGGAGAGCCCAGGTGAGGAGAATGATGATCCCAAGATAAATAAAATATGTAAGGCTGAGCCGTCTTCAAAGGCTCAGTCTTAAAATATCAATTATCCCTTTGTTTTTTTATTTTGATTGAACTAAAGCCCTTGGAAGGCCAAGGCATTTTTGTAACTGTGTCCGGTGTTTGATCGGACAGATCTGTTTGTTTTGAAAACTCAAAGTCCTTGGATGGCCAAGGCAATTCGGTTATTTTAATAGATGTTTTGATTTTGCACAGCTCTTGCATTCTTTCATAGTTTGTTTCAACTTTGGTGGCTAGTGTTTAAACAGCCCTTAGTTATTTCATAAACATTCTAAAGCGAGAGTGTTTAAATTCTCCGATGACAAATGTTTAAGTAGTCATCATTCCTTTAATTTAATATGGCTGATGTAAACAAAAATTTGACAAGAAACAAAGTAAGAACACTCCGAATTTTTAAGAAGGCATCAAATTTTATAAAAGAGCCCGGACACCTCATTAAAACCTCCTCGCGCCACCAGGGTAGGAAAGAGTATGCCCCCAAATATTTACATGGATTTTTAAACAAGTAAATATTTACATAGTTTCTACTCCAAGTACATCCGGAGGTGCTCAATATTCCAAGGGTGATTCAAAACCTTTCCATCCTTGTATTTTAGCCAGTATGTTACAGGTTTAAGCCTTTTAATGACCATATAGGGCCCTTCCCAAGTTGGGGCCAGTTTGCCGAGCAGCTTCTCTTTAGTGTGTAAGAATACTTTCCTTAACACCTTATCCCCCGGCTGAAAATCTCTTATTTTAACTATGGAAGCAAACCTGATTCTCATCAATCCCTGATAGTGTGCAGCTCTAAGGTGATCCTTAACTCTTCTTTCCTCTATCAAATCGAGTTGACTTCGGACAACCCCCTCGTTAGCGTGTTCGGAGAAGTTATGAACTCGGAATGAAGGGAGAGTTGCTTCTATGGGAGCTATGGCATCCATCCCATAGACCAAGGCAAAAGGTGACTCTTGTGTCGCAGCCCCAGGTAGTTCGGTAGGCCCATAAAACCTCTTGTAAATAACTAGGCCACTTTCCAGCAGCCCCTTCTAAATTTTTCTTCAATCCGGACAGTATGGTTCGGTTAGCCACTTCAACCTGACCATTTGCTTGTGGGTGGAAAGATGAAGAGAAACAATGTTGTATACCTCTAGAGGCACAGAAATTCTCCATTTCCTTGCTGTCGAACTGTGGCCCATTGTCTGTTGTTATCTTCTGTGGAATGCCAAATCTGCAACAGATATTGGACAAAATGAATTTTATGCCAGCTTTGGATGTTGTACCTGCTAGTGGGGCTGCTTCGATCCACTTCGAAAAATAGTCAATAGCCACAATTATTGTTCTGCGCCCTCCGGACGCCATAGGTAGAGGTCCCACCAAATCCAGCCCCCATCGAGCAAATGGTATAGGCTCAGAAATTGACTCTAACGGGGTGGCTAGAACATGAATTTCGCTGCTATATCTCTGGCACGGGTCACACCTTCTTACCAGCTCCTTAGCATCTTGCATTATAGTGGGCCAATAATAACCAGCCAACAAAACTCTCCTTGTTAGAGCCCTGAACCCACAGTGAGCTGATCCCTCACCATCATGTAATTCGGAGAGGACTATTTGAGATTCATCAACCCCCAAACATCGTAAGAGGGGTTTACTGTAAGACTTTTTATAAAGAACATCTCTTAGAATGACAAAACCACGAGATTTGTATTTCACTTTTCTTGCTATTGACTTATCCGGAGGCAAGATGCCACCGGAGAGATATTGAAGGAGAGGAAACCTCCAATCTTGGGGCTGTCTCATCTGTATATCGAAGCTTTCTTCCTCTTTACCTATATTAAGTTGAATGGAAGGGCACTCCAGCACATGGATCCAAGGGTATGATTCAGTATAGGCTATGGTTTCCAAGGAGTCTGCTAGCTCATTTTCTGTTAGAGGTATGTGCTCATAAACAACACTCTTGAACTTAAGTGCCACATCTTTGAGAAGAAGTAAGTATTTTATTAGCTGCTCTTTTTTTGCTTCGGATTGACCTTGTGCATGATGGATAAGAAGCTGGGAATCACTCATCAACTTGACCTTTTTGGCCCCACAAATATGAGCTAACTTTAAACCAGCTATAGCAGCTTCATATTCGGATTCATTGTTAGAAGCCCTAAAAGCAAAACATATAGCTTGGTACATTTTGTCACCATACGGAGAGGTCAAGCATATCCCTGCACCACACCCCATAGTACTTGATCCACCATCCGTCCGGATAACCCAGACATTTTTATCTTTCATCTCAGTTGTTTGTTCAGTATCTATGTCTGAGTGGAATTCAACTAAGAATCAGCCACAGCTTGGGCTTTGATTGCTGTTCGAGGAGCAAAATCAATATCGAAGTCCCCCAGCTCCACCGACCACTTAGTCATTCTACTCGAAATATCAGCCTTTTTTAACACGTTTTTCAGGGGATAGGATGTCCGGACAATAATAGGATGAGCCTGAAAATAAGGCCTCATCTTTCTAGCAGCAATCACCATGGCTAGTGCTAACTTTTCCAGCTTCAGATAACGTTTTTCTGCATCTATCAAGCTCTTGCTGATATAATACACTGGACGGGGATAATTATCCACCTCTCTTACCAACACAGCACTTATGGCACAACTGGAAACTGCCAAGTATACGAAGAGTGTCTCTCCATCAACAGGTTTAAATAAAGTCTTGGGGGAGGACAGATGTTTTTTAACCTCATTGAAGGCTTCATCACATTGTGAGGTCCAGTCAAATCCCTGTGCACCTTTTAATGTTTGAAAAAACGGGGCACACCTGTCTGAAGACCTTGAAATGAACCGATTTAACGCAGCCAACCTCCCAGTCAATCTTTGTACTTCTTTAATATTTCGAGGAGGCTCCATTTGGAACAAAGCATTAAGCTGGTCCGGATCGGGATGTATCCCTTGCTCACTTATTATGTATCCTAGGAATTTTCCGGACTGGACTCCGAACACACACTTTTCTGGATTTAGTTTCAAATTCACTTTTACTAAGTTGGTAAAAGTTTCTTTGAGGTCTGCCAAGTGTAGCTCTTCGTCCACACTTTTAACCATCATGTCATCGATGTATACTTCCATATTTCTTCCAATTTGATCAGCAAAAGCTTTGTTTACTAACCTCTGATAGGTAGCCCCAACAAGATAGTAGCTTATTCCCAGACGTAGAATCCACCAACTGATCAATCCGGGGGACATGGTACAAATCCTTTGGGCAAGCCCTGTTGAGATCTGTGAAATCGATGCACATGCGCCACTTGCTATTTTTCTTTTTCACCAAGACCGGATTGGCTGTCCATAAAGGATACTGAGACTCCTTTATGTGCCCCATTTTAGTAAGCATGTCGACCTCTTGAACGATGACATCAGCCTTCTCTTTGGAGAAAGCTCTTCTTTTCTGTACCACAGGTGCTATATCTCTTCGGATGGACAAGTGATGTGATATAATATCTGCTGGCATCCCGGTAACATCAGCATTGCACCAAGCAAAAACATGCTGATGGTCTTTTAGGAACTTCAACATTTTACCCTTCAGTTCGGAGGCCATTTTAGACCCTATCTTAACATTTTTTCCCTTTCCCAAAGAATGCGTTTCAACCTCTTCAACCGGTATTAAAACTTCAGGGGTCTCTCTGGGGTCATCAATTTCACCCTCACCCCCAGAAAGCCCCTCAAACTGTTATTCGTCATTGATACGAACTGCCCCCAACGTCCGAGGGGCCAGTGCTGTTGCATAACACTCTCTTGCAATCTTTTGGCTGCTCCGAACAACTCCCACTTGTCCTTGCACAACATATTTCAAATATTGGTGGACTGTTGAGGCCACTGCATGCTTCCTAGAGAGCCAAGACCTCCCTAGAATAGCATTGTAACAAGTGGGACAATTCACCATGATAAACAGTATTCTAACCATCTTCTTAAAAGGGCCCTTGCCCAACAAAACTTCCTCTTCGAACTCCCCGATCACATCTACTGAGCTTCCAGTGAAACCCACAATTGACCTGTTCAAACGTTGAATTACCGCAGGATTTTTCATCTTTTTGTAGGAAGTTAAAAATAGGATATTGGCTGAACTCCCAGTATCCACCAAAATTCGTCTTATGTCATTGCCCCCAATGGATGCTCCTATGACAACATCATCTTCATGAGGACCTGCTATATCCCTCAAGTCATCCTCATCGAATACAATAAAGGGAAATGGAATCTGTGATTGATAGGAAGTCATGCCTCCCTCCAATTGGGTAGCTAATGTATGAACGTGCCTCTTCCTTGAAGAAGCAGTGGGTGCTGTCATGGTATCCTCTCCGAAAATTGTGAGTGATTCAAAAAAGTTAATCAACCCGGACACTGTTTTACAACGTTTCTCAATGGCACCCACTCTGTTTCGAGTTGGATCAGGGTCCAAATAGTCTGACTCTACATCGAACCTCTCAACTATCACCATAGCTCCCTCCGGAGCGGATGTGCTTGCATTGTTCGGGCCAGGCCGATGAGCATTATCAGGCCTATTTCCTCCTCTTTTTTTAACATATGCTCCCAACTTTCCTCTTTCAATCAAATTCTGGACTTCTTGCTTTAAAGCGATACAATCACCAGTGGTATGGCTAGTGTCATTATGGTACTGACAAAAATAATTGTTACGATGCTCCCTAGGGGATTGTAGTGCAGCCGGCCTTCTATAGTGCACTTCTTCCTTAGTTTTATCATAAATGGTGGCTACACTTTCTTTTAACTCAGCAAACCACTCCGGTTGAACCCAAGGCCCTCTCTTATTCCTAGATTACTGACTCTGGTCAGGCGCAGCTGGCTGAGACTGAGCTTTAGCTCTGTTATGACCCTGCCCGACCTCCCTTGCCTTGTTCCCGGACTTATTTTGATTGGGGTTTGGTGCAGCTGGGGCAGACCTCACTTGCCTGTGCACCCTAGTTTTCTTGGTTTCATCAATATTAATTTGTTTCCCAACCTGATTCAGTAGACCTCCCCAAGTCATGGCTTTTTTCCGGGTCATTGAATCAACCAAATTTCCAGGGTTTAAGCCCTTCCTCAAAGATGCTATTGTTATTTGCTCAAAGCAATCAGCCAACCCGTTTTTAGTGTTTACAAAACGACTTTTGTATTCTTTCAGTGATTCATTCGGCTCTTGGGCACAATGGATAATTTTGTCCCCATTGCCCTTCAATTCCTTACTTCCAACAAACTGCCTGCGAAAGGCCACCCATAAGGTGTCGAAATTTCTGATGCACCCCTGTGGTAAACTGTTATACCACTTCAGAGCACTCCCCGTAAAAGACTGGGAGAATGCCCTACAAAGAAACTTGTCGTCATCATCAAAATTCATCATGAAATTTTTGAATTGTTCCAAGTGGTTGTCCGGATCTTTACTGCCATCATATTTCTCTATTTTTATACTATCGAACCTCTTAGGGAGGTTTCCGGACAGGATCTTGGAAGACAATGGAGATTGTCTCCAATTCCGGCCACGACTGAAAACGGTATCCTCATTGGGTATGCAAAGATACATGGTTCATCATGGAAGGCAAAAGGATCCACCAGCATCCGGTCTACGTGTCTCCGGCTATGAGATGATCCTTTGCCTATATTTCTCTTTAACTTCCCATATATATCCCTTTTTCTTGAATACTTTTTAATCAACTTTTGTTTCTTTTTAGATCGACCCTCATCGATGTTGGAGGACAAGGATTCTTCAACTCCATCTTCGTCCGAGGAGCTACTGGAAGACTCTGAGTCTGAATCAGAGCTCTCCACTGGCTTGGACCGGTGAGACTTTTTGGAGCTAGCATGAGTCTTCTTCGTACTCACATGGGTCTTTGAAGGCTCATGCTCTCTAGGGTTGTCAGTATGATGAGCAGCTGATGCCTTTGACTTTTCTTTTATGCCCATCTTTGCCTTCTCTTCCCTCAGAGCTTCTATCTCACCTTTTAATCTATAACGCTCCTCGATGGTGTATTCATCATTTTCACCCACCACTTCAAGCAAAGCTGGTGGTACTTCTGGTGCGTCCGGATTCATTCGGACTAGTTTTTCTGATGGTTTTGAATGCTAAATTCAGGCACCATCGTGCTCCCACTGTGGTCGCCAATTTGATATGGTTTATTTTCGTGTGAGGGTAAATTTGTAATTTATGTTTAGAGTTTTGTAGAGTTTTGCAAGTATTTAATGTTTAGGTAGATTGTAAAGGGAGAATTAAGCAGCCTGGTTGTATTTAATTTTCATTACCCTCATTTAATGTTGGTGGTTGGGTATTTATACCCTTATATTTGGGCCTTATGGGCTTTCGGGTCGTGTTTAATGGACCCAGGTCGAGTTTGAGGACCCATTAGTTCTAAGTAGGAGAATAGGCAGCTTAGTCAAGAAGTGATTAGGTTTTAAGTACTTTAGTTCTGTTCGAACAGTCCAATGGATGATGGTGTCCAAACTGCCCCTGTCCGATTAAGTAGACATTGTCCGAACTGACTCTATCCGAGGTGGTGACAGAATCCGGACTCATTAGTAATTTGATGTGGTTTATTTTCGTGTGAGGGTAAATTTGTAATTTCTGTTTAGAGTTTTGTGGAGTTTTGCAAGTATTTAATGTTTAGGTAGATTGTAGAGGGAGAATTAAGCAGCCTGGTTGTATTTAATTTTCATTACCCTCATTTAATGTTGGTGGTTCGGTATTTATACCCTTATATTTGGGCCTTATGGGCTTTCGGGTCGTGTTTAATGGACCCGGGTCGAGTTTGAGGACCCATTAGTTCTAAGTAGGAGAACAGGCAGCTTAGTCAAGAAGTGATTAGGTTTTAAGTACTTTAGTTCTGTTCGAACAGTCCAATAGATGATGGTGTCCGAACTGCCCCTGTCCGGTTAAGTAGACATTAGCCGAACTGACCCTGTCCGAGGTGGTGAAAGAATCCGGACTCATCAGGCAGCACGTAAATAGTGTAAAAAAGTGAACCCCTCTTGAATAATGTGGGTTGACATATGTTACTTATAGTGATTATTTTGAGCCTTGGCGGCTCTATTGGTCCAAAATGCATAAATGGCCATTTTGAGACCTTTTACTCGTAGCGATAAACACTATTCAGACAAAATTTCTATTTATCATTTGCGATTTATTTGTTTTTCTTTTTCAGGATTTGTTTTTTATTAATTTCTCCAATCAGTATTTTTGGTTGAAATTGTTATTTGAATTTGAATTTGTTTTTACATTTAGGATTAGGGATTGTTTGGATAAAGAAAACGATTATGTGTTTTCATGTAAGTTTTACTACATTTTTACGCTTATGCGTTTTTCACGTAAGTTTGTCTCTCGTGCCCATATCTTGCATGTCGCATTTCACATTGCTAGATGTGATACGAGTCATGTTCAATGTATTGCATCGACCATCTAGATTTTATAGATCTGTGACCAATACAAAATATATAATTTTATGATAGATACGAGACCAATGATAGATACATGACACTATAAACTACTAAATCGCGGATACATAATTCATGATAGATGCGAGATATTATATTATATTTTTTAGATAGATTTGGGAGCAATGATATATATGAATGATATATATGAGACCAGTAATAGATGTGAAATATTATAAAATATTTTTTAAGTAAATATGAGACCAATGCTAGGCGTGAGACATTATAAAATATTTTTTAGATAAATACGAGACCAATATAAAAAGAAAAAACTCGATGATAGATGCGGGACCAAAAACCTAGATGTGAGACCCAATATTAAATGGATTTGCAAAAAAGAAATTGCTCAATAATTTAGTTTTATTCGTTTTAAAAAAAATAAAACCAATGATACTTTTAGATTTTTTTTTTCTCGAGTTATGATTTAAAAAATACAAAATCTTAATTTTAAATCACAAAACCAATGTACAGATAATTTTGTATATAATGATATATTAAATAGAGAAGGTTGAAATTAAGTATTATATTGTAATAACCTTTTGGACTATGGATTAGAATGTAACTCATTTTATATTCTTATCATTAATTTATGTAAAATCTTTTATATTTTAATTTTTATTGTTTTTATAAATTAAATAATTTAAGAGACATATACGTATAAAATACAATCTAAGTTTGAAGTATAGATTATTATTAAGAAAATCTAAATTATTAATGAATATTTGAGTAACATCACTTATAAAGAACATCAAATACGTGTACGTTTATTCATTTCGCCTATTTATTTCAAGATTCATTTTTTAAAATCGTAGTTCGAAAAAAAAACTAAAATACCATTGATTTGTTTTTAAGATAAACAAAATTAGATTAATGAATGATTTTTTTACGAGTTCAGTTAATCTTGGTTTCACATTTTACATAACCGTAGTTTCGTATTTCGTTTATAGACACTTATTTTTCAAATTTAAATTTGGTTTCAAGTTTGGCATTTAGTATTTTACATTTTTTTTGGTTTTGCATTTCATAATTAAGAAAAAACTTAAATTTAACTCTAGTTTCATATTTCTCATTTCTCGTTTTAGTTTTTAGTTTTCACACTTATGCAAAAAGACCTAGTTTCGCATTTTGCAAATACATGTCGTCTTTTTTGCACTTTGATACTTAATGTTTCGCGTTTCATTTATATTATATCCAAAAATCGTGATTTTTGTATTTAAATCAATCTGATTATCTAGAACTTCACCATAAATACTTTGTCAATCTCACTTTCCATCTAATTTTAAAAAACAATTAACAATAAAATCAAGAGAAAAAAAAATAGGTAGAAAACAAGTTGTATAGTTTCACTAACCAAAAACCTAAAACTAATAAAATGGAATCTAAGAGAATAAAGGGTAAAAAACACCACAGGTCCTCCATGTTTGTCGCTTGTAACACATCAGTCCCTATTCTTTGTCTCTATAATAAACCGGTCCCCTATGTTTTAAAAATGTAACAAACAGATCTTTTTTTTAATAAATAGGTCCTTCATGTCTGTAATAAACAGGTCCCTCGCGTTTTCAATTTGTAATAAACAGGTCCCTCAAATTTTCAGAAAAGGATCTGGTTGTTACGTTTTTAAAACATAGGGGACCGGTTTATTACAAAGACAAAGAATAGGGACTGATGTGTTACAAGTGACAAACATGGAGGACCTGTGGTGTTTTTAACCCGAAAATAAAAGAAGAAGAATATGGTTGTAGGTGGTATTGCTTCGGAGAATCATGTGATGTATTCGATAGATAAATATAATCACGAAAAAAATAGAAGTTAATAAAAAAAATAGATTTGATAAATAATAATTAACCTTAATAGTAAATAAGGAGATTTAGGAATGTAAACGACCTGAATAGTATGTGGTAATTAGTAAAATACATGGGTTTTAGATATTAATGAATTATATATGGGGTAGTAAGTGGAGGATATGTTTATTGATATTTAATCCAAAATTTAAGTATAATTTTTTATTATGTATGTCAAAAATTTATTTCTTAGATTTTTCATTTTTTAAGAAACTTAAAATAGTAAGAGATTATTTTATTAGTTAAGTTGTTAAATATATTAGTTTTATATACCATATTTTATTAGAAGCGTATATTTTTCAATTTTCTTTTTAATTTTTTTAACTTTCCAAAATATTTCTTAAATATCAAAAACATCGATCATCATTTTGAATTTTCATATTGTTTCCAAACTAAATATACTAGTTTCATACATCATATTTTATATATTACTTCAACTTTTATATCGATTTGTTAATGTTTAGAGTCAAGAAAATGTGTTCTATATATATATATATATATGTCAAAATTAAAAAACAAAATTGATTTTCCTTTTAGGGTAGTTATTTAAATATGGTTTAATCTATATTTATTTTTTATTTATTGTTCTATGACTAATTTTGATAGTATAAGATATCCGAGTTTATGTTTTTAGGTTGGATAAAAGTTTAGGGCTCGATTTTCTTTGTTATTTTTCGCAAATTTGAATCTTTTAGAAGCGAAAACGGATTTCTATCCCGTCGGTGCACAATTAGTTGTTTATTTTCTTGTTTTAATGTTTTATTTGTGATGTTTGTTGTGTTTTATTTTATTTTTATGATGTAATAACAAAAACGAGCACTCAACCATGTTTCATCTTTATCTTTGCACGTATTCACGCATGAATATATAAAATCGTTAACTACATCGGCCAAAATATACAGTCGACATATTTTTTATTATTATTTTAAGATAAAATTTATTAATAAAATTTACATACATATATCTTAAAAACTGAAAGTAATTATTCTTCGATTTTTAAGTCCCATCATGCTTCACCTTCACCGCGGTGGTTCCATCAAATCTTGACCATTGAAATTTTGTTCTTTCTTAATTTTTTTAATAATATGGTCCACAATACAACAACGCTGATATAGTTCTCGTTTAACTTTATATTGTCAAAATTGATAAATTATGAAAGATAAAAAAAACATATTTTTATATGTTGACATGTATCGTTTATGTAAAATAGTTGTAGTGATAAGACCAATCGATACGTAATGTTTCCAATAATTTATAAACTATCAAATGACACAATAACTTTTGGTTATAGTTTTTTTCTCGAAACGAATAACTACATGTGTATGATACTTTTAGTAGTAATTTGTTACCAATATTCAATTATTATTTTTCTTTATTCATAACATTAGAATATTAACAACATTAGTTTGTATGGAGAAGTTAACATAGTCATTTACATTTTATCTGTGTATAATTGAAATAAGGTTCAAATAATTTTTGTTTTCCAACTCCTACCTAACAAATCGTGGATTTACAGAATCTATTGTAAAAAACCTCACAATTTGTCATGTGAATCTTCTTGTAGTAACAATGATTACATGTAAATTATTTGATAAATAGATGAGCTTTCCATACACTCAAAAAATCTAGAATAGAAGCTTGTAAAATCTCTTTTAAAATTTTATTTATACGTTCAGCTTGACTGCTAGTTTGAGTATGAAAAGCAAGACTTATACTACAGGATTTTCAAAGAGTTTTTTTTTAAATTTTCTTATAATTTAGAAGTAAAATACCCATCATGATATGATACAATAGTCATGAGAATTATGTGTTGTTGTTCAATTTGATGTAGATACATTCGACTTAATTTATCCACTAATTATGTCTTATTTTAATAAATAAATTGTGCTAACTTGGTTAGCCATCATTGAAAGAGATGATAAATTTTTCAAAATAAAGCCAAACGAATTGTTTTATTAGGTTAAAAAATATGTCTATGCGTTCGTCAGTCTGAATGACATTACTAAGAATTCACAATGCTCATAATATGTTATAAAATCTATATATATATATATATATATATATATATATATATATATATATATATATATATAATTATCAATAACCAATAATATCATAATCTTAAATCGATTTTTGAAAATACGGCGACTTTTTAGTGTTGATAAAAAAAATATCATTTATCATAGGAAAAAAGTTGATATTTTTTATGGTAATTTTTTTAAGTTGTTTGTAATCTATGCACAAAATTTGAGACACATCTTTATTATTTACAAATAACACATGAGCTCTCACATGTGATATATCCAGTCTTATGAATTTCTAATTATCTATCTTTTGTCTGCTGTTTTTTTTCAATTTCTTGCCTCTCGGTTTGTGTCATCCCTGCTTATGTACAATTTTGAATATAGTGGTCACGTTTGTGGATATGCATTTTTAGTATAATTACGGAATTGATGATTGATTAATCCATTATCAAATTTGTATGACCATTTAGTATGATTTTTCATTCGCTGAAAAATATTTATTCTCGTAAAATTATATATTTATACATATAATTATTTATATATCCTGAAAATATTATGTGGTTTAATGAAAATTTAATTCAATAAATATTATATATAACCAAATAATCAATGTTACACTGTGACCAAAAATTTATAAAAAAATTATTTTTTAAAATATTTTATTACAACTAAAATATCATGCATATGTGTTCACTTCAAATTTTGATAAATTTAACCTTAATAATTATAGTGGGACTTTAAAATTGATCTATTAAATATTTACATGTTTTTTTATAATTTATTAATTTTTAACACATATTTTATTTGGTATTTTGGTTTGTTAACATTTTTGTCTATTTTTAACTATGAGTATAGATCTCACACCATTTTATTAAACTTACCAAATTTATTTTTATTTTTTTAAATAATGTTTATAATACTAACTGAATAAAATAACATTACATTTTGTTTACTATTTTTTGGTATCCAATTAATGAAATTAAATTGTTGTAATGTTTTATACTAATATAATGATAAATTATAACTTTGGTAAAGATAGATAAAATTTTATACTAATTTATAATTTATTATGACTTATTTGTAATTTTATATTAGCGAGTTATAATTTTAATATTTCAACTATTGTTGTAACAGTATAAAAAAAATGATTACAAGGATGAAATATAATTTATATATTTTAAATTATTTATTTATAATATACGTATATTTTATTAATTTTAATACAACTATATATTTCAAAATTGGATTGTTATTGGTGTACGAAATGATCCAATTTGTGTAATAAAAAATTTCATTAGTCGATGATTTTGGTTTTTTGGACCGTCAAATGTGTTCGTCGAGGATCATGCATGTCATGTTCATCGAAATATGTTAGATAATTAAATATTTTAATTGATATTTATTTTTGTTGAATTATGTTGGATGGTACGTATCGATTGTTTTGCCATGGTGGATCTATTTGTCAAAGTCATACATTTGTTTTTGAATTTACTATTGTTTTCTGAAGCGTTTATGGATTATCAATTTTCATCTTTGGTTTAAATCACATGTTTTTTTAAGTTCGTTTATTTTTAAATATTTTTTATAAATAGATCGTGTCCCTTAATTGTTTTATGAAGAGATTTGTATGAAGATATTAATGAAGAGATTTGTTGTCATCTTTAAAAGAATCCATAATCAAGTAATAAAGCATCAATGGAATTTATGGTATCATCGTCTGTAAGTTCTTCTCCTTTTTTATTGGATGACAATTAATCATTGATGTCTAGTTTTTGTGATTATGAAAATGGTGATAATCTTTGGATTCTATTAAATTCTTTAAATGATACACATATTGGATCTATGATGTCAATGATTATGTAAATTAATTTTACATGAATCTTGGAATAATATTATAATTGCTTTGTAATATTACTGTAGTTCCTACGTGCTATAATTTTAAATAAATTTGCATGTTGTGCGTGAAGTGATTTTGGCATGTGAAAAGAATTAAAAGTTTGTTTCTTTAATACAAATTGAAAAGAAGTAAGTGTACTTAATTTTTCATGAGGCAATCTAAATGAACTTGACATGCAAAGTTTGTTAAAAGTGACCAAAATATAATTTACAAATTTGGTCATTTTCGATGTTATTCGGATATAATATAATTTACGATTTCGTAAATTTTGATGTTCTTCATAAATGAGTTATGATCTGTTTATAAGTGGATGACATGTTGATTTTTGGCATTGACCAAATCAAGTTGATGAAACCAAGACATTTGTCATGACTAACATTAGGACGAATATTGCCTTTGCTGTTGGAAAGCTTAGTATGTATAAAAGCAATCCTAGTTCACATCATTGGCAAACTTTAAATCGAGTATTTCAAGTATTTGAAAGGAACCATGAATTATGGTTTGACTTATACTGGATTTATTTCCGTACTTGAAGGATATTTGGATGCGAGTATTCCAATATGGAAGACCATTCTTCCACAAGTGGATGGGTATTTCTACTTGGGGGATATTACTGATTCAACAATGGAATCAGATTTTGTAGCATCAACAATAGCTAGTAAAGAAGCTTAGTGGGTAAGAAATTTAATGTATGAAATTTCGTTGTGGCCCAAACCGATATCACCTAAATCTATCAGATGTGATAGTGAAGCTGCCTTGGTCATGTCTATAGATAAGTTTACGAAGTCCGGTTTAGACACTTAGGTGTTAAAAAAAGTAAGATTTGTGAGCGCATCACGCATGATGTTATTTCAGTAGAGTTTGTGAGAACTCAATATAATTTAGCCGATCATTTAACCAAATGGTTAAGTAGATATTTTATGCAAAAATCGGCTATTGAGATGAGATTAAAGTCCATTTAAAATCTCTCATGTTGAGATACCCAATTCTCATCTAATATGACATTAGGTGTTGTATCAATGTGGAAATCTTAACATCTAGAGGTTGGAACACATTATGAGTATTATCCCAAAGTATGTGTTTAGACATGCAAGTTGTGGACGTTGAAGTTTATCTTCTTAATAGTTCTTTTGAAAAATTGCATATGCATGTGCAAGACTAAAAGATCTACCTATTTAAGCATGAAGTTTAGTCGCCTCAAGAAGCTAGGACTTGGCTTTGATATGCTTAAGAAGGATAAGGACACAATGCTAGTAAAAGATGGTGTCAAGTGAGAACATTTGAGAATGTAAATTTATGTGTATATTATCTTCGAGTATTCATTATGGATAGTAAAGGTTCAATCCTTAGTGATACCTTGATATTCGAATATTTGGAATGTGTAATATACTAATATGAAATTCGATCGTCGCGATATTTCATTTATGCATAAATTTGTTATTTGTTGTGATTTTGTTTTAGCTAATCATGAATTGCACTAAAATGGGGGAAGATTGTTGGATATTTTAGTGTAATTGGATTAACTAGTCGACCAATGTAGTCATAATATATTATTGAGCAAGTCGGAGAGTGTGTAGTACCCGCTTGTTAGAATATATTATGATTAGTGGGTCCAATGGACGGATCCTTGTTCGGGTTAGATTTATTTTGAATGATAAGGATTTTTTTGAAAATTCACGGAAATTTGAATTTGGAAAAATAATTCGAATTTGAATTTTTTAGTCAATTTATCATTTGAAATTTTAACCGTTTTGGGACATAAAACTGTTTTACAGTTGGAGTATTTTGGTTGAATAAATAAGTATGGTTCTGTAACAGAGGAAATAAAAACAATAAAAATACATTCTCGTTGTTCAAAAGAAAAGCTCTGATTTAATCCGGTTGAAAATTTTGGAGAACCACCAAAATAATTTCAATATGAAATTGTTAAAACAAGACTGCAGATTTTATCCAGAAATCTCTAAACAATATTCCCAACAATATTTTCTCCATGTGTTGCTTTTGTAGTACTAAAACCTTCTTTTGTTGAGTATTATATTATATTTATTTTATTCACATATTCTGTCTAGTGCTTTATTGATCTCAATGCTAATGTTTATTTATCAATCCGACAAAACATCATTCCAGTTATAACTAACTCTAAAGACAATCAAAATTACCCAAAAAATAAAATTATAAAAAACTAATACTAAAAGTAATCAAAATAATACTTTTGACAAATGTGATAATATAAATAGTAAAATCATTGGATAGTTTAAAACTAACATAGTATTTTGAAGAATATTTAAGAACACTTTTGTCTGTATTAAATCCAAAGATTCGCACAACTTTGTTATGGGTACACTCCCAAAAACGTTTCATACTAGTTGATATAGATTCATATTTATATACGATTGATATGTTCTATATATAAGAGATTTGGAATATTTTATGAAATATATTATTCAACATCCCCTTTTAAATTTGATATGATATAATGAGCTTGAATCAAAATATTATGTCTTATTATTCTTTCATTTTCGCATAACTTATTAGATTCACCTTCGTAAAATTCCATGTTATTGTTAGTCCTTAAGCATTTAATTTTTTTAAGTATACTTTTAAATTATAATCTTCCAATGCTTAAACTTGAAATGTTATCATATTTACTTTTCAGTATGTATATCTATATGTTTCAGAAAAAAATACTTTATAAGGGCCCCAAATATCTGAATGAATATAATCCAAAATGTATTTTCCTTTATGATTAATGGTACTAAATTTGACATGACATTGTTATTATTTTCCAAACCCGCAATGTTCACATAATTCTAGTTTCCAATTTTATGTCCATATATTAATTGTTGTTTACATGGTATGGCTAATCCCCTTTTCATTATATACCTTAAATGGATATGTCATAGTTTGGTAATTTTTATCTTCTTATTTGATTAAGATATCATTACAGACCTATTAATTGTATTACTATGTAGTACATAAATACCACCATTCTTTAATTTTTTTCATAGTTAAGACTACCTTTCAAAATATAAAGTACACCATTTTCATCCAATGTTTCCAACGATATTAAAATTTCTCTTAAATCTGAAACATGTCTAGTGTCATCGTGCATCTTAATCTAATTGAACATACTAACTATCATATAAGGAGCATTATTTTTTATTAAAATATATCTTTCGTTACTAAGTTTATAATTAATAAATCAACTCTTATGAGGAAATATATGGGATGCATAATCAGTATCTAAGATCCACCTATCTTCTATAACTGATTTATTTATACCAAGAACTATAATATCAATATAATATTCAATGATTGTAATAATATTCAATACGGTGGGTTGGATTAGTGAGGAACAACGCATGGTTTGGGAATTATAAGATTTAATAAGGGGTTAGGTACATGAAAAAACAGAGTAGAAGATTGACCCCTCGCCAAAAATAAAATTTGTGAAAGGATCTCACAGACCGAGTGAAAATGTTAAAAGTGTCAATAAAGATGAGTTAGATGACCAAGCAAAGAGGTTGTAGAGATGACAAAAATAGTTGAAGTATAAAACAAAACTATTTGAGTTCATGGAGAAGGAGTCAACAAGCCTCGTCCTAGCTTCAATAGTCAAATATCTTAGCAAGTGGATTCAGCCTAAAAAGGATTTCATCCAAGACAAGGAAGACCAAAAAATAATTTATAAAAAATAAAAGATAAGTGAAAGTGTCCCACGTAGCAGATCTTTTATAGTTTCAAAGGTCAAATTTAAAAATCACTCTATAGTGTACCTAACTTCTTATATCAAGAAAGAAAAAATGATTCCAGACCTACATGCGCTAATTTTTAAAATAAAAATTTGAGCTCACCTATTATATTGCATCATCGGTCGTCCAGACCTTTGAATGTCAAGAAATTTTAGAAAATTATGACCAAATTTCTCTGATCCAAACCATGGATATAGAGAGGTTGTTTATATATTCCATAACACACCATATAAAGTTATGGATGGAAGTGAGAGGATTCCGAAAGGATTGTGGTATGGTGCCATTGTCTTATAACAAACTAAGATTTATTAATATTTCTAGGCAATCTACAACACTATCAGTGTACTGTAAAACCTCCAAACAAGTCAAAAAACCAAACTTCAGGCAAGGAACCAAACAACTAAAGACGATGAATAGTTTTATAATGAATTGTTTATTTGTATGAAGAGAGAGCATGAGAAGCATGCGTGCAATAAAATAAATAAAAATACCATATTATTTATGTATAAACATGTTACATATCGACATTATCTATATTGAAACAAAATATGAACAAATAAGACGAATAAAGGCTAAATATGAAACTATACTTATGTGGTGGATGTAGTGACATAAAATACGACTATATTGGCCGACCAATATGCATAAGTAACTAAAATATACATGATTTTAAGTTGTTAGCAAAAATTTGGTGACGTGGTGGGCATATGATCCATGTGGTAGAATATTCCTCAAAAAAATATATCATCTGACCTTGATAATATGTTGGAGAAGATTAAGAGAACTGACTTAAGGGCTGAGTCACGGGAAGCGAAATACAATAAAATATTATTAAATTTATTTTTATTTATTTCTCGTTAAAACCTTCACGATCCACCACGGAAGGAAAAAATAGATCATTGATAAGTCTGAATGATTACAATAGATAAAAAAACAAGACAACATAATAAAATGTTGAAAATTTATTTATTTATCATATGTAGAGTTTTTGGGGTATTCGACCTTCCAATGATGTGTAAGGAGAAAACCCTTATCATTCACCAACTTATCTATTTCTCATTTAAACTTCTCTCATACGGAGGATAGATTTTCCTATTTTGAGCTTAATTTTTTTGTATGTGAATTCCTATTGTGCTGAAAAACATAACTGAGTACCTCATCTTCATTTGAAAGACATGGTTATGAACCTTGGATTTGTAGCGGTTGTGTACCAAATTACTCTAGTATTTCATGCATAAATTCCCATAATTTATTTATTCTACCAAATTAGGTATGATATGTTTATCAATCGCCTTTAGATTCTTTGTTTAGTTGTTGATTTGGAAGGACCAGATGAATATTTTGGTTGTGAATGATATGTTCACACCATAGAAAATTGTAAAAGGTATTTGTTTGCGTTTTAAAATGTGTTTTGGTAATCCCATAAGAGAATGTTTTGACCGTCCAAATATTTTCCAGTGACAATATCAATGGTGTGGTATAGACCCTCTAAAATGGTTTGATTAGTGATTTTTATATGGCCATTTTTAGATTGTAAGATACACATAAATACTGATGTAGGACTCGTATGTAGCTTGAAGTTTTCATATGAGAATTTTTCAAACTTGAGATCATTATCGGTTCAGACAACTTATGGGGCGTCGTACCTATAATATAGGGTAATCATTATAAAGTTTATTACTTTCTTAGCTTTTATATTTTTCAAGGGTTTTGCTTCGAACTACTTAAAAACTAATTGAGTGATGTTGGAATAATTATGGACATATATGCTAAATATATATTTGGTTATTATCATAAGGTAGTCCAATAATAAAATAATCAGATTTATTGTATTATATATAATTAAATAGGAATTAGGCTTATAGGTGAAATGCGTTGTGGACTTGTAAGTGTGGTAACCATGTTAAATTTAGGCACTGTAAAAGATTGGGTTTAAATATCAATGCTTAGGCCTGAACTGATAATTGATGGACTAAATTGATACAATCAAATTAATATTTATGGTCCTCGATTACAAGACGGTATAAGTTAACGGGCTTTATACAACTAGGGTTTCTAGTTGTATTTTCATATAAAAATAACGAGTCAAGTTCACATATTTCTTTAACCTAAACTAAAAAAGACACCCATCGCCTTGTTGAGAGGAAGACTAAAAACTGTTTTTACATAAACAATAACTTGAAGAACAAAAAACATCATTCAAGTCTCTCGCGGTAAATATTCAATAAAGATTATGTATTGCAGCATGAAAAATAATAAGTTCAATTATATCCTATGCTTATTAAATAATCATATGAAAGATTCCATATTCTGTATGTTTGATAGATTAGGTTCTATCAATTGGTATTAGAGCTAAACCTTCTTATGATTCAGCTGATAACTAAATGTATATATATATATATAATTTGATTTGTTATTTAGGTGAAAAAATCATACCATTGGGATTATTTCATTAGTTGACTTGATTAAGGGTGTGGATTTAGGGTTTATGTGAAAAGTATGTATACATTGATTTATTGATAAGAAAACATGTTTAAGTGTGTAAATGTTTTTTTAATAAATTGATTGTATGGATAGGATTTTGTACTTTTTTATTTTAAATTAGGGTTTGATTGATGGTTGAAATTTTTATCCAAAATTTAACATCAACTAATCTCTAATTTAACAAAACAAATCTAACCTATCACGGCAACGACTTATCTACGGTATAGCCCTTGATGTTATTATCGACCGAAGGTTGTCCGACGATGTATGTCATGGCTAACAAACCGTTGTTCATGCGGTCGAATGTCGTGACTTGAGAGGTAATTTGTAACCCATTGTTATCGCGATGACATCAACGGGAGGTTGTTGGCTGGGTAGAACGCCCGTTGACAACAGTAACATACTGTTTTTTAATATTTTAGAAAATATATATTTTTTATTAATTGTTAATTAATAAATTTTATATTTTTCTGATTTGTTCACATGGTAAAAAATTTAGACATTCTGGTTATTGTATGTGTTTGTGAAATAAATTATTTATGTGCCTAAATGTTTAAATTGATATGCATGACTAAGGTTTTAGATTCTGATAGGTGAATCATGGAATCAATTAATTAGCCCTCTAGAATTTTAATTGACCTCCTTGTGGATCTTAGGATCAGAAAAGGTTCAAAAGAGTTATTTATATTCAAATATTGTTATTCATGCGGAATGTTAATATTTGGATTTGATTAATTAAGAATTGGATAAAATCTACTTAATTTGATTATTGTGATTATTTAATTTAAGTAGGTGAAACCAATCATCTTGAGGGTTTCACCGATAGTTACGAAAATTAAATTAATCATTGCGTTTATTTTAATTAAGTATGCGAAATTAACCCTCTGTACAGTTTTATCAGTACTTAAGAAAATTAAAATAATGATCATATACTAGAAATTCATCCTTGTGATTATATAATTTAAGTATGTGAATTGAGTGTTTCACGAGTACTTAGGGAAATTAAAATAATGATCAAATATTGCAAATTTATCATTGTAATTATTTAATTTATGGTAATCTACCAATAACCACTTGGAATCAAAACTATTTACCTATAATAACCTAGGTTTGAGAATGTATTGATAACCAAATGGTTTTGAAACTAAATTATTGATAACCACATGAATTTTTCTAATACCCATCATACGCTCAGTTTGTTGTTATAATCTTTATCTAGTTATTTTCTTTATTCATTTGATCAATTTGTTCTTCAATTTGAAATTATTTTTTCTTTCTTCCTTCTATCAAGATCTTTTTGCAGTTGTGGATCGTTTGTTTTTCTTTTTTTCTTCTGCATTTATTAATTGATTATGGGCTCACGTGTGATTTTTTTATTATTATTTTTATTGGCTCGAGTTATTTTGTTATTGTTCTATGATTATAATATTGTTTGAGTTATGGTGATTGTTTGATTTCATGTTGTCACCTAAATATTTTGACAACTATATGAAGAGATCAATTTAAAGAAAGTAGATTTTATTATTTCTGGTTTTCCTATTTTGCTTCGATAATTTAAACATTATGGTTGCATAATTAGACATCGCATTAGGTTACAAAATTATGTACATTTTGGTGGCATAATTAGTAGTGCAATTTGGTGCGTAATTACGTGTAATAACGGTTTCTTCTTTTGTGTTTTAGAGTGTAAATTATGTTAAAGTTGGGTGCAAAATAGTCTGAATTTGTATATTATTGTAATGTTTTTATTTTTTATTTTTAATAGAATAACCAAGCTTATGGTTGTTTACTTAGTATTTTTGAAAGTAACTAAAGTATGGTTGATTTTATAATAATCAAATAGGATTGGCTGGTCAAGGGTCATTTTAGCTTTACTTATTCATTTGGTGAGAATTAGAACTATTTTTTTTGTAAATATAATTTTGTATTATTGGTTGCATCGCCTGTTTATAGTAAAGGTCAACATATTTTTATTCAGATTGGTAAAATTGTTGAAACTAAGGATTTAGGTATGAATGTTGCTGATTTGGATTATATTGTTCTGATAGTTGAAGATAATATACCAATTGAATAATCTAGTTTGGGTGTTCATTTTGTTAACATAAGAAAAAAAAGCTTGCTACTCAAAGTCGGATTTATGGTATTCAAGGTATATGTCATGTATTTGAGGGCAGTGGTTACATCCATGTGTCTTGATTTATCTTGATTTGCTATTGAATATGGATTTAATTATAAATACAATCATAATCATAGAGCATAGTTAAGTGTTAATTGTAATATGAAATAGAGCAAAGAATTTACATTAAGGATTTATGCTTCAATTGATCGGTCGAATGGATATATGGTTATCAAAAAGTATGTTGGTGATCAAAGATGTTATCCTAGATTCTCAAAAAATAATAAAACTTATTTGACGTCCTATTTGATATCAAACGAGATAAATGATGGTATTAGAACAAAAAGTGATATTACTCCCAAAAATGTTCAAGCCCTTGTTAAATTTGATTATGGTTTAGGTACTTATTATCGCAAGTCATTGATAGCTTTGTAGAAAGCTAGAAAGGAAGTTTTTTGAGATAGTTGTACTTCTTTCGACTTGTTAACATGTTATTTTAAGACCTTAAATACTAAGGACGTTATTGAATTATGATGGTGGAAATTATTTTTTTAGAAGGCGTTTCATAGCTTATGAAGTTTGTCTTCAAGGGTTTCACTATTGTCATCCAATGCTCTTTATCGATAACACATTTTTAGTGGTAAATATTGAGAGGTTTCGCTCTTTGTAATAGTTAAAGATGGTAACAATAGTATTTTATTTCTTTGACAATACTTATGTTTATATACAAAATTATTTTTGGGTGCATAATTACGTGTTAAGTGGTTGCATAATTATGTACAAGTTGCTTGTGTAATTAGTTTTTTGTTGTGAAATTAGTCTAATGTTGAAAATATAAGATTTTTTTTGTTGCGTAATTATATATTAGCCAATTGTGTAATTAAGCACAAATTGGTTGTAAAATTACATTTTGGGTTACAAAATTAGAGATGATATACTTTAGCCGGTTGCAATGTAGGCTTTTTTCAATAGAATTTAGTATTGTTTGGTTTGAAAATGGAGATAATTGGAAATGTTTTTGGAGACATTAAAGCCTCATTTACTTGGTTTTCAAATCACTTTTATATTTGATCGTCACATATGTATTATTAATGTTGCTCAACTGTTTTCCCTTATTGCTAGTATTCTACCATTCACAATGTCCATATCATCTTATTGGGAATCTGAAGCATACGTAAGACATTCACCAAAAGATTTAAGGAATCAGATGGTTAATATTTTTAAATAGTATACCTATGCAGCCAATGAAAGTTTGTTCGATTTATATTTTGTAGTATTCCTATTTCAAAATTATTGGGTAAAATTAAGTTTATGCTTATGAATCAGATATCAAAGCGTTATTATGATTGTTTGCGTTTGAATAACATTGAAGAAGTTTGTACGTGGATTGTTCGATCATCTACCGAAGTATTGTTTGAAGTTCCATCGGAACCAATTATAGTTGTTGATATTTCGAACTAATATTTCGAACTACAAATGTACTTGTGGTATTTGGAAAATTGAGTGCTTTGATTGTTCTCATACTTAAATTAAATTAAATTTACACCTTAAATTATATTGTAATATAATATATCTTAAATTCACTACAAATATATTATAATATATCTTTAATTATATTGTAATATATCTTTAATTATAATATATCTTTAATTAAATTAAATTTACACCTTAAATTTAATATATTATAATATATCTTTAATTATATTGTAATATAATTTTTAATATATATTATAATATAGTATTTATTTTTATATATAAAAAACTTATTCATATATATACTATAATATATATTTATATATATAATAAACTTCAATGATATAATATAATTCTCGTAATAATTCACTTATAACTTTATATAATATATAAGCAAACTTAATTACACATTTATCGGTGACCATATTTCGTCTATTCTTTAGGCGAAAAGACAGTTACTAAATTAATAATTTCAGATTTTAATTTAATTATATTAATTATAGTAGCCCCATACGGCATCTTTTAACTGCATATATAATTATATCACCGTAATTGTTTAATTGTTTGTGTAATTTCCGATAACCGACATCATATCTAATATATAGATCTAATATATATGATCTAATTTTATAATCTGAAAAACTAAGAATTTAATTTCATGGTGGCTCTGATACCACTTGATAGAAATACTTTACGGATTTCTAATCTAACTTATTGAACCATGAAGTTAAATCATCCTATAATAATGCGGAATAAATACTTACAGGATGTAGACATTCTTTGATCTTCAGATTTCTGACTTAGAGCAGATGATCGGCGATCCTTTGCTAGGTTATTGATTCTTCTAAGAGATGGCAACCAAAACACACTTTTGTAATTGATTCGAAGGAAGAATCAATTTGTTTTTCTTAAAGGATTTTCTCTCGGTATTTTCTTTCGTTTTCTTCAAGAATGAGAAACTCATTCTTATATAGAACTGAAGTGAGAAAACGGTTCTTCATTAAGTAATTGTTTGTAACTTCCAGACATTTACTTAACGAAGACCAGTAACGGTTCTTCTCTCTTAATTGTCTGTAACTTCCAGACAGTTACTTAATGAAGACCAGTAACGGTTCTTCTCTCTTAATTGTCTGTAACTTCCAGACAGTTACTTAACGAAGACCAGTCCTTATTAAATTGCCACTCTTAGGGACCATAACCCGGTATTATTTTGTTTTACAAAATAACCCCAAAACTTTACGTTTTGCTTAAGTTGTTTATTTTCGAATCCAATCCTTCACAGTATTCGGAATTAAACCTGGTATCTATACAATTACCTCCATGATACATATTTTATCTACTAGTCCGTTCTTTTCTTTATGATTACTTTTATTGGACTAATATTAACGATAGTTCGATATATCGATACGACATGTGACGGTCCAACTTAATGGAGAAATTCCAACAATCTCCCACTTGGATCATCATATGCTACTATAGGATGCATCCACTTAATGAACGTTCTAAATTTCTATCGTCAACTTAATGGAGAAATTCCAACAGTAAATTCTTTATGAAACCTGATTTAGTAGTTGATTTATGTTGAAATTTGTTGTAGAAATATATAATCTTAGAGATTTGTTAGTTTCAATTTTAGATATAGAGAGCGAGAAAGTCGTGAGCTGAAGAAGAAAGTGAAGTTCTTTATTTTTATTTTTTATACTCGAGGGGTATTCTAGGAAGTTTTTATGTAGCAGGTGGTTATTGGTAAACTTGAAAAGTCTATGTGGTTATTGGTACTTTTAATATTTTCTAGGCTGTTATTGGTAACTTACCATTTAATTTAAGTAAGTAGAGAGCACTCTGGAAGGTTTTACCGGTTCCTAGAAAAATTAAATTAATCTTTGCGTTTATTTTAATTAAGTTAATGAAATCAACCCTCCATAGGGTTTCACCGGTATTTACAAAAATTAAAATAATGATCAAATAATAAATATTGATCATTGCAATTATCAAATTTAAGTAAGTTAAATCAACATTCTCAAGGGTTTCACCAATACTTAGGAAAATTAAAATAATGATCAATGGTACTTTTCCCAAACTCAGAAATATGTGTTAGTATGTTTTGACCTCTAGTATCCTATTATCATAGTATATTATGTTTTATGTGTATATGTTATGTTCAAGCATGTTAAGTTTTTATATGTCAAAAGTAATTATATGTTATGTGTTACATTCATATTATGGGTCACAATATGACGAGGAACAAACCCTCAACGCTAGATGGTTTGGATTGTTAACAATAAAAAGATGATATGAAGTTGTACTTGAATTGTCATGTTAATGACCTAACATTAATGAAACCTAAACCAAGTAATCTTACCCATGAAAGTTCACTTGAGGAAACTAAAGAGTATGAAGACTGAGAACGGTCTAATCAATTGTGTTTGGCCATTATGCTTTAAGAAATATCAGCTACATTTCGTGGGATTTTCCCAAAATTGCTACCAATATTTCAAATTTTCTCACGTAATTTGAGAAAATATTTTTCAAAAATGGCAAGGTAGAGGTACAACGTCTCTTTAATGAAATATTTGCCAAGAAATATAATGGCAAATGTGTTATCCGAGAGCATATTTTGGGCATGTCTATGATTGCACAAAATTTAAAGGTATTCAATGTATACTTATCTAAAGAATGTGTAGTGAGGTTCATTTTTTAATATCTCGTAGGAAAGTTTAAGCATTTATAGTCCACTTATAGTTGCATTCGGGAAAAACGGACAATCAATAAATTGATTGCACACGTTGCACAAGAGGATGAAAATCTTAATGGAGAGGTGTTTGAAGTGAACATGGTAGTGTACAACAATGGGATGAGGACAAAGATAAAGTTCGATGGAAAAATACTAGGCCTTGGTATGGCAAAGAATAAAAATACCCAAGAAGCGACGGTTGGTCGATGATTTTTCTATAAAAGAAGTGACATCTAAAAAAACGTTGAGAAATGTGGGATCTACTTGCAAAGTAAAAGAAATCTCATGTCTTTGGTTGTTTTAGAAGTTAATTTTATTTATGTGGAAAAGAATACATAGTGGGTTGATTCGGTTGCAACAACTCATGTCTTTATTTCTTTACATAATACACTAAGGAGTCAGAGGCTAAGTGAGAATGAAAAATCTATCTTCACAGTTGACAGAAGTTTGTGCAAAGTGTTGGCAATTTATGATCTCAATTTAAATTTTACCATAAAGCATGTATTATTTTGGAGAATATTATGTATGTTCCTATGTTTTAGTTGAACTTAATTATTTTACCAGTTTTAGACATGTATGGTTATTCTTATATTTTTATGAAATAATGGTTTAATTCTCTCTTATAATGATATTTTTGTTGGTTATGGTTGGTGTTGGAAAAATCTAGTTTATGGGTAAAAAGGACAAGATCTATTAGTTGGTTGATATTAAGTATTTTTATCAAGAGTAGTGAGAGAAATGAGGTGTATGCTTGTATTTAATATTTCAAGAAAAAATCCAACCCATTTAATGTTGTTGATTGGGTGATACTTTTTTCTCGGATCCATGGGTCATTTTGGTCAGATCTTATATTCAGGTTAATCCTATGAGCCCCAAGCCCAAGAATCAATGTGCTAGACACACATCTAAGTCATTGGTCCACTCAAGTTACCGTTCACTCATTGAGTTTCATTTAACCTGTCCAAAATTCCCTTCGGATAAAATCAGAATCATTATGATATGCCTCCAGCGACATCCGATCTGATCATATAGCCTCTTTAGCTCTTTCAAAAAAATATTTGGAAGAGATAACCATGGTATATAATATATGATATGGTATGTCTTCAAATTGAATTTGAAGATTCAATCAAACAGCTCAAAGGTCGTGATTTAATAATCAGTTGGTTTTTACACGTGTCAAGTGGTAATTGGACCCTTTAGCAGCTTTTTATGGGTACTTGTGTCTAAACATCAAAAGAGCTACATTTACTAGGCTATAATCATGGTTAGAGGTTCATCTATCCTAGGTAAAACACTCAAGTACTTTTTAAACTATATAAGTGTGATTTTTCATTGTCTTTATTTCTAATGTGAGAAAAAAAATTTAAAACCATTTCTAGATAGAGAAAAACACCCTAATCTTTCAACTTTTCTCAGTTCCTCTATTTGCTCTAAAGTTTGTATGTTTACGGCAAAAACTTCCTTAATCAAAGGAGATTGGCTCAACCTGTCTGAGTTAGAGAAAGAGAAAAAGAGAGGCCAGAATCACTGTCGTACTACCTGTTTCTCCTGGTGGATTGATCATACAAGAGATACCAGAATCGGACAAGAGTTAATTATCCCATAGACCACCATTAGTTTCCATAAAAACTTGCTCCATCTTTAACAAATCTTGAACCACCAGTTCAGTTAATCAAAAATCTTTCCACCAAAGCTAAAGTCGTTACCAGTCGTAAAGATCCATCTCATTTCATTTTTATGGGGTCAGACGTAGGAGAAAACACACCTCGAAGGATTACCAAGTTTTCTAAAGCCAAAATTGTAACTTCATCTACCATGGATACAAAAAACCTCACTGAAGGTTCTACAATAGTAGATCCTCCAGTGTTGCCTACTTTGGATCCAAATCTATGAATCCCACGCACCGATTCTGCTCATATTGAAAAAGAGGATATTGGACTCAAACATCCACAAATAATGGATGAGAAGATGGAGGACATCGGGGCAAGATACCCCATTGGAGACATTGGGTCATATTGGCGACACAAGTATAGTTCGGGAAAAGAAGGAGAAAGTAAGATTGTTAGATGTCGAACCACTTATGGAGTACCTTGTGGGGCGAGTGGGCTTAACTTCTCCAAGGTCAGTGTTAAATATCTGCTGGCTCTTCAATAAAATTCCTATGTGTATACCCATACAGTTGAATTAGAGAGAATCAGGAAAAATGGGGTTTTCCAGAGTCTGTCAAGGTAAGGATTCCTATCCCCCATGAGACTCCAATGAATAGTAAGATTGGGGAGTTTGTGGTATATACTGAAGTTCTTAATTGGGGCCTTTGGTTCCCTTTGGACCCAGAGATTGTGAGATACTTCCATTTGGTAAGATTATGCCCAAGTCAGTTAAGTCCCAATGCATGGTATACATTATTAGCCAACATCATAGCTTCAAGCCTATCTAAAATTCTGATGCCTATAGAGCAATTTGTTGCTGTAGCCAGTCTACATCGGAACCATCATATCCCATTTTATTATTTCAACATGGGGAATAATTATAAAGTTGTTGATGACCTGCTGGAGGCTGAAAAGCCTTGGAGGATCCAATTCCTCTACACTAGTGGTGCTAGAGAAAATGGCAAGACTATCAGAGCTAAAGAAAACCCAAGTTTGTTGACCATATATTGGAGAAGTTCAGGTAAACCCTTTACGACTTTCTTTATTGTGTATTGATATTAAACTTAACATCGGAGTTTTATGTTAAATTTTACATCGGATGTTAATATTAAATTTCACGTCGTATTTATCTTTTAGTGTTTTTAAAGATGTTCTTAGAAAATTTGGAGGAGGGACAAACCACTTTTACAAAGCTAAATCAGTGGGCCACGGAGAACTAGGGAACTGGTTTTCATAATTATTTTACCGTAACAAGCATGGTGAGGGCTCATCTGTGGAGAACAAGCTCAACCAGAGAGCTCTCATGAGAATAGTTTACCAGTCCTCCTGAAGCTACTGATATCTTCAAAAGGAAAGAGGAAAAAGATGGTAAGATTTATTTACCAGCTATGAACAAGGCTCATAGCCATCTTGACAAAATTAATAAGAAGAAGAAAAAAGGTGATGGTCCCTCTTAAGGGCTTCCCGGTGTGGGTAGTTCGGGACTTCCATGAGGGATTGATGCAGTATTGTTTGATGTTTTTGTGGTTATCGTGGGTGAGGCTAAAGAGCCACCACACTCTCCAATGGTTAAGAGGAAGAAAGGGCAGAAGATGAGTATAGAGGGTAGTGATAGGAGAGCGGAAAAGAATAAGAAAGTTGCCATCGGTTTGGAGATCATACTCCGATGCGAAGTCCTTCCCTTCATTACTCTCATCAAAATTCCTTCCTAAGAATAGGTACATGTTGGTTCTCCCTCTCCAACATTTCCTACTGCTGACCAGTCTTCTACTGAAGGCGAAGTAAATCTAGATGACATCGGAAATTTGTATCTAAGTGAGTTTGATAAAGAGGATTTTGATAAGACTTTCCCCCAATCCACTACCATCGCCAATGTTATGACTTATGATGCCAAATCATTTTAATTTTCCAGTGAACATGATACTCTGGGCTATGTAGTTTTAGTTTATATAAGGCTAATCGTTGACTTTGATAGGCAAATTAGATCTCAAGCTAGTGACATTTTTTCCCTTCGTACTGAAAATTAAGGCATAAAGGATTCCATCACAATCGAACAGAGAAATGTTTAGACTTTAGCCAAGGAAAAGAAACAACTTAATGATGATTTGGTACAAGCTAAATCCGATCTTGAAAAATCACAGGCTAGCTATACTGAAATGCAATCTATCACTTCCAAAGAAATTGATTCCTTGAAGAAGAAACTGACCATTGAGAAGAGTGCCAACGATCATTATCCAAAGAGAAAAAAGAATTACAAGATCTTCTCAAGAAAATAGATGATGAGATTACTTCTTTGAAAGAGACAAAAGTCTAAGACATAGTCGTTTTAAGGAACGAGTATGCTGAATGGGTGTTGAAATCTATGAAACGGAGGGAAGAGTCTGTTAAATGGAATATGGTCCTATTGTTCCATGAAACGTTTCCCAAACGGACTCTTGGGAAACTGTGGAGTTTTGTGACATATGAAGAAATTTGCTTTCATACTATGACACAAAGTAATAAACTCAACATCTCCTCGGATGAATCCGAATTTGATGAAGAAGCTGAGGAAGACTCTGGTGATGAAAAAGAGGAGAAAGAAGAAGGCAGTGCTGAGAATAAAACCAAAGGAAACGAGCCATAAGGTTAACTATTTTTACTGTGTTGGTATTTTGAATCAAAGTCTTTGGAGTATGCAAGGCATTTTGTTGTTTTCATATCAGATTTTCTAGAAACTTCATTCGTACAAGTCCTTATGGTCTACAAGGCGTTTTTGTAATGTAGATCAGATACTTATTTATGATCTTATTTGTATTTCATGTTATCTTTACTTTCATTCACTTTGTATTTTTCCTTGTCTTATTTTATATTTCCATTAATATCCGATCGTATTTGAACATGATAAAACCATATACATATATTAAATCTCACAAAGGCATTAAAAATATTTTCTTTAAAGGAATTAAATACTTAATCAGTCTTGCATTTATTTGAGCCACTAAAAGGTAATTTGAAGGTAGTTCATACTTAATCAGGAGGTAATATGTGTTTCATAAATCTTTAATCCATCTAAGTCATTCAAATATAGTCCATTTGAAGGCAATATGTGTTTAATAAATCTTTAATCTATCTGAGCTATTCAAATGTAGTCCATTTGAAGACAATAGGTGTTTAAAAAATCTTCAATCGATCGGGTGTTTAATAAGTCTTGAATCCTTACGATTTTTACTAAGTCTTTAATCCATCCAATCACCACTAAAATAATTTCTTTAAAAAAAGGTCAAAAGATAGTATATTGATTAAGATCCGGACACCTCATTAAAACCACCCCGCGCCACGAGGGTAGGAAAGAGTATGGCCCCAAATATTTACATTAAAGTAAGGCAAAGCAAATATTTACAAGATAATTTTATTCTAAGTATAACATGAGATGCTCCACATTCCAAGGATGCTTCAACGGATTGTCTTCTTTGTCTTGGAGTTTGTATGTTCCTTGATTAAATCTTTCACATACGATGTATGGTCCTTCCCAATCCGAAGCCAGCTTTCAGAACTGCTTCTTCTTGGTGTGCAGGAACACTTTTATCAACACTTTATCTCTAACTCAAAAATATCTTTTTTTTACTTCAGATGCAAATCTGCTCCTCGTCATGCCTTGATAATGTGTAGTTCTTAAATTTCTTTTCACTTTTTTTATTCAACTAAATCCAACTGATCCCTCATAGCTATCTCATTCTCTCTTTCGAAATAATTTTGAAATTTGAAAGAAGGTAGAGTAACTTCTATAGGTGTGATCGCATCCATCTCATAGACTAGAGAAAATTGAGACTCTTGCGTGGTTGTATGAGGAGTGGTTCGGTATGCCCATGGTACCTCTTGTAAGTAACTCCGCCAATTTCCAACAGGTCCTTCTAAATTCATTTTTAATCATGACATAATTTTCTGATTTACCACTTCAACTTGTCCATTGGCTTGGGGATTAAAAGGAGAAGAAAAACAGTGTTGAATTCCTCTCGAAACACAAAATACATCTATATCTTTGTTATTAAACTAAGGATCATTATCTATGGTGATGTGTTTGGGAATACCAAATCAGCATCATATGTTGAAGAGAATAAATTTAATGATTGTCTTAGTTGTTGTTCAAGACAAAGGTGTCACTTCTACCCATTTGGAGAAGTAGTCTATTGCCACAATTATGGTACGACAACCCCCTCTAGCTATTGGAATGGGCCCAACTAGATCAAGATTATATATATCAAAAGGTATATGTTTGGATATTGATTCTATGGGGACTCCTGGCGCATGAATTGTATTTCCAGATCTTTGACAAGGATCAAATCTTTTTACCAAATCTTTAGCATATGCCATAATCGTAGGCCAATACTATCCGGGTAGTAATACTCTTCTAGTCAAAAATTTATAGCCACAATGTGCTGGACCTTCTCGATCATGTAATTCTGATAGAAACTTTCGAGAGTCATTGGGTCCAAGAAAACGTAGTAAAGGCCTGCTGAAACATTTTCTATAAACCCCCGAAAGACTAGAAAATCACGAGCTTTGTACTTTGTTTTCTTGGCCACAATGTTGTCTGAAGGTAGGAATCCATTAGTGATAAATTCTTGGGTTTCACTTCTCCAGTATTCATAAAGAACCTCGAATATGTGTATATTTTCTCCTACTTCACCCTTGTTTTTTGTGGTTGCATTTATGGAAGGACATTCTTGCATAAGAATCCGAGGGTGTACTTCAGAATATGTTATAGTGGCTAAAGAATCTGCCATGGCATTTTCCGATATGGGATATGCTCATATATTATGCATTTAAAACCGATGGTGACTTTCTTTAGCACTTGCAAATATTTTATCAAGTGATCTTTGCTAGTTTCATATTGCCCTTGAGCCTGATGAATGAGCAATTGCGAATCACTTATCAGATGGACACTTTTAGCCCCACATATTTGAGCTAACCTTAAACCATATATGGTCGCTTCATATTCTGACTCATTGTTTGATGCTCTGAAGCCAAAACATATAGCCCATTACATGGTATCACCATAAGAAGAGGTTAAGCAAATTCCATATCCATACCCCATTGTACTAGATCCACCATCAGTTCGGATCACCCATTACTTTTTAAATTTACTGACTTGAGCTTCTTCATCAAATCTCTTAGAATCAAATTCCACTAAACAATCAGCCACAACTTGAGTTTTGATTGCAATCTGAGGTAAAAAGTCAATATCATAGTCTTCAAGTTCAACTGACCATTTAGTCATCTTCCCCGATATATCAGCCTTTTGTAGCATATTTTTAAAGGGAAAAGAAGTCTAAACTGTGGCAAGTACCATAATGACATAGGGCATGATACCCATGATTGTATAGCTTTGAAGCAAGAGGCCCAGAACCTCATTAAAAGGGGTAAATTGGGGGGCTATGTCAAAACACAAGGGCAGAGCAGACCAGATAATATACAATCCAATGCCAACACTCCTTGAAGTACTCCTTCAAGCAATCTTGGAGCGTCTAGACAGGAAGATGCTATGGTGATTATTGAAAGATTTAATATAGACTCGAAGTACCTTGATTTGGGTCTGACTTGGAATCAGGTGGGGGTAATAACAGACAAAACCACTACTGTCTCTGGTTTGATCAAATATTTTGAATCTTTAACCATCTTTGGAGGGGACACTTTGACTGCACCTTCTAAAGGAAGAGGTATGTCCATAGTTTGACCACCCATTTGGATGGAAGAATATCCACACACTTGTACCAAACTCCAGATCCTTTCATAGTTTTCGATGAGGATGACATACGAGACATTACAGGACCTCATGAAGATGATGTGGTGATAGGGGCATCGATGGAAGGAAATGATATACGTCGAATTTGATTGACACATGGAGTTCGGCAAACATCTTATATTTAATCTCCCGCAAATAGATGAGAAACCTTTCGGTTATACAACGTTCAAACAGAACCATTGTGGGCTTCACAGCGATTCTACAGATGTGATTGGAGAATTCAAAGAGGAAGTATTGCTGGGAAAAGGACCTTTCAAGAAAATGGTAAGGGTATTATTTGTTGTGGTGGATTGCCCAACATCTTATAATGCAATATTTGGGAGGTCTTGGCTCTCCATAATGCATGTTGTGGCGTCTACAGTCTATCAATATTTAAAATACGATGTCTAGGGACAAGTAGGTATTGTCTGGAGTATTCAAGAGGTAGCCAGGAAATGTTATGCAATGGCTTTTTCCTCTAAGTCTGTGGAGGCAGTCAAAATTAACAAAGATTAGCAGTTATTGGGGCCTTCCACCGATGAGAATGAAATTGATGATCCCAGGGAGGCTCCTAGTGTCATAATACATGTAGAGGAGGTTGGAATTCTTTCCCTAGCTGAGGGAAAAATATCAAAATTGGTACCAAGTTGCCACCAAGTTTGAAACACATGTTGTTATCTTTTTTAATGAATAATCTACATGTATTTGCATGGTATAATGATGATGTTACCGGAGTGTCAGCTGATATAATTTGTCATAAATTGTCACTACGAACTAATGTTGGATCAATTATATAAAGAAGAAGGTCTTTCTCTAAAGAAAAAGCATATGTGATTGTTCAAGAAGTTGATCATCTGACCTCCAAGAAACGTTTTTCAACTTAGAGGTTGTGAACTTGAAGTTGAACCCTGAAAAGTGTATTTTTGGGGTCCGGTCTGGAAAATTCTTGGGTTATATAATAAGTGAAAAAAGAATTCAACCTGATCCGGATCAACTCAATGCTTTATTAGCTATGGATCATCATCGGAACACTAAAGAATTTCAAATATTGACCGGACGATTGGCTGTGTTAAACAGGTTTATTTCAAGATCATCAGACAAATATACTCCAGTTTTCCAGGTATTAAGGAATGCCAAAGACTTTAACTGGTCTCCCCAGTGTGATCAGGCATTTCTTGAAATCAAGAAACATTTTTCTTCACCCAAGACTCTCTTTAAACCTATTTAGGGGGAAAAGCTCTACATATACTTAGTTGTATCAGAATATGCTATAAGTGATGTGCTAGTAAGGGAAGTGGATAATTACCCTCCTTCAGCTTATTATATTACCAAAAGTCTGTTGGATGCTGAAAGAATATATTTGAAGTTAGAAAACTTGGCTTCAGATTCGGTAATTACAGCAAGAAAAATGAGACCATACTTCCCAACTCATTCCATTATCCTTCGAACATCTTTTCCCTTGAATAATGTTCTTCAAAATTCTGATGTATCAAGTAGAATGACCAAGTGGTCAGTTGGATTGGGTGATTATGATATTGATTTGCGCCTCGAACGGCGATTAAAGCCCAGTCAATGGTCGATTTCTTGGTAGAATTCCATGTTGATAGGTACCCCGAACAGATGTAAGAAAACCAGTTTAAGAAAGAATGGGTAGTCTGAACCGGTGGCGGATCTAGTACTATGAGATCTGGGGCTGGAATTTTTTTAACTTCTTCCTATGGTGATACTTTATAACAGGCTATATGTTTTGGCTTCAGAGCTTCCAACAATGAATCTGAATACGAAGCAGCTATAGCTGCTCTTAAATTAGCCCTTATATGTGGGGGAAAAAAGTCCAATTAATGAGTGACTCCCAACTACTTATTCACCATACTCAAGGGAAATTTGAAGCAAAGAAAGAACAATTGAGAGAAGTTGTTGCAAGCTCCAAGAGTACCCACTATGAACACATCGCTAGATCGGAGAATACTGTGGCAGACTCTTTGGAAACCATAGCTTATTCTGAATCGTACCCTTGGATACTGATGTTAGGGTGTCCATCAATAAAAATAGCCCAAGAAAAAGGTAAAGAGAATGGAGAAAGTATGAGCATATTTGACATTCAACCCAAGGACTTGAGGTGTGGTATTTTTCAGTTTATTTTCGATGGGATTTTGCCTCCGGATAAAGCCATGGCTAAAAAAATTAAATACAAGGCTCGTGGTTTCCTGGTATTAAGAGATATTATTTACAAGAAATCTTTCAGTAGACCCCTCTTGCGTTGTTTAGGGTTTGAAGAATCCCAAATTGTGTTATCTGAACGACATGATGGGGAAGGTTCTGCACACTGTGGCTACAAAGCCCTAACCAGAAGAGTCTTATTAGCAGGGTACTATTGGCCAGCCATAATGGCAAATGCCAGAGATATGGTAAAAAAGTGTGATTCTTGCCAGAGATATGGAAATAAAATTCATGTGCCAACAGTTCCTATTGAGTCCATATTCGAACCAATACCTTTTGATAGATGGGGGTTGCATCTGATTGGGCCTCTTCTCATGGCATCCGGTGGATGTCGAACGATCATAATTGTTATTGACTATTTCTTTAAGTGGATAGAAGTGGCTCTCCTAGCTGGAACCACTTCTAAGGAAATTATTAAATTCATGTTATCTAAAATATGTTGCAGATTTGGGGTTCCGCGGAAGATCACCATAGATAATGGGCCACAATTTGATAATATAGACATGGTAATTCTTTGTACCTCCAGAGGAATTCAACATTGTTTTTCTTTTCCTTTTCACCCTCAAGCCAATGGGAAAGTTGAAGTTTCTAATCGGACAATCTTGTCTGGGCTGAAGAAAAATCTAGAGGGAGTTGCAAGAAAGTGGCCAAGTTATCTACAAGAAGTACTGTGGGCTTACAAAACTACTCATCGGGTTGTTGTACAAGAATCTCATTTTGCCCTCGTTTATGGGATGGATGCAATCACACCTATAGAAGCTATTTTACTATTCTACATAATCCAAGACTATTTCGAACAGACAAATGATATGGTAGTTAGGAATCAGTTAGATTTGATTGAAGAAAGAAGAGTTAAAGCGCATTTAAGAACAACACATGACTAGGGTCTCATGAGGAGCAGATTTTCCTCCAAAGTTAAAAGAAGAGATTTTCAATTGGGGGGAAAAATCTTAAGAAAAACATTTTTTACACACCAAGGAGAAGCAGTTTGGCAAGATGGTTCCGAACTGGGAAGGTCCTTATGTGGTATTCTAAAAAGTCAAACCAAGGACATACAGACTTCAAGACAAAGAGGGTAGAACACTAAAGCACCCATGGAATGTTGAACATCTCAAGTTATACTTAGAATAAAACTCTGCTGTAAATAGTTACTTTTTTATACGTCAATGTAAATATTAGGGGGGCATACTATTTCATACCCTAGTGGCGTGGGGAGGTTTTAATGAGGTGTCCGGGTTTTTTCAATAATATCTTATGTCATCTTCAAAATTTTGGTACAAAATTATTCTTGATCTAACCATAGTATAAGGAGATAGGATATTAAATACCCATTAAACACCGTGGCTCTCAAATATCTTTGAGTTGATCGGATTTGTTAAACACTTGATCACATTCATTAAAGATTTGTGATTGGAATCATTTAATGATTATGAAACACTTATTTAACGAATTAGAAATACTAAAGGCTATTTAAACATTAGCTACAAAGAGATAAACGAGATTCGCACAAAGAAATATACGATATTAAAACTTGATCGGAATAGACCAGATCTACAGTTTAAAAATTCCTTGACCATTCAAGGACTTTGGTTCATGCGATAGAAATTCAAAGAAAATGCAACAAATGCCTTGTCTGTCCAAGGACTTTAGTTTTAAACACAAAATTATAACAAAACATTAGCGCTCTTTCCATTCGGCTTCTTCATCACTTTTACCTTTCTTAGGACTTTTGAGTTCAGCACTCAAACTCTCACAAGTTCCTTCATTATCTTCGGAGTCTTCTCCGCTTGCATAGTTGTGTTTATCACCATCTGTCATTATATAGAAAGGAAGGTCTTCGTATTCTAAATATTTTCACAAAGGACCAAGGGTCCTCTTCGGAAAAGTCTCGTGAAATAACAAAACCATGTCGGACTTAATCCCATCATCTCTTTTCTCCAAAGAGTCCATCACTCCAGAAGCATACTTCTTTATTCCAGTAGTTATCTCATTGGCCTGCTTGTTTACTAGAGATGTATTCTCTTCTGTCTTTGTCTTTGGATAAAGTCTTGACAGTACTCTCTCTAGCATCTAGTTTCTCCTTCAAAGTTTTGATCTCGTTAAAAGAGGAAGTTTCGATTCCTGAATACTTGGTCTGAAGGTCTTTCTCAGCATCTTGTGACTTGCACAGTTCGACGGCTAGATCCGCATTCTCCTTCTTTAAGGATTCGATGATTTGTTGAGCGATAGAGAGATTATTCGTCAAGCCTTGGTTTTCTGTAGTCATGGAGGTTATAGTTGTTGTTTGTTCCCTCACATGCCTTTCTGGGTCAACCACCAGACGGATATAACCTAAAATGGTGTGACTTAGAGTGTCTTGTTCGCTTGATATCATGTATGTCTCATCGTTGTGAGTTACAACGTTCGCCAAATTGGTGTGAGGATAAGGCCCTGCAAAATCATCCTTGTCCAGATCACTAAAATACATATTAATGTTCTGAAAAGCATCCAAATTGACATCTCCTTCAACAGTTGTCTGTTTGGAATGAAGGTTAGTTGGAATTTCTTCTTACAAAATAGGATCAGCAGGAATAGGAGGAGGGAGTTCAGAAGGACACAAAATTATCTCTGATCTCATGGTAACTTTCTTTTTCTTTGCATCTTTTTCATCACTTCTTGCCTTGCGTCTCTTCTCTTTCCTTGTGATCTGAGGTGGATCATCTGATCTACCAGCCTCTTTAACTATAACGCCAATGCCTCCAGCAAAGCAGCGTTGATTCCTCCTTGGTTTTCCGAACTGACCCCTTCGGTCACTTGCTGAGATGGGTCCACTGTGTTTTTCTTCTAATTGTTTTCTTAATCTTGTCCAGGTGACTAGGAGCTTTGACCCCGGAAGGCAAATAGAGTTTGGTATCATTAGCCTCAGTGTTTTTCAAAATGACATCTGTAGGGGGAGGAGTGGTCAGTTGTTACCATGTAAGGTCTCTATTCCCTGAAGTGTTCCATAAGTGAGACCTTACGAAGTTCCCTGAGGTAAAGCAATTATGGAATATGTTCCCCCAATTCTCTGATACCCATTCATTTAGCTTAACACAAGTTCTTTGGCCTGCCTCCAAATAATCCAAAAACTTCTTCGGAAAAACTACAAGGAATCATAACTGTTAGTTCGGAATAACAACTCAGTGTTTAGAAATTAAGAAAAAAATAAATAAAGATACGTATACTCTTCCAACGACTAGTCAGTTGGCTTGGATTAGTGGCAGCTCTTATCTTCTTCCCGTTCTCCCATGCGCCACTGATAAACATAAATTGGGTCCTTCATGGCTTTTCGGACTCCAAAAGGTCATTTACCACTTTATAATCATTCCCCATGTTATAGTGGTAGAAGGGGATGTGGTGATTCTTGCACAGACTCGCCACAATATCATATTGCTCCATGGGTAGTGGGATCTTTGACAGCCTTGATGCTATTATACCAGCCAGTAAAGTGTATCATGAATTCGAACTTAGCTGGCTCGAACATAGTTTAACCAGATGAAAGTACCTGACTATCTCTGGATCCAAAGGGAACCAAAGTCCCCAATTCAGCACTTCAATGTATACTACTAGCTCGTGGGACTTGCAGTCCATATGAGTCTCTATAGTGATTGGGATTCTTACTTTGACAGATTCGGGAAAGCCCCACTTTGTCCGGATACGACCTAACTCAGCAGTATGGGTGTAGACATAAGCTATGTTGTGGAGGGCTATCAGGTACTTCATGTTGACTTTTTGAAAATTTGGCCCCATTTCCCTTCCAAGCACTCTGGAAGTGACTCGATGTTGGGCAGACCAACTGCAATTCTTGCGTCTCTTGCGTTTTTTATTGCTTTCTCCAAATCAGATAAATTCAGCCAACCTCCTTTTACCAATGCGTTTCTGGCTTTGAACATAAATATACTCATTTCTCTCTCTAGAAATATTTGTATTTTTAGAGACAATTGAACAATAAAATTGATTTATATAACAATGAAAATATAGGAGTTTACCTTGGATAAGACAAACCGATAAAAAGTGATGATTATGGGTTATGAAGTATGGCAGTGACACCCTAAGTAGCTTTTTAGCCAAGTAGGTACAGGAATCTAGGAGAAAAAACGGTTGAGAGGTCGAACCACAACTTGACACGTGTCCCATGTCAAAAAATGGCTTTTGGAATTCTTAACGGTAAATTTAGTCTCTTTGAGATCCGATCAGAATGACTTTTGGACTTCTTAACAATAAGGTTAATCTTTTCAGTTCGGTTACAAAAGACAGATCGGAGGATCACTTCGAATATATATTGAGTTTTATTTTTTCGAGTTAGCTCTTCCAAAGATTCTTTGCAAGACCTAAAGGGCTACTGATAAGGTCGGATAATTTTGACGCTGCTACTTATATATATATATATATATATATATATATATATATATATATATATATATATATATATCTGAAGGGCTGTTCGGATCAAACCAGTACCAAGCCCAACCGAACAGGATAAATCAGTGGAACATGACTCAGCTAGGTGATGGCCTCTTCATCTCTTGGGCTAATGGGTTCTTAAACTTAACCCAAGCCCACAACCCCACCCGAAAGGCCCATGGGTTGTTAATTAAATATAAATACCCCAACCACTTTCACTAATGAGGGTGATCAGAATTTAATACTAGCACACACCTTAATTATCTCTCTATATTTTACCTTAAACTTTAAATTCGCAAAACACTTTACAAAATTTCCCTCAATCAAAGAAAACCCACACCAGACGTGAGACACAGTAGCATGCTCATTCTCATCTCTTATTCCTTTATTCTTATGAGGTATCACTTATTGCATATTGAGATCCATATCCTAAATATTTCTGAACTTCGAATTACAAGTAAGGTTTTGAATAGATATATTCAGGTACCCTTAGCTCCTATTATGGTCGCCAATTTGGTGATGGAAAATGCTGGTTTTTGGGTAAAAAAGGGAAGATATTTTAGTTGGTTGATATTAAGTATTTTTATCAAGACTAATGAGAAAAATAAGGTGTATGTTTGTATTTAATGTTTCTAGAAAAAGTCCAAACCATTTAATGTTGGTGGTTGGGTTATTTATACTTTATTTCTCATATCCATGGGTCATTCGAGTCGGATCTTATATTCGGGTAAATCCCATGATCCCCCAAGCCCAAGAATCAATATGTTAGGCACGCAGCTGAGTCATTGGTTCACTCAAGTTACTGTTCACTCACTGAGTTTCATTCAACCTGTCCAAAATTCCCTTCAGATAAAATCAGAATCACTATGATATGCCTCCAGCGATATCTGATATGATCAATGGTAGCTTGATAATGGAAATTAACTTGTATTTATTAAATATAATTAATAATCATATACTTGCCATTAATTCATAACTTGTAGTGAATAAGATTAATAACACCAAAAACTTATCTAATTGTGTCATAGGCGGTCAAGTCATATATCCAAAGTTAGGGTGGACAAGCTTGTAGCTGAAGGTTTATTAGGTCCCCTAAATATATCAAATTTTGGTACATGTATCGAGTGTACCAAGGGGAAATCGACTAAAATCAAAAGGGTATATGCAAATAGAGCGACTAATGTCTTAGAAATTGATCATACATATATTTGTGGATCGTTTCTAAATGAATGATGGAACGAGAAGCAGAAATTCATATCATTTATAGATGACTTCTATCGTTTTGGATACCTCTACCTCCTTCTTGAGAAGCCAGAGGCCTTAGACAAGTTCAATTAGGGTTGAAGTTGAAAAGAAACTAGGTAAAAGCATTAGGAATGTTAGATGTTACCGCGATGGTGAATAATATGGTAGATATGATGGATTGGGTGAACAACATCCAGGCCATTTATACAAAACCTCAAGGAGTGTGTAATAGTTTCTCAATATACAATGTTAGGTTCACCTCATACGAATGGTGTATTTGAGAAACATAAGTGTACACTAAAAGATATGGTTAGCAGAATGTTAAGTAACTCAACTCTACCATTATCTCTCTGAGAGGATCCATCAAAAGTATTGCATACATAGTCAATAGAGTATCCACTACGGCAACCGTTAGTACCCAATATGAGCTTTGGAATGGGTGCATGCCTAATTTATAGTATCTGCATATATGAGGGTATCTAGCTGAGGCAAAGGCTTATAAACCTTAAAAACGGGATCCGAAAATGGTTAGTTGCTTCTTCATTGATTATTCTGAATATTCTTAGGGTTTTAAGTTTTATGATTCTCTCACTAGTAGTATATTTGAAACGGGGACAATAAAGTTCCTTGAGAATGTTGAGTTTTAGAGAAATAATTATGGAATAAATGTTTATTTTGAGGAAGAATATGTACAAATTTATAACATTTTGAATGGATATACTCAGCTATCAGAACATTGGACTTTACTGTCAATCAATATGGTCATGTTAAGAAAAATGTTATACTCTAGATAGCATTGGTGTTCCACTTGAGGATTTTAACTTGGACATGGTTATGGTCCAATTATAACAAGACGAACCTCAAGGTAATCTATCATAAGAAGATCAAAATGACATTATTCATGAGGATGATGCCCTTAAGAAGTTCCACGAGAGAAAAAAAATAATTGTATACATCCCAACTTTATAGCATATATTCAGTAACACAATAGGTCATGTGCTAGAACTGTAGATAATACATCATCCTACAAACAAACTATATAAGTCTCTGACTCCCGTAATTGGATTGACTATATGAATGAATAGCATAAATTGATGCAAGACAATTAGGTATGGTAACTTGTCCCATTACCTGAAGGGGAAACGGAAATTGGTTGTAAGTGGGTTTAGGAAACCAAACACAATTCATTGGGTAATTTGGAAAGACATAAATCACATCTTGTAGCAAATGGTTTTACTTAGCGTGAAAGAATTAATTTAAAATAAACCTTCTCTCTTGTATTGACAGAGGATTCCTTTAGAACAATCATGGCATTAGTTGTACGCTTTGATATTGAGTTTCATTAAATAGATGTAAAGACTGCATTTCTCGATGGTAATATTAAAGAAACAATCTTTATGGTGCAACCAGAACACTTTGACATAAGTAACTCAAAGAATCTAGTGTGCATGCTTAAGAAATCCATTTATGGACTCAAACAAGATTCTCATCAATAGTACTACAAATTCCTTGAGGTGATAGTCTAATTTGACTTTAAGGTCAACTCAGTTGAGGATTGTGTGTATCACAAGTTCAACGAGAGTAATTTCATATTTTTGGTATTATATGTTGATGACATATTTGAAGTAACATATGCATGGAATATAATATCACATGTTGATATATAGGAAGTCGGAAAGGTTGGATATTATTGGGTATTCCGACTCAGTATTTTGTGAATGCAATGACACACTAAAAGTCATTTTGGACAACATGTTCTTATTAGTTTGGGGTGCAATATCCTGGAAAATTATAAAGCAAACACTTATCGTATCGTCCACTAACGCGACAGAACTTGCTGTATGGTTTGAGGCATCGAACCAATCATTGTGGCTGCAGAGTTTTGTCACTGGTTTGCGCATAGTATACTGGATAGTAGATCTCATGAGGTTTTACTACAATAATAATTCTACAATGTAGTACTCTAAAAGTAGTAATAGCTCGTTTAAGTCCAACTATATAGACATAAAGTTGCTACATGTTACGGGAGGGTTCAAATAGATGTATAGCACATCTGTACAAACTCAATGATAACGGATTCTCTTACGAATGTAATATTTCCTAAGGTTTTCCAGGAACACACCATCATGATGGGTGTAGCTGATTAGAGGATTGTTAGTTTCGGTGGAAGTTTTTGTAATAGGATCTGATTGATATTTGCAATATTGTATACAATAAGGTTTATTATAGTGGCTTGGTTATATTTATAGACATATGATACTCTATTAGATCTCGAAAAGGTATGATCATTTAAGAGTAGACGTGTACGATTATAATTCATATTACTCTTATACTACACACCATAATTTAATCGAGTAATTAACTAATGGTAATAATGTGATTATTGTTACATCATATATTATTCACATTACAAGTAAGAGATTTGTAATTATTTATTATTTATGATCATGTATGGCATTGTATGGTTCACTTATTGATAATAAATTCAGGGGACATTGAAGCTAGATATATTCTTGAAATAATTATGGACTGATGTACTAAATATATTCTTGAAATAATTATAGATCTGTATGCTAAATATATATATATATTTGGTCATTGTCATAGGAAAGTCTAATAATAATGTAATTGGATTAATTATATTATATAATTAAATAGTTATTGTCTCTACGTGCAAATGATTTATAAATAGGATAATCGGGTTGAATTTGACTAGTGTGAATGGTTTGGTTCAAATCTCAACACTTATAATTCATGAACTAAACTAATAAACTAATTTAGTGGTTGTGATCTTCGGTGATAACAAACTATAAGTGAATGAGCTTTATATAATTAGAGTTTCTAATTGTATCCGTCTATAAAAAGTGAGATCGTTTAATTTAAACTCAAAAATACAATCGTTGTTTTATCGGGAAAAAAAAATATTAACAGCATTTTTTATATGAACTTGAATTTTAAAAACATAAAACATAATTCTCGGATAACATCATCCAAATTAAAAGTTTAATTTTATATCATGCTTATTAGATAATCATACAAAAGATTCTGTATTCTCCACCTTTGATAGACTAATTATGCGATTCAATTCGTTTTATATAAGTGCGACTATGAAACATGAAACACCTCTTAAAGCCTTTAGGAGAGAGACGGCCTAATCCAGACCTTATCGGTCAAAAATAAAGCTTCATATATAATGGCAAGTGGTACAACCATACTAAGAATAACATTTACAAAATACAATCAAGTGCCACAATGTCGAACTAGTTTTTGTGCGTCAGTCATAATTCTTTTACCATATATATCTCATCGAAAAATTCATGTACGCACTGTTTTATACTCACAGCGAGTCGAGTCATCTGATGGTAAGAAGTAAAACAACTACTTATTGGTAGTCTTCCAAACTATTTCCTTTTATCTGGACGTAACGACAGGTATATTCCGTGGACTCTTATTCAGGTTATGTCATCATTTTTTCCACCGACAGCCATACTCCCAGAGAATTGATCTTAGAACTGAGTTCATAGGTTCTCAAATGTACGGATGGAACCTGGTAAATATCCACACTAGAAGAAAGTATTTCGATTTAAAATGGTGGTTTGGTAAGTGTGTACTTTAAAATAGAACATAAGTTAGGGCATGCACTACATGTAGTAGGGGTCATACTAAAGTTGTGGAACACCTATAGAGTACCAAGGAAGGTTGAAGGCAGAAGGTATGGTCAGATTGGGGTGTCAACCCCGGTTGACGCTAATGGTCACTGGCGCTGGCCAAAAATGTTTTTAAAAAGGCCATAATAGTGACCATTAGTGCAACAAACAAAGTGAATATTTTAATAAAAAATGATATCACTAACCATGACTTTTAAACATCAATTTTGGCGTATGTATGCGTTGCAACTTCTTTATAAGGAATTTATGAAATGTGTTGCAAACTTCTTTGTTACGAAATAGTTCATATATTGTATGGGGTGGATTGATCGGTCTATATGCGGATTGTCTCGGTGGGAGGGACATTTATTCTCGCAGGAAGAAAAACGACAAGGATAATAGGTGTGGTTGGACATCTAAGGGAAGGATAGGCAACTTTTGTTGATATGAGAACACTGTGGTGATATAACATCGTATCATCCTTTTCGGGGTCTTATTTGTCAGTCGTACCACAAAACGGGCATGGTGGCTGAAGCGCGCACAGCCCGTGAATCGCCTTACGAATGTTAACGGTTTTCCCAAATATGAATATCGCAGTTTCTATGATAAAAAAATTATTCTAACGAGCTCCAGTTCTCCAAATGGACATTTCCTATAGTTTTCAGATAGATTGTAAAATTTAACATTAGCATGTATTGCTAAGCCGATGATTTATAAACCGGTTTGTGAACCATTCTTTTCTATGGCTCGCTTTCTATTCACCTATAACCTCAATTAATAAACACGAATTGGACCGGAGGTCCATTGTTAAGTGACGTAGTGGATAGTTTTGAGAAAAAGCATTTATCAGTCCAAAATTGGAAGTAAGAATTTTTATCAGCAGGTCCAATTTACATAATAATCTCTTATATATATATATATATATATTATAAATATTTGTTTATTGGGTTCAAGTAATTACCTTTCCAGTTGTTTTTTCACGCTTTCGTTCACCCTTCCTTGTCAACATTAAACAACAACAAAGACGGTTACATATCTTAAAATTTAGTGAAACTACAATCATGAATAATAAATCAATATAAATGCAAAAGTGCAAACCCTTAATAAATATCTTAAATATCAACCAAGAACGTAAACCATAAAAGCACAAACATCCCTCTAAAACTCAAAACCAACCAGCTTTTGCCTTTGCTACAAAGAGGCTAAAATATTGTTCAACTACCATGAAAGATAAGAACATAACATTTCAATCCTGCTCAACTAGATAAACCACAACTATAACTCAGGGCGAACTGGTTATCTCTGTGCGTTAATACAAGACAATGACATGCTAGAGCGAACTTGTCTTCCATCTAGTGCAGCTCAATTTGTCTTAGCAACAGCTGCTTCAGGCTTCACTTCTCCTACCTCTACAGGAGCACCAGCCTTTGGTGCTTCTGCTTCTGCTTCTGTCACAACAAAATACTACAGTTGTTAACCACTTCCCAATCAAGAATACCTAGGCAAAGGAGGCGTTTTTACAATTTCACAATATCTGATAATTAAACATCGCAAAAGCAGAAACATTTTCAAGCCATGAATTGATTCAGTGTTCAAGTTAGAATAGCTGATGACCTGGTTAGACAAACTTCGAATTGTAATTAGTACATTTTTTCAAAAAGAGATGCGCTTCAAAATAATATATGCATGCATGTAAATATAATAAGAAGATCCACGACATAACTCTAGATTATGTTATGCAGGGAGTACAATTAGCACAAAGCTTATGCATTCCACTTACCATCATCGTCACTGTCATCCAAGTCACCCATTCCTTCACCACCCAATTTCTGCAAGAAAAAAACAATTATTAGTACTTGTAACAGGTCCTAAGAATTTATGGGAACAACTTAATACAAATATATCGAGATAATATGCCCTTACCGAGAAATCCATTCCGCCCATACCGCCCATACCACCCATTCCTCCCATACCACCCATTCCACCCATCATAGCTTCCATGCCACCCATTCCACCCATACCTCCCATGCCTCCCATCATACTGCTTAAGCCTTCCATGCCGCCCATTCCACCCATGCCTTCCATGCCACCCATATCAGCAGGACCTAGACAAAACACAAAAGGTAAAGAGTCAAACTCAAATAAATAAGCCATGCTCTATAAAAGCTTGAATATATAAATCAGCTTACTAGCTTCGTCCTCCTCATCCTCGTCGACCCATTTGTCCCAATCAACTTTGACGAAATGTGGTGGCTTTCCTTCCCCACGCAATAATCTACTCCACCACACCTTTTCAACCTTTTCAAGGATGCAAAAGATACTCCTTGATCCTATATTAGTTTTGCTTGCCTGAACAACAAATTTGGAAGAAAATAATTAAACATTCTGTAGGCACAAGAAAACAAAATTAAAGCAGCCTCCATATAAATAAATCAAACAGTTAAGTATCTAACCTCAACATCGATCTTATCATGAAGTTCAAGTTGAAGTTCGTAAGGAGTATTCGCAGATCCAACATTGGCAGAGAAAGTAAACTTTCCATCGGGTTCAACTTTGACCTTTGCATCTTTTGCATCTGGTAGTAGCACAGTAAGAAAAACTGAGTCTGTTCTCTGTGCCCACTTAATCTCGGGATGACGACTACAAAATACAAATCACAAGTCAAAACCTAAACCAATAGGCCGAAACAGCAAACAACGAAACACGGATAGAAAAGTGAACATTTTTAAGTACTACACTAGTAAGCTCAAACAAGCGGCGTAGATCTAAAAGAAACATTTTTAAGAAGAATTCTCCATATACTAAAAAAACCCATCGGATATCCGCTGAGGATAGCCCAAAAACTCAATTAGCCTATCGAAACACGAACGGCGAACATACTTTTCACGGCATCCAAACAGAATCAACAATTATATGAGTTTAACATAGGCAAAGAAGCAACACAACGCCTCCTTCCTCAGTTTCTAAGCATCCAAAACAATCAACACTCGTTGAAGCGAAACCAACAGTAAATGGAACATCAAACAATTAACACCGATAAGTGAACAAGACATGCATAAAATCGATCGAACTCTAGAGATAACAACTGATAAATCAAGAAAAAACCCTAGAAGACATAGATTACCTCATGGTGTATCGAAAGGGAAAGAGAGCAGTAAAACCCTAGAAAGATAAAGTGACAGAGTCCAAGTGAAAGAAGACGATAGTGCGTGAGACTTGCTTTTTAGGAGTACGATTATGATGTGTCTATATATATCCCTTTGATTAAAAAACAATGAGAAAATGCAAAAGTCTTAGATCTTACGGTCATAAATAAATCGGTGTGATAAACAGAGGTTGAGATCGAACGGTCAGAAGCTGTCTTCATTAACCTAATGGGTTCAGTAGCCCATTGAAATTAATTAATCTTTTATTGGGCTAAAATGCTTTGCAATTTAAGCCCATAAAAATTATATTTCGTTTATTTTTTAGGCCCATGGGCCGAGTGTGATATTTACGTGTTTTCGAAGTCGAAGACTCGCATTGACATATGAAATTGACAGTAAAACTTTTGACTATTAATTTATTGAAATATGTCTACTTGATAGCGAGATTCTATATGTGACAAATTTAAAAGTTGATGTGATAATTTTATCAGTGACATTGATGGTCAACGAACGATTTTGTTTGTGAGTTAAAAAATCAAAAACGAAAATTGAGAAGCCCACTCCCTCACTAATAATTTGGCCCACGACAGAAAGAAAAAACACATTTTTTGGGTTTAGATTTAATAAGGTAGTACCTAAAAATGATAAACCCTGATTTTAGATTTTAGAGGTTAAATATCAATTTATTTATTTTTCTTACATTGTAATTTGATTGTAGTAAATATTCAAAATTTCAATTATAACTTTGGCGTCGAACTAAATTTAATTCAGAAAAAAAAAATTGTAAAAGGCCTGACAAAAAAATTACACATTTTTATAGATTTTACACGGCTGGATTTTACAAATGTTTGATAGATTTCTCACTAAATTTTGGACAAATTTGCCCCTTCTAGAAAACCTAGGTATAAAAGCATTTTATAAATCTTTCACTATATGTTTCCCTTTTTTTCTTTCAATCTCTCTCAAAACCTTTCATGCACAAACATTTCATCAAAAATCAAAGTGTAGTTTTTAAAAAACCTGACGTCATAACAACATTAAGATAAACCATGCAAGCCTTCCACTATAAAAAAAAGATTTTGTTGTGTTTAAGCGGTACAAAATTAGGTTTTTCGATTCTGTTTTGAAAAGCATGATTTTAGGCTTTATTTTCATAGATTAGTGTTGTAGAGTAGTTTGTTACATGCAAAGTGTTTAAATAAATCTAAGGTTTTGTCTGTTTCATTGATTACCTGCAAACAGCCAAACCCTAGATATATCTAAAAAAATACCATTTCCAACAAAATCGAAGCCAAAACGACGGATCTGCGTGTAACAAACAACTCTACAATATTAATTTATGAAAACAAAGCCTAAAATCATGTCAAAGTCATGCTTTAAAAAACACAATCGATTTTGTGGATTTGGATTGTGGAATGTTTGTTTTAGGGTAGTAAATAGTTATGGTTTAGGATAATTTTTGGAGGTTTTTCAGACTCTAAGAAATTTTGGGTTGTAATTAGTTAGAGTGAAAATAATAAATTAGGAAATTCAAGTTTGAGTTTAAAAAAAAGGTAGAATGAGAGATCTATTAAAATGTGGTTTTTTTATAGCCTAGCCCAATTGTAATATTAAAGAAAAAACATGATAACAATTTGGTAGAAGGAATAAGATTCGTATAATTAGGATTTGAATAATATATAAATATTAAAAATTAGGTAAAATAATTGAAGTGGACTTCCTTAGGGGTATGGGGGATTGTATTAAACTTATAGTATTGAAGTTGAACCATGATTTCAACGTGATGTCTCCTATTTTTTAAAGTTTTAATTGAATTGCGATAACGTTTTAAAGATTTAGTTTTCTATTTAAGGTTTTGGTGTGTATATCAAAGATTGAATTAGGTTTTTTGTTATTTGTGTTAAGTATTGATTTTTTTTTGTTTTCTAATCGTTGAATCTTTGGATAATCTGATTGCAAAACAAATGATATTGAATTTAGTGATTCAATCCGGATTATCTATCTATATGTGATATGCTTTGAGTTGATTAGTGACCGCATGACGTATAGTTTATCTAACGGTAGCTTGTCTCATTAAAGGGTTTAATTTATATGAATCTTTACACACACAAGTGTGGAGGTTGGAGATTGATAAAACTAAAAATTAACGTCGAACTTGAATTGATGTTCTTGTCTGAACTTTTAATTTAAGACTGCCTAAAATTTTTGATTTTTCTCGAGTTTATTTGGAGAACGAAATTGATATAATTTGATCAAAATTTAAAATATCAAATTGAATTAAGGAAATAAAACTAGCTCTAAAGCTAACGTATGTGTAGCTTTCGTGAGTCCATCTTATGGCACCTATAATTCCTATAAAAAATCGGATATAAGGGATTAAAAAATATTTAAGCTTCATGAATGATGGGACAAGTAAGAAAATACATTGGAAAGACATTTCCAGGTTTTGTTCCTGATTATAGTCATCTTGTAGAAACCATGGCCAAATCAGAGGGGCTTAGTAGTTTTAGACGTATTGGTAGAAAGATGACAGCTTCATATAATTATTGTGCAGAAATAAAGCTTATTTTATGTAATACAATGATTTACAACTCACTAAAAATGATGTCTATCATATGGCTCCATAAAAAATATACGATATTAAAACTTGATCGGAATAGACCAGATCTACAGTTTAAAAATTCCTTGACCATTCAAGGACTTTGGTTCATGCGATAGAAATTCAAAGAAAATGCAACAAATGCCTTGTCTGTCCAAGGACTTTAGTTTTAAACACAAAATTATAACAAAACATTAGCGCTCTTTCCATTCGGCTTCTTCATCACTTTTACCTTTCTTAGGACTTTTGAGTTCAGCACTCAAACTCTCACAAGTTCCTTCATTATCTTCGGAGTCTTCTCCGCTTGCATAGTTGTGTTTATCACCATCTGTCATTATATAGAAAGGAAGGTCTTCGTATTCTAAATATTTTCACAAAGGACCAAGGGTCCTCTTCGGAAAAGTCTCGTGAAATAACAAAACCATGTCGGACTTAATCCCATCATCTCTTTTCTCCAAAGAGTCCATCACTCCAGAAGCATACTTCTTTATTCCAGTAGTTATCTCATTGGCCTGCTTGTTTACTAGAGATGTATTCTCTTCTGTCTTTGTCTTTGGATAAAGTCTTGACAGTACTCTCTCTAGCATCTAGTTTCTCCTTCAAAGTTTTGATCTCGTTAAAAGAGGAAGTTTCGATTCCTGAATACTTGGTCTGAAGGTCTTTCTCAGCATCTTGTGACTTGCACAGTTCGACGGCTAGATCCGCATTCTCCTTCTTTAAGGATTCGATGATTTGTTGAGCGATAGAGAGATTATTCGTCAAGCCTTGGTTTTCTGTAGTCATGGAGGTTATAGTTGTTGTTTGTTCCCTCACATGCCTTTCTGGGTCAACCACCAGACGGATATAACCTAAAATGGTGTGACTTAGAGTGTCTTGTTCGCTTGATATCATGTATGTCTCATCGTTGTGAGTTACAACGTTCGCCAAATTGGTGTGAGGATAAGGCCCTGCAAAATCATCCTTGTCCAGATCACTAAAATACATATTAATGTTCTGAAAAGCATCCAAATTGACATCTCCTTCAACAGTTGTCTGTTTGGAATGAAGGTTAGTTGGAATTTCTTCTTACAAAATAGGATCAGCAGGAATAGGAGGAGGGAGTTCAGAAGGACACAAAATTATCTCTGATCTCATGGTAACTTTCTTTTTCTTTGCATCTTTTTCATCACTTCTTGCCTTGCGTCTCTTCTCTTTCCTTGTGATCTGAGGTGGATCATCTGATCTACCAGCCTCTTTAACTATAACGCCAATGCCTCCAGCAAAGCAGCGTTGATTCCTCCTTGGTTTTCCGAACTGACCCCTTCGGTCACTTGCTGAGATGGGTCCACTGTGTTTTTCTTCTAATTGTTTTCTTAATCTTGTCCAGGTGACTAGGAGCTTTGACCCCGGAAGGCAAATAGAGTTTGGTATCATTAGCCTCAGTGTTTTTCAAAATGACATCTGTAGGGGGAGGAGTGGTCAGTTGTTACCATGTAAGGTCTCTATTCCCTGAAGTGTTCCATAAGTGAGACCTTACGAAGTTCCCTGAGGTAAAGCAATTATGGAATATGTTCCCCCAATTCTCTGATACCCATTCATTTAGCTTAACACAAGTTCTTTGGCCTGCCTCCAAATAATCCAAAAACTTCTTCGGAAAAACTACAAGGAATCATAACTGTTAGTTCGGAATAACAACTCAGTGTTTAGAAATTAAGAAAAAAATAAATAAAGATACGTATACTCTTCCAACGACTAGTCAGTTGGCTTGGATTAGTGGCAGCTCTTATCTTCTTCCCGTTCTCCCATGCGCCACTGATAAACATAAATTGGGTCCTTCATGGCTTTTCGGACTCCAAAAGGTCATTTACCACTTTATAATCATTCCCCATGTTATAGTGGTAGAAGGGGATGTGGTGATTCTTGCACAGACTCGCCACAATATCATATTGCTCCATGGGTAGTGGGATCTTTGACAGCCTTGATGCTATTATACCAGCCAGTAAAGTGTATCATGAATTCGAACTTAGCTGGCTCGAACATAGTTTAACCAGATGAAAGTACCTGACTATCTCTGGATCCAAAGGGAACCAAAGTCCCCAATTCAGCACTTCAATGTATACTACTAGCTCGTGGGACTTGCAGTCCATATGAGTCTCTATAGTGATTGGGATTCTTACTTTGACAGATTCGGGAAAGCCCCACTTTGTCCGGATACGACCTAACTCAGCAGTATGGGTGTAGACATAAGCTATGTTGTGGAGGGCTATCAGGTACTTCATGTTGACTTTTTGAAAATTTGGCCCCATTTCCCTTCCAAGCACTCTGGAAGTGACTCGATGTTGGGCAGACCAACTGCAATTCTTGCGTCTCTTGCGTTTTTTATTGCTTTCTCCAAATCAGATAAATTCAGCCAACCTCCTTTTACCAATGCGTTTCTGGCTTTGAACATAAATATACTCATTTCTCTCTCTAGAAATATTTGTATTTTTAGAGACAATTGAACAATAAAATTGATTTATATAACAATGAAAATATAGGAGTTTACCTTGGATAAGACAAACCGATAAAAAGTGATGATTATGGGTTATGAAGTATGGCAGTGACACCCTAAGTAGCTTTTTAGCCAAGTAGGTACAGGAATCTAGGAGAAAAAACGGTTGAGAGGTCGAACCACAACTTGACACGTGTCCCATGTCAAAAAATGGCTTTTGGAATTCTTAACGGTAAATTTAGTCTCTTTGAGATCCGATCAGAATGACTTTTGGACTTCTTAACAATAAGGTTAATCTTTTCAGTTCGGTTACAAAAGACAGATCGGAGGATCACTTCGAATATATATTGAGTTTTATTTTTTCGAGTTAGCTCTTCCAAAGATTCTTTGCAAGACCTAAAGGGCTACTGATAAGGTCGGATAATTTTGACGCTGCTACTTATATATATATATATATATATATATATATATATATATATATATATATATATATCTGAAGGGCTGTTCGGATCAAACCAGTACCAAGCCCAACCGAACAGGATAAATCAGTGGAACATGACTCAGCTAGGTGATGGCCTCTTCATCTCTTGGGCTAATGGGTTCTTAAACTTAACCCAAGCCCACAACCCCACCCGAAAGGCCCATGGGTTGTTAATTAAATATAAATACCCCAACCACTTTCACTAATGAGGGTGATCAGAATTTAATACTAGCACACACCTTAATTATCTCTCTATATTTTACCTTAAACTTTAAATTCGCAAAACACTTTACAAAATTTCCCTCAATCAAAGAAAACCCACACCAGACGTGAGACACAGTAGCATGCTCATTCTCATCTCTTATTCCTTTATTCTTATGAGGTATCACTTATTGCATATTGAGATCCATATCCTAAATATTTCTGAACTTCGAATTACAAGTAAGGTTTTGAATAGATATATTCAGGTACCCTTAGCTCCTATTATGGTCGCCAATTTGGTGATGGAAAATGCTGGTTTTTGGGTAAAAAAGGGAAGATATTTTAGTTGGTTGATATTAAGTATTTTTATCAAGACTAATGAGAAAAATAAGGTGTATGTTTGTATTTAATGTTTCTAGAAAAAGTCCAAACCATTTAATGTTGGTGGTTGGGTTATTTATACTTTATTTCTCATATCCATGGGCCACCCATTCCACCCATACCTCCCATGCCTCCCATCATACTGCTTAAGCCTTCCATGCCGCCCATTCCACCCATGCCTTCCATGCCACCCATATCAGCAGGACCTAGACAAAACACAAAAGGTAAAGAGTCAAACTCAAATAAATAAGCCATGCTCTATAAAAGCTTGAATATATAAATCAGCTTACTAGCTTCGTCCTCCTCATCCTCGTCGACCCATTTGTCCCAATCAACTTTGACGAAATGTGGTGGCTTTCCTTCCCCACGCAATAATCTACTCCACCACACCTTTTCAACCTTTTCAAGGATGCAAAAGATACTCCTTGATCCTATATTAGTTTTGCTTGCCTGAACAACAAATTTGGAAGAAAATAATTAAACATTCTGTAGGCACAAGAAAACAAAATTAAAGCAGCCTCCATATAAATAAATCAAACAGTTAAGTATCTAACCTCAACATCGATCTTATCATGAAGTTCAAGTTGAAGTTCGTAAGGAGTATTCGCAGATCCAACATTGGCAGAGAAAGTAAACTTTCCATCGGGTTCAACTTTGACCTTTGCATCTTTTGCATCTGGTAGTAGCACAGTAAGAAAAACTGAGTCTGTTCTCTGTGCCCACTTAATCTCGGGATGACGACTACAAAATACAAATCACAAGTCAAAACCTAAACCAATAGGCCGAAACAGCAAACAACGAAACACGGATAGAAAAGTGAACATTTTTAAGTACTACACTAGTAAGCTCAAACAAGCGGCGTAGATCTAAAAGAAACATTTTTAAGAAGAATTCTCCATATACTAAAAAACCCATCGGATATCCGCTGAGGATAGCCCAAAAACTCAATTAGCCTATCGAAACACGAACGGCGAACATACTTTTCACGGCATCCAAACAGAATCAACAATTATATGAGTTTAACATAGGCAAAGAAGCAACACAACGCCTCCTTCCTCAGTTTCTAAGCATCCAAAACAATCAACACTCGTTGAAGCGAAACCAACAGTAAATGGAACATCAAACAATTAACACCGATAAGTGAACAAGACATGCATAAAATCGATCGAACTCTAGAGATAACAACTGATAAATCAAGAAAAAACCCTAGAAGACATAGATTACCTCATGGTGTATCGAAAGGGAAAGAGAGCAGTAAAACCCTAGAAAGATAAAGTGACAGAGTCCAAGTGAAAGAAGACGATAGTGCGTGAGACTTGCTTTTTAGGAGTACGATTATGATGTGTCTATATATATCCCTTTGATTAAAAAACAATGAGAAAATGCAAAAGTCTTAGATCTTACGGTCATAAATAAATCGGTGTAACAAACAGATGTTGAGATCGAACGGTCAGAAGCTGTCGTCATTAACCTAATGGGTTCAGTAGCCCATTGAAATTAATTAATCTTTTATTGGGCTAAAGTGCTTTGCAATTTAAGCCCATAAAAAATATATTTCGTTATTTTTTAGGCCCATGGGCCGAGTGTGATATTTACGTGTTTTCGAAGTCGAAGACTCGCATTGACATATGAAATTGACAGTAAAAAATTTGACTATTAATTAATTGAAATATGTCTACTTGATAGCGAGATTCTATATGTGACAAATTTAAAAGTTGATGTGATATTTTTATCAGTGACATTGATGGTCAACGAACGATTTTGTTTGTTTAGTTGAAAAATCAAAAACGAAAATTAAGAAGCCCACTCCTCACTAATAAATTGGCCCACGACAGAAGGAAAAAACACATTTTTTGGGTTTAGATTTAATAAGGTAGTACCTAAAAATGATAAACCCTGATTTTAGATTTTAGAGGTTAAATATCAATTTATTTATTTTTCTTACATTGTAAGTTGATCGTAGTAAATATTCAGAATTTCAATTATAACTTCTATGCGGAACTAAATTTAATTGAGAAAAAAATTGTAAAGGACTGGTAAAAAAAATTACACATTTTTATAGATTTTACACTGCCGGATCCTATACCTGATAGATCTCTCATTAAATTTTGGACAAATTTGTCCCTTGTAGAAAACCTAGGTATAAAAGCAATTTATAAATCTTTTATTATATGTTTCCTCTTTTTCTTTCGATCTCTCTCAAAACCTTTCATGCACAAACATTTCATCAAAAATTAAAGTGTAGTTTTTTAAAAATTTGACGTCATAACAAAATTAAGATAAACCATACAAACCTTCCACTATAAAAAAAAATTAAGATTTCGTTTTGTTTAAGGGGTACAAAATTAGGTTTTTCGATTATGTTTTGAAAAGCATGATTTTAGGCTTCATTTTCATAGATTAGTGTTGTAGAGTTGTTTGTTACATGCAAAGTGTTTAAATAAATCTAGGGTTTTGTTTGTTTTATAGATTACCTGCAAACAGCCAAACCCTAGATATATCTAAAAAAAACCACTATTTCCAACAAAATCGAAGCCAAAACGACGGATCTGCGTGTAACAAACAACTCTACAATATTAATTTATGAAAACAAAGCCTAAAATCATGTCAAAGTCATGCTTTAAAAAACACAATCGATTTTGTGGATTTGGATTCTAGAATGTTTGTTTTAGGGTAGTAAATAGTTATGGTTTAGGATAATTTTTGGAGGTTTTTCAGACTCTATACAATTTTAGGCTCTAATTAGTTAGAGTGAAAATGATAAATTAGGAAATTCAAGTTTGAGTTTAACGAAAAGAAGAGTAGGATGAGAGATCTATTAAAATGTGGTTTTTTTTATAGCCTGACCCAATTGTAAAATTAAAGAAAAAACATGATAACAATTTGGTAGGAGGAATAAGATTCGTATAATTAGGATTTGAATAATATATAAATATTAAAAATTAGGTAAAATAATTGAAGTGGACTTCCTCAGGGGTATAGGGGATTGTATTAAACTTATAGTATTGAAGTTGAACCATGATTTCAACGTGATGTCTCTTATTTTTTAAAGTTTTAATTGAATTGCGATAACGTTTTGAAGATTTAGTTTTTTATTTAAGGTTTTGGTGTGTATATCAAAGATTGAATTAGGTTTTTCGTTATTTGTGTTAAGTATTGATTTTTTTTTCTAATCGTTGAATCTTTGGATAATCTGATTGCAAAACAAATGGTATTGAATTTCGTGATTCAATCCGGATTATCTATCTATATGTAATATGCTTTGAGTTGATTAGTGGCCGCATGAAGTATAGTTTATCTAACGGTAGCTTGTCTCACTTTAGGGTTTAATTTATATGAATCTTTACGCACACAAGTGTGGAGGTTGGAGATTGATAAAACTGAAAATTGACGTCGGACTTGAATTGATGTTCTTGCCTGAACTTTTAATTTAAGACTAGCTTAAAATTTTTGATTTTTCTCAAGTTTATTTGGAGAACGAAATTGATATAATTTGATCAACATTTAAAATATCAAATTGAATTAAGGAAATAAAACTAGCTTTAAAGCTAACGTATGTGTAGCTTTTGTGAGTCCATCTTATGACACCTATAATTCATATAGATTTTTTTCGAATATAAGGGATCAAAAAATATTTAAGCTTCATAAATGATGGGACAAGTAAGAAAATACATTGGAAAGATATTTCCAGGTTTTGTTCCTGACTATAGTCATCTTGTAGAAACCATGGCCAGATCGGAGGGGCTTAGTAGCTTTAGACGTATTGATAGAAAGATGACAGCTTCATATAATTATTGTGCAGAAATAAAGCTTATTTTATGTAATACAACGAATTACAACCCACTAAAAATGATGTCTATCATATGGCTCTAACTTTAGTTAATACTTTGAAATAAGATGGAAAGTTATAGAGAAGAGGTTACCCATAGTTGAACATATGGTTGGGCTTTCAAAAGTGCACACACATAAACAGAAACCAGTGCTGCAATACTACCATCCTTTAAAAATAATAAGGTTAATAAGGTTGTCGTAGTTTAGCCCTCATCCCCCCTTGGTTGGTGTCCTAGTTTCGCCATAGTGGAGTATATTATTTGTATTAAACTTAGCTTATTAATAATGAAATTTATAATAGTAAAATTGTTGAAATTATTTTTTTAAATAAATGTATTAAATTAGAATAAAAGGTTTTTACAATACATGGGACATATCCCAAATAGAGGAGTTAAGAGCCAGAAAATAATGAAATCCAAGAAGTTGACAAAAAATGCTCAAACAAGTACAACAAGTAAACTAAAAGCACTAAGACCGAAATAATTAACGAGAATTTGGCCAAACAAGTAACAATGAAAAGTGAAAGTGCTAAGACCGATATGAAGAGTGAAACGAGACATTGCTGACGTAAAAGAGCAGAGTCATTAAACTAGTATGGGGAAGAAGCATCTACAAATAAATATTAAACAAAATAAATAAGAATTGGAAAGGGGTTGGCTAGGCCAGGCTACCCTGGTATCATAAAATATGGACCGGAGGTCAAAAATCATGCGGTAAGATATCATAGTGAATCAGCCAATTCCATTGACCATTCTGAATGATATCAGAAACCTTGAGACTGGTACATAGACAAGAATCATGAATAATATTATGCCCATTGTGATTGATTATAGAGTTCGAGAGTAACCACGAGGTTTTCTCCTCGTTACCAATCGCAACCATATACAAATTGCTAGCTATGGCCATAAGATTCAAAATTTTCCTCTAAATTCATGAGGGAGAATAATCGATATTTAAATATCATAAGTTTTTATCTTTAATCTTCTCACAATAAATTCAGTCACACTAGATTGAGTTATCAAGTTTACTTACGATAGACCCCAAGTGTTTAAGAACGACTTCCTGATTCCAAGTTTTTTCGGTCAATAATTTCAAGGCCACCCTAAGAAAAGAGCAATATAATAACAGACCATGCCATTTTAGCACATATAGCCTTTGTCTCATAGCTTGATAAGAGAAAATGATCAGAGACTGTGAGAGTTTTTTAAGAACTCTGGTGGGGAGAATGAAGATTGGCGAACAGTAAACCTGCCCCATAAAAAATATTGATTTGATAAGTTGAAGTCTCCCAACATATGAGAGGTGTTTTACGGTCCAAAAGGCAATACGATAAGTAATTTTATCTAGAATGGATCGACATTTGTTATGATAAAGTCGACGTAAAAGAAGAGGGACTCCAAGATACTTAACCAACATAGACAGTATGTTGAAACCTATAATATTGATCAGGTTTGTCCTAAGAGTGAGGTTAACCCCATAGAGGAAGACATAGCTTTTCTGAAGGCTTATTTTATGACCCGAGAAAAAAAATTATTATGACCATCCTTGATAAGGTTGAGAGATTGATGTCACCAAGATAGAAAATCATCAGGTCATCTATGAAGCATAGATTGACAAGTTTAAGCTTATGCTATTTCTAGTGAAAGTTTAAATTAGCATCAGTACTTTTAACATTGAGGACACTTTAACGGACTTGCATAACCAAGGCAAATAAAAAAGAAGACAAATGGTCACTTTTCTGAGACCCTTCTTGCCTTTGAAGTGCTCATGAAGGTCACCATTAATATTAACAGAATATGACGGGGTAGTGATACATTGAATAATATATTTTATCATTTTTTCTGAAAAATCATGGTCATCAAGACGTCAAGGATAAGATGCCGACGACGTTAGCGAAAGCTTTCATTAGATTGATTTTAAAAGAGACTCTCGATCCCTTACTATTAATCTGGTAACCCATAATGAGTTATTGGGAAAGAATAATATTATTAGTGATAGTGTGGTATATTTTCAACTGAGGGTAATTTTGTCTAGATTTTTGTGATGTTTCAAGGGTATTTAATGTTTGGATAGATTGTAGTGACAGATTTGAGCTGTCTGGTTGTATTAAATGTCCATTACCCTCATTAATGAAAGTGGTTGGGTGTTTATACCCTTAATTATGGGCCACATGGGCTTTCGGGTCAACTTATGAATTTGGGTCGAGTTCAATGACCCATTAATCTTTAAGCAAGTAAGTAATTAGCTTAGTCATGAAGTGATTTAGGTTTTAATACGTTTAGTCCTGTTCGGATGGTTCGGTGGGTGGTTTTTGTCCGAATTGCCCCTGTCCGGTTCCCTCAGTGAGTGGTGAGAAAATTCGGACTCATCAGTAGCCCATTTTTTAGGTTATGTTCGAAAGCCTTTGACAAGACCTAAAAAATAGTTTAAGAGTACCCAAAACTATGTCCAGACATTTTGAAAATGTGTAACAACTTTATCATGACTGATTGAATCCCTTAGAAGCTGAACGGTTTTGCTGGAGATAGTGGGACACGTGTCCTTCTCTAATTCGCCTCACCGGCTGTTTTTCTCCTAGAATGGCGCTTCCACTTACTTCGAAAAGTAACATCTTAATTAATGTTTGTGACATCAGCGCCGTCTTTAATTATTGCACCTATCTTTTCGTATTCTCCTAGGTATAAAAGCATCATTTGTTCTTTTAGTATAAATTAGTCCACTTTTCACTGTCTTACCATCTTCATTATCTTTACTCTGTTAATCTTCAAAGATTTTACCTCTCAAAAAACCATTCTTTTGTTGTGAGTTTATGTTCACAGCAAGAAACGCCCTAGTAAAAGGTGGGTGGCTCAACTTGTCGGAGTTAGAAAAAGCTCAAAAAGTCGAACGAGAAAAGCGCATTGCTGCAGGCCTTGCTGTTTCTCCTATTGACAAGTCTGATACACCAAGCTTAGAGCCTGATCGGGGTTCATCTTTTGCCAAAAGTTCTAAACCAAGAAGGTTATTCCAGCCCAACCTTTCTCTAATCGCTTCAGGCTCATTGGTCCAAGAATCAGAGCCCGTTGTTGAACCAGAACAGGCGGTTACAAGCTTTAAGGAACCTTCCTCATTCATTGATATGGGATCAGACGCTGATATCTCCCCAGAGAAGCTAGTAGATTGACGAAGGGGTTGTTTGGTGAAAGGGCAAGCTGCTACTGCACATCCTAAACCTCCAAAATCCACTCCTTCTAAGTCCGGGGCTAAGAGTAAAACTACAGGGTCAGAAGCACCCATTAAAATTCCCAAGGACAAATTGTCCGGTCCTGAGGCAACCAGTTCAAGCCTTCGGAAAGAGACCTCCGGATCTGAGCCCTAACCGGACTCTAGACCACAAGAGGAAAGGAATGTCCAACAATCCGGAGGGCCTACTGAGCCAACCACTAGCGCTTCTCTCCCAAAAACAGCTGACAATTCTTCCATGGTAATGGAAGATGTAATGGAGGACAACATTGAAGAAGCCCCTTTTGAGACTGATGTCTCCGGGTAAACAAGTGAGACTGCTATCACCAAGAAGAGCAAAGGCAAAGAGAAAGTATGTTTAAAGCATCCGGATCTGCCGGAGTGCCTTGTAGGAAAAGTGGGGCCTTGTTTCCACAAAGTAAGTGTAAAATATCTGCTAGCCATGCAGAAGATAAGTTATGATTTTATTCATACAGTTGAACTTGGCCGGATGAGGACGAAGTGGGGGATTCCGGAAAATGTTAAAGTGAGGATACCAGTTGATCCGGAGACGCCCATGGATTGCAAACTCAGTGAGATAGTTTTCTACACTGAGTTATTTAAATGGGGGCTTAGGTTTCCCTTGGACCCAGAAATAGTCAGATATTTCCATCTGATAAAGCTCTGCCCAAGTCAACTAAGCCCTAATGCCGGGTTCACCCTTATGGCATGTATCATGGCTCCCGGGCTCTCCAAAATTCCTATTCCGATGGAGCAATTTGCTGTTGTAGCAAACCTCTGCAGAAACCATGTCATCCCTTTCTATCACTTTAACATGAGCGACGATTACAAGGCGGTGGATGACTTACTTGAGTCGGAGAGAAGCTGGAAGACTCAATTTATGTTCGTCAGCGGTGCCTGGGATGGTGTCAACCCAAGCATGCTTACCAGCAGATGGCAAAGCGATGGTAAAAATCTCATCACATACTTCTACTTTTACTTATAACAAATTTGTTTATCTAATTCCTCTTCTTTTGTTTTTTGGTAGTGCTGCCCAAGGATTTCAATGATTACTTAGAGGCTGGGAAGACTACTTGTGCCAAGCTAAATGCTTGGGCTGCTGAGAAATGGGGAAACCGCTTCCACAACTGTTTTACGGGAGGCAATTTAACAAGATCCCATCTTTGGAATACAACTGACCGGAGGGACTTGTCTTGGGAGGAATTAACCACTCCACCGCCCCGGGAGTGATTCTCTGGAAGACAGAGGGAAAAGATGGGAAATTGGTCTTGCCGAGCAGAACTAAAGCCCCAAGCAAAATGAAGGGCAAGAAAGTTAAGGCCAAGCAAGGTGTGGTTGAGGCCAATCCTACTGAGGTGGAGGAAACTGTCCCAACAAACCCAGAGGGACAAGATCAGGGCAGATTGATGTTTCTTTATTGCAAATGGTGGAACACGAAAGCACCAAGGAAGTAGATGGGTCTCCAAAACCCCAAAAGGCTCCCAAAAATGACAGAAAACGGGGAGTAGAAGGTGGAGACAGGGATGCCAAAAAAAAAACCTCCAAGGGAGATGAAGTTTCTCTCCGGGATCCGGAGTCTCTACCTCCAGTTGACCCAGCTGACCCCACTCAAGCAGAAGAAATCCCAAGTGACTTTCACACTGGAGAGGGTGCCGGAGGGGACATCAACATTGATGGTGTCGATATCACAGGGCTTCAAGGGATTGGTCTTTACTTTGAAGACTTCTCCAAGGATGATTTTGCTGGACCCTACCTCCCCCCAAGTTCTTTGAACATCGTCACTTTCAATGGCAAGTTGTTTTCTGTTTCGAGTGAGAGAGACATCATCACCCACTCCTTATTAAGCAATATCCAGCGAGTGCTTACCTTAGAGAAGCAAGTGCGCAATCAGTCAGCCATCATCAATACCCTCAACTCTGACAAAGAGAAGCTGTCTAGTGAACTCCTTAGTGCCAACCAAAATGCTGAGGCATTGAAGAAAGAGAATGAGGAGTTGAAGAAACGTCAGGAGGACTTGGCCACCAAGCTGGCCACTTCGGAGGGAGTTGTCAAAGAACTCCAATTAAAGCAATCTAATCTGGAGAGAAACCTATTTTCTTCAAAATAGGAGGTGAAGGCCAAAGATATCATCATTCAGACCCTAACCAATGACAAGATTTCACTTGAAAACATTGTGCCCAAGGCTGAACAAGAAAAATCTGACTTGTTAAGGGAGCAGGAGAAAATAATCTAGGCTAGGATTGATGCTTATACCAACGAGGTGATAAATTCTCAACAGGAAATGTATGTCGAAGTCAAGTTAGATATGATCCTGCTCTTTCATGAGAAATTTCCGAAGAGGACACTTGGAGATTTATGGTGATTCGTGGAATACGAAGACCTTCCCCACCATACCATGGCCGATGACGATAAATATAACTACTCCAATGGCTGGGATGACACAACTGATGAAGAGGAAAAGACTAAGGAGAGTCTGGATGAAGAAAATGATGACCCAAAGAAGAAGAAGCCAAGTGGGGCTGAGCCATCTAAGAAAGCTCAGTCTTAAAGTATCAACTATCTTTATAATTTTCTATGATTGAACCAAAGTCCTTGGATGGCTAAGGCATTTTTTGTAACCATGTTCGGCCCTTGTCCGGATAAACCTTTATGTTTTGAGAATTCAAAGTCCTTGGATGGCCAAGGAATTTTGTATATCTTAATGGGTAGTTTTATTTTACACAACTCTTGCATTGTTTCATAGTTTTTCAACTTTGGTGGCTAATGTTTAAACAGCCCTTAGTTATTTTACAAGTATTTTAAAGTGAGAGTGTTTAAATTCTCCGATGAAAAATGTTTAAGTAATCATCATTCCACCAATTCAATCCAGTCTGCCATAAAAAAATTCAAAGAAAACTATTAATTGAAACACTCTAAATCTTTTAAGAAGGCATCATATTTTATAAAAAAGACTGGACACCTCATTAAAACCTCCCCGAGCCACCAGGGAGGAAAGAGTATGCCCCAAAATATTTACATAAACTTTTAAACAAGTAAATATTTACATAGTTTTTATTCCAAGTACAACCGGAGGTGCTCAATGTTCCAGGGGTGATTCAAAATCCTTCCATCCTTATCTTGGAGCCGGTATGTCCCAGGCTTAAACTTTTCACTGACCACATAGGGTCCTTCCCAAGTTGGAGCTAACTTGCCAAACTGCTTCTCCTTGGTATGTACGAAGACTTTCCTCAATAATTTATCCCCTGGTTGAAAATCCTTCTCTTAATTTTAGAAGCAAACTCGCTTCTCATCAAACCTTGATAGTGTGTGGTTCTAAGGTGAGCCTTAACTCTTCTTTCTTCCATTAAGTCAAGCTGGCCTCTGACTGCCACTTTGTTAGCGCGCTCGAAAAAATTATGAACTCGAAATGAAGGAAGAGTAGCCTCTATGGGAGCTATGGCATCCATCCCACATACTAAGGCAAAATGAGACTCTTGTGTTGCAGCCCCGGGAGTGGTCCGGTAAGCCCATAAGACTTATTGTAGATAACTTGGCCATTTTCCAGCAGCTCCCTCTAAATTATTTTTAAGACCGGACAGTATTGTCCTGTTAGCCACTTCAACTTGACCATTTGCCTGTGGGTGGAAAGGAGAAGAGAAGCAGTCTTGAATGCCTCTAGAGGCACAGAAAGTCTCCATTTCCTTGTTGTCGAATTGTGGCCCATTGTCTGTAGTTATCTTCTGTGGAACTCCGAATCTGCAACAAATGTTAGACATGATGAATTTGATAACACATTTCATGGTAGTTCCTGCCAATGGGGCTGCTTCGATCCACTTTGAAAAGTAATCAATGGCAACAATTATAGTTCTACACCCCCCGGACGCCATGGGTAGAGGTCCCACTAAATCTATCCCCCTTCGAGCAAAAGGTATTGGCTCAGAAATTGACTCTAAAGGGACATCTGGGGTATGAATTTCATTACTATATCGTTGGCATGGATCACACTTTTTTACCAATTCATTGGCATCTTGTATCATGGAGGGCCAGTAGTACCCAGCTAACAAAGCTCTTCTAGTTAGACCCCTGAATCCACAGTGTGTTGATTCCTCACCATCATGTAATTCGGAGAGCACTATTTGAGACTCATCGACCCCCAAACATCGCAAGAGGGGTTTACTATACGATTTTTTATAAAGAACATCTCTTAGTATGACAAAACCACGAGCCTTGTATTTTATTTTCCTTGCTACTGCTCTTTCCGGAGGCAAGATGTCATCTGAGAGATATTGAAGGAGAGGAAATCTCCAATCTTGGGATTGTTTTATTCGTATATTCGAAATTTCTTCTTCCTTATCTGGATTAATTTGAATAGATGGGCATTCTTGCACATGTATCCAAGGGTAGGAATCAGAGTATGCTATGGTTTCTAAGGAGTTTGCTAGCGTATTTTTCGTTCGGGGTATGTGCTCATAAGTGACGCTTTTGAAATTGAGGGTCACTTCTTTGAGGATGAATAAATATTTAATCAGCTGCTCTTTTTTTGCTTCAGATTGGCCTTGTGCATGATGGATAAAAAGCTGAGAGTCGCTCATTAACTTGACCCTTTTGGCTCCACCTATGAGAGCTAACTTCAAACCAGCTATAGCAGCCTCATATTCGGACTCATTATTGGAAGCCCTGAAGGCAAAACATATAGCCTGGTACATCCTGTCACTGTACGGAGAGGTTAAACATATCCCAGCACCACAACCCATGGTACTTGATCCGCCATCAGTCCGGATGACCCATACTTTTTTTATCTTTTATCCCGGTTTCTTGTTTAGTATCCCTATCTGAATGAAATTCAACTAAGAAATTAGCCACAGTTTGGGCTTTGACTACTGTTCGAGGGGCAAAATCAATATCGTAGTCTCCCATTTCTACTGACCACTTGGTCATTCTACTTGAAATGTTGGCCTTTGGAGAACGTTTTTTAAGGGAAAAGACGTCTGGACAATGATTGAATGAGCCTGAAAATAGGGCCTCATCTTCCTCGCAGCAATCATCAGGGCTACTGCTAATTTTTCAAGCTTTAAATACCGTTTTTATGCATCCATCAAGCTTTTGCTGATATAGTACACCAGACGAGGATAATAATCCACTTCCCTTACCAACACTGCACTTATAGCACAATCAGAGACTGCCAAGTATACAAAGAGGGTCTCTCCATCAATGGGTTTAAACAAATTCTTAGGGGAAGACAAGTGCTTTTTAATCTCATCGAATGCCTCATCACACTGTGGGTACCAGTTGAAATCTTTTGCACCTTTCAGAGTTTGAAAAAATGGGGCGCACCTATCCGAAGACCTTGAAATAAAAGGGTTTAGTACAGCCAGCCTCCCGGTCAATCGTTGTACCTCTTTAATATTCTGAGGAGGCTCCATTTGTAGTAAAGCATTAAGTTGGTTTGGATCAGGCTGTATCCCTTTCTCACTTATCACATACCCCAAAAATTTCCCAGACTGTACTCCAAAGACACATTTTTTCTGCGTTCAATATTAAATTTACTTTCACCAAGTTAGCAAAAGTTTCTTGGAGATCTGCCAAGTGTAGCTCTTCGTTCACACTTTTCACCATCATGTCATCGATGTAAACTTCCATGTTTCTTCCAATTTGATCAGCAAAATCCTTGTTCACCAACCTCTGATAAGTAGCCCTATCATTTTTTAACCCAAACGGCATTACCTTGTAACAATGGAGGCCCCTATCGGTAAAAAATATGGTATGTTCCTGATCCTTCGGATCTACTTGAATCTGATTATACCCGGAGAAGGCATCCATAAAGGACAACAGCTTGTTTTCAGATGTGGAGTCCACCAACTGATCCATTCGGGGGACCGGATATAAATCTTTTGGGCAAGCTCTGTTGAGATCTGTGAAATCGATGCACATACATCACTTACCATTTTTCTTTTTTACCAATACCGGGTTGGCTGTCCATAAAGGGTATTGAGATTCCTTTATGTGCCCCATTTTAATAAGCCGATCAACCTCTTGAACTATGACATCAGCCTTTTCCTTAGAAAAGGCTCTCCTCTTTTGTACAACAGGTGTTATGTCCCTTCTGATGGATAATTGGTGTGATATAATGTGTGCTGGTACTTCGGTAACATCAGAATTTCACCAAGCAAAGACATGCTGGTGGTCTTTCAAAAAATCTAACATTTTACCCTTTAATTCCGAAGTCATCTTGGATCCTATCTTGACATTTTTTCCTTCAGCCAGAGAGTGAGTTTCAACTTCTTCAATTAGTATTAAAACACCAGGGGTCTCTCTAGGGTCATCAATTTCACCCTCTCCCCCAGAGGGCCCCTCAAACTGTTATTCCTCATTGATCCGAACTGCCCACAACGTCCGAGGGGCCAGTGTTGTTGCATAACACTCTCTTGCTATATTTTGGCTGCTTCTAACAACTCCCACTTGTCCTTGCACAGCATACTTCAAGCATTTGTGGACTGTTGAAGCCACAACATGCATCCTGGAGAGCCAAGATCTCCCCAGAATAGCATTATAACAAGTGGGACAATCCACCACAATAAATAGTATTCTAACCATCTTTTTAAAAGGGCCTTTGCCCAATAAAACCTCCTCCTCGAACTTCCCGATCACATCTGCTGAGCTTCCAGTAAAACCCACAATTGACATGTTCGAACGTTGAATTACTACCGGATTTTTCATTTTTTTGTAGGAAGTTAAAAAGAGAATATTGGCGAAACTTCCGGTGTCCACCAAAATTCGTCTAATGTCATTGCCCCCAATGGATGCTCCTATGACAACAACATCTTCATGAGGACCAGCAATATCCCTCAAGTCATCCTCATCAAAAACAATAAAGGGAAATGGAATCTGTGATTGATAGGAAGTCATGCCTCCTTCCAGTTGGGTAGCTAAAGTATGAACGTGCCTCTTTCTCGAAGAAGTAGTTGGTGCAGTCATGGTGTCTCCCCAAAATATTGTAAGCGACTCAAAAAAGTTAATAAGTCTGGACACCGTCTTGCAATGCTCTGTGATAACACCCTCTTTATTCCGGGTTGGATCAGGATCTAAATATTTTGACTCTACATCAAACCTTTCGATTATAACCATAGCCCCATCCGGAGCCGACGTGTCTGCATTGTTTGGACCAGCCCGATGAGCATTATCAGGCCTATTTCCACCTCTCTTTTTTAACATATGCCCCCAACTTTCCTCTTTCAATCAAATTCTGCACTTCTTGTTTCAACGCAATACAATCCTCAGTGGTATGGCTAGTATTATTGTGATACTGGCAGAAACAATTATTACAGCTCTCCCTAGGAGATTGTAATGCAGTCGGCCTTTTGTAGTGTACTTCATCTTTTGTTTTGTCATAAATAGTGGCTACGCTTTCTTTCAACTCAGCAAACCACTCCAGTTGAACCCAAGGCACTCGCTTATTCCTAGATTGCTGGCTCTGGGCTGGTGCAGCTGGATGAGACTGAGCTTTGGCTCTGTTATGACCCTGTCCGGCTTCTTTGGCCTTGTTCCTGGACTGGTTTTGGTTTGGTGCAGCTGGAGCAGACCTCACCTGCCTGTGCACCCTAGTTTTCTTTGTTTCGTCTACATTAATCTGTTTACCGACCTGATTCAGCAGACCTCCCCATCTCATGGCTTTCTTCTTGGTTACCGAATTAGCCAAGTTTCCAGGGTTCAAGCCCTGACTCAGAGAAGCTATTGCTACTTGTTCAAAGCAATCAACCAATCCATTCTTGGTATTTACAAAACGACTTATGTATTTTTTTAAAGATTCGTTTGGTTCTTGGGTACAATGGATAATTGTGTCTCCATTGCCCTTCACTTCCTTACTTCCAACAAACTGCCTCCGAAAGACCACCCAAAAAGTGTCAAAATTTTTGATGCAACCCTGCGGCAAACTATTGTACCACTTCAGAGCACTCCCCGTAAAAGATTGGGAGAATGCTCTACAAAGTAATTTGTTGTCATCATCAAAATTCATCATAGATTTTTTGAATAGTTCCAGGTGGTTATCCGGGTCTTTACTGCCATCATATTTTTTTTTTCATTTTTGTACTGTCAAACCTCTTAGGAAGGTTTCCGGACAGTATCTGGGAGGACAATGGAGATTGTCTCCAATTTCGGCCACGATTGAATACAGTATCTTCGTTAGGAGTTGCAAAGATACATGGCTCATCATGGAAGGCAAAAGGATCCATTAACAATCGATGTACGTGTCTCTGGCCATGACTGTGAGATGATCTTTTGCCCAGATGCCTCTTCAACCTTCCATGCCTATCCCTTTTTCTTGAGTACTTTTTGACCAACTTTTGTTTCTTTATAACGTCCTTCATCACTGCTGGATGACAAGGATTCTTTAACTCCATCTTCATTTGAGGAGCTACTGGAAGACTCTGAGTCTGATCAGAGCTCTCCACCGGTTTAGACCCGTGAGATTTTTTTGAGCTAGCATGAGTCTTTTTTGCACTCACATGGGTTTTTGATGGCTCATGCTCTCTTGGATTGTCAGTATGATGAGCTGCTGATGCCTTAGACTTCTCTTTTGTGCCCATCTCTGCCACCTTGACAGCCTTCAAAGCTTCTATTTCAACTTTTAACATATCTCGCTCCTCAATCGTATATTCATCATTTTCCCCCACCACTTCTGCCAAAGCTGGTGGCAAATCTTGCACGTCCGGATTCATCAGAACTGGTTTTTCTTGATGGTTTTGAATGCTAGATTCAGGCACCTTCTTCTCCCACTATGGTCGCCAATTTGGTGTGGTCTATTTTCAACTTAGGGTAATTTTGTCTAGAGTTTTGTGATGTTTCAAGGGTATTTAATGTTTGGATAGATTGTAGTGAGAGATTTGAGCTGCCTGGTTGTATTAAATATTCATTACCCTCATTAATGAAAGTGGTTGGGTATTTATACCCTTAATTATGGGCCACATGGGATTTCGGGTCAACTTATGAATTCGGGTCGAGTTCAATGACCCATTAATCTTTAAGCAAGTAAGTAATTAGCTTAGTCATGAAGTGATTTAGGTTTTAATACATTTAGTCCTGTTCGGATGGTTCAGTGGGTGGTTTTTGTCCGAATTGCCCCTGTCCGGTTCCCTCAGTGAGTGGTGAGAAAATCCGGACTCATCAAGTAATATTATGGCCAACCACAAAAGCTGATTGAGATTTGTGAATCAGATTATGGAAATAATTTATTATCCTATCGGCTAGAATCATATAAATAATCTTGTAAATCACATTACAACATGTAAAAAGCATAAAGTCCTCGGCAAAAAAAGACAAACATTTTTAGGTACAAGAGAAATTGTAGTGGTGTTCCAAAAAGACTCAAGATGATCGGTGCTAAAGAGCATTAAGATCTCCTCACAAATGTCTTTACCGACGAGGTTCCATGAATGCTTGAAAATCATACATTTAAGTCATCCTGTCACGAGGATTTTTTGTTATCAATACTTCAAATTTCACTTTTAATTTCTGCACAAGTAATAGGGCGGACCATTGAGAACCAGTCATGGGGATTCACTTTAGCATAAATAAGAAAGGATATGATCAATTCGAGTGTAACCTAAAAGAAACTTAAAGGCAAAAGGTTAGAGAAATACTTGACCAAAACATAAGGGGTGAGGTCCGCATTGGTATCAATGATAAATATAATTTTATTTATTATATTACGATTATTATAGCTGTTATGAAAGAATTTAGTGTTACAGTCTCGAAACTTAAGCCAATTCTCTTTAGACTTGTGTTTATGGAAAGATTCATTGATACACCTAAGGGAGATATAAACGAAGGAAGCAACAATTTTGATAGAGACCATAGAGGAATTTATAGGGTCGTTAACTAAGGTGGATTGTGCTGGGAAATGATGGTTTGAGAAATCACCACCCTAGCACTAATATCGTTATATTTCTTACGATTGAGGTTATAGAGGGAAAACTGAAGCCGAATAAGTTTTTAGGAAAGCATTCTGATACCTTGAGCAGAGATCGGGAGGTTCCAAGAAGAAGAAACTATGTTTTTATAAGAATGATGGGTCTGCCACATATTAAAATAAATTAAACGCTTTTTAATACGTGGCCTATGGAGACCCAAATTAATTATAACGGTGGAGTGATCAGAAGAGGGAGCATAACCAATATGGGAAATTAACATGTGAAAATAATCATCTCAAACACTATTAACAAGAACATGGTCAATTCTTGAAGTAATAATGTTTAATGGGTTTTTATTGATCCATGTAAAAAAACCATACAACATATGATCACTCAATTCAGATTGATAGCATAAATAATTGAACTTATCAATCTCACATTGAGAGAATGAGCTAGTACGTTCATTAGGTTTACGAATAGTGTTAAAATCTCAGATAACAACTTAAGGAAAATTACAGCGTGTTGCCGAAATTGCCTCTAGATCATCCCGTAGTACACTCGGGCCCATCATTCAAAGTATAGATGGTCGTAACAAAAGCAAATAACATAGGAATTTAGACTAAAAGTGATATCGCAGCGGAATATCAACGAGAACGATTGATAACATCAATATTTGATGAATAACGTAACCTTAAACTAAGGAAACACGAACTCAAAAGTTCAATAAAATATTTAATTGTTTCAAGCTAGGGTTTCAAACTCCTTAAATAGAAATCGCCAAAATCTTAAAACAAAAATAAGGAAATAAAGAAAATATAATAAAATCAAATCATATCAAATCTGAATGTAATCAGATTTGTTTTATTATTTTAATTAAATACTTAAATATTAAAAAAATTGTAAACACACTAAATAGAGTTTTGGGTCTTTAAAAGTTGGAATTTCGGGCCCAAACTTCGTAACTATATTACGTTCTCAACAATTATAAGGCTCGTCAAGACACTCGATTTAAGTACCCGTGATACCCAAATCTGATACCCGAGTCAACAATAAGGCCCATATATATGCGTATATCCAAAACAGCTACATAGTTGTGGGTCGTCTAGCCTACATTATCCTTTCCTAGTTAAGAATAATTCGCCCTTGAATTTGTAATATGATCGTTATCAGTCGGATCTTGAACTTCTTCTGAAATAGACTGACAACAGACTTCTATTATACCATTCTTGCTTTCTGTTTTCCAAAATCTGCATCCCCCTAGAGCTACCAAACTTTAATAGCTTCAATGCGACCATCTGACAATTCCTTAAGAATCCCATAGACATAACACATAAATCCTAAATGTAGCATTTTGGAAAATACTCATATTCCTTCTCTAAACACTTCATCCAACATTGCATCGTCCAAAACTTGAAATTTTGAGTACACGTTTAATAGGATGTTGTTAAGAGGCATAACTATTTCAAAACACTAATAATGCAGTTTATTGTAAAAAAATTATAGACCAACAACAACTTTTAGTGATATATCATTACAAATTACTTTAGTATATTATCTAAAAGAATTGTTTTCACCTGTATCAAACAATACATCACGAATACCATAAGTAGCAAAAATAGTATCTTTGTCTTCCCCTACGAGACATTTGATAACTGGACAACCACTAAATGGAACCTTGAATAAGTTCATAGGTAACATAATTGGTGCTTTAAATACAGCAACGTCACGACACATCTGGTTGACAGTCAATGACTGTCCATTTCTCTCCTACTTAGAGCTCGTGGGTCTTTAAACATGACCCGGGTCCATTCAACATGACCCGAAAGCCCATAAGGGCCCAAACGTAAGGGTATAAATACCCAACCACCTGCATTAAATGTGGGTAATGAAAATTAACTACAACCAGGCTGCTTAATTATCCCTCTAGACTCTTTTCTAAATATTAAACACCCACATACTTCCGCAAAACACCAAACAAATTACAAGCCTACCCTCAGGCGATAATTATCCTCACCAAATTGGCAACCATAGTGGGAGGCAGAAGGTGCCTGAATCAAGCATTCGAAACCAGCAAGAAAAGTCACTCCGAATGAATCCAGACTCCCCGGAAATACCACCAGCTCTGCTCGAAGTGGTGGGTGAAAACGATGAATACACCATCGAAGAGCACGATAGGCTGAAGGGCGAAATAGAAGCTCTGAGGGCAGAAAAGGCTAAGATGGGCATGAAAAAAAAGTCAAAAGCATCGGTTGCTCATCATACCGATAACCCCAGAGAGCATGAGCCTTCAAAGACTCATGTGAGTACCAAAAAGACTCATGCCAGCTCCAAAAAGTCTCACCGGTCTAAGCCAGTGGAAAGCTTTGACTCAAGCTCATAATCTTCTGATAGCTTTTCGGACGATGAGGGCGTTGAAGAATCCTTATCCTCTAGCAGCGAAGAGGGTCGAACTAAAAAGAAGCAAAAGCAGATTAAAAAATATTCGAGAAAAAGGGATAGACATGGAAGGATGAAGAGGAATATCGGCAAAGGGTTATCTCACAGCCGGAGGCATGTAGACCGGATGCTGATGGATCCTTTCGCTTTCCACGATGAACCAGGTATCTTTGCGACTCCCAATGAAGATACTGTGTTCAGTCGTGGTCGGAATTGGAGGCAATCTCCATTGTCTTCTAAAATTCTGTCCGGAAACCTCCCCAAGAGGTTTGACAGCACCAAAATGGAAAAAGTACAATGGCAGTACTGATCCGGACAACCATTTAGATCAATTCAAGAACTTTATGATGAACTTTGATGACGATGATAAACTAATTTGTAGAGCATTCTCCCAGTCATTTACGCGGAGTGCTCTGAAATGGTATAACAGTCTACCACAAGGCTGTATCAAGAATTTCGATACTTTTTGGGTGGCCTTTCGAAGGCAGTTCGTTGGAAGTAAAGAGCTAAAGGGCAAAGGGTCATCTCACAGCCGGATGCATGTAGACCGGATGCTGATGGATCCTTTCGCTTTCCACGATGAACCAGGTATCTTTGCGACTCCCAATGAAGATACTGTGTTCAGTCGTGGTCGGAATTGGAGGCAATCTCCATTGTCTTCTAAAATTCTGTCCGGAAACCTCCCCAAGAGGTTTGACAGCACCAAAATGGAAAAGTACAATGGCAGTACTGATCCGGACAACCATTTAGAGCAATTCAAGAACTTTATGATGAACTTTGATGACGATGATAAACTAATTTGTAGAGCATTCTCCCAGTCATTTACGGGGAGTGCTCTGAAATGGTATAACAGTCTACCACAAGGCTGTATCAAGAATTTCGATACTTTTTGGGTGGCCTTTCGAAGGCAGTTCATTGGAAGTAAAGAGCTAAAGGACAATGGAGACACGATAAGCTCTCTATGTCGCAACCTCAGACTTTTTCACTAGAAAATAGTCGTCGTCGTAGTCATCATATACTAGTTCGTCAAATACGTCCTTTTTTGGCGGCATGATTGATCATATTTCTGCATAGCAGGATATCTCAGACTATGACACCATCAGTTTTTGATAGATAAACGTAACCCTCAATTAGGGAAACACGAACTCAAAACTTCAATAAAATATTTAATTTCAACAAAAAGCTAATCGTTAAGTTAGGGTTTTAGACACCGTAAATAGGAATCACTCAAAATCCAAATACAAAAAGATAAGATGTGAGTTTTATATAATAACATATCCAGGATTTTTAAAAAAACGTCTATACATAAACTCAATTTATCTTATTATTTAAAATTAAAAATATATATAATATTTTTTTAAATAACATCAATGACATTTCAGTTTTGACACGATAAAATTTAAAACTTCCATAATCGACTTGATTAAATTTGTATGTTTTTATATTTACTATGAGTCTTTTTTTTAATATTTGTAGTTTAAACTTTTGTTTTTTTTAAAATGATTAGTTCAACGTCTAATTATACAATATTTTTATATTGGAATTTTTGAATTTTTGTAGCATTTTCATTTACAGGTAATATGATAAATTTTATATCATTTTTAAAATTTAAAGTGTTTGATAAAAAAAATTGACACATTTGTTATGTAACTACTATGTTATAAGTGTTTTTCATTATTTCCAAAAAAATGTTGGTATTTAAATTATGTTTTTAGAATTTAGTCCAAATGTTAGGTTGTTTTTTCTTTTAGATTAGTTTAGGATGATATTTGTTTTAGATCACGTATATGTTTAAAGTAATTTATGACATATGATCTCATTGTTTTATATATATATATATATATATTTTAGCGTGATAATATGTATAACAACATATAATTAAATGAAATATAGTTTCAAAATTAATTGTATAAATAAAAAATAAAACATTATATTTTACAAAACAAAAATATATAATATAATTTTTTTAAATACAATATTACAATTTAATTAGTTCAATACAAAAACAGATTTTAACTATGGAAAGTTTAAGGTTATTAATTATTCATGCTTCGTGAGGTAAAACATCTACAAGTATAAACGATAAAATTGATATGAATCGAAATTGATTAAAATCTGAATAATCCAATATATTATGTATTTTGGATTATAATAATTTTATTTTCATGTTTTTTTACTTTTTCTCTTTATTATTCACATACTTCAATTTTTACAAATTTTATGTCTTTTATAATGGTGTTAATTTGGGGCATCATATGTCAAATGTTGTTATATGCTCAATTTTTTTAGTCATCATGTCGCATTTTCAACAGTCTATTTTCTATTTTATAACAGTATCACATTTTTTTATTAATGTTCACATATCTGTACATGCTTGAGACATTTTTTCTTGGATAAGAGTCTCATTAAAGTTTATGCTCTTAACCTAAATATTTTTATCCAAAACATCATTTTCCAACTTGCTCATGAGCTAAAATATACTTCTTTGGGATCTGTTCATCATGACCAAAAGCTTTGTAAGGACTTATTCTTACACATATATCATTTTAAGACAGGGTTTATATTTATACCATAATCACTTGGTTGGCATGTTCAGGTCCATTGTTGTTGGTTAATATATTTTTGTGCTATTATCATATTGGTTAGGTGTATGCACTTTTGGCTTATGAATTCATCTTGTTATTTAAAGAATTTATTATTATAAGGTTTCTATATAGAAAAAAGGTCGTTAGGGTAACTGAACTCTTTGTATCCACTAGCTCTGGCTCATGAAAGGAGGAAGGGTCCACTTGAAAACTACCCTTTCTATATCTGATTACTTTGGCTCGTGAAGATAAGATGGATCGGCTAAGAATCTAATTCTATTTGATTTCCTTATTTAGTCATACTCAAGAAGGCTCGGTTTACTAATCATCGTCTATTTACGTAGCGGACCCTAAATAGAAGGTAAACTCTATTTACCGACTGATTACTAGTAGATCTTAGTCTTATCTTCTTACATCAAGATGAACTTGGTATGCCTACTAAATTTATCTTTACCTATATTTTATGTTTCAACTTCAAACAAGGGTTCGATTTAGTTACCAAACTATCTTTGGTTTCATTTTCTAGATGTCAACTTTAATGAAGGGATGATCTTGTTAACCCATCTCTCTTTGGCTCCATATTTCAGACTAAATTTCGTTGGAGGGCTCGGTTTAGTAACTAAGCTCGTTTTGGCTCCATCTTATAAGCTTCATCTTTAAAAAAAATCGTTTTGGTAACTGGGCTCTATTTGGCTATATTTTCCAAGATTCATCTTTAATGGAATGATAATTTTGGTAATTGAGCTCCTTGTAGCTTCATATTTTTTTATTTCATCTTCATAAGAAGACTCAGTTAATTAGCCGAGTCCTTTTGTGTTCATCTTCCAAACTTCATTTCTAAGAGAGGGGTTAGTTTGGTAAACAAGTTAAATTTAGCTCCATCTTGCAGGTCTCAATTTCAAAAAAGTGATCGGTTTGTTAACCGAGCTCATGTTGGTTCCATATTCCAAGCTTCATCTTTCAAAAAAAAGGTTTGGTTTAGTAACAAAGATCACTTTGGATTTATCTTTTGGTTTGTTAACTGAACTTTCTTTGATCTTATCCTCCAAGCTTCATGTTTAAGGTAGTGCTCAGTTTGGTAATTGAACTTTGTATGGCTTTATCTTTCAGGTCTCAATTTTCAGGGAGGGGTTGATTTGTTAACCAAACTCTATTTTGCTCTATCTTACAAGTTTCATCTTCAAGTGAGTGCTCAGTTGGTAATCGAGCTCTATTTGGATCCCTATTACAAATTTTAACTTTAAATAACGAGTCGGTTTGTTAATCGAGCTCTCTTTGGCTTTGTTTTTTACTACATTCACAAGAGATAGCTCAGTTTGGATATCGATCCCTTTTGATATATTTTTACCATACTAATATTGGCCATTGAGCCCCTTTTTCTAGTCAAACTCATGTGTCGTATCAATTTTTATTTTAGGTTAATGTTTTTAAGTATTTGATTTGACAATTTCTAGGTCAAAGTAATTATTTTTTAAAACGTTTTTTTAAATAAACCTTTAATTTTAGTTTCCCCGAGATATTGAATTGTATTTGTCTTATTTTGAGTATTATATTAATAATCTTGATACTAGTTATATGTCTTGTGTGACATGGACTTTTAGTAATTCGTTTTGTTTATTAAGATGAATGTTTCATTTCTCTATTAAAGAAACCTATTGTCATTTCATACAAATCTCTTAGTATTGTTTGAGTTGATCTATTTTACAACATGTTTCCCATAAATATAATTTTTTTAAGGCTTATATCATTTTATTTAAAGGTTGGTTCCTCAACTTGGATATTGAAAGCTCATATTTTTTATTGATACTGCGAAAATAATATGAGATAATACGATATAAGTTGTGATTTATTTCTTCTTCAAATAGATAATTATCTTCATATTTATGTAATAATGATGTGGTTAGATTTTGATCAGGTTATAGGAGTAGGTTCTGAACAAGGAGTATTAGTATTTTCAGTTAGTTCTTGCATAAAAATACAAGTGTTTATGTAGAAAATATCATATCCAAGAGACACAATTTATAGGAAAGATATGAACATTTTATATTATAATGTATATGAATGAATAACATTGTCCAGGTACACAATAATGCACACATTACGAGCTCATCGTCTGGAGTTTTATTTATAATTTCTACATTCGTTACGTAAATAAATGGTTATAATATCACTTATTAACTGATGGTTACAATTGCTTGTTGTCCACGATCATTCCCAAACTCTTTATAAACTAATATTCGATAATGATATATGCATAGGTGATTGTTCGAACTTTTTTATAATCTAAAGATTGAGACAAATTAAATGTCGAGCTCAACATATTTTTGGGTTCGAACGTGATACAAATTTACCCCGTATCAAATTGGATGACCTCGATATATTCCTTAAGATCCTCTAGTTATTGATTAAATAAATAATATTAATATAATGGACAAAAAAAATTATTAACAACGGAGGGTCGTGTACTTTATTAGCACTTTTTAGTGAAAGTTGATATTGTTTGATGTTTAGGCTTTGAACAGTACATCGTCCCTCGACTATCGCGTTTGGTGACAAATAGTCCTTTGACTTTCAAATGTCCGTTGGCAGTCCCTGGACTATCGCGTTTGGATAAAGTTAGTCCACCAGATCCTCTAATCCATGAGAGACTGCCACCTGTCACCATAGTCTCCAGATTTTTGTATCACCACTAGTCCCTTGAGTTTATTTTTCTGTAATATTCTACATTTTGGGTTTGACCTAAACTCAAGGGACTAGTGGTGATACAAAAATCTAGGGACTATGGTGACAGGTGGCAGCCTCTCATGGATCAGACGATCTGGGGGACTAACTTTATCCAAACGCGATAGTCCAGGGACTGTCAACGGACATTTGAAAGTCAAGGGACTATCTGCCACCAAACGCGATAGTCGAGGGACGATTTATTGTATAATGCCTTGATGTTTAGATATATTCTTTTAATTGTTTGAAGGTGTTTGAATTTTGTTATCGTTATTTTCTTTTTCATATTTTAATTAGAACATGTTGTTGTAAAATTATTTAAATTTAAAAAATGTTTTTTAGTATTTTTGCATCCCTCTTATATAATGGTTTAAGACTTCAAGGTTAGAGGTGTTGGGTAAAAATATAAGCATTACGAATCAGTGGTGCTTATGTACCTTAGTAATTCATAATTCTAATAATAGCTTATGAATTTCATTAGCTTATGAGTAGTTTTTTAGTAGTCTCGAATATAAATGATACAATCATTGTTGTATGGACTATGTTATATCTCACTATACTTTTGTTGGATCTCAACCTCCAATTTTTTCCTAAAAAGTGGAAAATCCTAAAATACCCCCACTCTAAAAAACACTGAATTGAATATACTTCACAGAATTAAACTAACTCGTATCATTACAATTCCTAAACCAACTAGAAAACTAACTTAATTCCATATTATCTTAAAAAGTATGGATCTAAGTGATGAAAATAATGAGTTTAGTTGAAGCATTGATGTTTTCTATGAGAAGATGATGAACCATTAACTTATCTTTTAGAGAATCTATGTAGGTGCATTTCCTTGTTTTTAAGTTAGTTAAATGATCACATAAGTTGCGTGCAAAATTTTGTACATCTGCACACCCAATGTGGGTGTTATTATGCTAAAAGTCTCGTTAGAAGTGCGCAATCATATATCTAATTGTGCGCATTGTTCTTACAGGATTCAACATAATATCACGTGATTTTGTATAATGTCACGCAATTTGACATATGATTTTACATAAATTAGCGCAGTGACGTGCATGATTTAAGTTTGGCTTTAATCTAATAATTGTGAATTTTTATGCATGTTACTTTTATGTATGATATAAAATCCACAACAACCAACATGTATGATGGTCGATTGCATGCATATTTTTACCACCCATAGGTATTACACATAAAATGATTTGAAGCATGTGTAAACTCTGAAGCCATAACATCAACGAGTTTCAGTTCAATAAAATTCATAAAACTAATAAAATATCAAACTTGTACATAGCAAAATAGTCATAAAAAATAGTTTTGGTGTAACAAAATGTGAACATAAAACTCGTACATAACAAACTAGTCATGATAAAATAAAACGTAAACATCAAACTAGTACATAATAAAAGATTAGTAATTAAAAAAATGTAGTAAAATCGATCTCGATAGCGGTGCAGTAGTCTAAAGAACTCAAGTAAAAGCTTGTGAATTTGATCCATAGTCAAGTCAAGGGATATCACCTTCATCTCGAGTAGTCGATCTGTCAAGTCATGTAACCTCGTATTATAAATGGTCTTGGAGGGGTTCTCCCCAACAGATGCATAAATGGGGAAAAACTCGGGATCGATCAATAAGTACCATAGGTTGGTCTCTACCCGTAGAGGGTATAAAAACATAACCATATTGGATGAGATGGTATGGAGAACCTCGCCGCAAGGGTTCACCAACATGGGACTTACATGAAGTCCAAACATATGCATCCCGCAAATAAATCGTGGTTACACGTGTAGCTCTATTGCCACATTCCCAAACATGTATTAGTGGCCAAGTAACTCGTGGAAACATCCAAATTCTCGAGCGAAAGAGAGGGGATAATAAGCTTTCACGATGTCATAAGACATCTGTGTAGCATTTATCCAAGCTACGTCACTTAAAGCTCTTACGTCGCATAAAAGTCCACATGGCACGAACCAAGCCTACAAAATAAAAATATAATTTGTATAAATTTCATATTTAAATGAAGAGAAATATAGTAAAAAAAAATACAAATGACAAATAAAATTTACATATTTCTCTCTGAACATAAATAAAGACAAACGAATATTATCTCGAGTCTTTTGGTCTGAACGAAAATGAGGTGGTGCATATGTACACATGGTATGTTGGGTGATAAGATATGAACTGATTGTAGTTGTAGGCACCAAAGAATGATCATAGATTCATGTCTCTAACAATCCGAAGAAAGCAGTAAAACTTAAGATGTCGTATAAACAACACTTACCAAGCTGGTAATATAATTGGGCTAGTACCATCAGACCATAGTCATACCACCTACCCGAGATGTTGTAGTTCTCAATTAATTGTAGATAGTCAAGATAAATATTGTTACTCGTCTTGTTTGCAATAATGCAACAACCAAACATATGCATCAAATACCCCATTGTGGCATAAATAACCATATCATCATTATTCGCATCATCGTAATATTGCCCATGCATATAAGTTTCACGTAAAAACTTAAGACCAACATGTTTGCCACTACTACCATAGTTTTTCTCTAGTTTGATATTAAGGTCTTGATAATGTACACTAATTAATCAAGAAAATATGCCAGCTCAATGAGATTTACTAGGAAACATAACAAGATCAAAGCTCTGATATATGAAGGGAAGACCAGTGATTATGTATACATCGTCGAGCATCATCATCATCTCAAGAAAAAAGAAATATAAATAATTTTCTTATAGATGGCACTACTCCAAAAATTCCTCGAGTAAGTTAACATTTGTAGACCAACGTGAAAGACGATCGAGAAGATGATCCAAACACATTTATATAACTTATTCCCTAACCCGACTTTGACGAGTGAGATTCAACTGCTGATGGGTAGAGTATATAGTGTAGCATTATAAAATATACTCGTGTATGCAAAATACAAAAAAATTAAACTATATATCAAGACACTTACTTTTCATTGACACATTAAATAACTAATATATATCAAGACACTAATTTTATATTATATTGCAAAAGAGCTAGCAAACTAAATTTATATGATATTTACTACAATAGCAATGCAAAAACTATATCTCGACAAAATCAATAACAAATATATAATGCAAAAATTATATTATTTCATGTTTACTTCAACGTGGACATAATTACAACTATATTTATATTATATTACAAATGAGGTAACAAAATTACATATTTATTGAAAATATTATATGCCTCGTAGGTCTTATAATCACTAAATTTTGACTACAAATCATAGATGTGATGGTTGAAACGACGAAATTATTGACCATGAGTCATCTAACAGTCAACTACAATCAAGGGGCTACGATGGTTGACTCTCGCACTGTGTGAATTCCAATGAGGAAAACTATGCTCGCACTCGATCTCATGAACATAATCATATCATGAGCAGTGACGAAAAGGCGAAATCTTGACAAACAATTAAAATTATCTCAAATGATTAATGAACACAACAAATTATCTCCAAGTTATAATAGAAGTGTAGTTGTAGTGTTATATATATAAACAAGCATTTCATACAATAAACATGTAATTTCGCACATGGTATGTGTTGTATTTAGTGCAAACGCTTGCGGGTTTGACGTGTAATCTTGCACTAAATACCAAGCGTAAATTTGGTATTTTCATGCATGAGTCTTGCGTCGAAAATCCGAATTCGCACACTATGAGTGCGTGAATCCGACTATTTGTTGCGTGACTCATACAAGAAAATACCACTACATCTATTAATATATTAAAAACCTAGCTCCTACATTTATTCACTATTCCCTACAAATAGACATCCTAAACAAAGATCTACAACTAACTAAAAATCAATCAAACAAACACATATATATATATATATATAATATAAACCTGGTTTTTGTTAACTAAAATTTCAAACTGAAATATCGAAAAATATGTAGATCAAAGTTACAAAAAACTTTATAATAGATGAAGTAATACATACCTTTACAGTGTTATGAAGTCTGATTTTAATCACAAACTTTTAAAGTGGGTAAATTTTAGATGTTTTGAGGTTTTTGTAAAACATTATAGGGTACAGGGGTTGATTTCTAACAAAAATACTATTTATATAAAAAAAACCAAAATTGGATTTAGATCCAACAAAATTGGATCGAGATATAGTCTAATCCTTGTTATATTAATTTGCACATATATAAAAAGATACATTTGTATTACTATTTTTTCAGTTAATTTATTATTGGACTTTGATTCTTTTAGTAATATATAGAATTTATAAGATCTCGATTATTCATTTGTCAATAATTATCCACTTCTTTCTATGGTTTTCTCTCCTTACATTTTACTTCACATACTCACTATTTATTTTTTTCTCTATTCTCTACTTTACGTACTTACTTTCACACACTTATGTATTTTTTTATCTAGTCTCTGTTTCATATATTTATAGCATATTGTGTAAACCTCAGGTTTTTGGGTTTTTTCTTTCGATTTTGTTTCTCCATCGTATATAACTAATCCAAGCCACTAATAATCCCCCGTATTGAGTCATCTACCATATCAATATCTAGTTGACGTTATCTGATTGAAGATTGTAGTTGCAAATGTATAGACTTTAAGATTTGGGCTTCTCTTATGATTTATGAAACTTCTTTACAATATCGTAGACTACGCTATTAAAATGCGGAAGAAACATTGGTGGAATGCTGAGTCCACCTGAAAAAAAGTCATAATTATTTTGGGAGGTGTATCAGTGATGTCGAATGTGCTTCAAAGTGCAACAAAGTGGGATTTTTCGGCATCCTTTGCAATGATATTTCTCGATTTTGCTATTATATTTTGTATTGTTAAACAAAAGTGTTTAGTTATTTATACTTACTAGGACCGAGACTTCTTCTCCCCCATTATCTCTGATATTAAGATGAATGCCCTTTACAGGTCTTCGAAAATCCTTCCATATTTTAAGATTATTCTTAGGTTGTTTCTTTTTAAGTTATACTTAAAGGTTGTAGTATTTTTTTTATTAATTTATTTATTTAGGTTATTTTATTTTAGATCTTTTGTTTTTTCAGATCTAATATATTCTCAGTATATACTCAAGAACCAGAATTGTATTTCGATAGTTTTTAGGCCTATTTGATCTTATTATATTTTAATAAATTTTAAACTCATTCAGACATAATGTATTTGGATAGCTTGTAGGTTTATATGATCTCCAAAAAAATATATCATGTCTCTATAAACTTGATTTATGGTTTATATAAACTCTTAAAATAATAATAAAAATCTAATTATAGATGGCATTCAAACATAAATAAGTAATTAAATAACCTCAACTCAAATTCAAAATTTGAAACAAAATAAAATAAACATGTAATAATATTTTATAATTGTGGCATCCTAATGGTGTGGTTAATTTTCGCCTGAGGGTAAGATTGTAACTTTTATTTTGAGTTTTGTGGAAGTTTGTAAGTATTTAATGTTTGAGTAGAGAGTAGAGGGAGAATTAAGCAGTCTGGTTGTATTTAATTTTCATTACCCTCATTAAATGTTGGTGGTTGGGTATTTATACCCTTACATTTGGGCTTTATGGGGTTTCAGGTCATGTTTAAGGGACCCGGGTCAAGTTTAAGGACCCATGAGCTCTTAGTATGAGAGCAGTCAGCTTAGTCAAGGAGTGATTAGGTTTTTATGTACTTTAGTCCTTGTTCGAATAGTCCAATGGATGAGGTGTTCGAACTGCCCTGTCCGGTTTGGTGATCTTAGTCCGAACTGTCCCCGTCCGGAGAGGTAGCAACATTCGGACTCATCAGGAGCCCCTTTTTTAGGTGTTTGTTCAAATACCTTTGTCAAATCCTGAAAAACAGTCCGATGTCAGTGGTAGTTTTACCCGGACAGGTCTTTCGAATTGTGTTATGGCTTTATCCGGACTGAAAAAGCTCTGTAAATCTAAACGGTTTTTTGCCAAAGTTCATGGGGCACGTGTCGCTCTTGGGTTTGTTGCCTCAATCGTTTTTTCACCTTGAATCTCGCACCCACCTTCTTTGAAAAGCAACCTCTTCATTAATGAAGGTGACGTCACCGCCATCTTTTAATCATTACTAATCTTTTCGAATTCTCCTAGGAATCAAGACTTCCTTTTGAGATTTACTATAAATTGAGATACTTTTCTACTGTTTTACTATCACTTTCATTTTCACTCTGCAAATATTCAAAGTTTTCTCTCTCAAAAACAAATTCTTACTTAAGTTGTTTATGTTCACGGCTAGGAACGCTCTGATCAAAGGCGGGTGGCTCAACCTATCTGAATTAGAAAAAGCGCAAAAAGTCGAAAGGGAAAGGCGCATTGCAGCAGGCTTACCCACTTCCCCCATCGACAAACCAGAAATCTCAGCCACAGAGTCAGACCAGGGTTCTTCCTCCACCAAGGGTGTCAAACCGAAGAGGTTATTTCAAACCAGTCTTTCCCCTATCATCTCAGGTTCTTCGGTTCAAGAGTCGGAACCCGTTGTTGAACCAGGTTTAACAGTTACCAGCTTTAAAAAAACCCTCCTCATTCTTAGCCATGGGGTCAGATGCTGAAACCTCTCCTCACAAGCTAGTTGATCAGAGAAAAGGCCGGCTGGTCAAAGGGCAGGCTTCTAAGGGCACCCCTTCGAAATCAGGTGCTAAGGACAGTAGTACTAGGTCAGAAGTGCCCATTAGAGCACCCAGGGACAGGCTATCCGGTCCGGAGGGTACTGGCTCAATTCCCCAAAGAGAAACGTATACACTAGAGCCCCAACCGGAGGCTAGGAACCAAGAGAATACTGAAACTCATCAGTCTAAAAGTCAGGCTGAGCCAACCCCAAACCTCCCTCTCACCACAACAACTGAAAACCCTTCCTCAATCATGGAGGAAGTAATGGGGGACTCTATTGAAGACGCTCCCTTTGATTCCGAACCTTCCGAGCAGACTAGTGGTGCTGTTGCTGCCCAAAAGGATAAAGGCAAGGAAAAGTTGTGCTTGAAGCATCCGGATCTGCCGGAGTGTCTTGAAGGAAGGGTGGGACCTTGTTTCCACAAGGTCAATATTAAGTACCTCCTTGCCCTACAAAAGATCAATTACGTTTTTATCCATACAGCTGAGTTGGGCCGGATGCCCACGAAGTGGAGGATTCCGGAGAATGTGAAGATTAGAATCCCCATAGACCCGGAAACCCCAATGGATTGCAAACTCAGTGAAATATTCATCTTCACTAAGCTCTTTAACTGGGGTTTAAGGTTCCCCTTGGACCCGGAAATAGTTAGGTATTTCCACCTTATCAAACTCTGTCCCAGTCAATTGAGCCCCAATAGATGGTACACACTTATGTCCTGCATCATGGCCTCCAGGCTCTCCGGCACTCCTCTACCAATGGAGGAATTTGCTGTTGTGGCCAGTCTCTGCAGGAACCCTCACATCCTTTTTTATCACTTCAATATGGGGGATAACTACAAAGCAGTGGATGACCTGCTTGAGTTGGAGAGAAACTGGAGGACTCAATTCCTGTTCGTAAGTGGTGCTTGGGAGAACGGGAGGAAAATCAAATCCGGAGTCAATCCAAGTCTCCTCACCAGCAGATGGAGGAGTGATCGTAAGGCCCCTACTTTATATCCTTATTTCCTTTTTTTATTAAATCTGCTTAAACTAACTGGTCTTGCTTTTTACTTAGTAGAAATGCCAAAAGACTTCAATGACTACCTAAAGTCCGGGCAGACCACTTGTACCAAGATCAACACTTGGGCTGCTGAAAAGTGGGGAAATCGGTTTCACGATGCTTTCACAGGAGGCAACTTGGCAAGGTCTCACCTCTGAAACACTACTGGCCGGAGGGACTAGACCTGGGAAGAACTCACCACTCCACCCCTTCCGGATGTAGTCCTGAAGAGAACTCACGAACCGGATGGGTCACTTTACTTGCCGGGCCGGGCCAAGTCCCCGAGTAAGATGAAAGGCAAGAAGAAGAAGGGCAAGAAGGTGGTAGGTGAAGCTAACCCTGCCGAGGTGGAAGAGGCTGTTCCAACAAATCCCGAGGGGCCAACCCCAAGCCAGATTGATGCTGCTCTCCTAGAAGTAGTAGAGCATGAGAGTGTTAGGCAAGAAGGTCAATCCCCAAAACCCCCAAGGGATCCCAAAAGAGACCATAAACGGGGAGTTGAAAGCAAGGATAAGGAGGCTAAGAAGAAAAAGACCTCCAAGGGTGACGAACTTTCTCTCCGGCCTCCGGAGCCTCTCCCCCATGTTGATCCTACCGATCCAACACAAGCAGAGGAGATCCCTGGTGATTTTCGAACTGATGAAGTCGGAGGAGGAGACCTTAGCATTGATGGCGTTGACATCACCAGTCTCGATGGGCTTGGTGACTACTTTGCCAACCTCCCCATAGATGACTTTGCTGGGCCTTACCTCCCTTCGAGCACCTCAAACACCGTCACTTTTAATGGTAAGACTTTTACTGTTTCAAGTGAAAGAGATATTATAGCTCACTCTATATTAAGTAGTGTTCAGCCGGTGCTTGTGTTGGAGAAGCAAGTTCGAAGTCAGGCAGATACTATCAAATATCTCAAGTCTGACAAAGAGAGACTGTCTGATGATCTTCTTACTGCCACTCAACATGCTGACATTCTAAAGGGGGAGAACGAGGAACTGAAAAAGAACCAAGAGGGGTGGACCACCAAAGTCGCTACTCTGGAAGATACTATCAAGGAGCTCCGGGAGAAGTTGTCCGGAGTAGAGAAAGATCTCACCTCTTCAAAAGAGGAGGCCAAGTCCAAGGATCAAGTCATTCACAACTTGACAAATGACAAGATTGCACTTGAGAACACATTGTCCAAAGCTGCAGAGGAGAAAGCTGATCTGCTAAGGGAGAAAGAGGCCAAAATCCAGGCCAAGATCGATGCTTATGCCAACAATGTAATAAACACTCAAGAGCAAATGTATGCCAAGGTGAAGTCAGATATGGTCCTGCTCTTCCATGAGAAGTTCCCGAAGAGGAACTTGGGAGATTTGTGGCTTCACGTAGAGTACGAAGACCTTCCCTTCCACACCATGGCTGACGGAGACTTGCATGACTATTCCAGTGCTTTCTCTTATGACGAGGCAGAAGAAAATACCATGGAGGGCCCTCCTGAAGAGAAAGACGATCCCAAGGGGAAGAAGAAGATAAGTGAGGTTGAGCCATCTTCAAAGGCTCAGTCTTAAATTATGAATTATCTTTTTACTTTTATGTTATCTAAACTAAAGTCCTTGGAAGGCCAAGGCATTCTTCTTGTTATTGTGTCCGGTATCTGACCGGATAGATCTTTTGCTCTGTTTAACAATTTAAAAGTCCTCAGAAGGCCAAGGCACTTAAGCTATTTTAATGAATACTTTTATTTTGCACAATTCTCGCATCCTTTCATAGTTTGTTTCAATTTTGGTGGCTAGTGTTTAAATAGCCCTTAGTTATTTCATGAACAATCTAAAGTGAGAGAGTTTAAGTTCTCCGATGACAAATGTTTAAGTGGTCATCATTCTTTTACTTCAACCCGGATGGTGTGACAAAAAATAAAGTAAGAAGACTTTGAATTTTTTAAGAAGGCATCAAATTTTATTAAAAAAACCAGGCACCTCATTAAAACCTCCCCGTGCCACCAGGGTAGGAAAGAGTATGCCCCCAAATATTTACATGGATGTTTAAACAAGTAAATATTTACATAGATGCTACTCCAAGTACATCCGGAGATGCTCAATATTCCAAGGGTGGGTCAAAACCCTTCCAGTCTTGTCTTCTAGCCAATATGTTCCAGATTTAAGTCTTTCAACGACCATATAAGGTTCTTCCCAAGTTGGGGCCAGTTTGCCTAGTAGCTTCTCTTTAGTGTGTAAGAAGACTTTTCTCAATACCTTGTCCCCCGGCTGGAAATCCCTTCTTTTAATTCTAGAAGCAAACCTACTTCTCATCAAACCTTGATAGTATGCAGCCCTAAGGTGAGCCTTAACTCGTCTTTCGTCTATTAGGTCGAGCTGACCTCTGATTGCTACTTCGTTAGTGCGTTCGGAGAAGTTGTGAACCCGAAATGATGGGAGAGTTGCTTCTATGGGAGCTATTGCATCCATCCCGTAGACCAAGGCAAAGGGTGACTCCTGTGTTGCAGCCCCAGGTTTAGTCCGGCAGGCCCACAAGACCTCTTGTAAATAACTAGGCCACTTCCCAGCAGCCCCTTCCAAATTCTTCTTTAAACCGGACAATATAGTTTTGTTAGCCACTTCAACTTGTCCATTTGCTTATGGGTGTAAAGGTGAAGAGAAAAAATGTTGTATACCCCTTGAGGCACAGAAACTCTCCATTTCTCTATTGTCGAACTGTGGCCCATTGTCTGTCGTTATCTTTTATGGAACACCAAATCTGCAACAGATGTTGGATAAAATGAATTTTATGACAGCTTTCGATGTTGTTCCTGCCAGGGGGGCTGCTTCAATCCACTTCGAAAAGTAATCTATAGCAACAATTATAGTTTTACGCCCTCCGGACGCCATAGGGAGAGGGCCCACTAAATCCAACCCCCATCGAGCAAAAGGTATAGGCTCAGGAATCGACTCTAAAGGGATGGCTGGGACATGAATTTCATTGCTATATCTCTGGCATGGATCACACCTTCTCACCAGCTCCTTAGCATCCTGCATTATCGAGGGCCAATTATAGCCAGCCAGTAAAACTCTCCGTGTTAGAGCCCTGAATCCACAGTGAGCTGATCCTCACCATCATGCAATTCGGAGAGGTCTACTTGAGACTCATCATCTCCCAAACATCGCAAAAGAGGTTTACTGTAAGACTTCTTATACAGAATGTCTCTTAGTATGATAAAACCACGAGCTTTGTGTTTCATTTTTCTTGCTAGTGCTTTATCCGGAGGCAAGATGCCATCGGAGAGATACTACAGGAGAGGAAATCTCCAGTCTTGTGGTTATTTCATCTGTACTTCAAAAATTTCCTCCTCTTTATCGATGTTATGTTGAATGGAAGGGCTCTCCAACATATGGATCCAAGAATATGACTTAGTGTAGGCTATAGTTGCCAGTGAATCTGCTAGTTCATTCTCTGTCCAGGGTATATGCTCATAAACAACGTTTTTGAACTTAAGAGCCTCATTTTTAAGAAGAAGCAAGTACTTCACTAGTTGCTCCTTTATTGCCTCATATTGACCTTGTGCATGGTGAATAAGAAGTTGGGAATCACTCATCAGCTTGACCCTCTTGGCTCCACAAATATAAGCTAACTTTAAACCAGCTATAGCTGCTTCGTATTCGGACTCATTGTTGGAAGCCCTAAAAGCAAAACATATAGCCTGGTACATTTTGTCACCATACGGAGAAGTCAAGCACACCCCTGCACCACATCCCATAGTGCTGGATCCACCATCCGTCCGAACGACCCAGACCTTTTTGTCTTTCATCTTAGTAGTCTGCTCTGAATCTCTGTCAGAGTGGAATTCAACTAGAAAATCAGCCACAGCTTGGGGCTTGACTGTTGTTCGAGGAGCAAAATCTATATCGAAATCCCTCAATTATACCGACCACTTAGTCATTCTACTTGAAATGTCTGCCTTTTGGAGAACATTCTTCAAGGGAAAAGATGTCTGGATGACAATAGGATGAGCCTGGAAATAAGGCCTCATCTTCCTTACAGCTATTACCAGGGCTAACGCTAATTTTTCAAGTTTCAAATAACGCTTTTCTGCATCTATCAAGCTCTTGCTGATGTAGTATACTGGATGGGGGTAGTTATCCACCTCTCTTACTAACACATCACTGATGGCACAACTTGAAACTACCAAATATACGAAGAGTATCTCTCCATCAACTAGTTTAAATAAGGTTTTGGGGGAGGACAGATGTTTCTTAATCTCATTGAAGGCATCATCACACTGTGAGGTCCATTCAAATCCCTTTGCACCCTTCAAAGTTTGAAAAAATGGGGCGCATCTGTCCGAATACCTTGAGATAAATCGGTTTAAAGCAGCTAACCTCCCCGTCAATCGTTGTACTTCTTTAATATTCTGAGGAGGCTCCATGTGGAATAGAGCATTAAGCTGGTCCTGATCGGGTTGTATCCCTTGCTCACTTATTATATAACCTAGGAACTTCCCGGATTGCACTCCGAACACACATTTTTCTGGATTTAGCTTCAAATTCACTTTTACCAAGTTGGAAAAAGTTTCTTGGAGGTCAGCTAAGTGAAATTGCTCATCCACACTTTTCACCATCATGTCATCGATGTATACTTCCATATTCCTTCCAATTTGATCAGCAAAGGCTTTATTCACCAATCTCTGATAAGTAGCCCCATCATTTTTCAACCCAAATGGCATCACCTTGTAGCAATGAAGACCCCTGTCAGTGACAAACGTGGTATGCTCCTGATCCTTCGGATCTACTTGAATCTGATTGTACCCGGAGAAAGCATCCATAAAGGATAGCAGCTTATTCCCAGAGGTGGAGTCTACTAGCTGGTCAATCCGGGGAACTGGATACAAATATTTTGGGCAAGCCCTATTGAGATCTGTGAAGTCAATACACATACGCCACTTGCCATTTTTCTTTTTCACCAAGACCGGTTTGGCAGTCCACAAAGGATATTGAGACTCCTTGATATGCCCCATCTTTGTGAGCCTGTCAACTTCTTGCACAATAACATCAGCATTTTCCTTGGAAAAAGCCCTTCTCTTTTGTACCACTGGTGCTATGTCTCTCCGGACAGATAGGCGATGTGATATAACATCTGCTGGAACCCCAGTAACATCAGCATTACACCAAGCAAAAACATGTTGATGGTTTCTCAAAAACTTTAACATCTTATTCTTCAGGTCGGGTGGCATTTTAGACCCTATCTTAACACTTTTCCCTTCTTCTAAAGAATGTGTTTCAACCTCTTCAACTGGTATTAATACTCCAGGGGTCTCTCTGGGGTCATCAATTTCACCCTCACCCCCAGAAAGCCCCTCAAACTGCTATTGATCGTTGATACGAACTGCCCCCAACGTCCGTGGAGCCAGGGTTGTAGCATAACATTCTCTTGCAACCTTTTGACTGCTTCGGAAAACTCCCACTTGTCCTTGAACAACATATTTAAAACATTGGTGGAATGTCGAAGCCACTGCATGCATCCTAGAGAGCCAAGACCTCCCTAAAATAGCATTATAGCAAGTGGGACAATCTACCACAATAAAAAGTATCCTGACCATCTTCTTGAAAGGGCCCTTGCCTAACAAAACTTCCTCTTCGAACTCCCCAATCACATCTGCTGAGCTGCCAGTAAAGCCCACAATTGATCTGTCCGAACGCTGAATTACGGCTGGATTTTTCATTTTCTTGGAAGTGGTTAAGAAGAGAATATTGGCTGAGCTTCCAGTATCCACTAAGATTCATCTTATGTCATTGCCCCCAATGGATGCTCCTATGACAACAGCATCTTCATGAGGGCCAGCTATATCTCTTAAGTCATCTTCATCAAAAACAATGAAGGGGAATGGAATTTGTGATTGATAGGAGGTCATGCCTCCTTCTAGCTGGGTAGCTAAAGTATGAACGTGCCTCTTCCTCGAAGAAGCAGTAGGAGCTTTCATAGTATCCCCGCCGAAAATTGTAAGTGACTCAAAAAACTTAATGAGCCCGGAGACTGTTCTAGAACATTCCTCAATGGCACCCACTCTATTTCGAGTTGGATCAGGATCCAAGTATTCTGATTCTACATCAAACCTTTCGATTATAACCATAGCTCCCTCCGGAGCAGCATTGCTTGGACCAACCCGGTGAGTATTGTCAGGCCTATTACCTCCTCTTCTTTTGACATATGCCCCCAGCTTTCCTCTTTCAATCAAGTTCTGAACTTCTTGTTTCAAGGCTATACAATCATCGGTGGTATGGCCAGTATCATTATGGTACTGGCAGAAAGAGTTATTACGATGTTCCCTAGGAGATTGCAGTGCGGCCGGTCTTCTATAGTGTACCTCTTCCTTTGTTTTATCATAAATGGTGGCCACACTTTCTTTCAATTCTGCAAACCACTCCGGTTGAACCCAAGGCCCTCTCTTATTTCTGGATTGTTGACTCTGGGCAGGTGCAGCTGGCTGAGATTGAGCTTTAGCCCTGATATGCCCCTGTCCGGTCTCCTTTGCCTTATTCTCAGACTGATTCTGATTGGGGTTTGGTGCAACCGAGGCAGACCTCACTTGCATGTGTACCCTAGTTTTCTTTGTTTCATCAACGTTGATCTGATTTCCAACCTGATTCAGCAAACCTCCCCAAGTCATGGCTTTCTTTCTGGTCACCGAATCAGCCAAATTCCCAGGGTTTAAGCCTTGTCTCAATGATGCTATTGCTACTTGCTCGAAGCAATCACCCAACCCATTCTTGGTGTTTACAAAACGACTTATGTATTCTTTCAATGATTCGTTTGGTTCTTGGGCACAATGGATTATTGTGTCCCCGTTGCCCTTCAACTCTTTACTCCCAACAAACTGCCTTCGAAAGGCCACCCAAAAGGTATCAAAATTCTTTATGCAACCTTGTGGTAGGCTGTTATACCATTTTAGAGCACTCCCCGTAAAGGATTGGAAGAATGCTCTACAAAGTAGCTTATTGTCATCATCAAAATTCATCATGAAATTCTTAAATTGCTCCAAGTGGTTGTCCGCATCAGTACTACCATCATATTTCTCCATTTTAGTGCTATCGAACCTCTTAGGGAGGTTTCCGGATAGAATTTTGGAAGACAATGGAGATTGTCTCCAATTTCGGCCACGACTGAACACAGTATCCTCATTGGGAGTTGCAAAGATACCTGGTTCATCGTGGAAGGCAAAAGGATCCATCAGCATCCGGTCTACATGCCTTCGGTTGTGAGATGACCCTTTGCCAATATTCTTCTTCAATTTCCCATGTATATCCCTTTTCCTTGAATACTTTTTTATCAACTTTTGCTTCTTTTTAGTTCGGCTCTCATCGCTGCTAGAGGACAAGGACTCTTCAACTCCTTCTTCATCCGAGGAGCTATCAGAAGACTCTGAGCCTGAGTCAGAACTCTCCACTGGCTTAGACCGGTGAGACTTTTTGGAACTGGCATGAGTCTTTTTGGTACTCACATGAATCTTGTTGGTTTCGAATGCTCGATTCATGCACCTTCTGCTCCCAATGTGGTCGCCAATTTGGTGTGGTTAATTTTCGTCTGAGGGTAAGATTGTAACTTTTATTTTGAGTTTTGTGGAAGTTTGTAAGTATTTAATGTTTGAGTAGATAGTAGAGAGAGAATTAAGCAGCCTGGTTGTATTTAATTTTCATTACCCTCATTAAATGTTGGTGGTTGGGTATTTATACCCTTACATTTGGGCTTTATGGGCTTTCGGGCCATGTTTAAGGGACCCAGGTTAAGTTTAAGGACCCATGAGCTCTTAGTAGGAGAACAGGCAGCTTAGTCAAGGAGTGATTAGGTTTTTATGTACTTTAGTCCTTGTTAAAACAGTCCAATGGATAAGGTGTTCGAACTGCCATGTCCGGTTTGGTGATCTTAGTCCGAACTGTCCCCGTCCGGAGAGGTAGCAACATTCGGACTCATCACCTAATATCTTATATTTTAATAGAAGATTATTTTAATTTATTAAAATAAACGGAATCGATATTTATAAAATCTATTAACAAAATTATTTTAAATATCTAGTTTATTTTGTAGTTTATAAATTTGTTTTTATAAATTTGGAATTTCTAATTACATGGTTTATTAATTTTTAAAGATAGAATATCAAAATAGCATTTTCTTCGACAAGTACACCAAACAATTTTACCCCTCTCAAAACATAACCGGTTGTCGTGGATAATTCTGATTTCGCTTTAATCAGAGCTTCATCAACTGTAAATTAGTTTTTTTTTCAATAAATCCTTAAACTTCTAGTTATTCTTTAATATCTCATTATGGCTTTATCTTTGACACCTCTCACAAACCAGATACTTTTACTAGGTTCCTTAAATACCATGGCTTGAAGAATACTCAATATTTTGAAAACTATACATATTTTGCTTACAAATAACATAGAAAATAGTATCTTACCAAAAATCAAGTTTTTACAGTATTTAGGGGTTTCAACTTCTTATTTACCCAAGATAGTTACCCAAAATCCCAATATATTTACGTGGAGATTAAGAATTGTCTCATTATCTCTAACAATTACCTTATGAGTTTACTTAGAAATGAAGATAAGGTTGATATTGTTATGATGAACCTTGTTTTTTCATTTCCTAGGCATGTGATAAACTACATAGTCTCTAATCAGTCACTCTTATAACAAGTTGTAGTTCCTTAATCATATATCGCAACATCTTATGCTCGAAATCCTAGTACATTTTGTGCGAGTCCACGTAGGTTTCATAAGAATCTATATTTATGTTTGAATATGGGATTTGATCATTCCAGTTCAGGTTTTTTAAGGGCACTCAAAACTTTAGATTAGTGAACAAATATGGAAGTACAAAATGAAAATGTATAAAAAATGAGGTTTGTCTGATGATGCAATTTTATCGGTATTTTAAATTATTTATTGTTAAACATGCCTTCATTTCAAACAAGGTCTAATTATTTAAGTATTTGTACATTTGTTTTTTGCAACGACCTTCTTGTATCAATATACCTATTCTTAATGTTGATGAAGGCAGAAATCTTAAAGGGAAACTTCTTTAAATTACCGTACAAACACTGTCTACAACTATTGGTAGTTTGAAGGAGAAAATTGCAAGGAAAATTCAATTTCATGCTAATAAATATAAACTGGGTGGGAAAGCTGATTTCCTAAAGGACAATATGTCGCTTTTGTATTATAATATTGAGAGAGGAGATACACTTACTCTCTTTAAGATAGGGTGATGGTCGAAAGATATAAATTTCATTGTCAAGGACAATCCAAATTAACTTGTTTTATCATATAATAACTTTACGCATACGATTGCTGGAACTGGAAATGTTTACCTTTTCTTAAGTACGTTAAACGTTGTATTAGTTTTCATGTATAGAGATACCTTATCACTGAAAACTGCTAGCATGGTTCATAATTCTAATATATTTGTTTGATCATAACACACCTCACTTGTTTAGGTAATACATTACAATTTTTTCCACTTTGTCCAATATGGACAATATATGGCAACCTGGTCTACTAAATGAGTTATATCAAACATTTTCTCTAATATTATTTTCTTGCAAATCCTTGTAAATTGGTAAAATGATTAAAGTTAATGTCTTTTAATATCCAATGGTTGATTGGTATGAGGTTCTGACACAAAGGCAAGATATATACAACAAGGCTTAAGGTTTTACCCTAGAATGTATTCTTCGACCTATTTATATTTATATTTCCAGTTGATGCAGAATAGCAAATTGTTTGATTGTTGCGTGATTCAATGTTTTTAAATGTTTAGGTCATAAGATTGTTATATTTGATAAACCTGAAATTATATATATGTACTTCATTCTAACTTTCCTTCAAAATAATTGGGTGCACTCTTGTATACTAGTTGTGACGTTGCGTATTGAAAGTTACTCTACCTCTCCATTCTAAATTTCCTTCAAAATATGTTAGAGTATGAAATATAATTTGGTTTTTTTATTGTGACTGAGGTGAAATGATGGTTCACCTATATGTTGATTGTTACTTTTCTTTTATTTGAAATAAATTTTTTATTATGAGCGATGAATATATAATATGACTAAAAATAAGTAGCAAAAATGTCAGGTTGAACGGTGCAGTTCTTATTTTTTCTGATTTCCATATATGTTGCTTTAATAATTAGTACATTGTCTGTGTGAGATGTAACTAAGATACAATATCAACAGGTGAAACTAGTGGAACATTAGGCTTTTCGAATATGAGATTGACTTCTGAGTTATCCTCGTAATTTGTTTCTAGGTTATTCTCAAAATAAAAGTAAGAAAATATAGATAGCAAAGACAGTGATACAATCATTGTAATGGGTTTTTTTTTTCTAGTAATGCTCTTTAAACTTCTAAATATTGATGAAAACAACATATCAAACGAATAATGACAATATATATGGTCTGAGAGTGATTTATGCAAAAAGATAGAATTTATACTTTAATAGGATTTATATACTTTATCCCTCAATTTTATTCGTGGGGCTGATTGTAAATATACCGTATAACATGTTATTCCATGTGTAAAGTCTGATATAATTGTTCATAGCATTTCTATATAAACCAGAGTGATCTATCATCCATGTTAGTTAGAGATCAACTAAGTTGCCGATTTTAAACATAATTAGTCATCCATTTCTTAACTTTTTATATTTTTTACACGCGATAGTTATAGAAAGAACCAAGTTTATTTAATATAATGTATTTCACATTTTTAGTCTTAATGAAAGTGTCTATATATATATATATATATTTATATATGAGATATAAGGTTGAGGTTATACTTAGTTAAAATCATTTAAGAATAAATGTACGTACCAACAAAATTTGTATGTTCAAATTTGATTATAATTCTTTGGAAGATCTGATGAAAAAATAAAGAAGAATATTATTATCTAATGTTATAGTAAAACACCACCGATGCCTAAAAATTATAATTTCATTTGATATTATGCACATTTAGTCTCGAATTTGAGTACATGCCAACGTGAATATGAAGGTTGACATGCAAATTAAGAGAGATGTTAAATTTAGGTCAATTGATATGTTGTGTAATATATGTATATTATAGATTGAGCTGCTCGATCATTATGGTCCTTAGTGTTGTCATTCTTATTAAAAAAATTAGACAAACTTAACTGAAAAGTATTACTTTTATTATAGGAGTAAATTTTGTATTATTGTTATTCCTAATAGGAGTCCATGATTATTTTTTGAATTTTATAAATGAATAACATGGTTTATGTTCATTAGTCTAAAAAACTAAAAAAACAATTTTTAATGAAAAAATGAATAATACGATTGGTTTTCGTTAATCGAAATACCTATGAATAGTAGTTTTATTACTATTATTTATTGTGAAGTAACGTTTTTATTACCAATATTTATAATATGAGTAACATGATTAATTTTTATACTTTTAAATGAATAACGATATCTATTTTTGCTAATCTAAACATATGAAATAAATTATTAAAGTAAAAAATGAATAACATGATTGATTTTCTTGAATCGAAATACGTAAGAATAACAATATTAATGTTATTCTTAATAGAGTTTCAGTCTTATTACCGATATTCATAATACGAGTAACATAGTTAATTTCTATATTTTTATACGAATAAAAAAATTATAACAGCTAAAAAAACTCTTTTATAAAAAAGCAACATGATTGATTTTCGTTAATCAAAATACCTATGAATAATAGTCTTATTACGGTTATTATAAGACATTCTTAATAAGACTAACATGATTATTTATTGTATTTTCAAATGAATAACGTGATTTATTTTGTTAATCTAAACAACTAAAATATTATATATATATATATATATATATATATATATATATATATAAATAAATATAATAGTTAACATGATTAATTTTTCTAATCAAAATATATAGGAATAATAATCTTATTATTGTTATTCTTAATAGAATAACAATCTCACTACATATATTTCTAATAGGAATAACATGATGGTAATGGTGATGATAGTCATGGTTATGGTGAAGGTGACTGTGGTGGTGGTGATGGTGCTTGTTGTAGTGGTGGCCGTTGTGATCGTGGTGGTCGTGAACGTCGTGGCGGTGGCGGTGCTCGTGATTGTGACGATGGTGGCGCTGGTAGTGGTGATGGTGGTGGGTGGTGGCGGTGAAGGTGAATTAAATACAACTGTACTTTTTTGAAATATAAAGTGATAAAACTTATTTTTTATTTGGAAATATATTTTTTTACTTCCAAGAAAATTATACTTATTAAAATCATAAAGATTTTGTGTATGTATAAAAAAATTAAAATATTTAATATAGCCTTTTGGAACTCGTCTTTAATTCATTTTAGTCCTTTTGATATATATTTGTTAACATGCACATATTCTACGTAGCATCTTAGTTCTTGTCTTTGTTAAAAACAAAGAGAGAAGTAGCCGCAGGAAGCGACTAGAGTTTTGTGTTGATTAGAAAATGTTCCCTTTTGTTTTATTGATGCATTAGAGATGTAATTCAAGAATTGACCAATAGTAAAGCTCTCAGTATATAGAGAACATAGAGGCCTATACAAGGAAACTTAATACACTGAATATTCTAACAATATTAATTAGGTATTTGATGTCAAGCGAATTTTATTAGTTATTTATAACTATTTTTTAACTCAGCAACATCTATCATCTTGTCATATGTTCTTTTGTATAGGATATTAGTTGAACTCTTTGTGTCTACCATCACTCGTCAGTGCAACATTGATTTATACGACATCTCCATGAGGTCTTAACATTTTTTGAGGCCATCGTAAAAAAAACACCAATATTTAATAATATTTCTTATACAAATTTGGTGAAGTTTGACTATTTTATTGGATGTCTAGATTTCCAATATATATATATATATATATATATAATTGTGATCCCAGAATTAGATCTCGTTGAGAGATGATACACAGTCTGTCTATTTACATCGTAATCCAAATATTGATATTCCTCCACAAAGACTGTGTTATTGTCTATAGTTTTTTTTACTCTTTTGCTCTTTTTTGTCTCGACCAGTCAATTCTTGATGATGGACCTCGGTCATTGTCAGCTTCTCTTAATTTGTCTATGTTTGTTATTTTCAAACTCGAAAAAATTACTTTCCTCAATCATGTTTTGAATTTGATCGTGCATAACTCATCAATTTATATCACCACAAAATTTGCAATATTTATTATGGTCCTTGTAATTTTTATGGTCTTCGATATCTGAGTGTGTCATTTTTTCTTTCATACATTATTTTTCGTTTTTTGTTTAATTCAATGTACAGATCTTCAATCAAACGCTTGATTTTCGTTCGTTGCTATAATTATTCTTATATCTTTTTTTGAGATCACCAATTTTTGTGTTTTATCAAAATGATCATTCGTTGTTATTATTTTTTTAAAAGCTCATCGTACCGTTTAACATTAACTTATACAATAATGTATGATTTATTGATTCTTAATATATATATATATATATATATATATATATATATATATATATATATATATATATATATATATATATATATTTAAAAAATTAATTTGGATAAAATAAATTATATTTAAAAAATCGTTAAAATAATCCACGAATATATAAAAAAATTAAAAAAATTGAGAGAAATAAATATTAACGTAATATAGAAATAATTAAAGATATAAAAAATGTCTTGTATTATTACTCAGCCAAAACATTCCCATAATTTAAAATCAATACAAGAATTACATGCTTAGAAAAATATGAAAAATAAATTTGTGAATACAAATTTATCTTTAACATAGTAAAAATTTTACTTTTCTATTTTCACGACTTTTTTTTGTGTGTAAGCTATTTTTACCACTTGCTCTACACTTATCAAAATTAAATTTATTAAAACCCATAATAGTTTTTAAAAAATAAATAATATTAATAATAACAAAAATATATAATATATTATTTAAATTATGTTTTTAATCTCTTTATTAAATACTTTTGGAATAAATTATTTTTTAATTTATTAAAATTTAGTTTAATTTATAATAAATTATAAATAATGTTTTGTAAAATAAAGAAAAAAAATGGAGAGATATAAATAGTAAATTAAATTCATATATAAATATTTAAATTTATAAATTTATAAACAAAATTATAACTTTATATTCTAATTATAAATATCTAAACTGAAAATCATCTAATCAATTCTATTAGTGGAGGATAATTTATGGCCACAAAAAATAAAATTTATCTTACTCATTTCAATAAAATAATAATTATATAATTAATTAAATTAATATTTAGTATTTAATATATATACTCCTTCTTTTTCATGTACAATTTTAAATTCTTAGTTGTCATTCTTAATTTTAAAAGTTTTACTCTTTCTTTCCCTATCAATCTCCTACTTACTCATTTCAAAATCATGTTTCCTTTCTCAAAGTGCTTGATGAAAATGAACTTTGGGATCTTATAGTTGTATTTTAGCGCCATATTGATCTATGGCATGGGATCACGAAGAACATAATAGGGAAGCGCCCCCTGTGCCCACCATCAACCACACCACGATCTCCCTTGTTTCAAAATCTTGTTTCCTTTCTCAAAATCTCGATGAAAATGAACTTCGGATCCTTGCAGTTGCATTTAAGATTCATATTGATATATTCAATGAAAACATAAGGATCATGAAGAACATAAGAGCAGAACGCTTCATGCGCCCACCATCAACCCTAACGTGATCACCATTACTATTAGCATTAGCATTGTATTCCCCAAAGCCATCCCCACTGTTATCTCCATCGTGGAATTCAAAAGAATATGGACAACAAGAGTAATCTCTTTGGTATTGAAATTCACGGAACGAAATGTTAAGGCCATGAACGAGAGTTTATGTATGAATATTCGATTTATGTTTAGAATTTGGGATTAAGATTGTACGGAAAAACTGCTATTTGAATTTTGGTGCATGTTTAGCTGATTATATTGAATGATTTAGATTATATTTTTCTTTCTCAATTTTGATTCAATTGCCCGCTTTTCATTTTACGATCTTCATTCCTCTTTTTCGATCACCAATTTTATCTTCCAGCGACTACTCTGCGTTAATCGCCTTCTCTTTTCAATCTTAGGTTTATCTTACCAAAAACTCGAGATGATTTCAATTCGATTAGTTCATCTTAGGTTTAGTTATTAGTCTATTTAATTTTGATGACCATGAAGGTTATAATAATTAATTTTGTCAATTATTTTCCAAAATAATAAAACAATCAAGAATTCTATGAATATTTTATGGTTCCTTTCAATCCATATGTAGTACTATGGTACCAGGATACCATCATGCTATCGTGTTATATTTTAACAACCGAGTGTTATTCGATCCTTTTGAATAAGATACGTTATTAAACACATATATATATATATATATATATATATAACTAAAAGTTTAAATGTATTATTTATTTATTTATTAAAATATAATTTGTTTTAGGATTTAGATTTTGTGTGTATATTTATATAAATTTTAATTGACATTTATCATCATACTGCTTCTAATTTTATAGGTTAAACTCTTTTATGGTTTGGATGGTTTGAAATTATAAATTATGTTTCGAAATTGCATGCCAGCTAATAAATGAAAATATAAAAGTAGCCGCATGATAAAAATGAAAAAGTAATAGGGTATGGCTATATATACCCAAAACGGGTTTAAGTATACCCAAAAAACGCAGTTGACTTTTGTTTGACTTTTTTAGGACGAAAAAACCCTTGTACTTTCATTTAATATCCGAATTGCCACTAAGTAAAAAAAAAACACTAAGTATATCCTAGATACACCCAATTCACAAAACAATCTATTTGGTTATGTATACCCAAAAAAACACAACTCTCTACTAGATCAAACCCCATATTACTATAATTTTGTGAAATTTTTCAAATTGTTCTTTAACATTCAAAGTTGCCTCAAGAACATTCAAACTTTTTTTAATTTTTTTAAACTTCTTCTAATAAAAACACAAAATCAAAACTTGTTTTTTTGAAGTTTTTTTTAAAAAAAAAATTAAAAATTTAATTACTAAAAAATTCATAATTTTCGGGTGTTTGGAAGCCATTTTCCGGCCGAAATTCGGCCGGAAAATGACCATTTGCGATGGCTGAGGGTACCATAGGTACAGAGGGGGTGAACCGACCGGTACACCCCCTCTGTACCTATGGTACACTCTGTACCGACCGGTACAGAGGGGGTGTACCGGTCGGTACAGACCCTCTGTACCGACCGTACAGGGGGTACACACCAACCGGTGCGTACCCCCTGTACGGTCGGTACAGAGGGTTTGTACCGACTGGTACACCCCCTCTGTACCGGTCGGTACAGGGGGGCGTACCGGTCGGTACAGCCCCCCTGTACCGACCGGTACGCTCAGCCTTCGCAAATGGCCATTTTCCGGTCGAATTTCGGCCGGAAAATGGCCTCCAAACACCCTAAAATTCTAATTTTTTTTACCTAATTCAACCATAACCCTAAATTTTGATACTAAGACTAAGTTTTTATATTTTAGTTCGCCGGATTTTAGTTCGCCGGATTTTAGTTCGCCGGATTTTAGTTCGCCGGATAAATTAGATAGAACTTGAAGGTTTTAGAGAGAAGTTAGAGAGTGTAATTGAAAAAATGAGGTGGATAAGATTAGTAAAAAAAAAAAAACCTTATATACCTAGAAAAGGGTATTTTTGTCAAAATTTGGGTATACTTAGATCATCTTTGGGTATACTCAAAATTGGGTATACTTAAACCCGAATTGGGTATATATAGCCGTACCCAAAGTAATATGATACTCGTATGATCGCATAGTATTTGTAACAGATTCATAGTACTATTAATTCATGGAAATGAATGTAGTGCTGATCATTGCAGTGAAAGGAAGACTGAAAATGAAAAGTAAAACAAACATTGAGCACGTGCCCCAGGAGAAATAAATATTGGTCCCTTACATCTTGTCCTCGTTACTCTCACAAATTACGGGTGAATAGAATAGGTGATCTATTCTCACTTTTATACTCGTAAATATCAATATTTTAACATTCACCGTATAAACAAAAGGGATGAAATCTACTTTCAAAATGTAGATTTGGCGGTGTAAAACAAATTATCAGTTTGAAGTCTTTTTACATACATATTTCCGACCATACACACTTATCGCAATCTGAATAGCGGTTATCAGTTGTTTCCGAAAAAATATATATTAAAAAACATATCTTTTTACCGTTATTTATGTCATTTTAAGACTTTTAGATTTGATATGATTTAATGAATACTCTCTCACCGACATATGAAGAAATACGTGTTAGGCTCTCATTTCTAGTAAATCACTTGGAATATACAATTGAAGTAGGTTTTATTATTTAACGTACCGATTTTGAATTAGAGAATTATTAGGAAAAAAAACACAAAATTATTACGCTTTAATTTTTTTATATTTATAAAATTGTCATTCATCAAAAAAATTAAAAAAAATTAAAAAAAATTAAAAAAAAATTAAAAATTTATTTAATTAGGGTTTATGTCATTGCTTATTATGAAATTGCAAAATATAAAATCTATTCTAACCTAACAGTTTACATCATAAAATTCATTAAATCATAAAAACTCAAAATTTAAAATAACCAAAAGAATCAACTTTATAAAATTTAAAAGTCAAGGTCGAAATGATAACAAACAATGTTTTTTACATACCAATATGGACATGTAAGAGGTATACACCCTTATATCTTTATGTTTTTTCTGAAAAAAAAGTGATATTAAAATAAAATAAAACATATTCGATTCCGTCTGTCGGTAGCGTCTAGGCGGTGTTCGTCGCCATCATCCTGTCGAAAAAGATGATATGCAATACAAATGACGGAAGCAATGATCTTGGCGCCATGCCATGACAGACACGATCGTGTTGGTGCCATGACACGGCGAACAAACCTGTATCGTTTTCTACCTTGTTAATATTTATCTTTTAATTTTGGTTATTTTTATAATTGTTTAGTATGTTATCACTTACTAAATACTAATACTAGCTAAAAACAATATCAATTTATTGATAAAACAAAGTACTCATGATTTGAGAACTTTCTAATAACTAAGATGTAAATATGTTTTTTTTCCGAAGAAGTTATTAATTTTTAGGATATACGATTAGTTGGTTTTGAAGGTAAGGATTAACATTTAATTAACAATGATAATGTTACCGTTTTTAGTGTTAATTTTAATTATATTATTTTTTAGTGGAAAAAAATTATGTTTAGAGAGAGAAAGCAGATAGAAAGGAGAAGAGTAGGGATGATAATGTTGGTCTGAGCCGGTCTAAACCGGTCCGGTCCGACCTAATCTGACCAGGCTTTGTCCAGCCCGAACATTTAACAGATCGGGTACGGATATACGAATTATAAACTGTAAGCGGGTCGGGCCGGGTATAGACTTTTAATTTGTCCAACCCGATTCGGCCCGCAAATATAAACTATATATAAAAAATAAAAAAAATATTAAAAAATAATTGTAAAATATAACTAAAAATATACTAATAACTTAAAGACTCACATTTATATGATTTCTAAGTTTTAAAGTTTTTTTGATCTTTTTCTCTTGTGATATTGTGTTTCAGGTACGTTTGGCGTATGCAGAAGGACTCGAAGTCATGACGTTTGGTCACAATGGTGTTCTACCCCATCAATTTGGCTACTTTTTAGGAGCATACTTGATTTTATTTTTTATTTTTATTTTGTTATCTATTGATTTAAAATAAAAATTTATTATTTTAGTGCAACTATTTATTTGGAGAATGATTTGAGAGAAATAAAATTTGGTGGAATATATATATATATATATATATATATATATATATATATATATATATATATATATGATTATGACGTCTACAAAACTCAAATTTGCGTGATTAATTAGAAAGCGTATTTTAAAAAAATGGAGAACAATTGGTATTTCATTAGTACGTTTTTTGCTTAGATATATCATCAAAATTAATTTGTGGATAAAAGAGTTCTACTGTTGAAAAGACACATCATTAAGAATGCATAGAAGACATTACGCTTGCCCCAAGGGGGTAGCCGAGGTGGTTGAGTAAGGCATGTTTGTGACCAAAGGTCATGAGTTCGAGTCCCTCTACATACGTTTTCTCGGTTGAGCCTGTCACCTTGTGTGGTTTACCTTCTGGTGTCGGTTTGTAGGCTATTGCGTCAGACTGACGGCTAATGAGTGCATTAAGATAAAGTTGTGGGATTATGCACATTTAAAGAATAACTAAAACGGTGGTGGTATCTTGTATTAAGTGTTTGCAATCTGTTTGGAACTTAAGATTTGTTTTTTATTTGATTTTCACTTTTGTTTTTTACAATTTGTGTTTGGATATTACTTGGATGTGATTTTGTTTTTATTTTTATTTTTAGAATTTGGTAGAGTTTGTATATTCCTACAGTATATACGATAAGAAAAGACAATTCTCTATAATCTATTAGTATCAAAGTAAACTAGAAGAATTTTGTCACATCTGCATCCTCATATCACTAAGATATTGTTTCGTATCCGGTACTAATTTATCATTGTGGGGTTTGATTATGTTGCATCTCATTATATGTCACATCACGTATTTAACTTTGTTTGGCTGTCTTCTATTTCACTCGTATATGTCTGGTTGTTAACGGTACAATAATATCAGTAAAGGGTGTTGGATCTATTGATACTCCTGATATATCACTCTATGACATTTACTACGTTCCCACAATTACTTTGAATCTTGTTTCGGTTATCCAATTGTGTAAATATGGTCATTGGGTGTTTTTCTAATTCTGTTTGTATCATACAAGATTAACATACTCATAAAGTGATTATGACAGTTCGTAAAATATGAGAGCTCTATATTTTAGAAAAACTCAAAGTGATTGATGTGGATGTCTATGGTGTTCATAGCAAAAAAAGATGCATGTTTGATATTAGTTCCTCTAGTGTTGATTTATCTTTGTTTTGTTTCAGTCTTTTGTCGTCTGAATTTTTTATTTGATATTCTATGAGACATGTATCTCTGTCATGTTTGAAATTTTTAGTCGTTATAAGTATTTTGGATCATTTGAACACTTTTAGTATCTCGGATTACAGTGGTTGTGAAATGGAAAAAAATCGTTTTACCGTTTAATACAAGTATCTATTGTTTTGTTGCTCATATTGATATTATATATTATTATGTAAGAGTCCAATCTTATGTTTCCACAAATGGTGGCTTGGCCTATAATATATCTTTTATTGATGACTATACTCGTTAACGTGGGTTTATCTTATGAAATAAATGTATGATTTTCTCAAAATTTACAACAAAATTTAGAAGACTTGCTAAGACTCAACATTATGTCGTGATAAAGTGATCTAAATGTGATTTAGGGGGTGAGTATACTTTCAATTCTTTCACCAGTCACTTGCATTTGATGGTACCATACATCAGTCGTTTTGTATTGATACCTCTGAACATAATGAAATTACATAAATGAAACATCGTCACCTTATTGAAACTACTCGCTCTTTGCATTTTATATATTTTATGAAGTTCTTAGTGTTTTTTTAAACATTTATATTCTTGTAGATGTGATTAATTGAAAGCCCACTACACATAATTCGGAGATATTTCTATTTTATAAGTTATACAAACATCTTCCAGATTATTCCTCTTTACACGTGCTTGGTTGTACATGTTTTGTCCTCAGTCATCATGTCAAAAGGAATAAGTTGTCACCTAAAACAGCTATGTGTATTTTTCTGGATTATAGTACTAGACATAACGGATATCGCTGTACATATCTTAATAGTCTTAATTTATATGCATATGGACATGTCATATTCTTGAGCATATTATGTTTCTTTGATTCCTCCAAAATCACATGACATAACAAATACAGATCTCCAGGGAATTAATCCATTTAGCAATGAAAATGATACAATTACTATTCATAATTTGCTAGTTCATGAGATATTTATACCAATTAATATATCAGTTATTGAGACATATAAACTAACTGATACTACTTCAACTCATCAATTCTCGAGTCTGCTTCTTTTTATATTGCAACTACATATTCTTCACCTCTCATGAGATCTATTCGTACAAATAATTTTACCAAACTACCATATTTTTCTTATTCTTCTTACTCATATTTGGTTGCATATTTAATAGAAAATATACATGATTTATATGAACATAAATCATACAAAGAAGTTATTTCTAATCCTTGTTGGAAGAATACTATGACCGAAGAGCTTTATATTCTTTATCAGAATCACACATGGGATGTAGTTCAACATCCATCTAGTAATCATACAATTGGTTATTATTTGGTTTTCAAAATCAAAACAAAGCCTGAAGGATCCGTAGAAACGTATAAGGCTCGTCTTGTAGAGTATTCACATAAGTATGGTATGGATTATTATGAGACTTTCATCCTAGTGACAAAAATGACTATAATTCGTACTCTTATTGTTGTTGCATCCGGTTTCCAGTAAAAAATATTTTAACTATATGCCAAAAATATGTTTCTAAATGAGATCTTCATAAGAATGTTCCCATGACTCATCCCCCATGTGTTACTCACCAACCATGTGAAGTTTATTGGTTTATGAAAGCTATATATGGTCTCAAACAAGCTATTTGTGTTTGGTTTAAAAATTACTACAATAATTATTTCACTTGGTTTTCATGCAAGTAATCACGATTCGAATTCATGTATTAGATGCACGAGCGCATAACGTATTATTTTATCCATATATGTAGATTATATGATTATTACATGATATTGATGGTATTGAGGCACTAAACATAATTTGGCTCATTTGTTTACGATGAAAGACTTGAGATTGTTACATTGTTTTTAGGTATTAATGTGGCTCATTCTCATAAAGGTTATATTTTTCTAAGAAAAATATATATCTAATTTATTTGAGCTAACACAACTTTTTGATAACATGACAATATACACCTCTCCTGAAACAAATATTAAGTATTCTTCAACTGATAGTGTTCATTTATCAGACATGAATTTATATGGATCTTGGTTTATCTTATATTTACTTGGATAGATATAGCTCATGTTGTTCGTGTATATTGCGATATCTTTGTGGCACTCAGTTCCAGAGCATTTTGTTTCTTTCAACTTATTCACTCGAATTGTATATCTATAGTGATGTTGATTGTGATATTGATCATCGTGATTATAAATTCACTATTGGTTTATATTTTTTCCTTGGAGGTTATTTACTCTAATGGAAAAGTATACCAATGTTGAGTATTGTATTATGGCATTAACTACATGTGAGATTGTTTATTTAATGTGGCTTTCAGATAGAGAGGTTAACATTCCTAAGCTCAATTTCTTATATCGTGATAAAAAAGCACAATGCATATTGTATTTTTTTTTGTTTTTTATGAGAGGACGAAGCATATTGAATTTGATTGTCACTTCTCTCGTCAAATTCAGCTTGAGACCATCTCACTTGCATATGTTCCATTACCTTTTAAGTTGTGGATATTTTTACAAAAGCTCAAGCAACATCTTGGTTTTATTATTCTGAGAAACTTCTATGTTAAAATTGTTGCATTCTGAGCTTATGAGAGAGTGTTATAGATATTAAAAATATTAGGCTCACTAGCCCATTAGATTATTACTTTATGAATAATGACTTAAACTCTTTCTAAACATATTATTCAAATTAATAAAACCCTAACATTTTTTTATTTCTATATTTTTTATAAACCATAAATTGAATTAACATTATGATGTTTTTTTTTTAAAAAAATAGGCGAAAATATATTTAACCATACAAAATAATATGATAAAATTAGAATAAATATCAAAGCATTTATCATCTAATAATATTTTAGATGCATATTAAAAAATGAAATTCATCATCTATAAAATCTAAAACTAATATGAAAGAAAATGAAAATAAAATACTTTTTTTCTCAAATTTAATAAATATTTTTAAAGTTCGTATTTATCTTAAAGTTTTAGGTTAATAATGGTGATGGTAAAATCTCAATTAAGGGTAAAAATGGGGAAAACTTTAGCTCGTGGATATTAACTATTTTTGTAAGGGGTTGTGAGAGAAATGAGGTGTGTGCTTATATTTAATGTCTTTGGAAAAAGTCCAACTCTCTTAATGATGTTGGTTGAAGTATTTATTTTTCTCTGACCCATAGGTCGTGCAGGTCTAACCTTGTAGTCCGGTCATTCAGATGAGTCTCCAAGCCCAATAAATGAGTTGTTAGACACATAGCTAAGCCATTATTCCACTCAAGCTACTATTCATCCATTCATTTTTATTCAAAAACTCTGAAATTCCCTTTGGATATTATTAGAATCGCTGGTGATATGCTTCTAGCGATATCCGAACTGATCATATAGTATTTTTATATTATATATATATGACATAGTAGCTAAAATATATTAGATAAATCAAATTCATATATCTCAATTTGGTATCATAATAAAAAAAGATAAAAAAACTGATTATTCGATTTTAGTTGAAAAAAAGACCACGTTTTTGTCAAAAGTACAAAAATACATTTAGTTGAGGAAAAAATAGATGCTTGTCTATTAATTTTAGTTGAAAAATAAGGTTGATTTGAGACTGTTAAACAAAATCACATCTTGGCATGAAGAGACCAAGTTTTAAAAAATGTTGAAAATATTTTTTTTATTTTTATATCTAAATATAATGATTTTTGTATACACATACTATGGGGATACCCATACAAATAAGAAGGTGAAGGTATCAAATTGATAAAACAAACGGTTTACAGTGAATCACCATTTTTTAAAATTTTCTATGTTTAAAGGAAAATGGTATAAAATGTGGTTTATAAGTGAAAACAATCATATAAATATACATCTTGATATTGTGAATGATCTCTCTCGGTAGATGAATCATTTAATAAAAAATAATACGGTTGCAGGCGGTTTATATATGATAAATCGTATAATAAAATGCCATTTGTTTTGCTTTGTTCATCTACGAAGTTTCTTTGACATCTTTTTTAAGTCACTTTACTGCAATTTTCAATGTATTCATTGCTCTTTTAATATTCATAAAACTATGTTTTAATTTGATATATGACCATGAGATTGTAGTTTTTTATGATTTAGGAAGAATCATGGTCTAAAAAATCGTAAGCACTCTTATTTTATCTAATATATTTTGAATGTCAGACTTGTAACTTTACATGAGGTATTTGGTTATCAAAATAATGACTTTAGAAATTTTTCTTAATGAAAATATTCTTGAAAAATGTCGAGTCTTTGTTACGTACTACACAATCCTAAACAAATTCCCCTCATTGTATAAACATGGTTAACCCAATGAATCTATGTAGATTCGTTTTTGGTAGCAATGTTTGAAAGCAACTTATAAATAATGGAACAATTAATAGTTTTCCGTTTCCGGATAATCTCTGATGTTTTGTAAACAATTTCTTATTGAAATATTTTTGGGGTTCTCCAAAAATTTCAATTGGATAAAATCAGAGATATATACTTTGAACAGAGAGGATGAAAATGATTTGATCTTCTTTTCAACAAAACCCATATTTATAAATTCGACCAACCAAAAACAGTTTGGAAGTTAGGGCAGTTAGGGTATCTTAACTGGTTGTGTAATAAAACGGCTATAATTTAAAATTTGAATAAAACGGTCAAATTTTCAATTTCGAAATTCTGTTGACTTACAACAATAGCCCCCAGCCAGGGGTTCCGCCCCTTGACCCCGCTAATCGTGATATAATCTAACAAGTGTGCACTCCGTACTCTACGACTTGTTTGATAATATATCATGATTAAATTGGTCGACTAGTCGATCCAATTACACTAAAATAAATAACAACAATAATATGATTTAAAATATTTAATGCCAATTCCACATTCATGATTTGGTAAATATTATTTATCCTAAAAGATCAAATACTTTTTTGAACTAAAATGAAAGTTTGAAAGAATTTAATAATATGGGTCTTTACCATTTTTAGAATGATAAAAAAATGACAACTAAAATGCCTCAATACCATGAAGGACTGATCAAACAACTCAACTCTACTGACATAAGACAATGATGATCTAATCAGGTAGAAATTCTTGAACTGATTTTTCTAGAGAGGGGACTAAAGTGCATGATCATTCAAGAGGTAAAAGATACTGGAATGCCAAGGTATCAGAATAAAGTATGTCCTTGCATTAAATGCGTGATTCGTTATATATAGTCTATAGTTCGTGGCTGGATTCCTTCCGAGTAAATATTAGATTTGAGGATGTTTAAACGCAACCCCAGATTTGAACCAAAATTATTAAAGTAACTCATAAAAATTCCAATTAATGACGCATCACCTCGTGCTAATAATATAAAAAATCTACAAAAGCAAGATGCGTAGTTTTCAAGCTACCATGTTTTGGATGGAACTTAAAGGTTAGGTTTTTTGTTTTCTTGTTTAGAAGTATAGATAGGTACTCAAAACAAATGAGGAAAAAGTATGGAGATAGAGGATCACATTACCGCAACCTCTTACTTTATTAAAAAATCACGAATACTTTTGTTTATCATTACAGAATAAGAATGAGGTATTACACACTTCATTATCTACCAAATAATTTGATTGGATAATTCCATCTCATTCAATAATTATTCTAAGAAATCCAAAGATATTGTATAACATAATTTAAGAATGTCAATTTTAATGATATATCTTTACAAAAGTTGCTTTCGATTGTACCTACACATAAAATCTTGTATGTGATGTATGTTGTTTGTCATTAACTGTATCGATACAAAGGAAAACTAAGCTTTATCCATGAAAATTTCAAACCAGTTCCATATTTATAGTTAATATCTTAATCATTAGCTTATACAACATGTCGAAGGAAACGATCGACGTATAAGCCATCATGAAAGTAATGTGGATTTAGCTTAAAATTAAAGTAATAATCGAGTGGTTAAGTTGTTTTAAAAGAGATTATTGTGGAAAAAAAACTTCATTACAATGACAACAAGACCCACCACAATAACATCTCAAGCGTATTATATATATATATATATATATATATATATATATATATATAAAACCACCGAGACCGAGGGACTTGTCTTTGCTGATATTGTTAAGAGCCATCCAAATTTCATCTTCACTAATACCAACACACAATAGTTGTCGTTGATTTTCTCTAGTGTAATGACCATATGTAAAGTCCTTAATATCCATATGCTCTTTATCAATTCTCCTACGAAGCAAATCTTTAAAATAGTCAACAAAGACTTTTATCACTTGGTCTTCTGATGTAGATAACGTAACATCAGCTAATGACACCGCTGCAACGTATTTCTTTTTTGCTTTTTGTTTGACTAATACATGTAAAAATTTGGTACATCTATCATTTTTCATCAAATATGAACATTTGTTTTTTTATTGAAAAAAGTTTAATTTCACATTGTTAAGAAGAAGAGTATTTTTATGAAATTCTATAATCTCACTCAATATCAACCTATTGGTGGGATCATCTCGGAGTTGGATTATTTGTTTACCCCAACCTTGTACCCAATCTTGATACTGGTGATGGCTTACGATTGTCCAAAAAAATGTTGTTGAAATTTAGTAAGTGTGAGTTTTTCCATGGGTTAGAACTTTTATCAAACATATTATGTACCTTTGTTTTTTAGCTTTAAATCCAAAAATATCCATGGAATATTTTTCAGCCTCTGTATCATCTTCCACAAGTGTTTGAGAAATACTAGGATAAAGAGGTTGCTCAAGAACATCAACCTCATCTGAACCATTAGTAAAATCTGCATTGAAATTTGCATTCCTCATCAACTTTTTATTGATGTTCTTATGGATTAAAAGAGATAAGATGTCGTCTTCATCATTTTTAAATTATTAGCCATATCAAGCATCGCTGACAAAAGCTTGTTTTAACATTTTTTTTGTTTAATTTGTAAGCTTATCAACAACTATTTCCACAAAATATGCAACTAGTGGTTTCAATTTTGGGGTTGTTTTGGGTTGGAGGACTCAATTATGGTAGCTTATTCTCTATTTTGGATAACTATTGAATTCTCATGGTAGAGCTCCACATTTATTATCTCATCCTTCGTCTTCTTTACCATTTTAGCAGCCAAAACATCATCAAATCCAACACCAATAACTTTCTTTTTTGAGGTGGTTTTTAGTTTGTTTTAGAGTTGAAATTCTAAAACTATGTAGTTTAGTACATTCAACGTTCAATCCATCAATGAAGGCCTCAATACCAACTCTATTTTTGTTTTTTTTTTGTTTTGTACTAGAAGAAAAACTGCAAAAGCAAGCAAAATGCTAAATATATGATAGCTTTAACATCATGTGAATTAACATTCAAACTCAACAAAAATGATGGATTTTGACCATCTTTGATGAAAAGGAACAAGAGGCTTGAATAATCTACAAACTCAACGAAAATGGTGAACTTTTGACGAGATTTGAGAATGGAGAACTAGAGTTTTGAATTTTGTTTTTTTGTATAAAAAAACAAGCACCATGAAAAAAATTCAAAGAAAAAAACATGAAAAAATGCTAATGGGTTTACTAAATCGCCAGAGCGGCTTAACAGATCTACGTTATATTTGTTATCACTTTTAGGGGTTTCATTTTTTTCTTTTTCTTTTTTCATTTTTTTGCCATCGTCTTTTTGGTCACATATCTTCTTTATTGTCTTTGTCTTTTAATTTTTTTAATTTTTTTTTATTTTATTTCACTACAACAAAAATAGATTTTGCTTCTCATTACAAAACCATTTATTCAATCAATATCTCATGTCTCAAATTCATCCATCACAGTTTGAAATTCAATCCAATTTTTAGAGAAAAAAATTAAATCAATAATTTCTATTTAATTCATTGTACATCTATTTAAAATTATAATTTTGCGATGATAAATATTCTAGACAAAATAATATGGATACATATTCTAAACAATATAATCCCAATGAAAAAAATATTGAACAACCAAAAGAGAAATATATAAACAAAATCAAAAGAAAAGAAATTCAAATTTGACTAAAAAGTGAAGATGAAAGAGAAACATTTTTTATAAGCTTAGATTGGTGTGATTCAAAAGATTAAAAAAAAATATACTAACTAAAATTATTATATAAATTTTCAAAAGGTAAGTTACAAATAATAACCTAGATTTCCAAGTTTACCGATAACAATCTATTACATAAATTCAACAATTAGTTATATTTGTTTGTTAGGGTGGCGACCAAAGTCCCACATCCCATATAGGTTAAACATGAAAATGATCAGCGGTATATAAGTAAGAACATATCTCAACTAGTACGAGGCCTTTTGGTAGTGGACCAAATGCAAAACCGTGAGAGTCTTCGGGTGCCAAAGCAGACAATATCATACTAGTATTGAGATCGGTTGTGTTCCGTACTTATATACGGAGGTGTAATACGTGGACCGAACACACATATTCCCAACAATATTTAACCTTCAAAACTTTGTATCTTTTCTAACTCATTTAAAAAAAAACATTTTTTTCTTCAAAAATGAACAATACGAAATCAATGAGAGATATTTTTGGAGAATTGTTTTCTCGCACCCCAACTATACGTAATTTTGCACCCTTAAAAATTAGTTGTTTCACACCCTAACTAACAATTATTTTCACAAAAACATGTTATATTTTGTTTTTCACTACAAAAGTTTAGTTGTTTTACACCAAATAAATGCTTATTTTCACAAAACAAGTTGTATTTTTTTTTACACACAATCACATATATTTCACAATCGAAAGTCATATTAACGCAACCATTTTTTATTCTCGCAACACATTTACACCTGATTACGCAACGATAATGAAGTTGTTTTTCGTACCACAATTAAACATAATTTCGCATCCTTAACACATTCATTTTTTTAAACAAGTTGTTTCAACACAAAAATGCACATATTTCTAGCAACTACAAAACAAATAGTTGATTCACACCATAATCAACATTTAGTTTCACAAAAAACATGTTATATTTTGTTTTTCAATACGTAATTTTGCACCTCAATTACACGTAATTCCGCACCCGTAACATAATCCATTTTAAAAAAATACATATTTTAGCAACTACATAAGTTAGTTGTTTCACACTCAATTAACACTTATTTTCACAAAAACAAGTAATATTTTGTTTTTTCACACAATCACATTTATATTACAATCAAAAGTACTATTTACGCAACCATTTTCTTCTTATTTTTGCAATACATTTGCAAATAATTACGCTACTAGAACAAAGTTGTTTTTTCACACTCAAGTTACATGTAATTTCGCACCCTTAAGACAATCCATTTTTAAACAAGTTGTTTCAATATGAAAAATGTACATATTTTAGCAACTACAGAAAATTAGTTGTTTCACACCTAATTAACGCTTATTTTCACAAAACAAGCTATATTTTGTTTTTTCACACGTAATTTTGTACCCCAATTACACGTAATTTCGCACATTTAACACAACACAAAAATGCACATATTTCAGAAACGATAAAAGTTAGTTATTCCACACTCAATTAACACTTATTTTATAAAAACAAGTTATATTTTATTTTTTCACACAATCACACTTATTTCACAATCGAAAGTCCTATTTACGCAACTATTTTTTTCTTATTCTCACAACACATTTCCTCTAATTACGCAATTATAATGAAGTTGTTTTTTTGTACGACAATTAAACATAATTTACATCATTAACACAATTCATTTTTCTAAAACAAGCTATTTCAACCCAAAATGCATATATTTTTAGTAACTATAAAAAAATAGTTGTTTTACACCAACTTAACACTTATTTTCACAAAAAGCATGTTATATTTTGATTTTTAATATGTAATTTTGCACCTCAATTACACGTAATTTTGCACCCTTACACAATCCATTTATTTTAAAAACACATATATTTTAGCAAGTACAAAAGTTATTGTTTCACACCCAATTAACACTTATTTTCACAAAAACAAATCATATTTTATTTTTTCAAATAATCACACTTATTTCACAATCAAAAATGTTATTTACGCAACCATTTCCTTCTTATTGTCGCAACACATTTACACATAATTACGCAACTGGAACAAAAACAAATCGGACCCAACTTAACATAATTTGGTACCATTAACACATTCCATTATTTTAAACAAGTTGTTTCAATAAACAAAATGCACATGTTTTAGCAACTACAAAATACAGTTGTTCCACACATAATTAACACTTATTTTCACAAAAACAAGTTATATTTTGTTTTTCAACACATAATTTTACACCATAATTACACGTAATTTTTAGTGCTGTTATCGGGTCGGGTCGGTCCAAGTTTGGACGGGACCGAGACCGACTCGGTAAGCTACCGGGCAGGTCGAGCCGGACCGCTAAATGAAGGGAGCCAAATATTATGGACCGGGACCGGCTCGTTAAGAATCGAGTCGGTCCGGTCCGACTCTTAACGGGCGGGTTTGTTAGTTTCTCATTTATTTGTAGGGTTTTAGTTAAAAAATATACATAGATTAGGAGAAAAAATTATATATCTCCCTAATCGGGTTGGTTACCGGGCGAACCGATCCAAACCGGTAAGAGAGTCGGTCCAAAAATTTGGCCCCCAACCCGCTCTCTAAGCTATCCGGACCGGTCTCGGGCGGGCCTTACCGGTCCGGTCCCGGACGGGTTAACGGGTTGGGAGGCCCCCAAACAGCTCTAGTAATTTTGCACCTTAATGACACGTAATTTTGCACATTTAACATTACCCATTTTTTTAAACAAGTTCTTTCGACATAAAAAATGCACATATTTTAGCAACTACAAAAGTTAGTTGTTTCAACCCAATTAACAGTTTTTTTCACAAAAACAAGTTTTATTTTGTTTTTTTACACAATCACATTTATTTTACAATCGAAAGTCCTATTTACGCAACTATTTTTTTTCTTCCTTCCGCAACAGATTTGAATATAATTACCCAACTATAATGAAGTTATTTTTCGTACCACAATTAAACATAACTGTGTATTCTTAAAACATTCCATTCTTTTAAAAACAAGTTGTTTCAACATAAAAATGCACATATTTTTAGCAACTACAAAAAAATTAGTTATTTTACACCAAAATTAATATTTCTTTTCATAAAATCATGTTATATTTTGTTTTTCAATATGTACTTTTGCAACCCTATTACACGTAATTTCGCACCCCAATTACACGTAATTTCGCACCCTTAGAACAATCTATTTTTTTAAAACACATATTTTTTAGTAACTATAAAAGTTAGTTGTTTCACACCCATTTAACACTTATTTTCACAAAAACAAGTCATATTTTGTTTTTTTCCACACAATCACGTTTATTTTATAATTATCGATCATATTTACGCAACTATTTTTTCTCTTATTCTCGCAACACATTCACAACTAATTACGCAATTAGAACCAAGTTGTGTTTTCGTACCCCAATTAAACGTAATTTTGCACCCTTAACACACTCTATTGTTTAACAATTTAATTCAACACAAAATGCAAATATTATAGAAACTAAAGAAAAATTAGATGTTTCACACCCACTTAGCACTTGTTTTCACAAAAATGAGTTATATAATTTGTACTTTAGACCAATTTCGTACCCCCAATTACATGTAATTGAACACCCTTAACACGGTCTAACTTTTTTAATTTAATATTTTTAAACAAATATGTTTAACACAAAAATGCACATATTAGTTGGTTTACACCAAATTGACACTTATTTTCACAAAAGGTTGTATTTTGTTTATTTTTTCACATAATCAAACTTATTGCACAACAAAAAAATCATATTTACACAACTATTTTTTTTTCCAATATATTTACATCTAATTATGCAACTAGAACAAAGTTGTTCAACTCCTAACCCGTAAGAGTATAAACTGTGAACGACTATTAAAAAAATAGAACAGTGTTGTTTTCTTTTAGACCCTAATGCAAGTAATATCATACCCTTTAACACAATCTAATTTTTTAAAACAAGTTTTTTAACACAAAATGCACATATTTTAGCAACCACACAAATATTAGTTGTTTCACACTCAATTAACATTTATTTATACAAAAGCATATTGTATTTTTGTTTTCACACAGTAAGACTTATTTTACAATTCAATTACACATAATTACGCAACCAAAAAATAAATTAGAATAAAATTACAAAAATACTATTCATAATCTAGTTTTGATCGTCTTGAAAAATAAAATCAATGATATTTTCGAAAGAAATTTAGCTATAGCTTGTAAGATATATCATTTATAGAAAATAAAAAACAAAAGATAAATATGATTACAAAATATATTTATATTAACAAAAGAAATCCAAATGATTATCGATTATTTTAAAATTTAAAGTATTTCTTAATACTAAATTCTTATGAATAAATAATTTTGATTCGGACTATTGTTAATAAATAATATTTGATATCATATGATTAATAATAATAATAATAAAAAAATCTAAAAATATACGATCGTGTGTAATTTCATGATACATTATCATTTTTTCCAAACTTACATTTTAGGGTCATGCTAGAAATAAGACACATTTTGATAGATCTTAAACCGCTGGATCTTATATCCATTTGATATATCTCTCACCTAATTTTGGACGAATTTACCCTTTTCAGAAAACCAAGGTATAAAAGGGTTTGATAAATCTCTCACCATTTTTGTCCTCTCTTTCTCTCTCTCTAGAAAGCTCTCAAGCACACCATTCGACCCATTTCAAAAACTCGAGTTTTGAAGAATCTAAAGTCAGGAAAACATAAATGTGAGTAATACAAATAGCATGGTATAATTTTTTTAGATTTCGTTGGGTATAAACTGCTGAAATTAGGTTTTTAAGTATTTTAGGTTTCGATTTAAAATGTTTGATTTTTGTATGATTTTAGGTGTTGTTTTGTTAGAGTAGTGATGTATTCTTGTTAGTTTTGGTCGGATCTATGCCTATGTGTTTGATTTTGTGTGAAATGAGGCTGATTTGGTGGGTTTCTCTTTTTGGATCTCGGTCTCCTTGGTCGCACGATAGTGCTACCAGTTTTCATCTGGTCGCACGATCGTGTGACCAAGATGGTATGTAGTCGCATGCGACATACAGCTTAAGCTGTCGCATGCGACAAACAGCTTAAGTTGTCTCATGCGAATCAATACCTTTTACGAATGCTTATTTTGTGTTGTCTTACTAATATCTATTTTTTTATGTTGTCTTTACAGGATGGGGCGGATCAAACAGACAGTTAAAAATCCGTTCAAGAAAAAGAGGGAGCGTTTGGCACGTGAGGCGGAACAGGCGGCAGAGGGTAGAGTTTTGCCAGAGCCCGAGGATGTACAGGCAGGTCCCAGCGAGGGACATGCTCCTGGTACGCGTACTAGACGACGTCTCCGTCGTCATGGCGATTACATTCCTACTACTGATGGTAGCACAGGGGTAGGTTCTTCTTCTCAGCCACCTGACTTTTCTTACGATGACGATGCACCGGATGATATGGAGGGGGTGGAGCGGGAGGAGGCACATGATGCCTCACATTCACAGTACGAGGACGATGCACCTCATGCACCAGAGGCAGCATCCCACGCACCCGAGGGTGCCGATCAGGATTTTTTGTCGGTGCTGCCGCATGTCCCGACTCTCTTTCCGGATTACACGTCGCACGAGGCTTTCAGCGTTTATCACGGAGATGTAAGTATTATACCTTTATATTGTTTTATCACTTTCTTACGTGTTTGATACATATGTTTATAATAATTGTTTTTTCAAGAATTTACGTGTTTGATACATATTGCAGGATAGGGTCACCCTGCGATGCTTTGCTATGTATGACAATCTCCAGAGATGGGACCTGACACAGCAGAGCAGGGTACGGGCAAGGGGGATGGAGACTATTTTTGGCCCGCTCGTCGATGCACTCTACCGCTGGCATACGAACATCCATTTGGTGGAGGCATTCTTAGAGCGATGGCATGAGGAGACTTCTTCATTCCATTTCTTGTTCGGGGATATGACAGTCACCTTGGACGATCTCTACATCATCACTGGATTACCGGTTGTAGGTAGGTCCTTTGATGCTTTAACTTTTGACTCAGAGGTTGAGAAGCTTAGTACTTATGGTGGCATGCTAGGAATACGACCATCTGAGTTGAGAAAAAACCTTAGGAATGCTGGTAGTGTGAACCTTGGGTGGCTGCGCACTACTTTTAGTGGTGCTAAGTATAGTGATAGGAAGATCACGGATGAGAGTTTAGAGCATGCCACCCGTGCCTACATCATGTATTTGTTAGGTACCACCATATGTGCCAACAAAACCGGCAACAACATTCCTTTAGATTACCTCCAGTTCGTGAACCAATACCAGAGTATGCATATGTACAACTGGGGTCAGTTGGTTTTAGCACAACTGTACCACTCCCTTAGTCAGGGATCTCTCCATGGTACGGGACGCATTTGCGGGTTTATAGGGATTCTCGAGTCGTGGATATTTGCACACTTGATTCAGCTCTGAGCTCCACTGTTTTGCGATTACGACATATCCATGCCCTATATGTGCTGACATGCGCCGCAGAAGATTGGTGTCTCTCATGATATGAGCAGGCATATGAGACATGCACTTTCGACGTGCACAAAGGCAGATGTAAGTCATATTCGTTCATTTTAATTATAAGTACTTTTATTAATATAAATGGCTAAGTTGCATTTTTTTATTTACAGGTCATGTTCCTCCCCTTCATACACTTACGGGACCATTATCCGTTCCAGGGGGTGACTTGGGTTGAGTTGACGCTTAAGGCGTTCGACGTGGTTGTGTCGTACTACCCAGACCGTGTCACTCGACAGACGGGGTTCGTACAACTGATTCCTAAGGATATACGCCATCCTAGATCGAAAAAACAGGGAAGAAAATGGTCTCCAAACACCCATGGGACGGACACTTGTGGAGGGATTGGGACAACCATGTGTACACTCCTGATGGCACATTGTACCGTGGTAGTGGAGAGAGTGCTGACCCGATGTACTACATTTGGGTGAAGAGGCGGCTGTGGTACATCGTTAGCAGTTCTGCACCAGCTAGAGGTCCTCGGTTGGAGCCGCAGGGTGGTGCTGCTTTGCAGGGTACGAGCAGATTGCTCGGTTTGCTCCATCGATACCAAATTTGGAGCACGAAGATCTTGTAGAGACCGCCCTTCTTATGTGCCGGATCGCCGAGAGGTATAGACGTCATTGATTATTGCTCGCAGCACACCTTTGTCAGACTTTCCGATGTTAGCACTATAGTTTTGTAACCGGTTTATTTTATTACTTTTTCTATTTAGTGTATTTGATAACTGCTTTTATTTATTACATTTTAATTAATCAATTAGCACTACTTTTATATATCACTTATCCCTAACCACAACCTCCCACAAATCAAATTTAAATTACATTATCAAATCAACAGATAAACATCTAAAAAAATCATATCAACCGTTAAACATCTTAAAAGACAAAAAACTAAAGCACTGGTTTAGTTGTTCGATAGTAATCCGAAAAGACATAAATCTACTTTTAAATGTCACTTAGCCCTAACCAAAACCACCCACAAATCAAATCAAAGTTACATTAAAAAATCAACAGATAAACATCTAAAAAAATCATATCAACCGGTAAGTTTTACCCTTATTTTTTATATTATTTCTTTTCATAGTAAATCATTTTATTATCCACTCTAAAATAAAAAACTCTCGCTCATTCTAAAAAGGCAAAACTCCCGCTCATTCTCGAAAAACTAAAATCTCCCGCTCATTCTCAAAAACTAAAATCTCCCGGCCATTCTATAAAACTAAAAACTCCCACTCATTCTCAAAAACTAAAATCTCCCACTCATTCTCAAAAAACAAAAACTCCCGCTCATTCTCGAAAACTAAAATCTTCCGCTCATTCTCAAAAAGTTCCGCCGAACTTTAATTCCCTATATAAAGGGACTCCAAAACCTTTTACATTCATAGAAACTTCTCAAACATAAACAATTTAACAAATAGAGTTTACTCCTCATGAAGACTACCATCTGCTTGAGGCGGTGAAGATTGCTCGCCGAGAGATGGGGGAAGATAGTAGCGATGCTTTTTTTGATCGAGTGCTTTGTAAGATGTACTACGACTACGGCCGTTTACAAACTGAAGGTCTCCTCGTGTGCAACCGTGAACAAATCAAGCAGAGGTACCTATTTTGTAAACTGCTCCAACGTTTGTTGTTTTTGTCATATAAAATTAAGCAATAAGCGGCCACCGTCTGGAACATAACTGTGGTAGACTACATCACTAGGGATATGGTGGCGTATCTTCAAGATAGGATTACGGAAAGGGAGGAGGGAGTTGATTCTGACGACAACTTGGGATATGACTTCGATGATTGAGCATTTTGGTTGTTGGCATCTAGTTGTTTAATTATTTTCTTATGTTTGTTTAAGTTAATGTGTTAACTTGTTGTTTTCGTCTTTATAATTTTCCTTCAAGTGTACTTGTTGTTTTGGTCTTTATGTATTTCCTTTAAGTGTACTTGTTGTTTTCTTTTTTCCCCTTTTTAATGGTACTTTACTCCAACAAATGTATTAACCGCGTTTTTTAGGCCATATATGCTCTATGTCTTAAAAATTTGGCCAAATTTTTTGCATTACGTCGCATGCGACTACCATCAAAGACGTTCGCATTTTCGGAGTGCGATATATGCTCTCTGCGTGAAATTCAAGGCCAAAATTTTAGCCTTAGGTCGCATGCGACATGGACAAACTAAAGTCGCAAGTTTGGTATACGATATATGCTCTCTGCCTGAAATTTAGGGCCAAATTTTTTGGCCTTAGGTCACATGCGACTTATTTCAAAGACGTTCCCATTTTTGGTATGCGATATCTTCTCTCTGCCCGAAATTCAGGGCCAAATTTTTTGCCTTTCGTCGCATGCGACTGCCTTCAAAGACGTTCGCATTTTTGGTATGCGACATATGCTCTCTGCCTGAAATTCAGGGCCAAAATTTTGGTCATTAGTCGCATGCGACGGGACCCAAATTGGGTCGCGTGCGACCGTTGTTTTTTTTCCTTAAAATCTAACATTTCAATTAATCACGTCAACTAAAATACATAACACGTTAGTAGTAATTTTCCTACTATAATTTTTCGAAAATACATTAACTATATTACATGAAACGTTAGGCAAAATAACTTAAAAAGTTGTACAAAAGCATTTCAAACGTCGTCTCTATTCAAATTTGTTACATGTGGTTTTTCGTTCATGTTGATTTTCCTTGCGGGCATTATCTGTGTAAATTTTTTGAAATGTCGGTAGTAGGGATGCGCCCATTGATTCGCTTCTTCGGTTGCATAAGCGGCCCAACAAGAGTATAATGGAGGCAACGGTCCATCGGGTGGAGTAGTAATCTAGAAGAAAAATAAAATAAACGAATGCATTAGTAATGATAGCGTAAGAAATTTTTATTGGAAACAAAATATACTTACATTAACAAAGTGATATCCATGCACGAAAGCTATCCCAACTTCTATAATCGTTGAATTGTTGACGGGTGGCTTTCCACGGATTGGTAGAAACGTTAACGAGGCTGCTTGCGATACATGGTATACCATGCATTGATACCTTGTCGCGATGACTAGTCCAATATCCGGAAATGTCATCCAATAGTGGCTACTAGGGTTGGGCTTGAAGTAATCTAACATTTGTATCAAATCGTCAAACACATTATGCGAACCATATACATCCAATCAACATGCACGGTTGTCCCGCAACTCCTTCAACAACTCGCGTCTAACATCCTCCCATCTATCTTCGTCGTTGTATATTGAATGCGCTACGGAACGATATCCGCATTGTCCGTGCGGAAGAACGTCAACTAATTTTAAAATGTAAGTGTGTAGAAAGGCCGGGATGTAATCCGGATATAACGTTAACTTCCCATCCTTAACAATTTTCTTAGGCCTTCCAACTTTCTTTTTTGCTAATGGAGGTTTGGGTGGTACGATGGGAACCACTTTGGATGCGGCCGTGCTCCCTAATGTGTTTACGGGTGTACTACCTACCGAGTTAGCCGGAGTACTAGCACTAGCGGTTTGTTCAATGGGATATTCCCACGAACTAGGGTTCCGTTTAGTCGATTTATCAACGCCTCCTTTTGGTCTACCTTAGCTCTAACCACTTCTTTAGGTTCTTGAATATGACTTGTCTCGGGCCTCAATATTTGCATTACCCTATTGATAATATGGTCTTGTTGGTCGGGTCGGAAACTACGAATGGAGTTGTCAATCAAGGAAAGTTTTTTTTTGCAATTTCTCTTCGCGAGAGCTAGGATCTCTATGCACAATATCTAATCTTTTCCAAAAGATATCCACGTCTTCCAAAGGGATGCACCTACCATCTCTAGCTATAAACGCAATTTCACATGCACAAGGTAAATCATGCGTTTTCCTAAGGAAACAACCTCCACATGCTACCTGATCTACTCCTATATTTCGAGCACGCACAATAGCAACCATCAGTATCTTTAGCCCCACATGTGACACGTGACCTTTAAGATTTTTGGTCAAAACACCATCAAAGCCGGGAATTGTTCTAAACTTACTTCGCTCGAATGATTCGACGATACCCGCATGCTGATTCGTTAATAAGTTATGAACTTTTTCCCAAAAAAGATCAAAGTTGCATTGATTCGTCCCAAGATATTTTTTTAGGGACGAGTGAGCACCCTCCGCCTTACATAGTTCAAGTAATAAATTATCAACTTATTTGAAACTAGAGAAAATAACTCAACGGAAATTAGGATAAACGGACTAACCTATTTGTAGTTGTTTGGCCATAATGCTTAATCGTGTTCGTTCGGTACGCAAGGAACTTGTCACCAATTTTGTTATCCACGAGTCCATAACGTACACAAAACACTCCGGTTTAGATGCAAACATCTCCTTCAGTGTATCTAGATTCTTTTGGTAACTCTCAAACGTGTTCGCCTCCGCAATGTAGCCGTAAAATTTGACAAATTGTTTCGCTACCGCGTCATCGTGCAATATCTTCCATACCGCCCCAAGAATGTTCTTACTAATGTGCCACGTGCATAACAAGTGGTGCGTGCCCAAAAAAATATTATCGATCGCTTGCATGAGAGCTAACTCTCGATCGGTAACAATAACGTATGGAAATGCGCACAAACTATCCATCATCAAACCACGAAGAGTTTCCAAAGCCCATACGTAGTTTCCAATTTTCTCTCTGCTCATAAATACGTACGCAACAGTAAATGTAATGGAAGTCGACGTTAAACCGACAATCTCTAATAACGGCATCTTATACCTAGTCGTCTTGTACGTACAATCCATGAATAACACGTTCAGGAATGTACGTAATAAGTCTACGCTAGTAGGATGTGCAAAGAAAAAGTCAGTGATCACCTTTGAATCATCTTTCAAACGCTCCCACGTCGAGTGTCCATTCTCCTTCAACTTCGTCAAAAGATATTGCATTTGCGTTTGTCCCCCGTGCTCAGCATCCTGATATTTTTTGCGGCAATTGTAGATTGCACGCATGTTCGAAATGTTCTCTGGATATTGGTACTTCAAACCACTATATATCTCCCTAGGGCGCGAACCGAGGTGAAACAAACTACGAACTAGTTCATCTTCATCCAGTTTTAGCCTACAAGCGCGGGAGTGACCCTCTAGGCGAACGTAGGGTTCATGATTGTGAGTACCGTTTATCACCTCCAAACGCCATTTCATGGCTAGTACGTCGATCAGATGACCTTTTAGCGCGAACGGACAATTACATTTCTTCGTCGATGTCTTCCTCTTTTTCAAAGTTTCCGGTTTCGCCTTTGATACGAATACATCGTATCGCTCGCAAACGTACTCTAACCTAGGAGTCCTTCCCCATTTCCCGCTATCGTAGAGCTTTCTAATTGTGACAAACTTGATCTTCTTCGATTCAATATTCACGAAAGCATCCAATTCGTCTTTAGTAAATAATCTGTCCGTGTTGAATATTTACTGTAATCGGCATCCATAAATGGAGGTTGGGCAGGTTCCTCCTGCAAAATATAAAATTGAAAACTATGAGTTTATATAACACTCTTGTCGTATGAGACATGTCTTCAGTGCCGTCGCACGCGACATGCCTCTAGTACGGTCGCATGCGACACACTTTTGTATTCGTCGCATGCGACTGGTACGTTTAACAAGTCGCATAATCGTGCAATGACGAAGGTGTTCGTCGCACGAACGGCGTGCGACACGACCGAAAACCAAAATACAGGGTTTTGCTTCTTACCTCCATCTGGTAAGCTTCCTCCTCGTCTAGTAAGTCTTCCAGAGACATGCCCATCTCTTCATTGTCCATAGATACTCCGATTCAAGATTTTTCGAAGTGGATTTGATGGGTTTCGGTAAAAAAACCTAACTTTTTCGGTTTAATGGGTTTAGAGTAGTAGATTTTAGTACAAAACTTGTAGATTTAGGATAATAACGGATAGATTTCGGAGTTTCGGCTGATTTGGAGTGTAAATGACATGAATGTAGAAATCTAGAGGGAATTTTTTTTTTTGAAATTTCAACTTTGAATTTGAAAGAAAGAAAAGAGTAAGGTGAGAGACCTATCAAAATGTGTTTTATTTCTAGTCCTACATTTTATTATAGAAATATCTAATACCATTTACGAAAGCCATAAAATATAGAACGTGGGATATACGTATACCCCAAAAAAGTTCAACGAAGGAGTCCAATTCAACTACCTGTCGACAAATGAAGGTACCATGAAACAAACGCATATGCTTTCATAGAGATAAGGTGGAACTGGAAGGTAAGACTTAAGAGAGACTATATCTATATCTTTTGTGTCCACATATTTTAAAAGAGAGATTTGGGAGAGCGGTACAAAAAAGGTGTCTTGGCGTCTTGCTTGATTATCGTTTTCTCCTTTTCTTTTTGGTCAGTAATGATCTTCTTTTGTTTTGAAAGATAACGTAAACGATATTTTGTGGCCAATTTAGATTTGAGTGGGGTGATCTCATACATGACGAATTTGGCTTTGATTGATGAATTATAGCCGATCACTACTTTGGTCTTACCTTACTTACTTTTTTGTCTCTGTATAATTGCAGGTCTGTCATCCAAAACACGAGTTTATACCCTTTCTCTCTCTTCCTATTTGGATCTGTAATTTTATATGAGCTTGAAAGCAAAATTTTGAACATATGTTATTTGTCCTTTATATTTTTAAATTAAAACATTAAATAAACGTGAAATATTAATTTTTAGATTTAAATTATTGAGTAATGTTCCGACTATCCATTTTTTCGTTTAAATTTTTCTTATTTTAAATTTTTTATTGACTTTATAGATTTGACTTAACCTACAACTTTAGGCTGTGATGCAGAAAGTTAAACCAAATGGAATAAGTAAAAATACATACTGTTTGATATTGTTTTATTATACTTGACGCATTTTACTGTTGTAACAGAAGATAATGTTCTTATTACCTGATGGAGATTAACAAGTTAGATGATTTCTATAGTTAGTTAGTTAAAACTTCGAAATTTTTGTGGTTTAGAATTATTTGTATCTTGTTTATATTTAATGTTTAACTTTTTAAATTATATATTGAATTAACTTTACCGAAACAATCTTTCAAAATCAATAACTAAAACTTTGGAGGAATGGACATTCTTTCAAAGTAACTCAACTAGCATCTATGTTATATTTTTTCACGAGACCTATAATGATATGTAGGTCGGTCCAATATACTAAATTGATTACTTTATTTTAATTAGATATATAACATTATGTGATAGTATTTTAAATTTACATGTGATGAGACATTCCAAAATCCAAGATTTTCTTCCAGCCTTCCTCTTGGATCATTCACACGTACTGATTGCATCAATCTGAATGTGCAATGTGTCACTCTATTGTCTTACTGATAACCATTATATGTCTCATCAAGTCAGATGATAGATGATAGCCAACACTAAACAAAGAAGAGTCCACCAAAACTTTTCAATACGAAACAAATCTACTATTTATTACATTATGAACTACTACCTTAATGACCCATGTTTTTTCATAAAGTGGAACATGAAGGTATGATACAATCTTGTAATAAATACATGTCGACGTCCAACCGATCCTACTTAATTAAATTGAGATCGCTTAATATCCAATAATAAAAGCAAAACTTAATTATCATATATGTATACAATCTAAAAAATAATACAACCTATTAACTAAACTGAAAACTAAAACAAAACTTCCATTGAAACTGAATATCCTCTAGACTATGAAATACCCACATGAATGTTGTGTTCATGAAAGATTATGAGTGTTGAAATCTTAGTAGCGGGAGATTGAACAATGATGAATCTTTGTAGTTTGTTATAATCACAATTGAATGAAATGAGTTTATTTTATTTAGCATATCATTCTTTCCATGATTATAAGGAATTAAATATCTTTTCTTTATTGAATACTATTAAGTGTACTGCATATTTTTTTCCTATCAAATATGGAGGTCTAAATCTGATTTAACATCCATTTAATCTATTGAATCGTACACTTAAATGATTTTCTAAACTGCTTCACTTTCTTTACGTTACCATACAATGTTGAATACTGAATATTGGATAGTTTAAGTCCCATTGTACAATGCTTCATCCCTATAATACTATAGTATTTACTTAAGATATACCTTATCATGAGTTAACCTGAACATACATCAAGAATTTAATTATAAGAGAATAAAAAATATTTTGTATCTTCTAAATTTCAAAAATTAGTCTTGAAATGTTGACTGAGAAAATTTATCTCAATATCTCAAATAAATCAGAAGTTTATCGATATCATACCATAATGTTTTAGTATGTTACGAATGTATGTATTTTTTGATAAACCCACATAATTATCAAAAGTGATTCCTATAATTTTCAGACCTAAATTATTATCAATAAAAAATTATTTGTGCCATGTAACGAGTTACTATAACATATGATAATTAAAACAATAAAAAACTCTAAATCTGAATCCACTCCGACTAAATTTATGAAGTTCATAATACTGTAGTAAGTTAATATAAAAAAAACTTATGAAGATTACGAAATTGATAGATTATGACATAATTAATAAGACAATTAAACTAGGATATTATAAATAAATTATTAAGTGATACAAACTCTTACATATATTGGATATGAATATGACTGTTACAAACTTACTAATTCACGTGGATTTATTAACTTTTGAAACTTATCATTCTTAAATAATAGATTTATTGAGTTGTAACACTTATATCAATCGTTCTTAATATTTAATTAATGAAGCTTAGTAATAAAGTATGCAAAAAATGTAATGATTGTCTTATAATCATCAGTTGAAAATCTGAAATGATTATTCTTTTAAAATGTTAATCTTTTCACATTGAATGAAAATCATTTGGTGTAAGATATTTTAAATCAATTATCTTACATAAATTTTCATTCATGTTACATTAGTCCATAATAACATTTAGAAACCTGAATGTGATGTTATGTAATTTTAAACTAATTTTTCCTTTTGAATAATAATATTTTAAATGTTCTTATAGAACTCTTTATAGTATTATAAAAGTTAAATCTAGATTTTATTTATCCACAAAAGGATCTTGATGTTCTTTTAAAATTCTTTATGGTGTTACAAATCAAAAATTAAATTTTATTAGGTGTAAGATAGAAGTAATTCCTCAATAGATGTACTACCGAAAGACTCAATGTGTATAATTAGATCTGTCATGACATATATATGCGAGAACTATTGAAACTCTATGGTTGAAGTTTGATTCATGAGTTAGTGGTAAAGATGTTTGCTAGATCTTAAAGATTAAGACAAGTTGAGAAGATTGGAGAAATTTATATCGAATGAGATATGTGATGAGTCAGAGCGGCTTGGTCTAAAGCAGGATGATCCCAACTGAGCTGATATGAAACACTATAACCTGAAACGAGATGGATTGAAGCATCATAACTAGACTAAAGTAGAGTCTTCTATTTGATAGGTCTATTATAATTAACTAAGTCTCATATTTTGGTCTTCATATATTAATTGGATTTCTTATTAATTTAGTCTTTTATATTAATTGAGTTTATTTATAAGGTTTCATATGCTAATGGATTATGAGTTATTTCAAACGTTGTTTTATAGTCATATGTTATGAGACAATGATGAGTTTTGTTTATAACATATTTTCTGATTGAATAAAATATTTATAGATATTTTGAGAGATAAGTGAGATGACAGATAAAAACTGAAGAGAGGGTTACGTAAAGCACGTCATCTTTTATAACAAAGAGTGATTGAGTCCTTTGTGTTTGAGAGTCTTTATGTAACCTAATTATTTATGAAAGAGTGTTTGTTATATGTAGATGTAATATTTCTTCATAATATGAACCACGTTAAATGTGTCTTGTGTGTTTGGTTTGATTACGCTTTCTTTTATTTATTACTCGTCTTTTATGCAAAAATACCGCCAGGAGTATTTTGAGGATCTATTGAAGAAACAACAACACAAGTGATATGAGGCTCCGCAAAAGCACCACCGGAAGTATTTTGTGGATCCATTGAAGAAACAACATGAGTGGTTTGACCAATCCTAGAAACACCATCAACAATTTTTTAAGGCTCCACATAAGCAACATCAATAAGAGTACATTAAATGTCACAAGCTCTACATCCCCTTTTATTGTGTCCGGTTTGCTTACATATAGAACACTTTAGTTTTATATATTTCATGTTGAGTTTTTCTTGTCTAATTTTATGTGGTTCTAGCTCACTTTTTTCATTATTCTCTTACGTACTTTTTCTCCCCCCCATTTGACTTCCATTGGTGGGGGTTTTACTACTGGATAGGTTGACTTCTCAAAAATAAATTGGTCATTGATTGGTTCAAGGTATGTGCATACATTGTTGTCTTTGTAGCCACCCTTTAACATAAAGAAATGTAATGAGCTAGTTATTTTTGTGCCCATCATATAATAGCCACCCCATGTTCACATGGTATGCCACTAAGCTGCCATTACATACATGTATAATCTCTATTATTCAAGTCTAATGCAAACTTCTGCGCACCACACTTGAATTCATATTGCGACCCTCTAGAAGACTCAATAAAACAATTACATGCATCAAGGTTATTTGCATCTAGCTTCTTCTGGATTGTAGGACATATTTCTCCGACCCATGTATCATAAATTTTCTTTTTGTTTGCTATTTTTTTCATCGTTTGCTTCCTGATACCCTCCATTAAAATAATCATACTTTTCTTTCGAAGATGTAAGATAACCATATTAAAATTTTCCGCGTAGTTGCTTATTTAGATGTTGCATTGTGTTGCAGTATTATAGTGCAACGTTGACCACTGCCCTATTGGTTTTTCTACTAACCAATTAAATGCATTCAGATTTACCATTTTCATATGCTTCATCTGACCATCAAACTGTTGCTTGTACGTTGCTCTAGCAGCTTCTCAAAAGATTTGTTTTTCTTACCGACTAAAAAATCTCTTTTAAAATTTGCGTAAAGATGTTTGCAGCAAAATCTATGTTCAGAATTATGATAGATGTCCATTAGAGACTGCACTAACCCTTTATATTTGTCACTAACCCACAACCATAAACCTTGGTTTTATAGTTCTAAATCTTCACCTAACAGATTAAGAAACCAACTCCAACTTTCACGATTCTCGTTTTCAACAACTCCCCAAGCTATGGGATACATTTGGTCATTGACATCAACACCAACAACCACTAACAATTGACTCCCAAATAAACCCTTAATGAATCAATCATCTAAAATAACTATGGGCCTACAACCTGCTTATAACCCTCTTTTGACGCCCCCAAACACATGTACATGAACTAAAAAACACCATCTCTTTGTTTGATGATGTAGGTAAAACCATGATTTGTTCTTGAAATTTCACCGCAACAATCTAATAGTCTACTAAACTACTGCTTATCGTTACCTAGAATCAATTTGAGCGATATAGATCTTGACCTATAACCCTTACTCTTTTTGATCTTCACACACAATTTCCTACTAAAGGAAGCAATTAATAATGAAACCAACCATTTTATGTCTGCCTCCCACTGTGGCTTATAGTACTTGCAATCCAAATAACACTTATATTTGGATTATCATTTGTTAGTGCATAACTGGGGTCGTCTACAAGTGTCTTTACCAGTCACCTACCACCACTTCCTATAGAGTTACAATAACATCTCCACGAGCAAGTGACTGATGAACATACAAATACAATCCTCTGTTTATCATTCTTCTTTATTACGACATATCATTGTTATTTTATCCTGTAGTTTTTTTATTACCTCCTTGCACTCTATATCATAAAAAAACTCACGACTCACCCAAATTTCAGCGGAACAACATGGTTGAACTCTTCAAAATTGTACCACCAATCATCATCAGAGTTTGGAGGTGTGAGGAGAAACATCACTAGCTCCGTAGTCCATTCCACATAACCTCATTTTATTGTCTAGAAAATGGTGGCACCCCTACCTCTTTCTATACACTTGTCTCCTCCTCAACACCTGTTGGTTGTATTATATATTCATCTTGAAATGCAACCTTTATTTCAATAGCATTTTCGTCAACACGATTATTTTTGTACAATAATTATTACCTACCGTTTATGGTACACCTGATCAAATATTTTCCCAATTAACATCAGGCTTTAACTCTTTTATAAAGTCACTTAAATATTATATGTCATTGTCACAAACTCCAACGCTATCACATTCTCCACCAACAGTAAGTTCTCCACCAATAGTAGCTTTTCCACCAATAGTTGCACCTCCAACACCATATGTAACCCGAGAAACCTTCATCCAAACCATCCGTAAGACCTTTTGTAAGACAAGAAGTTTCACTCACACCATCATCAGCTCTAATACCAACTGCTTCATCAAGACCATCTCTAACACCACCACCAACTTCAACATCTTCAGCCACAAATTCACCAACATCATCATTATGTTTAACTCAATCACCTTCATCCACAATATTACATGTTGTATTACTAATACATATTCATCAATCCAAACACCATATGTTCTTGAACTAATATGTCCAAATACCACCAACGCCATCTGTCCTAATACTAGTACCACTATGCAAGTCATCATCCTCATCATCTCCGTCATCCTTATCTCTTTGGGGATTCAAATTCTGATGACATTTTTACTACATGTATATCTATGGGTTATTCCACATATGAGATATTATCACCTCAAGAGAATGAACAACCTCAATGTATATCTTCAACTATTCGAGCCTATCAACTAAGTGGAACATCTGCAGGGCATTTCCATCATTGAAGATGTAAGTGAGGTTGTTTTCATCTTGATAACTAGGATATTAATATACGATGTTCAAACGCACCAAATTTTAGTGGTTAGCTCCCATGATAGAAATATCTGTCCGATTATTTATATTAAGGAAATTTTGTCCGAATTTACATTATCAATTAAACTTTATTTGCCGCCACGGTAGCATAATGAATTATTTATCTCCCTAAATTTACCCTAATATCAAACAATAAGGGTAAACACGTGAGAATTTACTCATGTAAAATAAACAATTTTACGTCAACAATTATTCTAAAAACCATTCATTAGCTACCAATACTAACCCTAAACAAATAATATATATTATAAAAACATAATAAATATTTCTTCAATACTATTAACAAATAACAATTTCTAATAAATACTTTACCAATTTAACCAATGAGACCGGAATTTGAACATATATGACTCCACCAGTATTATACCTAGTTACACAAATTGAGTGCAATATATGAATAATGTTTTTCCATCAATGTTATACCCATTTGAACTAACAAGACAAATTTTGACTGTTTTAAAACAAATTTCAACATATTATCAAACCTCACCCATCAGATATATATATGAGCTTTAAAAAAATTAATACAACAAAATAATAAACTTTTGATGACCTCACCTCTATAAATTTATTTTTTTACTCTAGCAATTGACTGAAGTCAAATTTAGGGTTAAATGAAATAATTTTATAGTTGGAAGAAATGATTTTATGGCTGAACACAAGAAAAAGTTAGAGGAAATGTTATGCTGGTACTCGCTTTGGGGAGGGAGAGGGAAGTGGGTTTGAAATATAAATTAGAGATTAAAAATTGGAAAATGTAATGACAAGTAGGGAATTATGGATTTTGTGGTTGAAAATTGGGAATTAGGTGTATCGGGGCACCAATCAAGCCCGTTTTAGAGATAGTTTCTAAAACTCATTCGTCCATGTCATCAATTTTTGCCACTTAGATGCCACCTAACCAAGTGATAAGGGTAAGTAAGGAATTTAATACTTCTGATCCATAAAACAAGGCTGACTTAACGTCCAGAGAATATTTGTGAGACTCGTACAAAATTAAGTATGAGAAAACGTGACTGAACCAGGATAGAGACCACATGTATGGACTAAATTTCTAGATTTTGATAAGTCAATGGACCCTGACTGGTCATTTTGAAGTCGAGGGACTATATGAAAGAAAACGTGATAGTTGAGGGACTATATCCAGATTTAAGCCTGTAATAAATGTTAGAGTTACCATAAACCTACGTGCAGAGTCTTTATGTGTACGCTATAAGTAAATCATTAACATATGCACTGTTGAAAAACTAAATGAGCATAGTTGGATTTGTTGTGACATGTATATGCGAGAACTGTTGAAACTCATTGGGTGAAGCTTGGGTCGTGACTTAGTGGTAGAGGCGTTTGATGGATAGTAAGATCTGAGACAATCTCACAAGACTAGTGATGTTTAATTCGAATGAGATACGTTTAAAACAAAACAGACTGGTCCAAAACGAGTTGATCTGAACTACTCTTATTCGATGTGAGTTAGAGCAGACAACCACACTTTGACCTAAATGAAGTTATATATATATAGGTTTATAATATAAATCGAGTCTCATATTTTTGTATTTATATATTAATTAGATCCCAATTAATTGGGTCTTCTATATTAATTAGGTTTATGTATGAGGTTTCCTATAGTAATCGATTATGAGTTATTTTAGTCATTGATTCATGGGATTTATTCCAAAGATCCTGATGAATAATTAAGTTATCCTTAAACCTATAAAGAGAAAAAGATATGAAACTGAAAATATGTGATGAGAATACAACAAGTTTCGTGAACAACATATTTCATGAGTAAGTGAAATAAATTTAAGTCTTTTTGAAGATAAGCGAGTTGAGAGATAAACACCAAAGAGAGATGAATGTGAGTCACGTCATATCTTTTAACAAATTGAGATCGAGTCTTTTGTGTTTGGAGTGTTTTTGTTACCTACTTGTTTATAAAAAAAACCGTCGGTTACCCGTTGATGTATGATTTTTTTCACAATCTGAATCATATTAAATATTTCTTGCGTGTTTACGCTTAATTTATTTGTTGCTCATCTTAAAGAGGGTAAAATTTTTCTCTAAATGATCTACAATCTCACTTTGGTTCTTTGTTTAATACGAACAATGACTATTCCTCAATAGATTCTTTTGTTTCAACTTAGGATATTAAAATATTTATTAGAAATGTTTATGAGGTTACAAGAGCTGAACTTAAATTATTTTGGTGCATCATAAAAAATCTTAATGTTGTGGTATAAATCGTTATAAAATCACAAAAGCTGGAAGTGGATTCTTTGTTGTATAAAAAAATTGTTTCTGTTCTTGTAAAAATCTTAATGTTGTGGTAGAAATATTTATAAAATCACAAAAGATGAAAGTGAATTATTTGTTGTATAAAAAAATTGTTTCTGTACTTGTAAAACTCTTTGTGAAATTACAAAAGTAGATATTGGATTCTTCTCTAATGCTTCCACATGAACTTAAATTTGTAGATTTTTCGAGGATATTGGGTTTATCTTCATAAACAACTACAATTGCTTAATCTTGACTAAGAGTTTGAACGTTGAATCCTAAAGGGGATGATGGGTAATGAATAATCGAACCCTTATCGTTTGATTTTAAACAAATTATTTTTTACTCTTTCATAAAATCAAAATGATTTATTAAATACTTCCATCCAAAATAAATATCCTCAATTATTTTTTTATTGTCTCAAATATGAATTAGGTAGGGGTTTCCAAACTGAATTATTATATTATAGAATATTTAATAAATGGATATTTGATAAAAGATTAAAATTTGTTAATGGATTCTATCTATATTAAAATATATGCATTGTAGTGCCAAAATATATCTATGAACAAAACATATATGTATAGTTATTTATGAATATAAACATTTTCATTTTCATGATAACTATTTAATTTGTTCAAAAAGTTACATTGCTTTGTTTGTACATAATTATTTTATTTGGTTTATTACCCTCTGATGTATTACGATATACTTCAATAGTTAAAGTAATCTATCGTATAGTTTTTCCACCTTATTTTGAGAGATATATCATCAATGTTTGTGATAAACATATACAAATTTGTAATAATATTTTAAATTATTTTACTATACAAATATGTATAGCATTATTATAAAATTAATTATAATACTTAGCAGATATTGTAGACGCTAACGTGTTATACATCACCTCTAGATATATTAGTTTATAGAAGACAATATTGGTTATAGATTACATTTGAAAGTAACAAAAAACCCCGTAAATGATATAATTTATCTTATAAGTCTTTTGTATATGAATCACCATCAAAATCCCCAAAGGATATAAGATAACAATAAATTATTATTATATGTAAATATATTTTATCATCACTTAATTTTGGCTATTTATTATATATAATAAATAAATTTATATATGTATTGAGTCTACTTAATATCTAAAACATTGTGAAATATAAACCATCATTGTTACTTAATATATTTTCTGTATGAAATTTTAATTTATAAGTTTTTTCGTGCTCAATAACGAATTGTCATTAATCCTCATTATTGTCAACTTTTAACAATACTTAATAATATCATCACAACTGAAATAAGATTGTAAAATATGGAATAATAGTTAATATTTCACAATTTTATTCAAATTTCGATTAAATAGACTTGTAAATTATTTTGTTATAAATTCTTTCATTGTCCTTATTTGTAATTATATTTAAATTTACATCATCTATTGATTCAATTAATCTTGGGATATATAAAAAATTAAAGCACTTAAAACTATAAATTTTGGAAATGAAATTTATAGATGTATTAATATTCATCATTGTATCTGGATGGATTTTATATTGTTTAATGTACTTCTATACACCTCACTTAACTTTTGGATTAAAGTATATGGTATTCTTACTGAACATACATATCATGATTTTTTTATCTAAATAATTTGGAATATGTTAGGTATAAGTAGAGTTTTAACACACAATAATCATCGCAAGATATTGATATATGGCTGACTTTCCATGATCATTAGTGGAGAGGGTACGTGTCAGTGCACTATACATCATCTATAGAGACAACAGTTTAAGAAAGATAGTGTTGGTTCCAAGCTATATATGAAAGCAACCAAGCCTTTCTTATGGAATATATTTGATTACTTCATGGTACACTCAACGAACCATCCAACACTGAAAACCAGTTGTACATGAGTATGGTTCGTGTAAATATAACAACAAAATCATACAACAGATTATCGTAGAGGCCGACCGACACTTACAAAAACCTTCATTTTTATGACTTCCTTAGACATAGCTCATACACGTGGGATCGAAGGTTTGACAATCAGTTCTAGAGAATGGTCGTTGTAGTATTCATATTATAGTTCATACATATGATACTGAATCGTTTATATTAACAGATCAGACCTTAATGTGTTGTATCTCAATATTTTGTGAACATTCAATCAAATCTAATTTGAGAAATATATCGTCAAGTTCTTAAATATGTGAAATGCGATGAATGCGATTCAAAACTTTGTACATGAAATAAACAATCCATATGCATGCATGATATCTCTCTTACATCTTATAGTCTAAGTGGCAACAAAAGTGGGTAATCAAGTCCTATCTGGAAGGCCATGTGGGTTATGAACAACAAACTCACATGAAATTAAAAATAAATAAATTATGTAAAAATTAATCTTAATGATCATGTATATCTCTGAATTTCAGGTTGAATCAAATAAATAATCATATAATTCGAATAATCGAGCGACAGGTTATACTATTAACAATACATTAATACGTCCACTAATAAATAAATGGTAAAGTATGAGTGATTGGAGGAAATAAAAAAACTTCAAGAGAATTCTATACACCTTTCTTATCACTTAAAATAGAATTCATAAGGACCCCATGTCATCTTGGATAATATGAATGACCATAGAAAGACCCTCTACCTTATAGAACCAAATGAAGAAGTAAAAATCATACATGCGGAAGGAAACAAAGTTTTGAGACTCGTCAAAGATGTTCCTACCAACCTTAGGTACAAACTATTAGATTTTTTGCAAAAACAATTTAGATATGTTTGCTTAAACTACCCATGATGTAATGAGATTCCTAAAAAATCTTATGTGCCACAATATCTCTATAGACAACAGATTTTGTTCCATCGAGAAGTAAAGAAGATCATACTCCCAAAAAAAACATACATAATAATAGAGGAAGTAAATAGATTTACATCAGTAGGTCAAATCATATAATCTTATTATCTAGTATGACCAATTGATCTAATGTTGGTGAAGAAAAATAATGACAAGTAAAGAGTATATGTAGCCTTCACCAATATTTATTCATTCCAATAATTAATTAATTAATAGACCTAATGTCATGGATAAGATTCTCTCTTTTATGAATTCATATTTGGTATACAACAAGATCCCAATGCATGATGATGATCATAAGTATACTACCTTTATAATTAAGAGGGGGTTTGTTTTTACAAATTATTTCTATTCTCACTAAATAACGGTGAGGATACATATCATATATTTGTTAATATGATTTTTGCAACACCTATTGGTTAAAACCTACAAGTTTTATTTTGATGATAGGCTAGTAACTAACATTTAAGATGAGGATCATTTGGTTAATTTGTGTAATACATTTATAAACCTAAGAATATTTCATTTAAACCTCAACCCAAATAAGTGTATATTTGAAATGATATCTGGAATATTTTGGGGTACATGGTCAGGGAGAGAGGCATAGAAGAATACCATACTCATCATAAAAAATTTCCTTGATTGAACATCCAATAAACATAAAAGAACTACAAATACTAGCAGGATGTTGACTACATTAAACAATTTTTTTCTTAAGATCTCCATATAAGTGTTAACCTTTTCTTTAATTGTTTAAAAAAGAGTGGGGAAGTTCAATATGAATCTGTCTTATGAATAAGCCTTCAACAACATTAATATGTTCTTGACTTCTCTCGATTTGTTGACTAAGCCAAAGCCAGATTAGTCTTTATTTTTTTTATTTATTAGTTTTGAACTTTGGTGTTAGCGATGCATTAATAAGAAAAAAATAAAATGAATCCAATGATATATACAATGTAAGAAAGTTTGTATTAGATGCTGAAATTATATATTTACAATTAGAAAATCTTACCTTAGCATTGGTAGTTGTGGCTTGCAAGATGCGACCTTATTTTCAAGCTCATAAGTTGTAGTAAGAACATCATCCTTCTTAAGAAATATAGTGCAAAAGACAGATTTATATGGAAGGCTGACCATATGATTAGCTGAATTAATGGATTATGATATAAAGTTTGAACCATAAACTGTAGTTAAGGCTCAAACCTTGATAGAATTCATAACAAAATTTCACTCGCAAATACCTACACCTTTAGAGGAACAAACAAAAATCAACTTGGAAAGTAAGTAATGACGACTTTGACTTAGATTTTAGTCAATACCTCCAGCATGAGAATTTGAGCAAATCAATAAGATTCATTTTCAATAATTCTAACAACGAGGCAAAATATAAGGCCACAATAACATAACTTTAACTAGCAAACATATATGGGGCTACAAGAGTTAAGTTCCTCACAGACTCCCAGATGGTACTCAACCAAGCTTTACGTGAAGAATAAGGTAAAAAATAAAACCTCACCCAACATCCAAAGGAAATTCAACCCCAAGAATATCTATTTGAGAATTGTTTTAAAAAAAATACTAAGAGTAAAAAATCCAGATATGGATTCTTTTACTTCTTCGTTTTGTGCAAACTCAAGACTATGAGTAATACTCTAAAAAAAAGCCATCCATCAACTACCCAACATATTATTATCAACAGTTTCAAGTTAAGAAGTTATAATAATTAAAGGGAAGGAATAAGAACATTAAAGAACTCTCTTTAAAAAATATATTATTAAAGGTAGATTTCTAGAGGATAAGACTCAAAAAAGTCATATAAAAATGAAATTAAAAGGATTTGTATGCATAGATAATACAGGGACTCACCAAACCTTTTCTTAAATGTTTCGGCTAGATGAAACAACTTTTATAGTAGAAGAGATCTATAATGGAGAACGAAGTGCCCATTATGGCTATAAGGCTTGACATAGAAGAATTTTGCACCAAGGCTACTATTGAACTACAATCATGGATGGTACAAAGAAGATTGTAAAAAACTTAGACATTTGCAAATGTATCTCAAAATCAGTACAAGTCCCAAGGTTTTACTTGAAACAATCTCATAGGTTATATCTTTTATAGACAAAGAATTGGCATTGCAGGGCCCTTACCAAAAGGTTAAAGAGGAAGAATTTTTTTATTAATAGTTAAATATTACTTTTTCAAGTGGGTAGAGGCATAACGAATCGTATAACTCACAACTAATGAGGTTATTAAACTGTTCAAATCTTACACATATTATGGACACAAGATACCAACAGTTATCGCAACAAATAATGGAAATCAATCTCATAATGAACGACTAACACGGCTCTACATGAAAAGAGGTATAAAACAAATAAAACTATAATTTTCATCCACTGAAAAATGGTCAAGTGAAGGTCACAAACAAAACAATAACAAATGGTATCAAAACAAATGTTAGAATACGTTGAAGGTAGTTATCCTGATTGCATACAATAAGTTTTGTCGCTATACTAAACCACCATAAGATCTACAATGGTTGAAACACCCTTTGTTATGATATATGGAAATAAAATAATATATCCATTCGAAAATATTATGCCTTCATAGATAAATCAACATATGAGGATTGGAGTAACTCTAAAGCAAGGAGTGCATAATTTGATATGGTTGGAAAAAAAGATTAAAAGCTCACTTAAGATCAGAGATCGCTTGATATTATGATCCCTTAAAAACAAACAAAAAAAGCTCACCGAAGATCAGAGATCACTTTTTTTAGAATAAATCTTAAAGGTATAATACAAACAAAAGCTATGAAGGAAGAATAATTTGAGTAGCATGGGTCATAACTTTATTTCATGAAGCATGAATTACATCTTCATTCTTTAAAAAAGAACCCTAAATTTCATCTTTTGGAGTATGAGAAACTTTTTATGCTTGGTGAGAGGAACGAACATGAGTATCCATCGGAGGAGAATGATTAACTGGATTAAGAGCATCAACATAATAAAACTCTTTATTATTAACACATGAAGCCGATACATCACCAACTTTCTAATCATTAACTTATAAAATAATATCAATAAGTCGATGACCATAATTTACAGCAATACAAAAAGCATGTTTTTTCAAGGAGAGATTGTTCACTAACATCATCCTTCAGCTCATGGTCTCTCAGAAGCGGTTTGACTATATCTTGATATATTGTTTTGAAAGTATTATACAAATATTAAAAAACAAAATTAAAATTAGAATACCGTCCCTAACCGAATCATTAGTAGAAATAGGTCCAACTTGGACATTGTTACTTTGATTTTGACTACTAAAAAATATGGCATGCTTAAATAAACGAGCTTGAAGGTTTTTTTTTGTTTTGGTCATTATTATGACAAGTAATGCAAAAATCATTGGGATGTATAAAAGAAGAAGGAACAACACTCTTAAAGTTAATAAACATTAAGTATGAAAGAATAAGAAAGTAATAAGACAAAAAACAATATGATCTTCATTCTCCAAAGTTTAAAATCATTTTCTCCAATGAGTTTATCAAGATTGTATTTCATAGAACTCATCTTTATGATTGTGTAAAATTTTATGGTGAGATCTGAATCTCTACACTCAATATCTGAAATGATATTTATCTTTCTACCTTGTGTTTATCACCAAGAACAAATATGATTACAGATTATCCACGCTCATCGTACAAGTTGTTAGGGAAATAAGACTATACTCAGTAGAAATCACAAATTTTATGTCTTAGGCAGATGTCCGAGACTTAGGGTAAGATGGTGTAGCTTTCAGAATTAGACCGAGAGTTAAGCCCAGTTGGAATTAACTCCCTGTAAGTGTGAATGGAAGGAAGTAGAGTTTCGGCTCTTCACTTCCAAAAAATATGAACAAGAATAACATAAATAAGATCAATCACACAACACAAGATTAACGTAGTTAAAATTGCGAACATTCACGGACAATCGACTACTGGGTTTATATGGATGAAAGATTACGGAGACTTCTTAAAGAATAATAACACAATCGTTCAACTATACTATTTTTCAAAGCTCTTCAAACTCATAGAGGGAACTCTCGACTTTGACTGTTTCTCTAAGTGTTTATCTCTCAAGAAAACTTATAACTTTACTTATCTCTCTAAAACCAATCAAAGCTCTCATTTTCTATGTCCATGACATCCATATTGGCATGGACTATATGATATATAGTGGCACCAACCTCTAACATTCACATCACCAATACTATTCTGATCATTCTTCATGCATACTGAGATCAATTACATATCTTTTATCAAAGATTAACGATGTTTTATCAATTCAAATTATTTTTATAATATAATAATTTCGAATTCAATTCCATCTAAAAATATAAAATCATCTTCAAAAATTTAAACAAACATGCTTATAAATTCTGGAAGGTAAACTTGTACATTTAGAGCATCCCCAACAGAATAGGTAAAAAAGACTAGATAGTAAATTTACCTATTATGTGTAAGTTTTTCTTTTCCAACAGGTAATCTAAAAGCCTATCTATATTTACTAGCTTAAATGACGCTAGGTAAATTTGTAGTTGCAGGTACAAAATATGTATAATTTTTTTTTCTTTCACTTTTGAAACAAAATAACTACCTTAAATATAAAGAGTCTGTTGTATTATTTCGTAATCTAAAAATTTAGATTACCAAAATTTCACGTTAATTTAACATATTTATACACTACTTGTTGGGATGCTCTTAGAGATACTATTCATACGCATATATTCTAACAATTTTTTTATTTTCAAATCATAGTAATAGTCATACTCTTATATGCCAACAAGTATTTTTTTACCTAAATCTCGACGAAATTCATGTCTGAACATTTTTAATCTACGCCTTACAAAACTCGATAACTCATTTTCGTCAAAAGCACGTCAAACTTATATTGTTAGAATATATGGGGAATTATAAGTGATGTGAAATATTGTAATGGAAACTCTCGAAACGTCAATTTATAGAAAAACAAAAGATATACTACTTTATTTTCAGATTTTTGTGTCTTGTTTTTGCTAGATTACGAATCTTTGTCCCTATTGTTGTTAGTCATTATTTTGCATTATCATACTAATGTACAATTTAGTTGTTTGAACCGAAGTCTGGTGTAGAGTAATTCTTTATAATATAATCTCAATCACATGATAGCATCGTCCTCTTTAAAGAATGTCGTTGTTATTTTGTTCTTTAGTCGCATGACTTTTAGGACGCGATTATCAACGAAATTACGATTACGAAGTTGGAAAATTAATCAACTTTGTTACCACTATTTTACATTTAAATAATTAAATATAATCAAACAAATAAACCTGCCTTGTAACAGATTTGGGGAAAATAAATCATCGTAATTCGTAACATAATACAGATCCTCAATGAATGATCCGCAAGAACAATACCCTATAATAATTTAACAAAAAAAACAATATTTTGATTATATCTAAATAATTTATAATTATTTAGATAGAAATTCAATTATTGAAAAGTATTTGAGTTTTGAATTATAAAACAATACCCTATAATAATTTAACAAAAAAAACAATATTTTGATTATATCTAAATAATTTATAATTATTTAGATAGAAATTCAATTATTGAAAAGTATTTGAGTTTTGAATTATAAAAAATGAGACGCAACATATTTTTTTAATAATATTTATAAAACATATAGACTAGTACAAAAGTTTTTTTTTTTAAAATCTAATATTTTATTAAATTTGGGAATTTTACAAGGAGGTCCATAAATTGATCGACCTTTACAAATAGATCCCTAACCTTTTGATTTGAAGAACCGCTAAATATTTTAATCAAATTAGGACGGGAACAAAAATATTAGCTGAAAGTTGTTCGACTGAACTTTCCGTTTTCCAAATCGTTTTCTAATGAATTTATGTTGGAACGACAAATAATCGTGCCTTTGGGTTGAATATATTCCACAAACTACCTCTGAAATTTTGAGTCGATCAAGAACTATTGTTAATTTAAATAATAAATGAGTCACAATATGATAGAATTCATCTTCTTCAACTTGAGTACCAATAGAATAAACTTTTTGGCATAATCAATGGATACTCAAGAAATAGCTTATACGATTTCAGAAGAAGGAGATGCTTCGATGGTTATCATCATATGTCTTTTGTTTCTCGTCTTATAGGTATCAACTACTACTATTCGATTTCAACAAAAAGAACTTCCTCAAATTCTTCAAAAAATCCATCCAATTTTCAAAGTTAATTTTTGTAGATAATCTTCCCAGTTTGTAAACTTCCTTGTTTCAAAGGTGTTCCTGAGTGAAGGAAGAGTACATGCAAAATTTCAGGAAAACTAAAGCATAATTTTCAAGTACGGGACGTGGTTTTATAATTGTTAGTATCATATACATAATTTGAAATATTATGTGTCACAGTTATGTTAATTATTGATTTAATGTAAAATGTCATATCTTTGAAATAAGCAGAGAATGAAGAGTAACTAGTGTTTAATATTTTTAGTGATGAATAAGGCTACCCTCCATCAGGTTGAAGGTATCAAATACCAAGGCTTTCAAGTAAAGTAATAGCCCTAAGGGATTAAAAACTTGATGGATTAAAAAGTCTTGTTTCATCTTGTATTTGAAGGTCTATTTGACTAATCAGCAACTTGGTTTTGTTCCCGAAAAATATGGATGATGGTCATAGTTGGTGAAATGAGTTTCACATAGCGACTAGTTATATGCGTTAAAAACCATGGAGCATTGCATTTTGAAAGCATGTCAACAAAGATTCTTGAGTTAGTTCTAATATCTAATTGATTTATTCCCCTTTGTTTACATTTTAACAAACCATCAATGAGCGCTCAACATTCAGCAATAATGGATAATTGTTTACCATATAATCCACCACATATTGTAATGATGTCTCCATTATTATTTATAATAATACCTCTTCTACTAGCCTCCCAATATGAATTTTAAGCAAGTTAGTAATGTCAGGTCTAGAGATAATATAATATATTTTATCTATGATAGTTTTTAGATTGATAGGTTGTTCGTGGTATTTAGACTTATTTATAAAATTCCAGATGACTGAACAAGTTATAGGAGAGATTATAATCATAATGTAAATGTCCTTATTAGTTGACCAAAGTTATGAGATGATGAATGGTCATATATCTTCCTAAAGTAATACAAAAAAAGACTAGCTAAATGACACAACAGCTCCCAAGATACAGGGTAATACACAAATAAATTGTTAACTATTTCAATGCTCAATACTAATATTTAGAGACAAAACATAATTGATTTTTTGAATGTTTGAGTCCGCTTATATCCACCCTTTAAGAATCCTCTAAAGAATAAAGGAATATTTATTTGGAGTGATGTTGTACCAAAGCTTCTTAAAGAGATTGGAAGAAACATGTATCTTCTTAATCTCATTCAAAGTATTTTTGGTGTTAAAATTTCCATTAAAGGATAATGACCAAATTATTGTGTCTTTTTTATTTTAATGAATGGTTAGTTTCTAAAAATTTTCAATATCAGATGATAAGACAACTGGTTTGAGCTTGTTTAGATTTCAATTTCCATTGAGCCAGTAATTATTTACTTTCTTCATAAGATACCAATTATTGTTAGTATCAATTGACAGGATAATCAATAGATAAGTGTTTATCCATTTATCAAGACAAAGTTCAACATCCCATTTTTCTATGTTGGAAAGATAAATGGTTTAACTATATTTTTTAGGTTATATAATATTTTACATGTTTTATAATATTCATTTGTATCTGAAGAGGGTGTATTTTAGGATAATATATTGAATACATAAGTTTTGACCAAATAATTCTGTTCTCTCTAAACTTAAATCAAAGTTTGTATGAGAATGCAATTTGAATATATTTAATCTTTCGTATATTAATCCACCTTCCTATAAAGTTTGCGTAAAGTAGACCATTTGACCAGATTATGCCATGAGAAGTATCCATTGATCCCACTGCTAAATAATTTTTCAATATCGTTAATGACTAATTTAAGTATTAAGAAACATTATGTGTGGTAGGATGGGGTGACCATTATAACTCATTGGATTAGAATTAAACTGCCTCTAAATAGGCTTTGCAGTCCAAATATTTTATTTTATTTTTAATTTTGTAAACTAATTCATCAAAGTAACAAGCTTTTTTACTTGAATGATGGTTATACCTAAGTTTGTTTTAGGGAAGTAAGCTATTATTAAAGCATGTTACATATTCATTTTTTAATTCTATCTTGTAACATTCTTAAAGTGGCGATGAATGTGGATTTATCTTTGTTTATAACTTGAGTTGATAGATCTTGGTATAATTGCAAAAAATGTGTTGATTTTGTTAACATTATTGATAGAACCATTAACAAATATGGAAAAATCATCTGCAAATACTAAGCAGAGGATATCCATAGTACGTTCAGTCCTATATCTTATTTCCTGGTTGTTATTGAATGATATTTTAATACCTCAAATAAGGTATTATGACTGATTGGATTAGAATTAATTTTCCTCCAAATAATAAGGCTTTGCAGTCCAAATCTTATATTTTGTTTTTAATTTTGTAAATTAATTCATCAAACTAATTCAATATTAGATGATAAGACAACTGATTTGAGCTTGTTTAGATTTCAGTTTCCATTGAGCCATTAATTATTTAATTTCTTCTTAATATACCAATTATTGTTAGTATCAATTGACAGGATAATCAATAGATAAGTGTTTATCCATTTATCAAGCCAAAGTTCAACATCCCATTATTTTATATTGGAAAAGATAAATGATTCAGCTATATTTTTTAGGCTAGATAATATTTTCCATGTTTCATACCATATAATATTCATTTGTATCTAAATAGGGTGTATTTTAGGATAATATATTGAATACATAAGTTTTGACCAAATAATTCTGTTCTCCCTAAACTTAAATCAAAGTTTACAGGATAATGCAATTTGAATATATATAATCTTTCGTGTATTGATCCACCTTCCTATAAAGTTTGTATAGAGTAGATCATTTGACCAGATTATTGCATGAGAAGTATCCATTGATCCCACTGTTAAATAGTTTTTCAATCTTGTTAATGGCTAATTTAGGTATTAAGAAACATTAAGTGTGGTAGGATGGGATGACCATTATGACTGATTGGATTAGAATTAATTTGCCTCCAAATAATAAGGATTTGTAGTCCAAATCTTATATGTTGTTTTTAAGTTTGTAAACTAATTCATCAAAGTAACAAGCTTTTTTACTTGAATGACGGTTATACCTAAGTTTGTTTTAGGGAAGTAAGCTATAATTAAAGCATCTTACGGATTCATTTTTTTAGTTCTATGTTGTAACATTCTTAAAGTGGCAATGAATGCGGATTTATCTTTGTTTATAACTTGAGTTGATAGATCTTGGTATTGATGAGGGAGAATAAAAGACGCATGAAAAATTGTAAGAAAGTGTTTTTATTGGGGAAGTATTGTAAAAAGTACAATATAAATAGTTATTATGAATAAGTGGAAAAACATAGGGACTAAATGTGTAATAAGTAGAAATTAAAGTGCGTGGGGCCCGTTATTATACTATAAAAGGACCACACATGAGTTGATAATCTGGTTGATTAATATAATATTACGTTCTCTCTCTATTAGTATAACTCTCACTTTCTCTCTCTAAAAAAGCACTTTTACGAAGGATTCAGTCTTCACTGATTGGACCCCCAAATATTCACATAACACAAAATCACCCTTGAGCTATTTCTTAATTGATCAGGTATAATTGCAAGAATGTGTTGATTTTGTTAACATTATTGATAGAACCATTAGCAAATATGGAAAATTCATCTGCAAATACTAAGCAGAGGATATCCATAGTATGTTTAGTCATATATCTTATTTCCTGGTTGTTATTGAATAGTACTTTAATACCTCAAATAAGGTATTATGACTGAATTGATTAGAATTAATTTGCCTCAAAATAACAAGGCTTTGCAGTCCAAATCTTATATTTTGTTTTTAATTTTGTAAACTAATTCATCAAACTAATTCAATATGAGATGATAAGAAAACTAATTTGAGCTTGTTTAGATTTCAGTTTCCATTGAGCCAGTAATTATTTACTTTCTTCTTTATATACCAATTATTGTTAGTATCAATTGACAGGATAATCAATAGATAAGTGTTTATCCATTTATCAAGATAAAGTTCAACATCTCATTATTCTATGTTGGAAAAGATAAATGGTTCAGCTATATTTTTTAGGTTATATAATATTTTCCATGTTTTATACCCTATAATATTCATTTGTATATGAAGATGGTGTATTTTAGGATAATATATTGAATACATAAGTTTTGACCAAAAGTTTTGTTCTCCTTAAACGTAAATCAAAGTTTACAGGATAATGCAATTTGAATATATTTAATCTTTCGTATATTGATCCACCTTCCTATAAAGTTTGTATAGAGTAGACTATTTGACCAAATTATGGCATGAGAAGTATCCATTGATCCCACTGCTAAATAGTTTTTCAATCTTGTTAATGACTAATTTAGGTATTAAGAAACATTGTGTGTGGTAGGATGGGATGACCATTATGACTGATTGGATTAGAATTAATATGCGTCCAAATAATAAGGATTTACAGTCCAAATCTTATATTTTGTTTTTAATTTTGTAAACTAATTCATCAAAATAACAAGCTTTTTTACTTGAATGATGGTTATACCTTAGTTTGTTTTAGGGAAGTAAGTTATTATTAAAGCATGTTACAGATTTATTTATTTTAGTTCTATGTTGTAGCATTCTTCAAATGGCCATGAATGTGGACTTATTTTTGTTTATAACTTGAGTTGATAGATCTTGGTATAATTGCAAGAATGTGTTGGTTTTGTTAACATTATTGATAGAACCATTAGAAAATATGGAAAATTCATCTGCAAATACTAAGCATAGGATATCCATAGTACGTTTACTCCAATATCTTATTTCCTGATTGTTATTGAATAGTATTTTAATACCTAAAATAAGGTATTCTTCAGCTATAATGAGTACCTTATGAGAGATAGGATCCTATTCCTAATACCATTGGATCATTTATAGTACCCTTTAAGTTTCTCATTTATAATTATAGAATAACAAATAGATATAATTCTTTTTATGACAAGTTATATGAAGTTTTTGTGAAATCTAAATGCTTCTATTACATGTCTAATAAAGCTATGTGATAACCTATCAAATCACTTGGCCATATATATTTTAAGTAATATAGTTCCACCTCTAAAAGTATTATTAATGTCATGGATTAGCTATTGAGAAATTAGAATATGTTCATGGGTATTTCTTTAATGAACAAATCTTCCTTATTCCTTCGATATTATTCTATGTTATATTTTAGATAGCCTTGTATTTAGTATCATAGAAAATATCCTATTAAATACCAAACATATGCTTATAGATCTGAAATCTTTCTATGTTTTAGGAATTTTAGTTTTAGGATTAAGACAAATTGCAGATGCAAAGATGCATTGTGGAGCATTATTATCAGAGAAGCAGTTTATAATAGCAGCACATAAATATATCTATATTATAGCCCGATAAGTTTGAAAGAAGTTTGCATTGAACCCATCTATAACAACAATACTATTAAGAGTAAGTTTTTTAATACAACTATGAATTTCCTCTTTTGTAGGAGTAGCAAGAAGAAGTTTGTTGTCTAGATCAAATATTAGTTTAAAGATAACATGATATGGATCCTCTGACAGAAGTGTGAGATGATAGAAGTTCTTTGAAATGATAAACTACCAGCATTCCTAGTAAGTTTTAACCCTCAATCCAGTACTCAATATTCCAAATACCATTTATCATATTCTTTTTATTTATTTTCTTTACAAAGTTTTGAAAGTTTAATGGGTTTTTATCCCTATAATTGAACCAATTTATGTTGCTCTTCTGTTCCCAGTATGATTCTTCTCTTGCCAATATACTAAGATAGAAAGCATGAACTTTAGATGAAGTGGTTTTATCCTCTAGGCTTTGAAATTCTTAGTATTTATTTTGTAGAAACTTAACTTTTTCCTCAGCTTGTGCTATAGCATTGAATCTGTTACCAAATTCTTGTCCATTCCATGATGTTAGTTTTAACTTAATTCTTGTACGTTTTTGCCATAATACATTAATATGAGATCCATTTAAAGTCTCATTCCAGGATTGTTCCACTGTGTGTATAAAATTTGGATGTATTTTCCGTATATTAAGGAACTTAAACGATGATTTTGGCTTGTTTAGGTAGTATGATATGGTTATGCACAATGAAGAATGGTCATAATAAGTTTTGACCACATGTTTAACTCATATGCTTTCAAAATAGTTTTTCCATGAATCATTGTATAATATCATATCCAATGAGGAACCTATGTAGCATGCATCCTCCAAGTGGTAGTCTAGAATTATGTTATTGTAGTCATATCTATTTCGAATACACAATGAGGAATAAGAGAGTGTTCTAGAGAGTTAGTAATGATATTAAAGTCAACCTTAACAATAAATTAAATTGGGTTATTTTCTAGCTCTCCAATATTATCCCACAAGGTTATCCTCTGAACTCTAGTACACTTAGCATATACTACAATTGTCATAAAGTATTTGTTTAGTGAATGATGTTAAATTTTAAGGTCTATAATTTGGTCTTGACTAATAATAACATCCACCTTAAATGATTATTCCAAGGGATTTAAATTTTATTGTTTATGTTGCCAATACCAAAGTGAACTCCAAGGGTCTTTCCCGTGTTGTCAATTTAATTAACAAATATTATAGGTTCTTGTAATGCAACAAAATCAATTTTTCGTATTTAGATATCAACAAATATTAAGTCTTCTTGTAGTGATTTTATTACCTACACCCTAGCATTCCAATTCACTATTTTGATGGTCATTTAGAGGTTGAGGTAAAATGTCTAGATGACCCTTTAAAGTGAATTGTTTTAGTATTTAGAAAACCTTTTGTATGTTTTATTTTTTCCTTTCAGGTTTTATTACTAGTTACTTTTTTAAATTCTGATTATTTTATAGGTTTTTCCAGGGATGATGACACAAGAAGGCTTCATCTAAGAATAAATTTAGTGGAATATGATTATTGTTCATTTCAAGTTAAGTCATTGTTGGAGGTAATAAGGTTACCAAGTTCTATTGTTTGAAGTGCTTCAATTATTTAAAGATTTAAATATTCTTATGGTATTGAGTCATACCTTAAAGATAATATATTATTATACTTTAGATATCTCCCAATAGTATGGTGTTTTTATTTATTGGATATAGTGGGGTTTTTAGAGAAAATATTTACTAAATTTATTAAAGAATGTTTATCATTCGTTTGATTTATTTTCTTCCAACGAGACTTAAAGAATGTTGTAGGATCTAAATTCTCAGGATTTTGATCTTTAATTATTATAGACTTCAACTTATGAACCCAAGTTCCAATACTATTTATTGGAGCTTGGTTTTGGTTGGTTCTAATTTAAGATAAGTTTAAAGTATATTTTAAGGTTTGGGTTGCAACTATTTTAACTGTCTTTCACATTGGGAACCATTATGTCCAAGGTGATGGAAATATAGACAATATGATGGTGTATCCACATATATAATGTCTAACCAGAACCCTTCATGTTCACTAAAACCAATCCAAAACTTGTTGCATAGAGGTTTGGAACTCTAATTATATACAAGCTTTGCAAGAATTAAATTTAGCTATGTTTCTAACTCGTATCCACATAGTTAAAGTTTTTCTAATAGTAAATGGTTTGGATAGTGTCTTTATTGTACATGAATTCATGAATTTTTGGGAAAGTAACCTAGACAACCATAAAAGGTGATTCATATTTTAGATTGAAGCCAGAAAAATATTTTAATAGTCTCGTGGAATTCTGGCCTATAGTCCAGATATTTCTCTTCCAGAGTTTTCTTATTTCTACTAATTGATCAATTTTTAATAGTATATACCTTTGGTCCCATGCTGTTAGACTAAATTCATCATTGAAATGAAAATTTTCAAGAATATAATGTATAAAATGCATTTGTAGCCTTTATTATGAAAATTTTCCATTAAGTGTGAAGTTAGCATTGGATATAAGTACATTCTTATATTTTTCTGTGAAATGGACACCTTTCTAATCCCTTTTGCTTGTAATTTGTACTTGCTCATGAATTATCTCTTTCTTACTTGTTCTTCATTTTACAGCATTGATATAAAGATTTGGACTTGTTTTTTATGACTATTTGATTTTTGTTGTGGTGTGAGTTGATCATATATAAGGTTGTTCCTTAGGGGAGAAAGTTGATCGTCATAATTGAATGCTTTCGTAGGTTTAACTGGTCTTGTATCGTCTATGATTGTTTGAACATTTTCTTGATGTATATGCTCTAACGAATTTTTTATCTGTTTTTATTATTGTTTCTCAGAACAGAGTAAGGAACAAATTAAATTGAAGGTTTCTTATAACGATTTATTATAGTTGAATCAATACCATTTTGGACGATTTCCTCGCACTCCTTAATTTCCGAAGAGTTGTGACATTGGTCAGTCACTAGTACGATGATGATTAGAGGCTGGAGTTAAGGTAGAGCTTGAAGTAGTTCTTGATCCATTATTGGAGAAGTTATCCTTTCAAATTTCAAGCTTCACATCACAAACACGTACAAACTTAAAAATTAGTTATTTTTAACATTCAAAAGTTCATATATTTGAAAATCTAGCTCATAAAAATATTCTAAAAAGATATATATTTCTATTTTTTATAGACTAACAAAAAGAAATCAATGAGTAATATTTTTAGAGAATTCTTATTTTCTTATTTTCACAACTAAATTACATGTAATTCCGCAACTAGAACACATTTGTTTCTTAGCAACCAAATTACACATAATTCCGAAATTAGAACATAGTTGTTTTTCCAAACTAATTTCACAATTAAATTGGACATATTTCCGCAGCTGGAACACAAGAAATTTTTACAACTATAAATAAGTTAGTTGTTTCACACGTAATTAACACTTATTTTCACGAAAACAAATTATATTTTATTTTTCACAAAAACAACCTTACTTAGCAACCAAAATCCTATTTCCATGATAATATTATTCTTATTTACGCAACTCATTTACACATAATTCTGCAACTGTGACACAATTGATTTTCAACAACCAAATTACACGTAATTTCGTAACTGGAACATAGTCTAACTTTTTTTATTTAAACAAGTTTTTTCAACATAAAAATGTACATATTTTTGTAATTATAAAAAAAGTTAGTTGTTCACACCAAATTAACACTTACTTTCACAACTATTTTCTTCTTATTTACACAATACATTTGAAAGTAATTCCACAATTGGAACACAATTTTGTTTTTAGCCACCAAATTGCACGTAATTCTGCAACTCGAACATAGTTGCTTTTTAGTAACCAAATTACACATCATTTTGCAATTCGAACAAATTGTTTTTCCAGACTTATTTCGCAACCCAATTATACGTAATTACGCAACTAAAAGAAAATAAAAAATATCGTTCATAGATCTAATTTTGTTTCTCTTAGAAAACAAACTAGATGATTATCGATACTTTCAATTCAAAACCAGTCAATTATTTGTACTTTATCAAACCTTGAATGGTTATTGGTAAATAAATTTTGATGTTAAATGATTATTGATAAATTCTATTATAGAAATATTATTAACATCCATACAACATCCCAAATAATAATGTAAAAAAACATTTTATAGTAGATGATTTCGTGGCCAAAAGGTCATGCGTTTCACCCTTTTTGCAAACGTTTTTTTTGTTTGAGTCTGTCACCTTGTGCGACTTATCTTCCGGCGTTGGTTTGGAGGCTATTGCGTCAGACTAAGGGTTTACCTTATGCGCACTTGTTGAATAGTGGTCACGAATTCTCTCCGAAAAAAAACATTTTTTTATAATTTAAATTTCCAATTTTTTGTCCTTCTTGATTGCGCGGCGGAAGATTCAAAGAAAAAAACAACGATAAAACTCTAATTCTATGCTAGAGAAATAAGGAGACTCAGAGAAATAATTTTCAAAATTTAATTAGTCAAAGTCTAACGGTAAAATAAGATATAAGATACTTTATATAGCACTATCCAAAACCCTAATTCTAAAATAAAGAAAATTATATAAAATAACTTTTCATTGAATAGTGGCCACGTATTTTCACGAAAAAAACATTTTCTTATAATTTAAATTTCCAATTTCTTTTTATCCTTCCTATTGAAGTTTCATAATAATATAATTTTGAAATTGAATTATAAACCTATATAGATGATTATTTTACATAATACTACTAGTGAGAAGTAGTTCAATTTGAGCAAGCAAAAGTAAAAAGTACTTGTCATGTTTGGTATTATTACCAATTACATCTACATGTTTGTTGGGTTGAAATCCTAGCTGGTTCATAGTATACGGACCTATATAGGAGGACACTGTCCATCTCTTAATTAAGATGAAAAGTACCACCATAACCAACCAACACACATGCACTCCATCCTAAAAGTCGAATTTCTAACGAAGCTTTTGGATTGGATCCTCTTTATTCTAATGTACACTATTTAACTTCTTACCCAAATTCAAAATATAAACTATCCAAAATTTATTTATTCTGTACTTCATCGACAACGATATTGACGACTCACGTCTCGAAATGGTCGTACCACTATATACTTTATAGAGTTAATATACTCTTTTTTATTAAGATTAAAAAAATTATGAAAAAGTATAATAAAAATTAAAAAAAAAATATTAACTTTGTTTCTTAGGCGACGCTAATCTTTTATATTACAATAGAACATCATCATATATGTTGATTCTTTTAATTTTTAATTTTATTTTTATAATAATTTTAGTTATTAGTTAAACTTTTTTATTTTTATAATTTATTCTTTTTATATTTTCAATTAATTTTTAATAATATATCGGTATTTTGGTGGTTGTTATTTTCAACAACAATAATGATAATTTTTTGCGTATGGTATTTCTTCTCATTTTTTTGTCAAGAATTTAGAATATATTGTGTGATGAATTACTCATAAATATCCACTCAACTACTTCACTCATATAATATTCAAAAGTAGTAAACTACCCGCATTAGTATAAATTGAGAATTTTATGTTGAAATCAATTTCTCCTTTTTAACCTAATTTAAACCAGAATGTTTCATTCTCTACCACTTTCCTCTTAAACTCGTCATAGCCACAAAACCGGAAATCGACAAATAAATCTGATGAACATTAGACGAACCCCCGACAGCTATTGAACTCTGATTCTTTTTAGGGTCAAACCTTCGACGAACCAACCTCTCATTTACACAAGTCTTCATCGTATCAATATACATTTTTGTGATTTTCGATGTTGTTTTGTGATTATTACAACTAGGTTATGTATTTCGATGGTGCTTGTTGTGTATTTTGATGGTGTTTGTTGTTTGCTGGATGACATTTCTATGGTTCTTACAACTTGGTTCTTAACTCAGAATGTTTATAGGTATTTTTTAAGGTATCATTGATCACGTTCGTATTTTATGGTTTGGTAGACATAGGATTTCAAAGTACTTTCTAGGGTTTTTTATGTTTATATAATGGTTATATTTTATAATTAGGTTGTAATGTATTGTCTGGTATCCTAGTTTAATACATTCAGAGTCTATTTTTGGTTTTTATCAATGTTCATGTGAGATACAAACATAAAATCACATCCTTTTTATCTGACATACACCAGACTTGTATCTTCTTTATCTGTTATACATGGTTATCGCATGTTATATTTATGGTTGTGCAATGCATGTTTGGTATACTTAGACTCGCATAGGTGGTTGTACTAGACTCACAGTTAAACTAAACTAGCATGGTTTGCTACACTAGAATCACATGATTGGTTGCATTAGATTCACATTGTTGGTATGGTTTGTATACCGAGACTTGCATGGTTGTGATTTGTTTAATCAACCCGTTCCAAATCTTACTTTTACAAGAAAATATGTTTATTAAAACTTGCTTCTACAAATCTGGTTTGGTTAGTATTTTGAATTTGATGAGAGAAAAAACTTATATCATTACTATTGAACACATAAAATCTACGGAGGAAACCCCTTTATATACAATCTTGAAGATGTCAATACTGTTTTTGGTCTAAAACATGGCAACGATGAAATGTCTTTAAGCAAAGCTGGAGGATTCATAACTGAAAGCAAAAAAACCAATCTTGAAGATGTCAATATTTTTTTTGGTCTAAAATATGGCAACGAGGAAATGCCATTAAACAAAGCCATAAAAGTTGGCACAAACAAAACGAAACCAATATCAAATAGTTTGATAAATGTATGTCTTTATCTTTGGACTTTCTAAACTCGCATCTTTGTATAACTATCATGTTTAGTAGTATTAAACTCGCGTATTTATAACTAACATATTCAATAACATTAAACTCGCATGTTTAAATAACTATCATGTTCAATAACATTAAATTCACATGTTTATTTGTAGTACTGGAAACGCATGTTCGGTAAGACTATTATGTTTTTAATGGCACTAAAAAAACACATGTTTAGTAACACTAAACTCACACGGTGTATTGTATTTTACAAGGATAAATATGCAAAACGATTAGGGCAGGTGTAAATTACATTATGAAGGATGTTGTTGTATTGTTAATCTTATTTTTATGCTCCACATTGTTCAATTCAGTATTAGAAGACATACTAGGTTGGACAATGGTCTATCATGTTGAAGATCTTGAAAAAATATACACAACCATGCTTGGTCCAAGGTAATAACAGACAAGTTGATTGGGTCAATAAAAACTTATATCACCGATAAACCAGATAAAGTTATCGAGTGTGTTGCACTTTTAATGGTAATAATATTGCTACACAATTATAAAATTATATATAAAAAAGTAATGGTGATTATTTATTTTGTGATTCCGCATACAACATGGAACACACAACCGTTATGCAAGTACATGTGAGGCCCAATATGCTACAAATAATGGGGATCATAGTCTAAACCATCAACCGTGAAGATGATTAAAAACATAAACCAAATCAACGATGATGAGGCACAAAATAAGGTATATGTCTTGAAAGCTATTTTTATAATAGAAACACATGATCATACTCACTAGTCTCGCATTGTGTTTATTGTGAAAGAATCGTAAGGTATGTAGCATAACAATTACATGGTCATAGTTAGTAGAACTAGAATCACATATTTTTTAGACTCACATAGTTTTCATCAGTAGAAACGCATGATCATCAAACTAGGAATCACAAGTTCAATAAAAATCCTAAATGATTCCTAGTGACGAATATTTTACTGGGTTGTTTATCATTAGATAGGTTTTGGAGGGTGAGTTAACACCGATGGAGGCTGAAATAAGATCATTTGGTAGGGGCGAAACTATTGGACACCCATATCTTGTATCAGATGAAAATACTAGGAAGATTACGAAATCTGTAGAAAAATAAAACACGAAGAAGGTCATCGGATCTCAGGAAACCACCAACCACCCTACCGCGAATAAACCATCAGATAACCAACAACGAAAAACCAGACCGGACATCCCCAACTCAAATCGATAATGAGGTACAAAATATGGTATATGTTTTGAAATTTATTTTTATAATAGAAACACATGATCATACTCACTAGTCTCGCATTGTGTTTATTGCGAAAGAATCGTAAAGTGTGTAGCATAAAAATTAAATGGTCGTAGTTAGTAGCACTAAAATCACATGTTTTCAGGACTCACATAGTGATCATCAGTAGAAACGCATGATCATCAAACTAGGAATCATAAGGTCAATGAAAATCCTAAAAGATTAATAGTGACGAATATTTTACTGGGTTGTTTATCATTAGATAGGTTTTGAAGGGTGAGTTAACACCAACAGAGGCTGAAAGAAGATCGTTTGGTGAGGACGAAACTACTGGAAACCCAGATCTTGTATCAGATGAAAAGATTAGGAAGATGACTAAATCTGTAGAAAATAAAATAAGAAGAAGGTCATCAGATCTCAGGCAACCACCAACCACCCACCCCGAATAAACCATCCGACAACCAACAATGAAACACCAAACCGGACATCCCCAACTCAAATCAAAACTTCAGAGATTAATTTATCATGGTTGCACCCTAACTGATTTCATCATTCAACAAATTCAGACTCCAACATCCTCTAAGAAGATTCTAACGCCCTCAAATAAAGCTGTAATGATATCGCGGTCTCGAACAAACATCAAAATGAAGAAGACGACCAACTTCAAGAGAAATTATCTTTTACATCAAAGACTATAATGTAAAATAAAAAGTAGTACGTGCAGGAGTCTGTTGTAAACAATCGTTCGCTTGAAAAAATAACAAATAAATAAGTATATGTCTCTCATCTGGTCTCGCTTGTTATTTATGTTCTATTTGTTTCATTCTCACACGTCTGATACGAATATGTCTAGTATTGTTGTCACATATTGAAGAGCAAGAGAAACCGATAGCTCAATTAACTTAAACAAGAGGACCTTGAAAAAATAGTTAAAAATATATATTAAATATTAAAGTAAAGCTAAAAATAACCTGAGTTTCTTACGTAAGCCCTCAATCGTACAATTAACTATCTGTTTATCTTATTAAGAGTTATCAATTTTCTTATTAAAATTATTTTATTTATTTATTATTTTAATTATAATTTACTATAAATTTATTTATTATTAATATAATTTTTTTAAAGTTTGTATCTTCAAAAAGGAAGTAAAAAATATTTTTAAAAAATACTATTATTGGTTTTAATTTTTTAAGACGAACAAAACTAAATTAGTGAATAATTATTATTTTTTCGGGTGACTTGTTAACCCCTGTTTCGTGACCCTTCATATTTTGTTTAATTCTTGTTTCATAGTTCGCAATTTGTATTTAATATTTTGTACTTATGCAACTTCATTCAACCATTGTTAAGTATTTCACATTTATCCATGTTTAGGAGTTCACCCTTATGACAAATTATATTTTTCAAATTTAACCCTTATTTTGTATTTCGGACAGTGTTTAACCATTGTTTTACATTTTGAATTTACCCATATTTAGGAGTTTGTAATAAGATAAAATATATTTATTTTAAAATTTTAACTATTATCTTGCATTTCAAACTCTCTTAAACCTTTGTTTCGCATTTTACATTTATCCATGTGTAGTAGTTCCCACTTAGACAAAAAACAATTCTTCAAATGTAACTATTATTTTGCATTTCTCACTTCTTTTAGCCATGTTTTGTAGTTCACATTTATCCATGTATAACAATTTACATTTGGTTTTAACTATTGTTTCATAATTTGCATTTAGACGGTCTAAAGCGCGAAACAACCTATGTTGTAACTTTCAACCACCGGTTCAACCAGAAACACAAAAATCAAGTTTGAAAACAATTTACCTTCAAAATCAATTGCTAAAAATAAGCAATATTGATATGAATTGGAAAAAAACTATATCCAAACCAATCTATAGATCAACCAATTAATACTATAAAATATCAATCTTAAACTTAAAAACTGAAATCAAACTATAAAAAATTGAATCTAATTGATCGAAACAAGAACTCGAAAACATAAAATTAAGAAATAAATAAAAAAACCAAAAATTTACATCAAAAGATCTGAAATGAAATTGGTATCGAGTTTATTCAGATTGGACACAAATATCAACTAAAATGTAGAAAATTTGAGAGTGGTAATAAGAGAAGAAGATATAGTAATCGAGTATCAACTAAAGAAAGATAATGTTGAGGGTTTTTTTATTTTGAAAAAAAAAACAAGAGAGAAAAAGCTAAAAAACTCCATTTCGTAAAATATAATTAACTTTATATAGTTTATAAGAATATTTGGGATATTAAATTTTAAGTGAAAATATCTTTGATATTAATGATAGTTAATTTATGTTTTGGATATTAAAATGATAATATTTGGATTTTTTTTGTATTATGTGGTACTTTTATTTTTTGGTAAATTAAAATATTAAATAAATAATGAAATTATTCTTACAAGTATTCGTGACATACCACATAGATCATCATGATGCTTTAGAAGAAAATAATATGAAAGTAAATAGTTGGATTCAAGATTGGGCCAAATAATATAAATAAAAGGCCAGAGCACCAATAAAATAACCTGAAGAACCTTGAGTAGTCATCCAAACTTAGAACAAACAATATGAGGACATGAAAAACATCATCGTGTACATAATAGAGTCCGAATTATTCCACTATTGCAAATCATCACTCCCACTACAATATTAACATACAATGATAGCATAACTTTACCTCCCATAAACACCAAACATATTATATACCATAACATCACAAGAAAATGTGCAATACTATAAATACGGAATTAAATGAACTAACAAAATAAAATTATGAATGAGTTGTTGCAAATCTAAAACATGTTTGGAACAATAAAACCAAAATTAACCAAATCAAAACATACTGAAGAATAGTTTATGGTCAGAAGATTATGGCTGCAGCGAGCAACATGGGTCACTGTGACGACCAATTTTATGTAACTATCACCGTAACAACGGATCAAAGTATCATAGTATTGCAGATACTCTAACCCTCGCTACGGTTACGCATTTGAGTGTTGTGCGTTGCACTATTGTAACCAACGCTACGATGCTGAACTAGCTTGTTCTGTCGAGCTCACTACTTTTAAAATTGCGAGAGCTCTCTTTTTGTTATGAATTAGGGTTTTAAAAAATTTTAAAAAATTTAGACTTAGATTTATTTATCCACACTTCACTAACCATCCAAAACATGTAGTTGATTATTCAAAATTGAACCCTAGAACATTTTTTTCTAAAATAAAAAACCAAACCCTTAAAGCTACAACATTAAATTATAAAGGGGTTTCTTAATACTGAATCAATAATGTAAACATATTAGAAAAAATACTTAAGATTTAATCAAGATTCTGAACCTAACATGTATGTTTTGTCACCAATTATTAGAAGATCAAAACCATAACAATTAAATATAATAATAATACAACATGTTTGTTGGAAAATCTAAGAGCACAAGATGATCATTTATACCCAATAAGTAATAAACATACTAAGAAAACATGAGATATATTTAGCTTAATGTTCTGACTTAGACCATGTTAACTTTTTTTTACAAACCATATCCACTGGACTATATTGTTACAGTTTGATGTCCTTGTACCCACAAGGGATCACAACCTTGTTGGACTCATAAAACCCAATAAGTATAACATCATAATGAGACGGTTTTTAGCCCCCAAGGGGTAGCCGAGTTGGTTGAGTATGGCATTCTTATGACCAAAAGGTCATGAGTTCGAGTCCTTCTACATACACTTTCTCGGCTGAGCCTGTCACTTTATGTGGTTTACCTTCTGGCGTTGGTTTGCAGGCTATCGCGTCAGACTGAGGGTTTACCCTGTACCAGACTGAGGCGTGAGACTGAGGATTTACCCACATTACACTCTGAGTAGCGGCTGCGGGTTCCTTCTGAAAATAATAATAATAATAATGAGACGGTTTTTCTCTAAGTTCATATCAATCCAACTCATATCAATATTAAAATATCCATGATAATACTATAGTTAATTGAATACTAATTATACTTATATAATTAGGCTTATAATTACGAAAATTTAAATATTCGGTATCTAGATAGATAAGTCATTCGAATTAAAATACCCTTACAATTTATAAAAAAATATTTCAAGAATAGAAACATATTAATTAATTATATTGTGTTTCACTATAAATATCTAATTATTTAGACAACAATAATTATTGTAATATTTTTTTCATTGTTAATGAAATTAAACAACGGAAAATCAACGGAACCTAGATTTCATTCTATAATTTATTTTCTAAGAAATAAAACACTAGTTTGAGTTATAAAAGGAAAATGAGTGAATTTCAAATCAAAATTTTGTTGGTTATTTAAAGGAATGATTTTAGGATTTTTAAACTAAAAATATATAAGATTCAGTTAGAAAAAAAAGTCAAAATAGAAAATAAAATTATTGGAATTATAATTGTTGAGCACCAATATCATAATGATAAGAAATAAAAGTTATAACAATATATAATTGTTTCCTTAATTTTTTTTTAAAGAATTTTAAAAATATCATTTAAGATCATGTACAATACAAAAATTTAGTCATTAAAATATATTAAATAACTATTTGTATATTTATTTTTTTATTTTTGGAATAATTGGAGATAACGATGTTAATTAAGACACTCAAACTGATTCTTCTACATTCTAGAGGAGTAATGGTCATTTTAACTCTCGAATTCATTCCTTTTGGTTCAAACTTAGGCTTAAAAATCACTTAAAAATTTGGAATAAAGAAGTCTTCGGTAACATATTTAATTGTATTGAAAAAACTGAAGAGGAAGTTAATATAGCTGAAAGTATTCTAGAACACTCTAACTCTATAGAGAATAAAATGAAACCGTCTGAGTTAAAAGCTAATCACTTAGTTTTGCTTGCGAGAGAAGAAACCTTCTCGCTGCAAAATAGTGCTTCAACATGGCTAAAAGATAGAGATAATTTTGTTAAAAGAAGAAGAAATAGGAACATAATTAATGAGATTCTAGATAATAATATTCTCTTAGAATACCAAAACTTAATAGGAGAATGTGCTGTCAACTTATTTAAAGAGTTATTAAATCATCAGTCTAGTGATTCTGGAATTTGTATATTATATAATTCATAAACTAATTAATGACAAAATAATAGTTCTTTATTAGTAAATCCTAGAATTGATGAAATACTCTTAGTCTTAAGAGTTTAAATAACAATAGTGTTTCTGGAGTTGATGGATTCAACTCCAGATTTTATCAAGAATGTTGGTTAATTATTAAAGATAATTTAGCTAAGGTCATAATTGCATACTTTAATAATTCTATCTTTCCAAAAGGTATGTTTGCAACCTCAATTTTCTTGATACCAAGACAAATCCACCTAAAACTTGGTCAGACTTTAGGCCAATAAGCTTGTGCTTTGTTTTTAACAGAATTATTTCAAAACTTATCAATAATAGATTGTCAACATTACTACCTAAAATAATATCAAAGGAACAAAGAGCTTATGTACCTAATAGGAATATACAGGAAAACATCCTAATCACACAAGACAAGGTACATGATCTTAATAAAAAACATAGAGGTAGTTATATAATTATCAATCTAGATATGAAAAAATATTTTGACAAACTAAGTTTTAACTTCATTTATCAAGTGATGCAGACTTTTGGATTTAATAACCAAGTAATTAACTTAATAAAAAAAGAATTGAAAAATATTTTCTACTCTTTTATTATTAATGGAATTGCATATGGCTTTTTTAAATCCAATAATGTAATTAGACAGGGGGGATCCTTTATCCCCCTCTCTTTTCATTATAGCTGAAGAATTTTTAATAAGGGGAATTAACAAATCTGTATCTTTAGACCCTCAACTCATTTACAAAACTAGAGGTTTACTCAACATCAACTGCTTGGCCTTTGCAGATGATGTTGTGTTGTTCATAAATAGCTCAATTAGAAATGTTAAAAATATATGTAGTTTCATGAACACATATCAACTATTATTTGGTCAACAAATTAATATACAAAACTACTACTTTTATATCTCCATCTTCTTTGACTAAACAACGTATTAGTATTCTTGAGAACATTCTATGATTCAAACACAACTATCTGCCTTTCAAACATTTAGGAATACCTATATTTTTATCTAATAATAGTTGTTATTATAATGAACTGATTGAGAAAGTAAGATCAAATATTAATCATTGGAACTCAAAATCCTTATCATTTGGTGGAAGACTGATTTTGATTAAATCAGTTCTTCAGGCATTTGCTCTTTACTATATGAAAAGCATGATAATTCCAAAGAACATTATTAACAAAATTAACAAGTTACTTAACAAATTCCTTTGGGGTCACAGTGAAAGTAATAAGGCTATAATATGGACTGACTGGACAAAAATTTGTAAAACTTATAGTAAAAATGGTCTTAATGTTAGAGATCTCTCGAATACTCAGTCTACATTCTCATTTAAACTATAGTTGAACTTTAGGGAAAATTAATCTTTGTGGGCAAACCTAATGCATGACATTTATTGTTAAAAAAATGCATTTATTACAACTCTTGGTAAAACAATCAGATTCAAAAGTATGGAAAAGAATGACTAAAGTTAGGTTACAAGCTGATGAATACATATACTGGATCATTGGTAATGGAAATATAGACTTTTACTTAGATAAATGACATTATTCTAATGCCTTAATACAACTAGTTCCTAATGTACAAAGCAACTAGTATAAACAAACTAGAGTTCATGAATTCTGACCAATTTTACATGAAATATGCCTAAACTAAGCAATGAAGTAATATTTCAAACATAAATTAACAGAATTTTAACAATACCAATAAACCCAAACTGTGAGGATTCTATCATTTGGAAAAAAATTCGAGATGGTAAATTTAACCTAAAATCAACTTGGAATGAAATCAGACATAAACATATACAATCCAACTTTAAAAGTAAATTATGGAATAACATTTCACCTAAGAAATGTTCGATAGGACTGTGGAGAGTACTAAGCAATTTGTTTCCAAGTAGACTTTAACCTTAAATAAGACGATTCCAATTAGCATCTAAATGCCAATTTTGTTCTGAATGTGAAACTTTAAACCATTTATTTGTATATTGTCCAATATCTTGGGAAGTTTGGCAGCATTTTTCTTAAAATTTTTATATCATTTTAGGCCATCATATGACTATTAATCATGTTATTAATAAGTGACTCTTATCTACAAATAAAAAACACATGTTAGAACGATCCTACCTTTCCTAATAGTATGGTCTATTTGGATTGCAAGAAGCAAAATGAAACATGACAGCTTACCTGGTTCTGCTAAATCTATCATTAAACATGTTACATTTATTGGAGCAAAGATTTTCATAAAGCTAGACAAATTCAATATTTTAACCATCTGCCAAATACAAAAAATGGCATATATATTAAATGGCATCCTCCTACTATTAATAGACTCAAACTTAAGTGTGTTGGCTCTTCATTAAACAATGAAGAGTCTAGCAGTGGGTTTATTATTAGGAACTCAGATAGTGAATTAATCATTGCTCATGGTACATTGTTAGGTAAATGTTCACCCTTAATTGCTGAAACTCTAGCTTTGTTAAAAGGTTTGATGTTCTGTAATCAGAATGACATGAAAGTTGTAGATGTAGAAATAGATTCACTAACATTGTTTAACATGCTAGCATTTGGTAAGATTCCTTGGTACATGTCGAAAGTTTTGAGCTGTTGTAGAAGTTTATTCCACCCACAAATGATTTTATAGCATAAATATAGAGAAGAGAACTCTGCGGCAAATTGGATTGCCAAGTTTGTATTGTAAGAACTGGAAGATTGCTCCTTTCAGGTACTTAACTGTCCTGCCCCCTCAATGTTATTCTTTTACTAAAAATCTTGAATGTGGGGTATATTAGGATCATAACTTAATAGGTTATCTAACTGCTAGCATGTGTTATACCTGACCAACATTTTTTTCATTTTGCAGGTTAAATCACAGTTCAATATCAATTAGGAAGATGCCTGTGAAAATGATGGAGTAGAATTGAAGAAGGAGGAAGAGGACGCCGGCTTGTAGAAGAAAAGAAGAAGAGCAAAAGTTCGAAAACTTGTACAAGTTTGAAGATGAAATCAATGCACAATTCAACAAGAAGAATACAATTGTAACATATGTATTACCAACTGGTAATACAAACTTGTATTACAAGTTTCTCACCGTATGATGGAAATTGGAATATCAAATCCGTATGTAAGACATTCTTCATCAATAAAAGTTACGATCTTTTAAAAAATGCATCATATGACAAAAAACATTAAATTAGTGGATGATAATCTAGAAAGAACAACCACTTTTAGTTTTTAAAGAAAACAAAAACAAAAATCAGCTAACAAACCAAAAAAACAACAGAAACAAAATTTGGAGATAAACCGAAAATCATGTTATTCCGCTCCCCTACAAATATAGTAAATGATAACGTCGAAACAAACCCATCAAATATAAAAAATAAAAAATTGAAAAAGTTCAGTTAAATGCTTTCAAAAACTAAAAATCGAATCCGGATGTATGCGAGCATGCTCCATTAAACACCTGGAAGCAGTGGCGGAGCGACTTGAGGGCGAGGGGGGCTCGAGCCCCCCTAATCCCGGTCCCACAAAAAAATAAAAATAAAATATATATTTATGTTTATTGTTTTTTATTCTTAAAAGAGGGACACTTGGACCATTATTAAAGATATTCTAGAAAACTACTTCCGGTCCCACCATTATTTATGGAGGTGGTTCACATTTTGTTCTAAAAAAAATTTATATGAATTTTATTTTTCATTTTTATATTACTTTAGTTTTTATAATTAGAAAAGACAATTAATTTTAAAAGAAACATTAACGTCTTATTTTCTTATAATAAGATAGTGATTAATAAATGAAACCTAAGTAAATTATTAAAAAATATATCAAAATTAGAAATTAAATAAAATGTTAAATAATTAAAATTAAAATAGAATATAAGAGAATGATATTTTTAAAATATTTGTGAGAAATTAAAACATTGGAACAAAGCCACCAGTGAAACATAAATAAATAGAAAAGGATTTGGTCTAAAATATTTTTATAAATTTATGTTATTTTTGTTTACAAAATAGTTGGAAGAAGACTGTTTCACAATGGTCACGTTGGTCTTTTTAGAGCTAGATAAACCGTTCGAAACTAACAATAGAACTAGGTTTTGCGAAAATATCGAAAAATGTTTCGGAAGATTATGTATACATTGTTAGTTTAGCCCCCTTTAATTTCCATTTCTGGATCCGCCACTGCCTGGAAGAAACCATCGGCCGCTGTATAAATTATGGTCGATTGAAAATATCATGCACGTGTCTTTAATATTAAAGACACATTTAATGCTCGAAGATGTTGGTTGGCTATAAAATCATACATTAGTTTTTAAAATTAATTATTATTTAAAACTTTTTAACGGTAATAGTAATATTACCATCTACTACGATAAACATTTAATGACTTGTTTGGTACTAGTCTATCATGTATTTGCTCATGACTTCTAAAATATTTATAAACTAGACTTTAGATGCCAAATAAACACGTGTTATATGATGGGTACAGTACATTTACATGTGAATATCAATGATTTTAGTAGGCATAACAACGTGCGATTCTCTTAAAAAATAACACGTACTTTACATATTAAAATTTAATAAAATAGCACTCAAATTATAAAACTGTAGTTTTCATCGAATTAATTTCGCTCATGATATAATAGTTTGAGTTACAAACAAAATATAGAAACCTATTAGCATAGGCTAATCGAATAGTTTTGAGATGTATGTTTCGATAATAACATTTTTAATATATTAAATGCCTAATAAGCACATGATTTTTTGGTTCATTTATAATATCTTTTATCGATATTCATCTTTGGACAAGAGGAAAAGATAATATATGTAACCACAAACTAGTTGTAATTATACAAGAATAGTTTTTATAATTTGAAATGAAAAACCAAAACTTAAAATTTTATTTATTTCATAATTATTTCATTGATAGAGCCTTCTTGGCATATTTTATGATTATTTATAAAAATATATATCTTGATTTAGTGTCCTATAAACAATTTGAATAAGAATTTGGTGCTTTAGATTCAAACAATTTGTACGTTTATTATTTTCATTTTAAAAACTAAGGTTCTAAATTTAGAATTAAAAGAGAATAAAATAAAGAGAATAAATTTTGTCACTGAAATAGAAAAAAAAACAGTACGAATAAATAGAAAATAATATATAACATAAAAAGAAAAGAAAGTTCAACATAATGCCACGAAATTGGTGTGAATGTTGAAAATGATAATTAACCAAACTCAATACAAATTGATATTAATGAAAAATTCGTAAAATATAAAATAAAATAAAATAAAGTTAATGTTCATTTGTATTATTTTTAATAACTTTTGAATTATTAAATTATAAAATGTTATATTATTTTATGGAATATTTTAGGGTATCGTATTCAAATGTACCCAACATTAAGATTTACTAATTATCTAGTACTTTAGGTTTCACTTATGAACACATTGTATCCAAATATTAAATTTATACATAATGTACTCATGTTTCATCATGAACTATGTAACCATCTTCTCCTATTTTGGACCAAACCTTCTTTTTCCTACTCTTAAAAAAAGGTTTGTATATTTCAAATGACAGCTCTAAAAAAAATCTGAAAGTATTATTGACTTTGTTTTTTAAAGATGACTAAAACTTGGTCCATTGATTATATTTTTTTTAATTTTTTTCCAGTAATCCTGGTCTCGGGTCTCATACTTTGTTTTGTTATGGTCTCGCATGTTGTGATAGAGAGATGCAAGACATACATGACGTAATAGAGAGATGCGAGACCAAGCATGATGAAATGGATAGATACACGACCAAGCATGATGGAGTAAAGAAACCATACATGATGAAGTTGAGAGACCATGCATGATGGAAGTGGATAGATCATGCATGATGAAGTGGAGTGATCATACAATATTAAATCATGTGAGATCATGTATGATGGAATTGGAGAGACCATGCATAATAAATTGAAGACACCATACATGACAGAAGTTGAGCAACTAAATATGATGGAATTGAGAGACCAAGCATGATGAAATTGAGATATGCGAGTCTAGTGAATATACCTCCTTGAGCTCTGATAGTTCTTTTTCTTCGGAGACTGGCTCGAGGTATAAGGTGGATCGAAGGCACAAAGATCCGAGGAAGCATAAACATACTCATCGGACTAGCAGGAGAAGGAATGATTCGAGGAAGAAAGATGATGCGGGCAAAAGAAAAATGCACTCCGAGGACCATGTTACTACTCGGAAGCAAACTCAGTCCGATAGCTATTACCAAGATTACAGAGTCCGTAACTATTTTACTTCTCTAACCAAGGAAAGATTGTACCTTCCCACTAATGACGGTCCGGGGGGGAAGTACGTACAAGAGCGGACATAATTGGAGGTCGTCACCTCTCTCCCCGGAAATCCTTTCTGGGCACCTTCCTAAATGGTTTGATATTTCCAAGCTAGAGAAGTTTGATGGGAATCAGGATCCTGAAAACCATATTGAACAGTTCAAGAATTTCAAGATTAACTACGATGATGACGACAAGTTGCTGTGTAGAGCTTTCTCTCAGACGTTCAAGAACGCTGCTTCTAAGTGGTACAACCGACTGCCTCAAGGGTGTATAAATAATTTTGATATGTTCTGGAGTATGTTCCGACAACACTTCGTCGGAAGCAAGAAATTTCGTGCCAACGGAGATGCCATCATTTAAAGTCGACAAAAGATCGGAAAGAGTTTGGAAGAGTATACCAAACAATTCATCCAAGTCAAGATAGACATGGAGTATTATGAGGAAAATGTTGCATTGGCTGCCTTCCGGATGGGTCTTCTTCCGGGGGTAATGAAGGATAATGCTGCAGAAACACAAACGATGATGTTTGGAGCTTTGTTAGATCAGATAGAAAAAAGAATCTTAGTCGAGGAAACCAGGGCCTCGGAGATAGAATTCATGTCTCAATTCTATTAGGATCCGAACTTAGCCAGAGAAAGTACAAAAACGGTGAATGTCCGACCACAAGCTACCCAATCGACCAAAACTGTCCAACCGCGGGCTCAGACAGTTCAAGCAACAAACCAGACCCCTAAACGGGTGACTCAGAACCAACAATATCACCAGACAGGTCAGGCAGTTCAACAGTATGTCAGACCAGCTTCGAATAGGTGGGTCTGACCAGCTCATTACGCTAAATTAACTGAGTGTGTCTCCACTATCTTTGAAAAGGAACGTGCAAACGTGCACTTCTGCAAACCTTTTCCTCTTCAGACTCCGAGGGAGCACAGGAAGAACAAATACTGTCAGTTCCATGATGACATCAGGCATTACACTAAGGATTGTGTGACTTTGAAGAAAGAAGTCCAATACTTGATAGAAAATGGAAAGTTGGTTGACTTTGTAAAAAATAATATTGCGGTGATGCCCAAACAAGAAGTCGCTCTGAGGCAAAACGATACCATGCTGATTTCTGATGTGATTGAAGAAGAATTTCTAGATGCCTTTGATGTGGCAACGAAGTATCTTGATCCAAAGTCGGGCGAGAATAGTGTAAACATGGTTGAGGAGTCGATCCCCAGAGGAAAGGTCAGTGAGTTATGTTCATTTTTTAAGTCACTAACCATTTTTGGGGGAAATACAGTAGCAGGAATGTCAAACTACTCAAGGAAGAGGCATGTCGTTAGTTTGACAACACAGCTAGAGACGGGTGCCTCATCGCACCTTTACCGGAATCCATCACCAATAATTTGCTTTGAGGATGAAGACATGAGGGAAGTTGCTAGTCCGCATGAAAATGTAGTGGTAATCAGAGCAGAGATTACCGGAAACGAGATGAGAAATTTTTTTATTGACACGAGGAGTTCCGCCAACATTATGTTCATAACAACCTACAACAAGATAACCAATCCTCCAACTATCCTACGATCCGACAAGACTATAGTGGGATTTACGGGTGCGACCACAGACGTCGTTGGAGAGTTCGAGGGAATGGTAGAGCTGGGCAGGGGACCATTCAAGAAATTAGTGATGGTACTGTTCATTGTAGTAGATGCACCCACATCGTACAACGCCATTTTCGGAAGGCCATGGTTGTCTAAGATGCATGTCGTGTCGTCCACACTTCACCAATATTTGAAGTACGTAGTGGGAAGTAACATCGGAACTGTAAGATTAAGCCTGAAAATGGCTAGAGAATGCTACAAAGCGGTGCTGGCCCTCATGTAGTTGAAGGGGGTCGGATCCAAAAAAATAGCAGTCACAGGGGCCCCCTTCGCATTCCGATCCTGTTGATGATCCGAGGGAGTCCCCTGGGTTCATGGTCTCTGATGAAGGCTTCGAGGATCATGCGTTTGGATCTGGAAAAATTTCTTAAGATACGAACAAGATTATCGTCTGAGGTAAAAGAAAGCTTAATCAGATTTCTTTCAACCAAATTACATCTGTTTGCGTGGTGTACAGAGGATGTTACAGGAGTACCAGAAGAAGTCATCTGTCACAGACTGGCTATACGAAACAGTGTTCGACCGATCATTCAGAAGCGAAGATCATTTTCCCAAGAGAAAACTGAAGCGATAATGGCAGAAGTAAACCGTTTAACGAAAGTGGGCCACATCCGCGAATCACAATATCCGTAATGGACCGCCAACCCGGTATTAGTAAAGAAGAAGAACGACAAATGAAGAATGTGTGTAGACTTTACTGATTTGAATATGGCCTGCCCTAAAGATCCTTTCCTGGTTCCAAGAATAGATCAACTTGTGGATTCTACATCCAGAAATCATTTACTTTCCTTTATGGATGCGTATGCTGGATACAATCAAATCAGGAGGGACCCGAGGGATCAGGAGAGCACGACTTTCATCACTGGAAGAGGTCTCCATTGATACCGAGTCATGCCATTCGGACAAAATAATGTGGGGGAAACATACCAACGGTTACTGAACAAAGCGTTCGAAAGTCAGATTGGCAGAAATATGGAAGTTTATATTGATGACATGTAAGTTAAAAAAACCTAAGAGATGAAGATCATTTGGCTGACCTAGAAGAAACTTTTGCCAATCTAGCTAAAATAAATCTCAAGTTGAACCCGGAAAAGTGCACGTTTGGAGCAAGATCTGGAAAGTTCTTAGGCTACATAGTCAGTGAGCAGGGCATCGAAGCAGATCTGGTGCATTTAAATGCCTTATGTACTATGTATCCGCCTAGAACTATCAAGAAGGTGCAAATTTTAACCGGAAGGTTGGCTGCTTTAAACAGATTCATATCCAGGTCGTCCGATAAGTGTGCCCATTTCTTTCAGGTGCTTAGGAAAGCGAACTGATTCGACTGGACTCAAGAATGTTCTGATGCTTTCAATCAAATCAAACAACATCTTTCATCCCCGGAAATACTGACAAAGCCGAATCCGGGGAGAATTTGTTCCTATACTTAGCAGTTTCCAATTCTGCAGTCAGCTCGGTTTTAGCCCGAGAAGAATCAAGCCTTCCAAAACCACTTTATTACGTAAGAAAAAGACTCTTAGATGCAGAAAAGAGATAGCTTAAGTTAGAAAAGCTAGGACTTGCTCTAGTAACATCAGCTCGAAAGATGAGGCCCTACTTCCAACCTCATACGGTGGTGGTACGAACATCTTTTCCTTTGAAAAATATGTTACAAAGACCCGATGTGTCTGGAAGGATGACTAAGTGGTCGGTATAACTCTGGGATTTCGATATCGAGTTCAAACCATGAACTTCGATCAAAGAACAGACGCTAGCTGATTTCTTAGTGGAATTTTATTCTGACAGGGATGTTGTGGACATGGAAGAAGAAAAATCCGACTATGAGTGGAAAGTCCAAACCGATGGGGGTTCCAGCTCATCCGGATGCGGTGCAGGTGTGCAATTAACTTCCCCGGATAGCATTGCAATGTATCAAGAAATTCGACTCGGTTTTCAAGCATCAAACAACGAAGCAGAGTATGAGGCAGCCCTGGCCGGATTACGACTTGCAAAGATTTGTGAGGCTAAACAGGTCAAGTTGATCAGTGATTCTCAACTTCTGGTGAACCATGCCCTCGGACGTTCGGAAGCAAGAAAAGATCATTTGGTGAAGTATCTACGAATTTTGAAAGCTCTAGCCTTGGAGTTCGAAGACGTTTGATTAGAACACGTTCACAGGGCATGAAACTCAGTAGATAATTCCTTGGCCAATACATCTTACTCAAAGGAATATCCATGGATAGTGACTCAAGAAAATCCGTTTATAACCAAGGGATCTGAATCAAAGGAAGGTAACATCGAAGCGTTCCAGATATCCACAGCCTTAACAAAAGATTGGAGAAGCGAAATACAAGATGTTTTAGTTAATGACACATTGCCTATTGACATACTCAGAGCCAAGGGAATACGCTTCAAGGCCTACGGATACGTAGTGCTCAGAGATGTGTTGTATAAATGATCTTTTAGTCATCCCTTACTTCGCTGTTTAGGGAATGATGAATCACAACTAATACTCTCCGAACTGCACGATGGGGAAGGCTCTGTGCACTGCGGATACAAAAAACTGATACGAAGAGTTCTGCTGACAGGATACTACTGGCCGACCATCTCGGCGGATGCCAAAATGTTAGTGCAAAAATGTGACACCTGTCAGTGGTTTGCTAATTCGATCCACTTACCCGGGGTACCTCTAGAGTCAATATCACAATCTCTCCCTTTCGATAGATGGAGAATAGATCTGGTCAGACCACTTTCTATGACTTCAGGGGGGCGTCAAACAATTATCGTTGCTGTGGACTATTTTTCCAAGTGGGTGGAGGCAGAATCATTAGCAGGAACGAGGGCGAAAGATGTGATCAAATTCATCATCTCTAACATCTGTTGCCGCTTTGGCGTACCTAGGAAGATTACGATGGATAACGGCCCCCAGTTTGACAGCAGTGAAATGAGAACTTTATACGCTTCCAAGGGGATACAACAATGTTTCTCGACACCGTTCCACCCCTAAGCGAACGGTCAGGTCGTAGTAACCAATCGAACAGTCTTGGACGGTCTAAGAAAGAATTTGGAGGGTAAAGTAGGGAAGCGGCCGGACTACATACAAGAAGTTCTATGGGCTTACAGGACTACTCCTCGGACAGCAACACACGAGTCACCTTTCGTGCTTGTATACGGAATAGACGCAGTAGTGCCATCGGAAACAATGTTCCCATCTTTTCAATTGAGTGAATATTCTGAGGAGGGGAATGACAAAGGAAAACGTACAGAGCTTGATCTGATAGAAGAAAAGAGAAGAAGGACAAAACTAAATTCCTTACACTATCAAACGTTAATGAGAAGCTGTTATTCGTCAAAGGTTAGAAGAAGAGAATTTGAGGTGGGGGACAGGGTCCTAAGAAAAGTCTTCCTGTACATAAAAGACAAGAGGCTTGGAAAACTCGCCCCAAACTGGGAAGGTCCATACACAATTACAAGGAATTTGAAACCAAGGACATACATATTGAAAGATAAAGAAGGAAGAGATATTGCCCATCTGTGGAATATTGAGCACCTAAAAGCTTATCTAGTTTGATGGAGTGATATGTAAATATTTTCTTTAACAGTCTATGTAAGTTCCGGAGGCGTAGGAAGTTTTTAATGAGGTGCCTAAATAGCCGGCTTATATATCAAATCTTATTGCCTTCTTTAAAAACTAGACTAAGTTTATCTTTTTGAACTCAAACCATACTCCAAAGAAGTTTGGACTAGAAAGTTCATCTTTTTTAACTCAAAACATACTCCAAAGAAGTTTGGACTAGAAAGTTCATATTTTTGAACTCAAAACACATTCCAAAGAAGTTTGGACCATAAAATTCATCTTTTCGAACTAGAAATACGAACCAAAAAATGTTTTAACCTAATATTGAATCAGAGTAAGAAAAATATGAAGTAGAAAAGACTGAGCAAAACATCATACGAAGAAGGTATCACTAAAAGTCCCAATAACAAGGAAAATATTACACTAAAAGTTTCTTGTCGCAGGAATCATAAAACAAAAGGTTAACAAAATAAGAACTACCCAACACAAGCTAGTCGGATGCAGACTTTCCTTTACTACCAGCAGGAGAATCCGAGTCCGACGAAGAGCTCTCCGAGTCGTCACTAGATTCAGGATCCTCCACGGATACTCCAGGAGGGCGATGCTGCTCAATAACCCGAGTCCAAAGACTACCAAGATGCAAGTCTAGGAATCTCTCATGCATCTTCATTACCATTGTTGATCTTAATTTAGCATCCCTCTCCTCAAGACGAACAACAATCTTAGCGACATACTCATCAAGACTTTCCTTCTTCTTAGCTTTGAAGTTTCTTTTCAACCTTTCATGTTCTGCTGATAGCTTCTCGATGTCTTGAACAACATTTTCAAAATATACCTTTATTTTGCAATAGCCTTCAAGAAGACCATCAACCGTTGTGTCACGTTTGGCATCATTAGCAATAAACTTCTCCCTTTCATCGTCAAATTTGGTCTTTTCCTCAAATAATTCAGCCTCAAGGGAAGTGATGGCAGTCAAACGCTCCTTGGAGGTCTTTTTCTCCTTAGCCAACTCATCAGTTAGCTCTTTGACCCTCTTCTTTACCTCTTCAGACTCGGAAGACAGAGTTTGTACCTTGGCGGTCACCTCCGATGTCTTGGCTAACTCATCATTTAGCTCTTTCACCTCATTCTTCAGATTATCGGACTCAGTGACTAAGCCTTCCACTTTAGAAGATATCTTAGTTTTCTCAGCTACTTGGTCGGTCATATCCCTCACCTTTTCCTTCAACTCGTAGACCTCTGACGTTAGAGCCTTCACCTCTGCTCTCCTCTCAGTAACCTCTTCTTTATAGCGATCATTCTGATTTGCTTTGTGTTCGAGTAGAGCAGCAGCATGCAATAATTTGTTTAACTCGTTCGGCACGTAATCGTTGCCATAAACGTCAATATAAGGAGAGCCTGGGGAAAGATACATGTCTTCATCAGAGCCACCTTTTTTACCTTCCCATCGAGTGCAGACAAATACTCCACCAGAATCCGAATCAACAATCACAAATTTTCGGGATAGTGGCAGACTCTGATGATTAGTGTTGTCACTCTCCCCCCCGCTCTCAACAACCCTCTTCTTTTTCTCCTCAGTAGTGAACTTCTGCGGTCTTGTGGCACCGGCACGACCTTGAGGCCTAACCTCAACCTGGTGATCAGCATCACTTGACATGTCTTCAGGATTCGACGTTGGAGAGAGGGCCTGAGGTTCGAGGGGGCTGCCTGTTGATGATCCGATGGCCTCACGTGATCACCCAGAGCCCCTATGGGAGACTCAGGAAGCTTACTTGGGTATAATCATGATCACCCGGAGCCCCTATGGGAGGACTGACTTGTACCATCTCTTGGGAATCACCATGAGCCTCAGGAGCATCCCAGTATCTTCCTCAGTATTTTTTTCCTCACCTTCATTGGGGTTTTCTGCATCTTGATAACTCGGAACTTGGGCCCGAGTAGGGAGGTAGACTGCATTATCCAAGCGCTCTAAACGTTCAAGGACATCATCGCTCAGAGGAGGCACCATAAGTTCTGAGGCGGTCTTCTTTTCACTAAGATCGTATGGTGGAACTTATGGTCCCAGTGTTCACCAGCCCAAATGCTCAGCTTCTCAAAGATAGTTTTACCAGACTTAGCGTGACGCTTAAAGGACTTAGCAATTCCCTTCATAGCTGAAAAATGCACACAGTCAAAATTTACCAAAAGCAAAGACTTGGAAAACATTAAGGTAAGAGTACTTACCTTGTCCGGTCCATTTCAACGTCAGCCGATGAGGAAGGTCCTCGGAAACTTCGAATCCGGTCTCCTACAACCCGGAAATAAATATGAATTGCTGTTTCCATTTCTTGTCGGTCTCTAGAAAATCCTTTATCACTTTAAGGTTCCTAGCAAAACCGAGTGAGTAGAAATGATAGTGAGAATTCTTGGCTACTCCAGAAATAACAATAATTTGTTCCATGGTGAAAGCGTTCCCAGAGAGCCTTGACGCCATAATGCAGGACCTAAGGGTATACCACATGTTAGCCCCAACCTGAGAAGGACAAAGTTTGACCAAGTGGAATTAGTCGGCTAGAAGAGGATCGAGGGGAAATCGAAGACCCCAGTTCATCAGCTTTGTGTAAAGCACCAACTCGTTGGTCCAAATAGATAGAGACGTCTCTCCTACAGTAGGGAATCAGATGGTGATGTTGGTAGGAATACCCCATCGGTCCCTTAGCTTGATCTCCTCGGTAGGGTGACCCGTCGGACGTTTCTTCTTTTTCTTCTTCTTCTTACTTTTTACTAGGGAAGTCTCACCTGAGTGAAGGGGAAGATCAGTTGTAGGTTCCGCGGGAGGAGCCAGAGTGCTACCATTCGGGGAGGGAGCTCGGTAATAACGACTCGAAGAGGCTCTGCCTCAATCACCGCAATGTTAGGTTCTCCCTTATCATCTTCAGGGTCATCAGATAAAGCTTTCTCTTGGACCTCTGGAATGGAAGTGAGGGACGGCTCAGCCGAGTCCCTCTAGGAAAATTATTTTGAGGGCTGACGTCTGGCGTCGTTTGATGAGAGCCTTGGGGGGTTGTTGGGAGAGTTGGTACCGAGGAAGGGATCCTCATCCGGCCCGATGTGGTGGTTAGATCAGGTGATCTCCTCCGTTTAGACCGATCTCGATGCTCTTTAATCGGTGGTATTTCTCTCTCTCATCCGTTATGATGAAGCGGGAAAGCCGGGAAGGAAAATTCGAGGGAGTTAGAGAAGTATAAATATCAACCTCACCACTTGAAGGGTGTGCTTGACTAAGGGAAGATGCAGCAAGACGGATAGAGCGTTCGCGGATCGGAGCCCAGTTGTCTTGAAAGTTAGATTCCCAAATCTCTGCAGGGGAAGGATATTCTCTTGCACTGGCAGAGTTACGAGCACCGATCTGATTAGAGATATTGAAACACCTCCAAAGCTTATACTTTCCAAGATTGATAAATTCATCAGTCATGAAAATGTAAAGTAATTTTTGTTTAGGCACAGTTTCTCTCTCTAGAGCGAATTCTGTTCAATGAAAGTCAGAAACTTTTGTTCAGGAAAAGAGTTGAGTATTTATAGACAAAGGGAGCAGAAGGTGAACAGGCGAAAAGTAATGGTACCATGACACCTGTCCTTGACAGCTGCGCCGCCTAAAAGCGCTTGACTCGATAACAGCGAAACCAAGCACGCGTACCTGGCATTAAATGATTATTTAGGTGACATCAGCCTGACCAAGGGATGAGGTTAGCAGGTTAGAATCCGATCCGAGTTAGAAGCTCACCAGGGAATACGAGATCGGACCACGATGAAATCCGATCCCGATAAATTTTGCTAAAAGAGCAAAGTGCCCGAGCAGGGTAGCGCTTGATCCGATCTGAATGGCGTTAAGTTGAAATTCAAGTCCATGTCCAGAGAACTGCACATGGACTGGGGGGCTACTGATAAAAGAAGTAAAATATAGGTGTTTAACATGTAATTTAGCCGACAAATAAGGTCAAGGTCCATGTATTTAGTGGCTAAGGACTAAGGAAAAGTACACATAAGAAATGAGGGACTTAAATGATAGTCCCCTAGAACTTGTTTGTATATAGTCAAATAGTGGGGTAAGAAATCCACTCTTATGATGGTAAACATGTAATTGTACCCTATACCTCATTTATTGTATAAAGGACATTCCCTTTTGGGAAAAGGGGCCAATGATTGATCAATAATTGCAACATTTATTCCTTTTGTCTCTTCCATTTCTAGTAATTCATTGTTCACTGCCACATCACACGAATATTCTCTAGTCCGACCTCTTCACACGAACATCTTCGCTCTTGAGTCTCACTAACGATTCTCTGAGCCCATCACTACTAATGTTCAAAGATCTATTTTATCACTATAATTATAAAATCACATCACTAAGGATGGATGTAAAATTATTAGTATATTATAAAGAATTTACATTCTCTTTCTAGTCAATTTCTACCAAGTCACTTTACTTATTCTCATTGACTCATAAAAAATATACCAAAATCTAAAATTATAGGTTTATATAGTTTATGAAATAAAAAATAAAAATAATAATAAAGAGTAAATCACTTCATTTTCACGCAAAACCATAATACATTTATTTGGTCTATGAAGTTTTAAGTGGAATCTAAATAACAAACTTAACATGCATTTGATACCATAGACTTGTAAAACTTTAACTTCTCATTACTAATTTTTTTATGTTAGATATTAGGATTTCCAAATTTTATTTTGGTAGAAAAAATGCATTTAATAAAAGTAAAAAGTGTTCTTACAAATACATGGGGCATACCCCGAGGAGTGGCTTAAGAGCCGAGAAAGAGAGAATTGGAAAAAATGATCTAAACTAGACAATAAGAAGTACAACAGAGCAAAACGAAGTAGTAAAATCAAAATGCTCAATGAGATAAGTAGTAGCATCAGAGTGAGCAAATACAACGAAACGGTAGAGAAAAATGGTTTCATTAATCGAAAGATAAACCAAATTAAGAAGATGATAAATGGATTTGATTGGCCTGATATGACCAAGTGAACTAAGAAGCAGCGGCAAAAGTCAACAAAGCTAGTAGGAAATAAATGATAGAAGTCCGCGACAATCTAAAAACAAAACAAAATTAAGTTAGAGGTTAAATGAGTTAGCAACTTTTGTACCATGAAATATGAACCGTAGGTCAGAAAATATGCGCTAAGAAATCGCAGAGGCAGGGGTAGAGGAGGATCGGAAAATTCTGGCATTCCTCTCACACCAAACATGGTAGACGATGGCGCCAAAGCAGGCACGCCAAAGGTATCGTAAAGTGGATGGAGGCCAGTTGGACGCCTCATGGATCCAAGAGACCTAATTATTATTATGGTTTGAAGAGAAACCAAATTTGGACATGCTCTGAGAATAACTACAGTCATAAAGGATATGATTAAGAGTTTTAGAGGCAAAATTGCATAAGACACAATTCGGGGGATTGTTTAAACCCCAACTCAAAAGTTTATCACGGGTGGAAAGTGTTACTTGGATAGAAAGCCAAATGATGAAAGAGTGGCAGGCGATATTAAATTTATGCCAAACTAACCCTGCCCAACCAACACAAAGAAGATGCGTACGGATGGCGTTGTAGGTATCCTTTATTGTGAACTTGGTGATTTCTCTCTTAGAAATCCAGTAGTGAGCGTCAATGCAGAGGACGCAGGAAGGAGGAAGAGAGATGATGAGATGGCGGATCTCTTGGAAAGAATAATGGTTTCCAACACTAGCAGACCTTAAGTGAGAAGGGCAATTCCAAGTAACATCTCGGATGGTATAGGAAACCTTGAGGTTACTCCCCATACGAGAATCCTGAATAATACTAAGCCCATAATGCTTTACCAGAGAGGTTGAGAACAACCACGGGTCAAACCAAAAAGAGGCATTCTCTCTATTACCAATCGCCACCCTATACAATTTGATAGCGAGTGGCCTAAGCTTTAAAATTTTCCTCCATGTCCAGGAAGATGAAGAGTTAATCTTTAAAGACCATAAGTTTTTATCTTTAATTTTCTCAGAGTAAATCCAGTCACACCAAATAGAGTTGTCATGTTTACTAACTATGGAATACAAATGTTTGAGGACGACCGCCTGATTCCAAATTTTTAGGTATACAATCTTGAGGCCGCCCTCTAACATGGGCAAGGTCACAGCAGACCAAGTCACTTTAGCACCGGTTACCTTCATCTCATGTCCAAACCAGAGAAAACGACGGAGAGACTAAGAGAGTTCTTTAAGAACTCTAGCGGGTAAGATGAAGATCGAAGACCAATAAAACTTCCCCGCGAAAAGTACGGACTTAATGAGTTGACCTACCCGCATAAGAGAGGTGTTTGGAAGTCCAATAGGCAATTAGAGTAGAAATTTTATCGAGGAAGGGTCGACATTCGCTATGGGAAAGTCGACACGGGAGAAGAGGGACTCCAAGATATTTAACTGGGAGGGAGCCTACATTGAAGCCAATGATATTGATCAAGTCCAATCAAAGAGATGGGTTAACCCCATAGAGGAAGATGTGGCTTTTCTGAGGGCTGACTTTGAGGCTCGAGAGATCATATAATTCATTAAGACAATCATTAATGAGATTGCGAGAATTAATGTCACCACGAGAGAAAATCATCAGATTGTCTGCGAAGCAAAGGTTGACAATCTTAAACTTGTGACACTTCCAGTGAAAATTGAAGTTAGCATCACTACTTTTCCCTTTACGAATACTGGAGAAAACTTGCATGACCAAAATTTTCAATTTTCAAATTATAAGAGAAAAAAATGTGACCAAGAATAATTGTTGAAATAAATATAAAAATAAAAGTTGGAGTAAAATGAAAATAAAAAATTACGACGAATAAACATACTTACAATTATTTTCATGATACTTTTTAATATGGCTTTATTTATTTATTCATATACATCTTCTTTCACCGATTTATGGGTTAAAATTTATCGAAATTATAACTAACCTGAGCACAACATGTTATACTAGAAATTTGAAAGGTAAAAGTAATATTAAAAATAATAGACATAAAAACGCACATATAGTGTTTTTAAGATATAAAAAAAACACGCTAAAAAATATTATTAAAAAAATACAATAGAGAATTGTTAAACATAAAAACCAGTTAATAAGTTTATACCATTGATTTTATGTACACGTCACTTTATTTTGCTTTCAAATTATTCGATAAGATTCCATAACATTATCTACGTTTATAATAATTATATTCTTTTTTATAGAAAATAATAAAATATTTATTAACAATAAAATACACTAAATATAATTCGAATAATGTATTGCAATAACCGATTGAAAATCAAAAAATAAATTAAATTATAAAATTATATGAGATTATATTTACAAAATAAAATAATATTTTATTAAAAATATATAATATTATTTATATGATAAATAAATAATAATTATATTATAACTATAAAATACTATAATTAATTAAATTAGTTACACAAAATTGTATTTAAATTCAAACCGTATATATACTATATATAATAGGACAAATCAATATACAAAAATATTAGACATATTTTTGAAGATATTTTAATTATAAATCAAAACCATATTTGGTAAATTTATTTCTACATATTCTTCAAAAATATAAGTTTTATATTTTCATCTTAAAATATTCATTAAACTAGTGTATAAAATATAGATTATTAAAAAATTAACTATTAAATTTACTATTTATCTTTGTTGTTAACCTTTTCTACTTTTATAATTTCTTTCTATGAAAAAAACTATAAAATTTTCAATGTCCTATTATTATTATTTTATAATTACATTCAACTTCTTCTTCAGCGTGGCCTCCTGCTTATTATTTTACATCACCAAATTTATGAAAACCAGGTACGATGTCAACGACTTTAATTTCTAGAAAATGATAAGAAATAATTTTTTTTCGGTGATAGAAGATATTAGAGAAAAATTGTAAGAGTACAACTTTATATATATATATATATATATATATATATATATTATTTCAAGTTTAAATTAATATTTTTGTTATAAATTAGTGTTTTCATATTTAGATCTTAGAGTATTTGGTCGAAATGTTTAGATATTTCGTGTATTTTAATTTAGGTTATTTTTTTTGGCAGTACAGTTCTTATTTATATTTTTATGTATTTCAGTTTTGGTCATTTTGTTAAGATATAAGGTCCGAGCCTGTTAGCACTTTATTATATCTATAAATAAGATCATATACACCATGTAATATGCACTTTCTAAAACCATAACCGTTCTCTTTTTTCTCTTTTGTTTATTATTTAACATGGTATCAGAGCCTGGAGTAATCTGATCGGGGAAGCATAACAATCTCCATATTTCATAGATTTATCAGCAAGGAAGTCGATCGATTACAACCCGAATAGAGAAGATAAGTATTGTCGTGAACGTATTAATCAGTAAAATTTCTAATAGAGAATATGAGTATATCGGTTCTTAATTGATAAAATTACCATACTTGAATTATTGGTAAAATTATGTAATAATTAGTTAAACTGCCATTAAAAAAATATGATATTGTCTGTTATTAATTAGTAAAATTTCCGGTGATCGTATGCTATTAATCGATAAAATTCTATTAATCGGTAAAGTTGCTAAGTTGAATAAACTTGTTGAAATTACGGATTGAAAATATAAAATTATAAGTTGAATTATTAGTAAACTTGCAATACTAATGAAATTACGGATTGAAAAGATAAAATTATAAGTTGAATTATTAGTAAAATTGCAATACTCGTGAAATTACGGATGAAAAAAAAAGGCGTGAATCAATTGGTAAAATTGCATCTTAGTAATGTTTGGTAAAATTACAAATTGAAATATTCGTAAAATTTCAATAATTGAATTTTTGGTGAAATTAAATCAATTAATATGAGAGAGTTGATAGCTCAAATTGTAGGATATTAATTGGTAAAATTAATTACAGAGAGTTAATTTGGATTTTGGTTTATTATCGGAAAAAGGTTTGGTTTTTTTATTTGGATTTTGATTGTGATTTAACTTGGATTTTGGATATGATTTTGTGTGGTTTTCAAATTGTTCTCTTATTTTTGCGATTTTGTGTTGAAAATTTTGATATGCTTTTTGTTAGAATAGATACAGTTTTTGGTTTTCGGAGCTGGTGTGTGCAGCTCCAATCAAACGGTCTGATCAAAAGACAAACAATGTCTATTTTTCTAAATTTCAAAGAGCGTGTTCGGGACATCCAATCCTTCAATCTGAATGGTTTGAATATGATTCGATGCTACGGTTCGGAAGAAATCGCTACTAGAACAAAGCAGTAGTTTTGTTGGTAAAACCGTGAATTTAATTTGATTTTGATTGGAAATTGGAAATTGATTTTATTTTTCCAATTTTGATTTGATATGTCTTGATTGTTTGATTTTGTTCGATTACAGATTGTGGATCTTATGGCGAATATAATAGGAAAATATGATTTTGTACAGTCTACTAGTAACATACTTAATAAAAAGATTTTTGTTATGTCTACATCATACCATTCAGGTATGTCCTCGTCTTCCGGTTCATGTATTGGTTCACCATTGTGGAATTTGGATTCGGGTGCGTCTTATCATATGTCACCTCACATGTCAAACTTTGTTTTGTTTTCTCATGTTTCACTCATATCAGTTCTGTCTGCTAGTGCTACACAAATGTGAGTAGAGGGTATTGATTCTATTTGTACCCCTCATATATCGTTGTCCGTTGTTTACTACGTTCTCACCCTTGCTTTGAATATGTTTTTGGTTAGCCAATTGTGTAAATCTGGTTATTGTGTATTATTTTATGATTCTGTTTGTGCTATACAAAACCAACAGACTCATAAAGGGATTGGGAAAGGTTCATAAGATACGGGATGTCTATTTTTTAGAGAAACTCTGAGTAACATATATGGATGTCTATAGTGTTGCTTGACTGATATTTCTGCCTCTGTTTCATTTGAATCCTTCATTGTCTGAGTTTTACCTTTGGCATTCTTGTCTTGGACATGTATCTGCATCGCGTTTAAAAAATTTAGACTCTACAGGTGCTTTAGGACAACTAAACACTTGTAATATCTCGGATTGTAATGGTTGTAAACTTGCAAAATTTTCAGCATTACCGTTTAATAAAAGTGCCACTTCGTCTATTGCTTCATTTGATATTATTCATTATGATGTCTGGTGTCCATCTTTTGTCTCTACAAATGGTGGTTCATCCTACTATATTTCTTTTATCGATGATTATACTCGATATACTTGGGTTTCACCTTATGAAATGTATATCAGATTTCCTTGGAATTTATAAAAAAATTCGGGCACTTGTTAAGACTCAACATTCTGTTGTAATAAAATGCTTCAGGTGTGACATATGGGGTGAATATACATCCAATGATTTTACTCGGTTACTTGCATCTGATGGTACCATGCATCATACTTCTTGCACTAACACCCTTCAGCAGAATGATGTTGTAGAAAGAAAACATCATCATCTTATTGAGACTGCTCGTTCTTTACTTTTATATGCTGCAATTCCTACTTTTTTGGGAGGAGCAATTTATATTTTTGTATATGTGATTAATCAAATTCTCACTACTCATAATGCAGTGATGTCTCCTTTTCAGAAGTTATACGAATAACTTCCAGATTATTCTTCCTTACGAGTGTTTGGATGTACATGTTTTGTTCTTTGTCCTCATGTAGAATACAACAAATTGGGCCCTAAATCTGTAATATGTGCTTTCTTGAGTTATGATGTTAGATCAAAAGGTTATCGGTTTTTTTATCCCACTAGTCAGAAAATTTTATGTCTCTCGACATGTTACGTTTCTTTAGCACATCATGTTTTATTTGATTCCAGAAAAATCACATATATAACAAGTACCAAACTTCATATAATTGATCATTTTGAATATAATAACAACATACCCGTTGATATTGACGTGTCAGCTCATGAGACATTGACTAAAGCTAATATTACTTCTGCTCTATCAAGGCCTGATCCAACTTCTTCTTTTAGTGAACCACCAGCTCCACCCGTCAGAAGATCTACTCGTACAAGTAAGTCTACCAAAATACTAGATTTTGTGTGATCTTCTTGCTCAACTACTTTTACCTCTTTCATTGTAAACATACATAATTTATATGAACCTCAATCGTTTAAAGAAGCTGTTTACGATCCTCGTTGGCAAAATGAAATATTCGAAGAGCTTACCGCTCTTTATCAGACTCATACATTGGATATAGTTAAACCTTCATCCGATAAACATATAATCGGATCTCGATGGGTTTTTAAAATTAAGATAAAATCTGATGGGTCTGTTGAAAGATATAAGGCTCGTCTTGTAGTAAAAGAGTATTCACAGAATTATGGTATGGATTATGATGAGAAATTTTCCCTAGTAGAAAAAATGATGACTGTCCGTACTCTTATCGCGGTTGCATCCGTTTGCCAGATGAAAATCTTCCAACTAGATGTCAAAAATGCATTTTTGAATGGTGATCTTCATGAGTAGGTTTACATGAATCCTCCTCTAGGCGTGGCTCACCAAACAGGTGAATTTTGTCGACTTAAAAAGGCTTTATATGGTCTCAAACAAGCTCCTCATGCATGGTTTGAAAAATTCTTTGCATTTATTACTTCACTTGGTTTCCTTGCTAGTAATCATGATTAGACCTTGTTTATGAGATGTAGCAGTGCATGATGGATCAGTTTATCCCTATACGTAGATGATATGATCATTACAGGTGATGATATTGATGGCATTGAGGTACTAAAACATGATTTGGCTCAGCGTTTTGCGATGAAAGATTTGGGACTATTACGTTATTTTTAGGTATTAAGCTGGCTTACTCTCTAAAAGGTTATATTCTCTCTCAGACAAAATTTATAACTGATTTATTCGAGCGAGCGCGAATTTCTGATAACAGGACAGTAGATACCCCTCTTGAAACCAATGTTCGGTATTCTCCTATTAATGGTGTTCCTTTGTCAGACCCAACTCTATATCGAACTCTTTGAGGGATATATAGCTTATGTTGTTCATGTGATTAGTGAGTTTGTTACCTCTCCTACATCCGTCCATTGGGGAGCTGTTCTTCAAATATTGAGATACCTTCGTGGCACTCAGTTCCACTGCTTTTTATTTCTCTCGACCTCTTCACTTGAACTGCGTGCCTATAACAATGCTGATTGGGATATTGATCCTCATGACCGAAAATATACTGCTGGTTTCTATATTTTGCTTGGAGATTCATTAATATCATAGAAAATCAATATCCAAGATGTTATCTCGTCTACTGAAGCTGAGTACCGTGTTATGGTCGTCACCACGTGTGAGATTATTTGGTTACGATGGTTTTTTGCAGATATGAGGATTAATATTACTAAACCGTTTGTGATAACAAAAACACCATACATATAGCAAAGAATTCTGTTTTTCATAAGAGGGCGAAGCACATTGAAATAGACTATCACTTCCCTCGGCATCATCTTCAGATCGATATCATCTCGCTTCCATATGTTCCATGAGCTGTACATGTTGTTGATATTTTCACAAAGGCTCAGTCAACATCACGGTTTCGTTTTCTTTGTGACAAACTCTCAATGCTTATTACTGTTGCGGTTAGAATATTCAGTGTATTAAATTTCCTTGTATAGGCCTCTGAGTCCTCTATATATTGAGAGCCTTACTATTGGTCAATTCTTGAATTACACCTCTAATGCATTAGTAAAACAAAAGGGAACATTTTCTCATAAACACAAAACCCTAGCCGCTTCCTGCGGCTACTTCTCTCTTTGTTTTTACCAAAGACAACAACTGAGATGCTACGTAGAACATGTGCATGTTAACATGGTATCAGAGCACGTGTGATTCTGGGACTTCTGAACATCCTCAACAAAGATGGCTGACAATGAAGTCGTGGTCAGTCAAATCCTTGATGAATTAACAATGCAGATTGCTGCCATTCTAAGAAATGGTCTCGGAACACAACAACAAACAACTAACGCGAGAATATATCCCTACGGATTAAACTCGGTTGTGAAAACTATGCCCTATGGGAAAACCTGATGAAGAAATCAATTGGGGGAGGGGGGATAGGTTCTCACATTACAGGGGAGCCGACACCTCCATCCAAAACTGACAAAACATATACAAGATGGGAACAAGATGATCAATGTGTTTTCACATGGATTATCCAGAATCTTGAATCCAACTTGGTGAATAATGTCTCGCAATATCCCACTGCAAAATCCCTCTAGGATGGGTTAGCCACCACATATAGTTCTGGTACAGATTCGTTACAGGTGCTTGACCTTCTAAAGAGGGCTAATTCATTAAGGCAAGGGTCCGATACACTAGAAGACTTGTGGAACAAACTGCAGAACATCTGGATGTCTATAGATATGCGAGATCTGAACCCTATGAAAGACCCAGAAGACATTCAGATCTACAATAAGAAGACTCAAGAACAAAGACTCTATCAATTGCTAATGGTGATTAATGACAAGCTGGAACCACTCAAGAGAGATATCCTGAAAAAGGATCATATTCTTTCCGTGGAAACATCATATGTTACAATACGAAGGGAAGTGACCAGGCTTAATATACTAAAATCAATTTCTTCTGATAGTGACTCGATTGAAATTAGAATGGGTTTGGCTGCTAAAGATTCTGCACAGAGGTTTAAATTCCGATCCAAAGAGAAAGAAGATAAATCCAAGTTGTATTGCACTCATTGTGGGATGAAGAAACACACTAAAGAGACATGTTTCCAGCTGGTTGGCTATCCAGAATGGTGGGAGGACGGTCATAAGGAGAAAAATAACCAGTGTTTCAGATCTAATGTCAGACGGGCTTCGTCTACAAGTGGCGGTGAAGATCTGACTAAAAATGAGCAAGGAAGTGGTACTGGTTTTAGAGGAATGGCGGCGAACTCTTATGAAAAACTTGGAGGTAAAGGGTTTGAGAAATCAATGAATTGGATCTTTGATTGCAGGGCTACGGACACCATGTCTTATGATCCTAAAGACTTTGGTGACATGTCATCTCCAAAGAAATCCCATATTAAGACTGCTAGTTGAAAAATTTGTGAAGTCAAAGGGGGAGGTTCAATTATTTTTTCGGAAAAAAATGGAAATTAAAACCTGCCTCTACATTCCTTCACTATCCTTAAAGTTATTATCTGTTAGTCAAGTGACAAAACAACTCAACTGTGTGGTTCTTATGTATCCATTTTTTGCATTTTACAGGACATTCGTACAAATCAGATCATTGGGCGTGGTACTGAACAATGAGGTCTCTATTATGTTGATGAGGTAGTTCATAAGGGACATGCCATTCTTGCTCACGCAACAACCAAAAGACAACTTTGGTTATGGCACCGGCGACTTGGTCATCCTTCTTTTAGCTATCTTAAGAGTTTATTTCCTAGTCTTTTTTTGAATAATTCCATTCATGAGAAATTTTAAACCTGCATTCTTGCAAAAAATCGTAGGGTCTCATTTAATCAAAGTAATACTAGAGTTGATTATGATTTTTTGCTAATCCATTCTGATGTTTGGGGTCCAACACCAAATTCCACTAACAATCAAATCAGATACTTTGTTTTATTTGTGGATGATTTCTCAAGAATGACTTGGATATACTTCATGAAACATAAATCGGAAGTACCAGAAATATTTGTTTGTTTTTACAAAATGATTTTGACTCAATTTGAAAAAAAATATACAGATTCTCCGTTCTGATAATGGAACAGAGTTTGTCAACCAAACAATGCATAATTTTTTCAAAACAAATGGTTATATCCATCAAACCACTTGTCCAAACACACCTCAACAAAACGGTACTTTAGAACGAAACAATCGTACTTTACTTGAAAAAAACTCGTGCTATTATGATTGAATCTAGAGTTCCTCATTCTCTTTGGCCAGAAGCTCTTGCTACAGCTACGTATCTTGCAAATCGTCTACCAACCCGATGTCTAGGAAATAAAACTCCATTACAAGTGCTTGCCACCCAAGTTACAATTCCATCTATTATGACCTTACCACCTCGTGTAGTTGGTTGTTCGGTATTTGTTCATATCCCTAAAACTAGTTGAAACAAACTTAATCCTTGTGCTGAAAAGTGTGTATTCGTTGGATACGGTGTTCATCAAATGGGATATCGGTGTTACAATCTGGTTACTCGTCGAATCCATATCACCATGGACTGTGACTTCTTAGAAACCGATTATTGTTTTGACCACCAATCTCATGCTCAGGGGGAGAAAGTAAGTGAATCACTCGACTGGTTGCTATATGAAAGTTACTTTGAGGATGTGCCGACAGAGTCGGTAGATGGCGCCACCGAACACGCCTCTTCCAACATAAAGGAGACTGACGAGGCAGTTCTTACCACCAATGATTCTCCCGAAGACAATGTCCAACAAAAAATAAATGCCATGGATACTACCAACAAATCAGCCGAAGAAAATGTCCATCAAGAGGTAAACAATTTACAATGTCATAATTCACAAAATGCTATTGACGATGAAATTTCAGGAAGTTCATTTGTTGAAACTCAATCTCTTGTTCTTCCCCTAAGAAAAAATAGAGGGGTTCCTCCTGACCGGTATTCACCGGAACACGTTCCTCGTGCTTCTACATATCCGGTAAAAACAGACAGGAAAGGAATGACGAAGATTGCAAAGGCGTTTTCAGCTACTATTCTCTCTGAACAAATCCCTAAAACAGCTCAAGAAGCTAAGAAGATGACTGAATGACATGAGGTAATGAATACCGAAATGAAAGCCTAAAAATGAATGGTACATGGGAGAATTGTGTGTTACCACAATAGAAGAAAGCAGTCGGGTGTAGATGGGTGTTTAATATAAAATATAAATCTGATGGTACCATTGAGCGACACAAGGCAAGATTGGTTGGCAAAGGATATACAAAAACATATGGTATAGATTACTCTGAAACGTTCTCTTTGGTTGCAAAGATTGACACTATCAGATTATTACTTTCAATAGCCGCGAATAAAGATTGGCCTCTTCATCAATTTGATGTAAAGAATGCTTTCTTACATTGAGACTTGGAAGAATAGGTATATATGGAACCCCCACCAGGGTTCTCTGATGGTTTTCAAGAAAATGAGGTATGCAAACTGAAAAAGGCATTATATGGGCTCAAACAGTCTCTTCGTGCTTGGTTTGGGAGATTTACAATGGCAATGAAGCAGTATAGCTACAAACAGAGTAATAGGGATCATACCTTGTTTTATAAAAAGAGAGGAGAATTAGTCACTTGTCTTATAATATATGTCGATGATATGATTATAACGGGGAATGACGAAGAAGAAATTAGCTCTCTTAGGAAAAACCTGTTCAAGGAGTTTGAAATGAAAGACCTTGGGGGGATTGAAGTATTTCCTAGGAATCAAGGTTCTTAGGTCAAGAGGAGGGATTTATATCTCCCAAATAGTTTTAAAAGGCGATGTTGCGGCAACGCCGCGGCGTGAGGCACTAAAATACGTGGCTGTAGCGCCTCATGTCAAGGCGAGGCCCCCTGATAGATAAGGCACTTGTTGCGGCGACGCCTCAGCACTGTGGCGATGCGCCATGAGGCCCCCTTAAGGCAGCTCCTTGTCGATCAGACCCAAACAAGCTAACAAACTCTTCAAATACCTTTCTCTTTTGAATTATTTTTAAATCTTGTAACTCATCTTTTCAACTCCCTAGTTTTTTCTTTTTTATTATAAATTTGAATTTAAAAATAATAACTGCCAAAACATTTTCTATTATTATTTAAACATTTCGAAATTATAATAGTTGAATCTCTAATTAATTTAAATAGAGCACGTCCCAAAAGCAAAATACAATTCATCAAGTGTCACACCCTATTCTTTTAACCTTAAATTTGAATTCTTGAATTTGTCTTACCTACTAATAAATTTTCAAAAAACTAACCATAACTATTGAATGCATGTAATTATATTTTCAAAGTTGTATTTATTTTTATATGCTTAACTATTATATTATTACCTCTATCTTCAATTGTCTATAACTCTATCTTAACTAGTCTGTACTTTTATACATAAGTAATATTTTTCATGAACGGAAAGGCGAGCGCCGCGACCCTCGCCGCGACGCCTCGATACTTAGACCGTTTATCGCCACGAGGCGCCACACGCCATTAAAAACTATGCTCCCAACAGAAATATATATTGGATTTATTAGCTGAAGTTGGCATGGTGGATTGCAAACCAAATGACACTCCTATGGTTGTGAATCACAAACTAAAGATAATTGAAGGGGCCAGACCAGCGAATAAAGGAATGTACCAAAGTTTGGTGGGAAAATTGATTTACCTGGCTCACACTCGACCCGACATTGCATACGCGGTGGGAGTAGTTAGCCAGTTCATGCATCATCCTCAGGAACACCATATGGAGGCAGTAATGAGGATTATTCGATATCTCAAAGGCACACCACGAAGAGGCATAATTTTTAAGAAAAATGGACACCTTGATATTGAAGTATTCACAGATGCTGATTTGGGAGGGAATCCTAACGACAAGCGATCAATTGCTGGCTACTTTTCTCTTCTTAGAGGTAACTTGGTGACTTGGAGGAGTAAGAAACAGAAAGTAGTATCACTGTCAAGTGCTTAATCAGAATTTAGAGGAATCGTTAAGGGGATTATCGAGATACTTTGGTTAAAGAAGATAATGAAAGAAATCGGATCCCCTCTGAAGTGTCCAACTCTGGTTAATGTGCGATAATAAAGTTGCGATTAAGATTTCAGAGAACCCGGTACAACACGATAGAACAAAGCACGTTGAAATAGATAGGCACTTCATAAAAGAAAAGATTGAAGATGGGACAGTCAAACTTCTGTTTGTTAGATCCGAAGACCAACTGGAAGACATCCTGACAAAAGCGGTTGCTGCAAGAACATTCGAATCAGTTTTATCCAAGTTGGGTATTGGTGATCCCACCAAACAACTTGAGGGGGAGTGTTAGAATATTCAATGTATTAAGTTTCCTTGTATAGGCCTCTAAGTTCTCTATATATTGAGAGCCTTACTATTGGTCAATTCTTGAATTACATCTCTAATGCATCAATAAAACAAAAGGGAACATTTTCTAATAAACACAAAACCGTAGTCGCTTCCTGCGGCTACTTCTCTCTTTGTTTTTAACAAAGACAACAACTGAGATGCTACGTAGAACATGTGCATGTTAACAGTTGCATTGCGAGTTTGAGGGAGGGTGTTAAAGATATAAGACCCAAGCCCGTTAGCTCTTTATTATATATATAAATAAGATCATATACACTATGTACTAGACGCTTTCTACAAAAAATATTAACCGTTCTCTTTTCTCTCTTTTGTTCATTATTTAACACTTGTGGCAGTCCGATTATTATTTATATTTCTATTGTTGTTGTATTATGGTTTAGATTTGTCCGCGGCCAAACTGTTTGGTTATTGATTCAAATGGGTAGGTTTGTTTGGATTTTGTTAACATTGCTTTCATTTATATTTCTAATGATTCTAAAAACTACTATTGATAGCTTTTTGCATGAAAATATTTCGAGATCTTGTAAAATATTATATAATATTTATGGGAGACTTACCATTTAAGATCTATCCAACAAACCTATTAGAAAACCATGTAAATACCAAAATCAGAAACAAAAACAGATCTCGAGTACCCCTAATATTCCAAAATCAAAATTCAACTTACCACATACAAATCGACTTATCTAAACAGATTTTCAAAATCAACTAAAAACACAATAAAAAAATATATGAAAACAAAAGAAAAACAAAAAAAACTGAGTAAAAAAATGAAGAATCAACTAACAAATAAAAACTGTTCTATTCACGTAGAGATATAAACAAATAGGAGAAAATGTAAAGTAGGGTTCTAAAAAACTTTTATATAAATAAGGGTATTTAGAAAATTAATGGACCTTAAATGATAAATATTTGATTAATAAAGGTCTTTCGCAGAGAAATATAAAAATATGAGTTTTAATTGGATAATAGTTAGGATTTTGGATATTAAATGGTACTTAACCAATATTTATTTAATATTTCAAAATATAAAAAAAATACGAAAAGAAACAATAATAAAACCAAACTAAAAAGATAAACTACTAATATGATAAAAAAAATGATGTAAAACACAAATAAAACCAAACAATAAGATAATAAAATTTTAAATAATTTATGGTTTTTTAAAATATATCTTTTACTATAAAGCAATACTTCCCGTTTCATATATATATATATAATAGTTTTATCGGTTAAAATAAATGTTATTTTAAAATATTAATGTTATATTTATTATAAATTTTATTATTTTATTATTTGTTTTGTGTGCATCCGTTATAATGATATAACTATATTAAAATAATTTAAAGATGATTTGTTGTAGTAAGATAATAATTCGAATTAAGTATGGGAGAACGGTTGTAACTAGTTTTTGTAAAAATGTTTAATTGATCGCGTTCGTGGTAGATTTTTTGAAGTTTTAATAAAAATCTGATGGATAAACCACCATATAAATTATTTATTTAAGTATTATATTTTTTAATATCATATAGTATTTATTCAAATACACAATATAATTTTTATCGGACATATGATAAAAAAGAAAATTGATGAAAGAATCAAGATTCGATAGGAAGTAATACTTCAGATAAAATTTTTGTTAGTTACTGTTGTGATAATTCATATTTAGGTGACTTCTTAAATTGATATTTAAAACGATAGTATAAATAAATATTTTCTTCTAAATACATAAATTTAATTAACTTAGTATCTCTAAATTATAGACATTATTTGCTAAGAGAATTTATATTAAGTAATATTTTTTGTATTAAATAGCTATTAAATTAATAAAAAAATAATGATTTGTCACATAAATTATGGAATATATTCGGTCAAAATGGAATGTGAATCAAATATGATTCATAATATAAAAATATTAAATTAATAACATGGAAATTAATCAACATAAATTATGGAATATATTCGGTCAAAATGAAATGTGAATCAAATATGATTCATAATATAAAAATATTAAATTAATAACATGAAAATTAATCAATACAAATAAATTAGTTGTTGGTTTTATACAGTATAGGTGGTTTTGCGTATTAAATGTCCTTTATTTATCTAAGATGATTTAGATAACTTGTAAAAGAAGAGAAGGATGATGTTAGTAAGATAGACCAAGTTACTTTGCTATATGAGAATATGGGCATTGAACAGTAAATCGTCTCCCGACTATCGCGTTTGGTGGCAGATAGTCCCTTGACTTTCAAATGTCCGTTGACAGTCCCTGGACTATCGCGTTTGGATAAAGTTAGTCCACCAGATCCTCTAATCCATAAGAGGTTGCCACCTGTCACCATAGTCCACAGATTTTTGTATCACCACTAGTCCCTTGAGTTTAGGTCAAACCCAAAATGTAGAAAATTACAGAAAACTAAACTCAAGGGACTAGTGGTGATACAAAAATCTGGGGACTATGGTGACACGTGGCAGCCTCTCATGGATCAGAGGATCTGGTGGACTAACTTTATCCAAACGGGATAGTCCAGGGACTGCCAACGGATATTTGAAAGTCAAGGGACTATTTGCCACCAAACGTGATAGTCGAGGGACTATGTACTGTTCAAAGCCTGAGAATATTTATTAAAGGTCTATGTATTTTTCGCTAATTGTTTGTTGATGGAACCATTGTGATATGATGTCAAAACTTTTGTCATATTTTCGTATCATATTCATGTCCAATCGTACTATTGATTTTTTATCAATTTTTTGTATGATCAAAAGTTTCTAAATTATCGTATTGGACCGATATTTTTGAATAAAACGTTGGTATTCAATATCAATTATGTGATAATCATGTGATAGTGGTTTTATACCAAAATTTTAAATAAAATATATAGTTTATATTTATAATTAATGTCGATAAATTTGGATCGTTGAGCTTAGCTGTCAAAGCAGAGACTAACTCGAGTACAATGAAGTTGTGTCTAAGATTAGTGATACAAGGTAATAATGTAAATGAGTGATGAGTGAAGAAGTAAAATAATGAAAAGGATAGTAAATCTGTCTTTTTCTTATTGATCGAATGTTAACTTTATATATACATGTCATCTTACAAAATAAATATATTTTAGATATATGGGAGATAAATGAAGATATTTCTCTAACCATCAAGATATGCATTTAATTATATATTTTACTTCATCTAACTAAACATTTACTTGTTTAGATAAAATTTATAAACCAATTATTTCGGACTAGACTAATTACACCATTACCAATAACTATAAAAATAATATTTTAAAAAAATCTTTAATATAATAATTTTCTCTAAATATTGGTTTTATACTTGACTATAAACATATAAGATTTTTGAATGCTATGATGTTTATTTTTAAAATATAAATAATTTTTCATGGAAAAAATATTGTAAAAAATTAAATGTATATACAAAGTTATAGTAGTTCTCGTAATAAATATCTATGAATCTAGTTTGTAATTAAAAAAAAAATAATTTTTCAAAACAAATTTATCCTATTTCTCTTAGGAGTCCAAAACCTATTTTGTATCAATAGATGTAATATCAAATTTGAAATGTACTTATGTCATGATTTAAAATATTTAAAACTTACATCCATGTTTTAAATTCTACGAGTCAAAGTTTTTAACTAAAAAATATCAAATTAAAAGAAAACTTATAGACAAAGTTATTGTATTTCTCGAAACATATGTCCAAATTATCAAAAATCGATTACCCATCAATAAAATTTATATCAAATTATAATATGTTTATGAACTTATTTTGAATATTTAAAATTTAAACCCATATTTTATCAATAAATGTCTAGTTTAATAAAAAAACATCATATTAAAATAATAAAGTTATTACATTTTCGTAATTTGTAGCGGTTAAAATAGATATTTGTATTAGCGTTTTTAATGGGTCTGGATGGATACAGATATAGCTAAACTAATGAACTATTATATCTATATTTCTTAAAATCTACTCGGAAATAAAATGTTTTCCATGTCCAAACCCACCAGATTTGTATATCGGACCATATACTCATTTATTTATCTATATAATTTATTTTTTGTAAAAGTATGAAGTAATTTTTTGTAAAAAAATGTTAAAAAATAATATATATATATATATATATATATATATATATATATATATATATATATATATTTTAAAACAACCTCTATAAAAATATTTTAAATTTGGTAACAAATATATAACACATATTTATTAATTAATGGTAAATATTTATTTAAAAAATGACATGAAAACATTTATGATTATATGTATTTGTTAAAAAAATTAAATTAATATATATATATATATATATTGTTTTGAATCTACTCAATTTATATTTTTAGATTTTAGGGTATAAATAATTTAATAATAATTTAGAAGCAATCAAATATAAATACTAATAAAAACGGACATATATGAATAAAAAATCACAAACAATTAAAAACTATTTCAATAATATTATAGTATAATTTATAGGTTAAAATAAAAATATATTACATATTAACTATTAATATTAGAATATGAGATTTTTCTTGGATCATGTGCGCTATGTATTCGTCGGCCTTCTTTTAAAATAACACATCTCAATTTTGATGTGGTAGCGTATTAGGTAAAATATAAAGTTTAAGTACCCTAATCTATAAGATCGGCTCGTCTCGGATATCTGTGGGTTCGGAAAACGTTATCATCCTTAATTTGTATCAACAATTTCTAGATCAAATTAAAATGTACTTTTACATTAATTAAATTCTAAAAAGAATTCAATATACTTATTTTGATCTTATATGTTTCATTGTATTTGACATGTCTTTAACAAATTAAAGTGTACTTTTACATTAATTAAATTCTAAAAAGAATTATTTTGATCTTATATGTTTCATTATATTTGACATTTTATGTCTTTAACTACCGAAATAATACCAAAACAAATATTCGTTTTTAATTTATCTTATATTTTTAGCTATGTTTTATTTTTATTTTAAGGTGATAAATCATATCAAACAGAATATTAATATACCGAAAATCGGTATACCAAAATATTGGTAGGATAATGGTACTCAATTTTGTGATACTTGTAATGGTAACGATTTAAGGGGTTTGGTAGGGCAACCGTACCAAAACCACGCATACTGATCAATGACTATTAGAAAGATACCAAACTTTTGACTTGTGGCTAAACATATATTACTTGTGAATTCACAATAAAAAAAATATGTGATTGACAGTTACAGGTTTTGATAGACAGAGAACACAATCGGATGGATTGTTGGGTCTTCAACTTAAAAGCTTGTTGTAAGTGAATAATGTGCCAGTAGTCGGCATCTAAAAGATAAACGAGTGTTGTTAAATATTATTTTTATTAGATAAAATATTTTCTCAACCACAAGTGAGAGTTGTTTGACGGAGAGCCTGATACGTAGCTTTAATAGAGAATGAATTATTTTCTTTATAAAGATCCATAGATATGCACCATCGTGATTTATGCTTGAATGGGGTAGACATTGATGTGATTACCTATTTCTTACAAATGTATGTGATTTATAGTGTTTTTCAATCTCATACGAGAATTCCATGATCAATTACCATTGAGAATAGTGTTTGAGACTTTTAAGTAACAATTTTAATGTGAGTAATATATATATTAACTTTGACATATTGAGTGACTATCGAGGCAAGCAGGAGCCACATATCGTGTTATAGAGAAGTATTTTTCTTCTTTTCCACTTTATGTTATATTTTATTTAAAATTGCATCAAATTAATATAAAAAATTACGGAAAAGTATAAACCTTTATTTGAGATTCATCTAAAAATAAACAAGATAAGATAACTTACGACTTTGTCTGCAGGTACCTATCTAATGATTTTATTCATTTTCGTACCTCAACGATTATCTAGATGAACTTGAGAAACCTGCAGAACCAATTTTAAAAAAATGTTTGGTTTTTCCAGACACTATAGGAAGTAACATATTTAATGTTTAGGGATTAAGATGATGAAATCCCTAAACTTAGCCCCTTATAGCCATTACAATGTGAAACCCAACATTGTAAAACCCATCCTATTATACTTTCTTGTATCCAAGGACCATAACCTGATAAACTGATAATTCAATTTATTCTTTGATTTATTAGTTCATGCTTAAGTGTTGAGATTTGTGTCATTTGTATCATAGTGCCCAAATTCAACTTGCTTACCACACTTGAGCCCACAATATCTTTTCATCCATAGGTCAAATTTCGTTAATTAAATAATTATCTTGATTATTGTTAATTTGGACTTTCTTAAGACAATGACCAAATATGTTTATTTAGCATGTCGGTCTAAATTATTGGTGGTCTATAAATATATTCTAACAATCTCTCACTTGGATCATCACATGCTACTCAAGAATACATATTCAACTCTAATGGGATCCATGTATTCATTGTTAATGACTAAACGGTGAAACCTCGTACATGACTGATAACAATAAAGGACTAAAAATTTCTTTCTCGTAATGTGAACAATAAGATGCAATAGTAATCACCGTTATCAATCGATTACTCGTGCCAATTATATAGTATGGTCTAATAGTAATATGACTTGTAATCGTACAATTCTACTCTTAAATTGTTCATACATTTGGAGATCCATTACAACACATATATCAATAACTATTTCCAAGTATATATATATATATTGCAATAAACCTCAATGTTCACAATATTGCAAAATATAACATCAGATCATATTACAAACTCTACCACTCAAACTAACAATCCTCAAAATCAATTACACCCATACCGGATGATGTGTCCGTGGAAAACCTTAGGTAAAATCGTCTCTTTGGTATAAAATGAAATTTTCTTTAAAATATTGTATCCTACTTTAAACTTTCATCGTCTGACCTGAGACGCATATCTGCTTCTCATTAACGTTTGACAATATATAGAGTTTAGATGTGCTTACATTATTTTTTCCTTGCCTCTTTTCATCATTGTTTTCTTAGAACGCGATATGAAGAAAGTGTTACCTTGGATGATGCCACAACATCCATTCCATAATCCAGTGCATAAATTGACTCTTGTGATGTAGGTCTACCTTTATCTTTTAAGTTTTTTTCTTGAGGACATCGAGGATAGTTCTGTTTGTTACTTCAAATTACCTATTGTTTGTAGATGAAAATGTGTTGAAAAACATTATTATATGCTTCGGGAAGAACACAAATCTATCATATCTTTGTTCTCAAATTAAGGACCATTCTCTATCATCAATATCTTCAGCATACCAAAATAATAAACTAGTTCGATATAATGAACTTAATCTAATCATTCTTCTTCACCACAAACAACGGTTCAACTTTTACCCACTTGAAAAAAATAATCTCAACTATTACCGTCTATCGGCCGCTGAATGCCGTTGGTAATGGCCCTACCACATGTATACCCCATCGGTCGTAAGGTAGCACCGTCAGAGATGGATTTGGGTGGTGTTACAAGATATTGTATAGTGTTGGCGAACCGTTGGCAAGTTACATCGTCGAACCAATTCTTAAGTGTCGGCTATGGTGTGGATTATTTTCGACTGAGGGTAATTTTGTGAGATGTTTTGTGGTGTTTTAAGGGTATTAAATGTTTAAGTGTTTTGTAGTGAGAGATTTAAGCTGAGTGGTTGTATTAAATGTTCATTACCCTCATTAATGAAAGTGGTTGGATATTTATACTTTTAATTATGGGCCATATGGGCTTTCGGGTCAAACTTATGAAATCGGGCCGAGTTCAAAAACTCATTAGTTTATTAAGCAGATTAGTAACTAGCTTAGTCAAAAAGTGTTTAGCGTTTTAATACTTTTGTACTGTCCAAATGGTTCAGTGGGTGGTTATTGTCTGAATTGCCCCTGTCCGGCTTCTACAGTGAGTGTCGAATATTTCCGGACTCATCAGTAGCCCTTTTTTTAGGTTTTGTCGAAGGCCTTTGGTAAGACCTAAAAAAATCCTCTTAGGAACTCGTAACATTCTCCGGACTGTTTAAGTGTTCCGCTCAGGATTTATCCGGACTGAACACTTCTCAGAAGTTCAAAAGTTTTGCTATGGATCGTGGGACACGTGTTATCTTTTGATTTGCCTCACCAGCCGTTTTTCTCCTAGAACGGCGATCTCACTAATCCTAAAAAGCAACCTCTTCATTTAATACCCATGACGTCAGCGCCGCCTTCAATCATTACTTTTGTCTTTTCGTCTTCTCCTAGGTATTTGGTAACTCTTTTTGTCTTACTAGTATAAATTACTTATTTTCACTGTTTTACCATCTTCATAACTCTCTCATTTCTTCATTTCAAAGCTTTCACTTCTCTTCTCAAAATTCTTCTTGTGTAGGTTTATGTTCACGACAAGAAACACATTGGTAAAAGGCAGGTGGCTTAATCTTTCGGAGTTAAATAAAGCGCAAAGGGTTGAGCGAGAGAGACACATTGCTGCGGGTCTTCCAATTTCTCCAAACGATAAGCCCGAAACACCATATTCGGAGGCTGATCGAGGTTCATCTTCTGCTAGAAGCTCCAAACCCAGGCGGTTATTTCAACCAAGTCTTTTGCCCATTGTATCATGCTCCTTGGTGCATGAGTCACAACCCACTATTAAACGGGAAAAAGCCATATCGAGCACAAGGAGACCCTCTCCATTTATAGCCATGGGGTCAGATGCTGAGAAATCCCCAGAAAAGGTTACCCTTCGCAGAACAGGCCGATTAGTAAAGGGTTAAGCTGTTGTGTCACTATCTAAGTCCCCAAAATCAGGGCCTCCTAAGTTTGGGGCCAATGACAAAGCTACAAGATCAGGGGCATCTATTAGAGTCCCAAAGGATAAATCCTCTGGTCCAGAGGCCACTAGAACTAGTTCCCAAAATGAGCCATCCGGACCTGAGCCCCTGCCGGACACCAGACCCTTAGGAGAGGGTGATGCTCAACTGTTCGGACAACTTACAGAGCCTACCACCAGCGCTCCCCCCACCAACAACAACTGAAAAACCTTCCACGGTGATGGAAGAGGTGATGGAGGACAGCATAGAAGAAGCCCCATCTGAGACCGACGTCTCCGGACAGACAGAGGAAGCTGCCACTTACAAAAAAGGCAAGGGTAAAGAGAAACTGTGTTTGAAACATCCGGACCTGTAGAGGTGTGCTTGGAAGGCAAGGTGGGACCCTGCTTCCACAAGGTGAACATGAAGTATGTGCTGGCCATGTAGAACATCAACTATGTCTACACTCACACTACTGAGTTAGGCCGAATCCGAACGAAGTGGGGGATCCCTGAGTCTGTCAAGGTGAGAATACCGGTCACCCCGGAGACCCCAATGGACTGTAAGCTGAGCGAGATAGTCATTTATACAGAGTTGTTTAACTGGGGGCTCAGATTTCCCTTGGACCCAGAGATTGTCAGATACTTTCATCTGATAAAGCTCTGTCCAAGCCAACTGTGTCCCAATGCTTGGTACACCCTCATGGCCTGCATTATGGCATATAGGCTCTCCGGAATACCGCTTCCAATGGAGCAATTTGCTGCTGTGGCCAGCCTCTATAAGAATCATGTAATCCCTTTCTAGCACTACAACATGGGAGATAACTTTAAGGTGGTGGATGATTTTCTTGAATCAGAGAATAATTGGAAGACCCAATTTCTGTTTATAAGTGGGGCTTGGGAAAACGGGAGGAAAATCAAGGCTGGTGTCAACCCTAGTTTGCTCACAAGCACATGGAAGAGCCCAGGTAAATATTTAATCATGCTTGTCTTTCTTTCCTTATAAAAAATCTGTTTCTAAACTGCTCTTCGTTTTATTTGGGTAGTTCTGCCGAAGGAGTTCTCCAACTATGTGGAGGAGGGGCAGACAACTTGTGCCAAGCTGAATGCTTGGGCTGCTGACAAATGGGGGAATGATTTCCATAATTGCTTCACCGCCGACAATTTAGTGAGGTACCATCTCTGGAACACAACAGGCCGGAGGGACCTTACTTGGGAGGAGCTGACCACTCTACCTCCTCTCGCTGTCATCCTCCAGAGAACAGAGGGGAAGGATGGCAAGCTGGATTTCCCTGTTAGAGCAAAAACCCCAAGTAATATGAAGGGCAAGAATGGTAAGAAGAAACAAGCCGCAACTGAGGTTGCTCAAGGTGGTGGTGAGGAGATCGTCCCAGCAAATCAGGAAGTGTAGGGTCAAGGGGGAATCAATGCTACTCTACTTCAAGTGGTTGAAGATGAGAGTATCAAGGAGGCAGGTGGACCTCCAAATCTTCCAAAGTCTCCCAAGAAGGATCGAAAACGGGGAGCAGATGGTGAAGATAGGGAAGCCAAGAAGAAGAAAATCTCTTTGGGGGATGAAGTCGCTCTCCGACCTTCGGAGTCTCTTCCTCCGGCCGACCCAACCCCAAATTGGCAGAGCAAATCCTAAGCGGTCTACATGCCGGAGAGGGTACCATAGGGAAATTGAAAATTGATGGAGTGGACATCAGTGTCTTCCAAAATATTGGTCTCTACTCGATGATCTTGAGAATGACGACTTTGCTGGTTTTTACCTTCCTCCAAGCTCCTCAAACATGGTTACCTTCAATGCTAAGTATTTTTATGTTTCGGGGGAGAATGACATGGTGACTCACTCCTTGCTGAGTAACATTCAACCGATGCTCAACCTGGAGAGGTAAGTGCGAAGCCAATCTACCCTTATCAACACACTCAACGCAGACAAATAGAGATTATCTAACAACCCCCTTAACGCCAATCAGAGTGTTGAGGTATTGAGGAAAGAGCTCAAGGAGTTGAAGAAGAGGAAAGACGACTTGGCCACTAGGCTGGCCACTTTGGATATGGTTAAGACAGAACTCCAAACCAAGTGTTCTGGCTTGGAGAAGGATCTCTTCGCTTCGAAGGAGGAGGTGAAGGCCAAGGATAATGTCATCCAAACCCTGTTCGGTGACAAAACCTCTCTCGAAGCTGCTGTGTCTAAAGTCACCAAGGAGAAAGAGGATTTGATAAAGGAGTAGGAGAAGACAATCCAGACCAAGATCAATGCATACACCAACAAGGTGATAGATTCCCAAAAAGAGAGGTATGCCGAAGTCAAATCTGACATGGTCTTGCTTTTTCATCGAACATTCCCAAAGAGGAAGCTTGGTAATATATGGCAATATGTGGAATACGAAGATCTCCCATTCCACACTATGGTAGATGGTGATAGGCACGAGTATTCTAGTGGTTATTATGATACCACCAATGAAGAAGAAGGGACCAGAGAGAGCCCCAATGATGAACCCAAATACCCAAAGAAGAAACAAGACGAAGCAGGAACATCTAAGGGAGTCCAACCCTAAAATTTTAACTATTTTCTATTTTTCTTTTATTCTTATGTCAGACTAAAGTCCTTGGATGGCCAAGGAATTTTTGTAATCGTGTCCGGCTCGTGTCCGGATAAGCCTTTTCTTTTTAAACTTCAAAGTCCTTGGATGGCCAAGGCATTCTTACATGTTTTAATATCATTCCCCGGTGCTAGCCGGACAGATTTATTTTGCACAATTCTTGCCTTGTTTATGTTTGCCCAATCTTGACGGCTGATGTTTAAATAGCCCCTAGTTATTTTACAAGTATTTTAAGGTGAGAGTGTTTAAATTCTCCAATGACAACTGTTTAAATGGTAATCATTCCACCAGATCAATCTGATCCGTCAATGATACTTAGGAGGCTTTAAGGAAACTATCAACCAAACCACTCCAAATTTTTTAAGAAGGCATCAAATTTTATTAAAAAACCCGGACACCTCATTAAAACCTCCCCGCGCCACCAGGGTAGGAAATAGTATGCCCCCTAATATTTACATAGACTTTAAACAAGTAAATATTTACATAACTTTCATTCGAGATACAACCCGAGGTGTTCAATGTTCCAGGGGTGATTTAAGATTCTTCCATCTTTATCTTAAAGCCTGTATGTCTCAGGCTTAAGATTTTCAATGACCACATAGGGTCCTTCCCAGTTTGGAGCTAGCTTTCCGAACTGCTTCTCTTTAGTATGTAGGAAAACGTTTCTCAACACGTTATCCCCTGGTTGAAAATCCCTTCTTTTGACTCTTGAAGCAAACCTGCTTCTCATAAATCCCTGATAATGGGTGGCTCTAAGATGAGCCTTAACTCTTTTCTCATCTATTAAGTCGAGTTGACTTCTGATTGCCACTTCATTAGCCTGTTCGGAAAAATTATGGACTCTGTATGATGGAAGAGTTGCCTCTATAGGAGCAACTGCATCCATACCATATACCAAGGAAAACGGGGATTCCTGTGTAGCAGCTCCAGGAGTAGTTCGGTAGGCCCATAGCACTTCTTGTAGGTAGCTTGGCCACTTTCCAACAGCCCCTTCTAAATTATTTTTAAGACCGGACATAATGGTTCTGTTTGCCACTTCAACCCGACCATTCGCCTGTGGGTGGAAAGGAGAAGAGAAGCAATGTTGAATGCCTCTAGAGGCACAAAAATTCTCCATATCCTTATTATCGAATTGTGGCCCATTGTCTGTGGTTATCTTCTGTGGAACCCCAAATCTGCAGCAAATATTAGATAAAATAAATTTTATAACAGCTTTTGAAGTAGTTCCTGCCAAGGGGGCACCTTCTATCTACTTTGAGAAATAAGCACTGCCTACAATGATAGTTCTGCACCCTCCGGATGCCATAGGTAGAGGTCCCACCAGATCCAGCCCCTAACGAGCAAAAGGTATTGTATCAGAAATTGACTCCAAAGGGACAGCTGAGATATGAATTTCATTACCATATCTTTGGCATGGATCACACTTCTTTACCAATTCCTTGGCATCTTCCATTATGGAGGGCGAGTAGTATCCGACCAACAAGACTCTTCGGGTTAAAGCTCTATAACCACAGTGTGTTGACCCTTCACCATCATGTAGTTCAGACAGCACTATTTGGGACTCTTCAATCCCCAAACATCGCAAGAGAGGTCTACTAAAAGACTTCTTGTAAATGATGTCTCTTACGATTAAAAAACCATGAGCCCTATACTTCATTTTTCTTGCTACTGCTTTTTCCGGAGGCAAACTGCCATCTGAAATGTATTGAAGAAGAGGATACCTCCAGTAATTAGGTTGACCCACTTGTATATTTAAACTTTCCTCCTCTTCTTTGCTCTGATTGAGTTGAATAGATGGGCATTCCTGTATATGAATCCATGGGTAGGACTCAGAGTATGTTATGCCAAGGAGTCTACTAGTGTATTCTCTGTTATGGGTATGTGCTCATAGATGATTTCTTTAAAGTTAACTGCCACCTCTTTTAGAATGAATAAATATTTAATCAATTGCTCATTTTTTACCTCAGACTGACCTTGGGCATGATTGATAAGAAACTAACAATCACTCATTAACCTGACTCTTTTGGCTCCACAAATCAGGGCTAACTTCAAACCAGCTATGGCAGCTTCATATTCGGACTCATTGTTAGAAGCCCTAAAAGCAAAACATATAGCCTGGTACAGCTTATCGCCGTACAGAGAGGTTAAACATATCTCAACACCACAACCCATGGTACTTGATCCACCATCAGTCCGAACAACCTATAGCTTCTTAGTCTTTTCACTTGTAGCTTGTTTAGTACTCCTATCCGAATGAAACTCGACTAGGAAATCAACAACAGACTGAGCCTTGATTGTAGTTTGAGGGGAAAAATCAATGTCATAGTCTCCTAATTCCACTGACCATTTGGTCATTCTGCTTGATATGTCTGCCTTTTGAAGAACATTTTTCAAAGGAAAAGATGTCCGGACGACAATAGAATGAGACTGAAAGTCGGGCCTCATCTTTCTAGCAGCAATTACTAATGCCAGTGCTAGCTTTTCAAGTTTTAGATACCTTTTTCAGCATCCATCAGGCTTTTGCTGATGTAGTATACCGGACGAGGATAATTGTCCACCTCTCTTACTAGCACCACACTTATGGGCCTCATCTTTCTAGCAGCAATTACTAATGCCAGTGCTAGCTTTTCAAGTTTTAGATACCTTTTTCAGCATCCATCAGGCTTTTGCTGATGTAGTATACCGGACTAGGATAATTGTCCACCTCTCTTACTAGCACCGCACTTATGGCACATTCGGAGACTGGTAAATATATATACAACATTTCTCCATCAACAGGTTTAAACAGGGTTTTGGGGGAGGATTAATGCTTTTTTATTTCATCAAAATCCTGGTCGTACTGTGGAGACCAGTTGAATTCTTTGGCACCCTTTAAAGTTTGGAAAAACGGGGCACACCTATCCAAAGACCTTGCGATAAAACGGTTTAGAGCAGCTAACCTCCCCGTCAATATTTGTACTTCTTTAATATTCCGAGGAGGATCCATCTGCAGTAAAGCATTAAGTTGGTCTAGATTAGGTTGTATCCCTTTTTCACTTATCAAATACCCCAAAAACTTTCCGGATTGCACTCCGAAAACACATTTTTCTGGATTTAACTTTAAATTAACTTTTACCAAGTTGGAAAAAGTCTCTTGCAGATCTGTCAAGTGTAACTCTTCTTCCACACTCTTTACCATCATGTCATCAATGTAGACTTCCATATTTCTTCCAATCTGATCAGCGAATGCTTTGTTCACCAACCTCTGATAAGTAGCCCCATCATTCTTTAACCCAAAAGGCATCACCTTGTAACAATGAAGGCCCCTATCAGTAACAAAAGTAATGTGTTCTTGGTCCTTCAGATCCACTTGAATCTGATTATAACTGGAGAAGGCATCCATGAAGGAAAAAAACTTGTTCCCAGATGTGGGGTCCACTAATCGATCGATCCGGGGGACTGAATATAGATCTTTTGGGCAAGCCCTATTAAGGTCAGTAAAATCGATACACATACGCCATTTCCCGTTTTTCTTTTTTACTAATACTGGATTGGCTGTCCATAAAAGGTACTGAGATTCCTTTATGTGCCCCATCTTAGTTAGCCGATCAACCTCTTGAACTATGACATCAGCTTTCTCCTTAGAAAAAGCTCTTCTCTTCTGTACAACGGGTGCTACATCTCTTCGGATGGATAGCTGGTGTGATATAACATGTGCAGGCACTCCGGTTACATTAGCATTGCACCAAGTAAAAACGTATTGATGGCTTGTTAGAAAATATAATATTTTGTTTTTTAGCTCTGATGTCATCTTAGATCTAATATTGACACTTCTTCCTTCGGTTAGAGAGTGAGTTTCAACCTCTTCAATCGGTATTAAAACACCAGGGGTCTCTATGGGGTCATCAATCTCCAATTGCTAATCTTCACTGATCTGAACTACCCCCGAAGTCCTAGGGGCCAGTGCTGTTGTATAACATTCCCTTGCTATCTTCTGACTACTCCCACTTGTCCTTACACAACGTATTTTAAACATTGGTGAACTGTCGAAGCCACAACATGCATCCTGGAGAGCCAAGACCTGCCCAAAATGGCATTGTAACACGTGGGACAATCCACCACAACAAAAAGTACTATGACTATTTTCTTAAAAGGGCCTTTGCCCAACAAAACCTCCTCCTCAAACTCCCCAACTACGTCCGCAGAGCTTCCAGTGAAACCCACAATAGACCTGTTCGAACGTTGAATTACTGCTGGATTCTTCATTTGTTTATATGAAGTTAAAAAGAGGATATTGGCTGAGCTGCCAGTGTCCACCGAAATCGTCTAATAACATTGCCGCCAATGGATGCTCTTATCACCACATCATCTTCATGGGGACCAACTATGTCCCTCAAATCATCTTCATCAAAAACAATGAAGGGAAAAGGAATTTGTGATTGGTAGGAAGTCATGCCTCCTTCCAATTGAGTAGCCAGGGTGTGAACATGCCTCTTCCTTGAAGAAGTAGTTGGTGCAGTCATGGTGTCTCCCCCCAATATGGTAAGTGACTCAGAAAATCTTATGATCCCGGACACCGTCTTTGTGTGTTCTGTGATAACGCCCACCTTATTCCAAGATGGATCAAGATCCAAATACTCTGACTCCACATCAAATCTTTCAATAATTACCATGGCCCCGTCCGGAGCTGACGTCCCTGCATTGTTTGTTGGGCCGGTCCGATGAGCATTATCAGGCATATTCTCACTTTTTCTTTTAACGTAAGCACCCAATTTTCCTCTTTCAATCAAATTTTGCACCTCGTGTTTCAAAGTGATGCAATCTTCCGTGTTATGGCCAATATCATGGTGATATTGACAAAAAAAAGTATTACGACTTTCCCTGGGAGATTGAAGCGCAGCCGGCTTCCTAAAATGTGCTTCTTTTTTTGTTTTGTCATAGATGGTTGCCATATTTTCTTTCAATTCGGCAAACCAATCTGGTTGGACCTAAGGCCCTCGCTTATTTCTGGATTGCTGGCTCTGAGCTGGTGCTGGGTGAGATTGAGCTTTGGCCCTGTTGGGACCCTGTCCGGCTTCCTTAGCCTTGTATCCAGACTGATTCTGGTTCTGGTTTGGTGCAGTTGGGGCCGATCTCACTTGCCTATGCACCCTAGTCTTCTTCATTTCATCCACATTGATTTGCTTTCCCACCTGATTCAGTAACCGCCCCACGTCATGGCCTTCTTCTTGGTTACCAAATCGGCCAAATTGCCAAGGTTCAGACCCTGTCTTAGAGAAGTTATTGCTACCTATTCAAAGCAATTAGCTAATCCATTCTTGGTGTTCACAAAGAGACTTATATATTCTTTCAATGATTCATTTGGTTCTTGGGCACAGTGGATAATAGTGTCTTCATTGCCCTTCACCTCCTTACTTCCACCGAACTGCCTTCGGAAGGCCACCCAAAAGGTATCAAAATTTCTAATACAGCCCTGTGGCAGACTATTATACCACTTCAGAGCATTCCCCGTAAAAGATTGAGAGAATTCTCTACAAAGAAACTTATCATCATCGTCAAAATTCATCATAAAGTTTTTAAACTGCTCCAGATGATTATCTGGATCTTTGCTCCCATCGTATTTTTCCATCTTAGTACTGTCAAACCTCTTTGGAAGGTTTCCGGACAATATCTTGGAAGACAATGGAGATTGTCTCCAATTCCGGCCACGACTGAACACAGTATCTTCATTAGGAGTTGCAAAGATACATGGTTCATCATGGAAAACGAAAGGATCCATTAACAACTGGTCTATATGTCTCCGACCATGGGTGTGGCTATGAGATGACGTTTTACCTAGATGTATTTTCAACCTTCCACGCTTTTCCCTCTTTCTTGAAATTTGTTTTGACCAACTTTTGCTTCTTCTTAGACCTGTCTTCATCACTGCTGGATGACAGGGACTCCTCAACTCCATCTTCATTCAAGGAGCTACTAGAGGATTCTGAATATGAGCTATCCACCGGTTTAGACCGGTGAGAATTCTTTGAGCTAGCATGAGTCTTTTTAGTACTCACATGGGTATTTGCTGATGGGTCATGCTCCCTTGGATTTTCAGTGTGGTGAATAGCTGACACTTTTGATTTTTCTTTCAAGCCTATCTCTACCCTTTTAGCAGCCCTCAAGGCTTCTATCTCAGCTTTCAACATGTCACGCTCTTCGATTGTATATTCATCATTTTCTCCCACCACTTCTGCCAAAGTTGGTGGCACTGCCTGCTCGTCCGGATTCATCTGAACTGGTTTTTCTTGCTGGTTTTGAATGCTAGATTCAGGCACCTTCTCCTCCCACTGTGGTCGCCAATTTGGTGTGGATTATTTTCGACTGAGGGTAATTTTGTCAGATGTTTTGTGATGTTTTAAGGGTATTAAATGTTTAAGTGTTTTGTAGTGAGAGATTTAAGCTGTCTGGTTGTATTAAATGTTCATTACCCTCATTAATGAAAGTGGTTGGGTATTTATACTTTTAATTATGGGCCATATGGGCTTTCGGGTCAAACTTATGAAATCGGGTTGAGTTAAAAATTCTATTAGTTTATTAAGCAGATTAGTAACTAGCTTAGTCAAAAAGTGTTTAGTGTTTTAATACTTTTGTCCTGTCCGGATGGTTCAGTGGGTGGTTATTGTCCGAATTGCCCCTGTCCGGATTCTACAGTGAGTGACGAATATTTCCGGACTCATCAGGCTATAATTGAAGGCCAATAATATTTTTCCATGAAAACCCTTCTCGTCAAATTTTTATATCAATAGTCTGCTGACCATTCCCCATCGAGCAAATGAGATAATATGATTTGTGAGTCTTTCTCCCCGAGATAACGCAACAACGGCCTCCTTAGCCACTTATTGTACAAAATATTTATGATGACTATAAGCTCATGCGCTTTAAACTGTAGCCTTTTGACCATTGCTTTATCAACTGGTAGAACGTCATTAACAAAAAATTCCTTAATGTCATGCCTCCAATCTTTGTCATTACTTATTGGAATTTGGAAAGCATCGTATGGGTTTAAATTATGCTTAGAATTATTCATTATAAAAGGATTTTCTTGTGTGAGAATCTACGAGTAGCCTTCCGAATACGCGGCGGTAGCTAAAGAGTCGAAGATATAATTTTCCATCCCTGTGGACATGCTCGTATTCGACACCCTCAAACAACGCTGCCAACCCTTTATAAGTTTTCAAGTATTTAACATAGTGGTCTTTTATGCCCTAATATTCTCTTGAAGCATGATTCACTAAGAGATGTGAGTAACTTATCAATCAAATTCTTTTGGCACTGCCAAATTTGTACACGTCGTAAACCAGCCAAAACAACCTTGTACTCTACCTCGTTGTTCGATGCTTTGAAGAAAAAATGAATAGCCCAATACATTGCTTATCTCGTTGTGGCGATCAACTGAATCCTTGTCCCACAACCCGATGCGCTTGATCCTTAATCGGTTCAAATAATCCACTCAGTGTTTAACTCTTCCTGGTCTGTTTCGTTATTTGGTCGTTCAGAGTGAAAATCAACCAAAACTTTAGCCAACATTTGGGCCTTGATTGTCGTTCAAGGCTTAAAATCGATATCATAGTCCCCCAACTCTACAAACTATATTTTCATTCTTCCCGACATGCTGCGATTTTTTAATATGTTCTTTAGAGGGAATGATGTTCAGACTATAATGGAGTATGCTTGGAAATAGAGCCTTATTTTTCTGACCCGTGGTTACTAGAGCGAGAGTGAGTTTCTCTAATTTCAAGTATAATTTTTTTCAGGGTTTATGAGACTTTTACTTACATAGTATACAAGTCGAGGACAATTATCAACTTCTTGTATTAACTCCGCACTCACAGCATAGTTTGACACTACTATATAAATGAATAATGTCACCTCTATGATTTTCTATTTTAAGATCTCCAGAGTTGATATGTACTCTTTTATTCGGATAAAAGCTTCGTTGTACTCTGAAGTTCACTCAAAAGAAAGGAGCCTATTGTTTGAAGACTTGGATATGAATCTGTTAATGGTGATAAAGGAAGGAAAATATAGGTGATTAATATGTAATTTATTCTACAAATGAGATCAAGGCTTATATATTTAATGGTTAAGGACCAAAGTAAAGCAAACATAAGATATAGAGGAGTCAAATGATGCACCCCAAATAGTCAAATAGTGGGGTGAGAAATCCACTTTTATGGTGGTAATTATTTAATTTTACTATCTACCTCATTACTATATAAAGGACATTCCCTTTTGGGATAATGGGCCAATGATTAGTCAATTATTGCTACATTTATTAATTTTGTCTCTTTTTCTTTCTAGTAATAATTGATTTTACTATTTGTTATCACCTCATACGAATATTCCCTTGTTCGACCCTCTCCAACGAACATCTTCGCGTCTGGATCTCACTAAATATTTTATGAGTTCATCAGTGGCGCCGTTTATGGGAACCGTTTGGTACCCATAATTAATTTTCTAAAACCTTGAAAACTAAATTCTAAAAAAATATGGATACTGAAGCTCGTGGAGAGATCGAGACTAATTCGAAGAGAGATCTAATCGGCGTTGAGTCTGGTGACCATCTGATGGAAGAACAAGTCATGAACAAAGGAAATGCCCCGAATCGATATGCAGAAGAGCTTCTAGAGGAACCAGTCTTGGTCACCAGGCGAAAAGAATTACTAGAATACATCAAAAGGTTGAATGCGGAAAAGGAAGCCATGATGGCGAGTTCCAAGAAGGTCAGATCTGAGGTCCGACAAGAAATGATCGAGGCTGATCAGACCCAAGATGCTATTCAACCCGAAGAGAACAGACGAAGGAAAAACTGTCAACATTCTAAAAAGCACGCCAGATCGGAGCAAAGGTACGAGCCGTCCGAGTCTAGCAAATATACCTCATTGAGTGATGATAAGTCTTCCTCATCGGATACAGATGCAAGGTATAAAGCGGATCGAAGGCACAGAGATTCGAGGATACGCAAGCATGTTCATTAGACTAGTCGGAGAAGGAAGGAGTTTAGAAAGAAAGGCGACCCTGGTAAGCGGAAAATATACTCCGAGGAGCAGGACAAAACGAGAAATGCACGAGTCGAACATGTCATCACTCGAAGACAACCTCAATCCGATAGCTATCATCAAGATTACCAAGTCAGTAATCATTTCACTTCTCCTACCGAAGAAAGGTTATACCCAACCACCAATGATGGTCTGAGGGGAAGCGCTTACACAATGGACATAGATGGAGATCGTCACCTCTTTCCTCGGAGATCATCTCTGGGAATCTTCCCAAGTGGTTCGATATTTCCAAACTAGAGAGGTTTGACGAGACTCAGGGTCCGGACAACCATATTGAGCAGTTTAAGAACTTTATGATCAATTATGATGACGACGACAAGTTGTTATGTAGAGCATTCTCTCAGACGTTCAAGAACACTGCTTTTAAGTGGTATAACCATTTTCCACATGAATGTATACATAATTTCGATATGTTCTGGAGCATATTCCGACAACACTTCGTCGGAAGCAAAAACGTTTGGCGCAAATAGAGATACCATCATTTATTCTCGACAAAAAATTGGAGAAATTTTGAAAGAATACACGAAGCGTTTCATCCAGGTCAAGATGGACATGGAGTTTTGTGAAGACAAGGTAGCACTAGCCATTTTCTGAGTGGGTCTTCTTCCAGCGGTAATGAAGGACAATGCCGCGGAGACACATGCTATGACATTTGGAACTCTGTTGAATCAGATAGAGAAAAGAATCTTAGTCGAAGAGACTAGGGCCTTAAAGATAGAATCCATGTCTCAATTCTATCAGGATCCAAACTTAGCCAGGTCCACTACAACGACTGTGAATGTCCGACCCAAGATACGCAACCAGTCGTAACTGTCTGACCGCGGGCTTAAGCAGTTCAAGCAACGAATTAAACCCATTAACAAACGACGTAGAACCAACAGTACCAACATGCAGGTCAAGCAGTTCAGCAGTATGTCAGACCTGCTCAAATAGGTGGGTCCGACCAACTCATTACACCGAATTGACCGAGTGCATCTCAACCATTTTCAAAAAGGCACGTGCGAATTTTCATTTTCGCAAGCCTTTCCCATTACAAACTTCGAAGGAGCACATGAAGAACAAAGACTGTCAGTTCCATGACGATATCGAGCATCACACCAAGGATTGTGTGACATTAAAGAAATAAGTCCAGTATATGATAGAGAACGGAAATCTAGTTGATTTTGTCAAGAAGAATACCGTAGTTGCACCAAAACAAGAAGTCGCTCTGAGGCAAGAAGATACCATGATGATATCCGATGTGATTGATGAAGAGTTTATGGATGCGTTTGATATAGCCACAAAATATCTTGATCTGAAGCCGGGCACAACTAATGTAAACATGGTAGAGGAATCAATTCCTAATGGAAAGGTCAGTGAGTTATGTGCGTTTTTTGAATCACTAACTATTTTAGGTGGGGATAAGGTAGCAGGAATATTAAACTATTCCCGGAAAATGCACATTGTGAGTCTGGCAACATAATTGGAAGCAGGAGCCTCATCGCACCTATACACAAACTCATCATCAATTTTTTGCTTCGAGGATAACGACATGAGAGATGTATCTAGTCCACATGAGGATGCAGTGGTGATCGGAGCAGAGATTGCTAGAAACGAGATAAGAAATATCTTGATTGGCATAGGAAGCTCCGCCAACATAATGTTTATGACAACCAACAACCAGCTAACCAATCCCCCAACAATCCTACGATCCGACAGAACGATAGTAGGATTCATTGGTACGACTGAAAATGTCGTCGGAGAATTTGAGGGAATGGTAGAACTGGGCAGAAGGCCGTTCAATAAGATAGTACCGATACTATTTGTCGTAGTAAACGCCCCCACATCGTACAACGCAATCGTCGGAAGGTCATGGTTGTCTAAAATGCATGTTGTGTCGTCTACAGTTCTCTAATGTTTAAAGTATGTGGTGGGCAGCAATGTTGGAACAGTAAGGTCAAGTCAAAAAATGGCTAGGGAATGTTACAAAGCAGTGCTGGCCCCCAAGCAATTGAAGGGGGTCGGATCCAAAAAATAATAGTAGTCAGAGGGGCCTCCATCGGATTCTGATCGTGTTGATGATCCGAGGGAGTCCCCTGGGTTCATGGTCCGTGATGAATGCTTCGAGGATCATGCTTTATCCCTGGGAAAAGTCTCAAGATAGGAACAAGGCTATCACAAGAGGTAAAAGAAAGCTTACTCAGATTTCTTTCAACCAAATTACATTTGTTTGCTTGGTGCACAAAAGATGTCACAGGGGTCCCAGAAGATATCATCTGTCACAGGTTGGCTATACGGGGGCAACATATCAATGTTTAGTGAACAAATCTTTCGATGGTCACATCATTTAGTGGGCATATCAATGTTTAGTGAACAAATCTTTCGAGAGTCAGATCGGCAGAAATATGAAAGTCTACATTGATGACATGTTATTTAAAATCCCCAGAGATGAGGATCATTTAGCTGACTTGGAAGAAACCTTCGCTAATCTGGCCAAAATAAACTTAAAATTAAAGTCGGAGAAGTGCATGTTTGGAGTAAGATCCGGAAAATTCTTAGGCTACATAGTTAGAGAGCAAGGTATCGAAGCGGATCTATTGCAGTTAAACGCTTTCTGTACCATGGATCCACCTAGAACGATCAAAGAGGTGCAAATTTTAACTGGAAGGCTGACTGCATTAAACAGGTTCATATCCAAATCATTGGATAAATGTGCCCCTTTCTTCCAGGTACTTAGGAAAGCAAATTGCTTCGATTGGACACAAGAATGCTCGGACGCTTTTAATCACATCAAACAACATCTTTCATCACCGGAAATTCTGACAAAGTCATGCCCGGGGGAGAAGATGTTCATTAACCTAGTAGTGTCAAACTTTGAAGTCAGCGCGGTTTTAGTCTGAGAAGAATCGAACGTTCAAAGACCAGTTTACTACGTGAGCAAAAGTCTTTTGGATGCAGAGAAGAGGTAGCTCAAGTTGTAAAAGTTGGCACTTGTACTAGTAACATCAACTAAAAAATGAGGCCTTACTTCCAAGCTCATACGGTAGTAGTGCAGACATCTTTTCCTTTGAAAAGTATATTGTAGAGGCCCAATCTGTCAGGAAGGATGAAAAAGTGGTCGGTAGAGCTCGGGGATTTTGACATTGAATTTGAACCGTGAACTGCAATCAAAGCACAAGCACTAGCTGATTTTTCAGTAGAGTTTCATTCTGAGAGGGATGCCATGGATGTTGAGGAAGAAAAGTTTGATCTTGAGTGGTTAGTCAAACCGACGGGGGATCTAGTTCACTTGGTTGTGGAGCGAGAGTACAACTAACCTCCCCGGAAGGTATTACGATGTACCAGGCGATTCGACTTGGATTCTAGGCATCAAACAATGAGGCTGAGTATGAAGCGGCCCTGGCCGACTCAAGTCTTGCAAAGATTTACGGGGCTAAACGAATTAAGCTAATTAGTGACTCCCAACTTTTGATGAACCATGCTCTGGGGCGATCAGAAGAAAGAAAAGATCATTTAGTGAAGTATCTGGGGGTCTTGAAGGCTTTGACCTTAGAGTTCGAGGAAGTCAGATTCAAACACGTTCATAAGGCAGGGAATTTAGGGGCTGATTCCTGGGCCAAAGCATCTTACTCAGAGGAACATCCATGGATAGTCACCCATGAAAGTCCGTTGATAATTAAGGGATCCGGACCTGTTGAAGGGAGTATCGAAGCTTTCCAAATATCCACAGCTCTAGTGAAAGATTGGAGAAGCGAGATACAAGATTTCTTGGTCCATGACACGTTGCATGTTGACAAAGTCAAAGCAAAAAAAAATACAGTTCAAAGCATACAAATACGTGGTACTCGGAGATGTTCTGTATAAAAGATCTTTTAGTCGGCCTCTACTTCGCTGTTTAGGGAAGGATGAGTCACAACTAATACTCTCAGAGCTGCACGATAGGGAAGGATCCGCGCATTGCGGGTACAAAACACTGATACGAAGAGTTTTGTTTACTGGATATTATTAGCCGACCATCTTAGCGGACGCTAACGAATTAGTAAAAAAGTGTGACACCTGCCAGCGGTTTGCTAACTCAATTCATATGCATGGAGTTCCCCTAGAGTCAATATCAGAATCTTTGCCTTTCGATCAATGGGGATCGACTTAGTCGGATCACTTCCTATGGCTTCAAGAGGGCGCCAAACAATCATCGTTGATGTGGACTACTTTCCAAATGGGTAGAAGTTGAACCGTTAGCAGAAACAATAGAAAAAGATATGATTAAATTTATCATCTCCAACATCTGCTGTCATTTTGGTACACCTAGGAAGATTGCGATGGACAACGGCCGACAGTTCAACAACAACGAAATGAGAGCTTTCTACGCATCCAAAGGAATAAAACAATTTTTCTCAGCACCTTTCCACCCTCAAGCAAACGGTCAGGTTGAAGTAGCTAATCAAACGGTTTTGGATGGGTTAAGGAAGAATTTAGAAGGTAAAGCAATGAAGTGGCCAGATTACCTACAAGAAGTGCTATGGGCTTACAAAACTACTCCCCGGACCGCAACACATGAGTCACACTTCACACTTGTGTACGGAATGGATGCAATAGTGCCATCGGAAACTATATTCCCATCTTACCGACTGAGCGAGTATTCCAAGGATGGAAATGACAAAGGAAAGCGCACCAAGTTGGATCTGATAGAAGAAAAAAGAAGAAGGGCACAATTAAATACCTTGCACTATCAGACTCTAGTGAGAAGCTGGTATGCATCAAAGGTCAGAATAAAAGAATTCGAGGTAGGCGACAAGGTCCTAAGAAAAGTATTCTTACACGTGAAAGAAAAGAGACTCAAAAAATCGCTCCAAATTGGAAAGGTCCATACTCAGTAACAAAGAAGATAAAACCAGAGACGTACAAACTAAAAGATAAAGAAGGGAGAGATCTTCCCCATCCCTGGAACATTGAGCACCTAAAGGTTTACTTAGAGTGAATATGTGATATATAAATATTTTATTTATCAGTTTATGTAAGTTCCGGTGGCACACGCTTTCCTACCCTGGTGGCACAAGAAGGTTTTAATGAGGTGCCTAAATAGCCGGCTTATATATTGAATTTTATTGCCCTTTTAAACGACTCGCAAAAGTTCATCTTTTTGAACTCAAAACGCACTCGAAAGAAGTTTGAACAAGAAAGTTCATCTTTTTTAACTCAAAAAGGACTCCAAAGAAGTTTGGACAAGAAAGTTCATCTTTTTGAACTCAAAACATACCCCAAAAAAGTTTGGATAAATAATTCAGTATTGAATCATAAGTAGAAAAACATAAGGAAGAAATGATTTAATGAAGCATCACACTAAAAATTATCCCATCATAAACCCCCCACAGTAAGGAGAAGATTATACAAAAAATTTTAACAGGTTCAAGGAACAAATAGTCAACAAAAAGATGGAATACCCAGCATATACTACTCGGAAGCAGAATTCTTTTACTGTCTGCGGGGGAATCCGAATCCAACGACGAGCTCTCCGAGTCCTCACTGTATTCCAGGTCCTCCACGGATACTCTGGGGGGGGGGGGATGTTGTTCAATAACCTGAGTCCAAATACTACCAAGGTGCAGGTCCGGGAACCTCTCATGCATCTCCATCACCATTGTATACCTCAACTTGGCATCTCTTTCTTCAAGACGAGTAACAATCTTAGCAGTGTATTCATCAAGGCATTTCTTCAAACTTTCATTTTCTGCTGTTAATTTCTCAATGTCTGCGAATACTTTCTCGAAGTATACCATTATCTTGCAATAACCTTCAACAAGACCATCTACCGTCGTGTCGCGCTCGACATCCTTAGTAATAAACTTCTCTCGCTCATTGTCAAATTTTTTCTTCTCCTCGGATAGTTCAGTCCCAAGAGAAGTAATGGTGGCTAAGCGGTCCTTAGAGGTTTTCTTCTCTTTAGCATGTTCATCCTCGACCTCCCTCAGTCGAGCAGATACCTCCGATGTCTTGGCTAGCTCATCAGTTAGCTCCTTCACCTTCTTCTTTAACTCTTTGGACTCCGAAGTCAAAGTATCTACCTTGGAAGATACGTCTGATGTCTTGGCTAGCTCATCCTTTAATTCCTTTACCTTTTTTCAACTCATCAGAATCGGAGACTAAGCCCTTTACCTTGGAAGATATATCGGTTTGTTCGGAGAGCTCATCGGTTAAGTCTTTCACTTTAACCTTCAATTCAGCTACCTTAGAAGTTAAGGCTTTCACCTCAGCCCTTCTCTCAATGACCTCACCCTTGTAGTGGTCTTTGTGGTTAGCTTTGTGTTCGAGAAGGGAAACAGTGCGAAGTAGCTTATTCAACTCATTCGCAACAAAATCATTTTCATATACATCGAAGTAAGCTGAGGCAAGGGAGGGATACCTTCCTTCGTCTAAACCATCTTCTTGAGTTTCCCTCCGTTGAAGTATAAATTCACCACCAGAGTCCGAGTCGACAAATACAAACTTTCTTATCGGAGGCAGGCTTGGACACGTAGTATTGTCACTCTCATCTCCACTCTCAACGACCCTTTTCTTTTTCTCCTCAACAGTAAACCTTCGCGGCCTCGTTGCACCAGTCCAACCATGAGGTATAACTTCAACTGTATGGTCAGCCTCACTTGATTTTTTTTTCCGGGTGAGAGGTCGGGGAAACAACCTGAGGGACAAATGGGGCTTCCTGTTGAGGCTCTGATAACCTCGCATCTTGTAACAGGTCCACTTGAACTTTGTTTTGGTGATCACCTTGAGCCTCTACTAGAAGACTGCCATGTACTTCTTTTTGGGGACCATTCTGAGACTCATGTTGAGAACCCCCTTGAGCGCTGACTCTTCTTTCCTCAGGAGCATCACCTTCCGATTCGGCATCCTCCTCGGTCTCCTCCTCTTCTTCTTCCTCGGGTTTTTCCGCATCTTCATGACTTGGAGCCCGGGCCCGAGTAGGAATGTAGACCGCATTGTCCAAGAATTCTAAGCGTTTGAGGACGTCGTCACTTTGAGGAGGCACCAAAAGCTCCGAGGAAGACTTTTTCTCACTGAGATCGCATCGCCAAAGGTTACTTTTAGCAAAGTTCATGGGAAGAAAGCTTTGGTAAAACTTGTGATCCCAGTATTCACCTGCCCAAGCGCTTAGCTTCTCAAAAATATCCTTGCCTGCTTTAGCGTGACTCTTAAAGGACTTAGCAATCCCCTTCATGGCTGAAAAAGAAACAAAGTTAGAATCTACCGAACCCGACGACGCAAAAAACCTTAGGTTGGAATACTTACCTTTCCCGGTCCACTTTAGTATTAACCGATGCGGAAGGTCTTCGGAGTCTTTGAAGCCAGTCTCCTACAACCTATAGATGAAGCTTCCGAAAAATCCTTTAATCACGTTAAGTTGTTTGGCAAAACCAAGCGAATAGAAGGGGTAGTGGGAATTCTTGGCCACACCCGAGACGGAAATAAGCTGTTTTATAGTAAAGGCAGTATCGGAGAGTCTAGAGGCCATAATACAATCCATGAGGGTGTACCACATATTAGCCCCGACCTGGGAGGGACAGAGTTCGATCTGGTGGAAGTATTCAGCCATGAGAGGATCGACGGGCAGTCGAAGACCCCAGTTCATAAGTTCGGGATAGAGAACCAACTCATTGTTTCGAACAGACAGCGGTGTTTCACCAATAGTGGGAAATCAAATGGTAATGTTACTCGGAATACCCCAAAGATCTCTTAGCTTGACCTCCTAATTTGGATGAAAGTATTTACACTTCACTCTATACAGAGCCAATAAGTGTTTAGATTCAATACCGCGAAGGTTGTCGCCTAAAATATCCTCTATATTCGAAGGAAAACCCGTGGTGCATTTCTTTTTCTTTTTACCCTTCACCGAAAAAGTCTCACCGCGTTGAGGAGGGGACTGGTGCTAGGTTCCGAAGGAGGAGCCAAAGCATCATTATTCGAGGAAGGAACATCAGCAGGAATAGCTTGAAGAGGTTCCGCTTCAACCACCATCATGCTAGGATTCTCCCTATCATTATCAGGATCATCGGTCAAATTTCTCTCATGAACTTCTGGAATAGACGTGAGAGGCGGTTATGGTCGAGTTCCTCTCGTCAAAGATTTTCTAAGGGTAACCTCTGGAGTCGTTTGCGGGGAACCTTGTGGAGTTATTTGAGGAGTCGAGGCTGAAGAGGAAATCCTCGTCCTAACCGATTTCATTGTCGGGTCGGGTGACCTTTTTCTTTTAACTTTATCTATGTTTTCTTTGACGTTTGGTCTTCCCCTCTCGTGACCCATTATGATGAAGAGAGAAGGTCGAGAAGGAAACTCCGGAGGTGTTGAAGGAACAGAAGGATAAACCCCACCACTTGAAAGACGAGTTTGACTATGTGAGGGTATGGCAAGATTGAGAGAGCGCTCACAGATGGGAGACCAGTTGTCAATAAAGGTTGATTCCCAAATTTCTGCATGTGAAGGATACTCTTTTACATCAGAGGGTCTGCGAGTGCCGATTCGGTTGGAAATGTTGAACCACCTCCAGAGTTTGTACCTTTCGAGGTTGATAAACTCGTTAGGTATGTAAGTCCAGAATAAGGAGTTGGTTCAACATCGATCTCTCTATTTACAACAAGCCTTTTCGAGAAGACAAGTAGAAACTAAGAGGAAATGAAACCTTTACTCATAAAAGAGACATGTATTTATAGTAAATGGGGCTAGAAGATGAATAGTTAAAGGGTAACGATATTTTGACACACTAGCCTGCGTCGAACCGCCTTGAAAGACATGTCGACAAGATGGGTGAAAGTGTGACGCGTGTCCCAATGATAACTCCGCCGTCTAAAAAATATTTGACTCGATAACAACGAAAGGAGGTACGCGGGCCTGATGTAAATGATTACTTAGGTGAGGTCATCGTGACCGAAGATGAGGTCAGCAACGCAAAATTTCCGACCCGACCCTATCAGATTTTAATCAAGAAGCAAAAATGTCCGACCAGGATGACAAAGGCTTCCGATCCGACTAGGGTAAAATAGCAACTGAAGTCCACATCCAAAGATCTACACATGAACTGGGGGGGTTACTGATAAGGGAAGGAAAATATAGGTGATTAATATGTAATTTATTCCACAAATGAGATCAAGGCTTATATATTAATGGCCAAAGTAAAGCAAACATAAGATATAAAAGGGTCGAATGATACACTCCAAGAACTTGTCTATAAATAGTCAAATAGTGGGGGTGAGAAATCCACTTTTATGGTGGTAATTATATAATTTTACTATCTACCTTATTTACTATATAAATAAAGGGCCAATGATTATTCAATTATTTCTATATTTATTCATTTTGTCTCATCTGTTTCTAGTAATAATTGATTTCACTATTTGTTGTCGCCTCATACGAATATTCCCTTGTCCGACCCTCCCCTACGAATATCTTCGCTTCTGAATCTCACTTAGGATATTCTGAGTTCATCAAATGGCAGCCAACTTTCTAGTCAATATATGTACCTCATTAATAGATTTGTGTGGATCTATAATGTTGAGAACATGTGATTGTACTAGGTCGATTTCTATTCCATTTTCACTTACTATGTAACTCAAAAACTTCTGGGACCATACCCTGAATGTACATTTCTCCAGGTTTAACTATAAATTTATAGACTTTAAGCTACTGAGAGTTTCTTCTATGTCGGAAAAGTGGCCTTCATGTTTGACGCTATTCACTAGTATATCATCGATATACACCTTGATATTGCACCCGATCTAACTTTCAAAAGCCTTGTTCACCAACCGTTGGTAAGTGGGTATAACATTCTTTAACCCAAACGAAATTACTTTGTAAAAACAAGACTCTTTTCATTTTTAAACGAGGTACTTACTTGACCCAGTGGATCCATTTACATCTGGTTATATCATGCATAACCATTACCCTCAGTATTCACCAAAATTAGGATGACTACTTAATATATTTCAATAAATAAGTCAAACATGAAAGAATATATCAATTTGACAAAACAAATAAAAACAATGAAAAAATACTATTTATTCATCATTCGATAAGGGTTAGGGGGTTATTGGAAGACCCTTGCAACATATTCAAAACAATAGATGACCCAATGAAAAAGGCAAATCAAAATTAATATTCCATAGACACAAGGCAGTGCTTACATAATCTCTCACTAAAGACTACGGGGGTCTCTCAACCACAAAAAAAATAAGGCTTTCCAAAAGAACTCCAAAATTTTAAGCACAAGATTCACTAGAGAAACTAAGTCCATAAGTAGTCTTCAGCAAACAACAAAATGTCATTCAACAAGGACAACATGCGCTTCATGAAAGATAATGGTTGCTTCGACGAAGACAAATAATTCATCGACCATTGTCAAAATCACTTTGAACAAGATTGGACCAGTTTTCCTCATTACTCGCCTAAAGACCATGGGGACTAATGATAAATGTGTAATTAGTTCGTCCAAACACATTGGTCCATCATCGATCTAAGTACTCAGATGACCAAAAGATGAGTCAAATATACATTTAACTACACAATCTAAGTAGCTAGAGAAAAACAAGTTCTTATCCCCATAATATTTGAGAGATATTTATTATAACAATAGACCTATAAATAAAGGTCCAACAACCACTAAGAAGATAACACATTATTCATCGACTTTCACATTTTTACGCATTCATTTATAGTTCAACCTTTCTTTCTTTGCTTTAAATTTTTTTTCCATTTCGGCTAAGTATAATGATTCAAAAAAATCAATATCATATTTGATAAATTCATAATAAAAAATTATAAAAAATTATAAAAAATATAATATATATATATATACACACATACGAGAGAGAGCGCGCGATAATCTTCATGTGCATATGCACAATAAAATATATATACAAAAAAAATGTTCGAGTATAATATCTTTTAGTCTAGATTAAATTAAATTATCATGTAGTTTTTTTTAAAAGCTTGAGGCAACCATTATTAGAATTTAAATATATATATATATAGTTGGACTCAAATTTTCTTTTTTTAGTCCTGATAAACATATTCAATAAGAATACAATTCTTATTTTATAAATTAAAATTATATTATCAAAAACAAAGTTATATTTATGATTTTGAATTTCTTTTTTAAACATGAAATTATATTTAAACATTAAATTATATATATATATATCCAATAAAAATATGTTTTATACATTTTATATTATTTTATTGTAAAATATTATGTTTAAAAATATATATGATATGATAAAATAAATAAATTAATATGTATATTGAGTTAGTATATATTATTTTATGTTTCGTTATTTTATTTGTAAGAAAGTGTTTATTATATTTTAATACGCTTATTCAGTTACAATTTATATTTCAAATTTTATCATCCCGTCCGCCAAACACTAAAGTTTTATTTTAAAATAATCCGTTCGAATTGTTTATATAACTTAATTTTTTTGGAGGGAACCCGCAGCCGCTACTCAGAGTGCAATGAATGCGCACATGGTAAACCCTTAGTCTGACGCGATAGCTTGCAAACCAACGCCAGAAGGTAAACCACACAAGGTGACAGGCTCACCCGAGAAAGTGTATGTAAAGGGACTCGAACTCATGACCTTTGGTCACAAGCATGCATTACTCAACCAACTCGGCTACCCCCTTGGGGGCAAAAGGAAATACAAAATTTAAAACGGTAACAAAAAGTACTAGAGATCAAATTTTGTGGTATATGTCTATATGATACTTGTTTTATATAAAAAATAACGTAACAATTCATATTCATATTTATATTAATATAGATTTTTGTAAGGCTTTTCAGCGTGATATTTTTTGAATTAAAATTATAATGGTCAGAATTTTTTCAAAACTAATAAACTGATTTATTAGAGGACATATAATTGAGAATATTCTTTTGAATTACAAAAGTATAGTCCATATGAATTTTGAATAGGGGAAGCTATTTCTCCGATCAAATATGTTATTTTCTCCATATTTGAGAAAAGACTCCATGTTGTTATTTCCTCCATAAAAGAAATAACATATTTACTCTTTTCTTATTTTTAATCATAAATCTCGAATTCTTCAGATTTTAGCAAAAAACAACTGATTCTGAGATGGTATCTCTGAATGAGTTGTTTTTGCACCAGAACAACTAATTCCGAGGTGGCATCTCGGAATCAGTTGTTTTTTCACAAAACAACTCATTCTGAGATACCACCTCATAATCAGTTGTTTTCAGAATCAGTTGATTTTGCACAAAAACATCCGATTTCGAGGTGGTATCTCAAAATTAGTTGTTATGTGCAAATACAACTGATTCGAGGATACCACCTCAGAATCAGGTGTTTGTCGCTAAAACCTACAGAAATCGGGATTTGTGATTAAAAAGGTTTTTTTTAACACTAATTTTCAAGTTACATAAATATACAACTTAAAAACAATATTAAATTACATTGTTGGTTGATTTTGTGATGTTTTCCGGTGTTAAATCTTTGGTTTGGTTGTCTTCCTCCTCTATGGATAATTTTTTATCAATTTTAATGTTTTTTTTTGTTTTTAGGGTTTAATTTTATAAGTTATAACATATATGTTGGACTCAGTTGGATTAATATTTTGTTTGTTGATATAAGTGTTTAAGAGGTAAAGTGAGGGTAAAATAGTAAAAACAAGTGATGATTGTTTTTATAATTTAAATTATGGAGGAAATAAAAAAATAATGGGAGAAATAGCTTTACCCTTTTGAATATAATATATATAAAGATCTAAGATCAAATCAAATTACATTTATAAGTTATTAAAATAATATTTGGATTATATTTTTTACCAAAAATATTTTAAACCATACAAGATATCCAATACATTTATCTTTACTTTTTTTATTTAATTTTTTATTTAAATTTAAAAAAACATATTTTCAAAAGTCGTAAAAAATATTCGAAAAAACAATTGGTTTTATTAAGATAAATAAAACTAGATCCATGAATAATTTTTTTTTTTTTTTTAAAATTATTTTTTGTTAGACTAGTTAACATGTGTTTTGTATTCGCAATTTCTTTAACGTTTGCTTCGCAATTCGCATTTACCCATGTAAAACTTCAAACGATGTCATAATAATAATATTATGTATGAATTTAATCGATGGTAAATGAGTGTCCCAATTATTCAAAAACTCAATTAAACATGCTCTTATTGTATTTTCAAACGTTTGTATTGTTCACTATGATTGACCATCAGTTTATGGATAAAATGTTGTGCTAAATTTAAGTTTATTACCTAACACCGCTTGCACGTGAGTCACGATCTTGATGTGGAATTCAGATATTGATTTAACATTATTGAAGTTGGAGCACCAAAAAGTCTGACAATTCATTGCACATATAAACATATATATCGGTCGAATGTTGTGGTAAATTTAACAAGTGAAAATTGAGATTCTCGTTAATCAGTCAACAATAACCTAAACCGAATCATGCCTAGTTTAAACCTTTGTTAACCATCAAACAAAACACATCATCACATGCTCTATTTCCAGTTTGAAACATGTAAATGTTGGAGAAAGCGACCAAATATTTATGCTCAACTTTAATTTTTTTACATATCGAACATCAACTAACATATTTAGCGATCTCGCTCATCATTATCGGCTACCGATAATGTTCTTTCAGCACTTTATAAATGTTTTAACCCCATGACGCATAACATATTTGGAATATGACTTTCTTCAAATTATTATTATTTAGAATAAACACCATCTACCATAATGTCGTATAATTGTAGCTCGTCGTTTTGAACCGCATATTCAGTAATTTATTGGTTTATACATCATTACATAATTGTATTATTTTTATATTATTATTTTACTCTCGAATCTTGTCCAACAACAAAGAACATACATAAAAGTGCACTAGACTAATCTCATAATCAATTAACTTTAAGGATGTATTTAACGACTTATTATTTCATATTGAATTCAAAAACATATACTTATAACGTGAGATTTTTTCTAATATTTTTCAACTCAAAGCGTGTGCCACTATATTTCATTTCTTTGATAATATTCAATACTAGAATCGTAAAATTTAATTGGTTCCATCAAATGTCTTTGACTCAAATTTAATTATGTATTCTTTTAATATATAATTCGATATCTAAGATTTGTATATATCTCACGAATCAAACCATATAAGTAATGATGCCAAATTTTCAAAATCAACACGGTTGTTGTTAACTCAAGATTGTGAACTGTATAATTTAAATCACTAAGATATTATTGTCTTGAATAATATGATACTATTCTACCATTTTCATAAGAACACACTTTAATCCTCGATCTGATTAATTGAGACGCACGATAAAAGTTTTTGCGTTAGTAAGAATACTAACACAGGTTCTCCTGTAAATTTATATGTTGTAATTGAAAACTGACTTCACATTCTTCATTATAATAAAATGTTGTGCTCCTTTGATTTAACCTTAACATAAGAAACATTGTTGTTTAGAAATTTAAATAAACTTTTAATAATAACCCACAAATCCGAGAAAATTATGTATATATGTTACACTAATAGGTCTCGTCCACTAGGGTACGACCTCCAATTGATTGTGATCTACTATGATTGTATCATCATTAACTACATGACCTGAATATGTAATCTACATTTCTAATCTCATACAAATTTGCATACAAATCTACAATACTAATCTCATATGTTCTTCGTGTTCAACTACATTTCTTAAGTATATCCAAATACCATCGATATTATGTTAACAAATAAATCAAGGAACCGGTTAAATTATATATTCATTAGATCCATAAATATCGACAACCCATTTATTACGATAAATAAAAATTTAAAATATTAATATTTAGCATTAATTTTTTTTATGTATCACATTTTCTAACTTTTATTTGATGATAACGTGATTTTCGTTGATCTTTGAGAATACTTGTGCACATTCTAATTTATAACGCTTTTTTTTATCAATATTAGACATCGAATATTTATTTTTGCTATTAACTATGTTTAATTGTCTATATTTAATGCATAACTTTAATGTCTCATCCTTCATATTTATAGAAATTATGGATGCATACCACAAAGAAACACTCGGATGTATAAAATCACATCGTAATACATGTTTCAAGTATACCTTTAACTCGTTCAGTTATGTTGGTGCCATACTGTATAGTGGAATCTAAATTGGTATAGTATCGGTCATGTAAATCATTAGAGAATATGTCTATAAAGTGTATAATTACTTTAACTATCGACGTTATAAGCCATAATGCACTCACATAATTTTTTAAAACTCTTTTTACCTTTAACCATCAGAATTAGATTAAAATATATATTATTATACTCACCATATAATGAAATTATGCCTTATAGGTATTATGAAACAATTTTTTTACCAAAATAATTGATCAACTTATGGACGTGGGAACCAAAATATATTATTGGATAGAAAATTTAGATGATGTTATGAATGACAATATTTATAACATTTTAAAAATACATAGACTAGATTGTTACAAAAATAAACATAAATGACTATATTCAGATAAGTGACATATGTATGAGAGACTAATATTTTTTTTTTACATTTAATTTTATATAAAAAAAATTGGATGAAAAAATAGGTTTAGATTAGAAGTAGGTTTATATTTTTCTAGACTCAATATCGAAACCTAATAGTTTTATGTAACTAATCCAACATTTTATATAAAAAACATAAAAAATATATTATAATTCAGTGTGTAGATTTTTATAATATAAAGAAAATAATTAAACATTACAATTAAAAAAATCTAAATCCACCTTTAAAAGTTTTAAAACATTAAACTTGTATTGAGTTTAAAAAGAATTCGTATTTACGTATTCATAGGATCAAATTTACGGATAGTTCCAATCTATTTAATAAAATACCCAACTATTTCCAAAACCAAATATTCAACGTACTTTAGAAATCATCAAATAAGTAGGAGTAAAATTGAATAAAAATTTAAATATGGACTAATGAGTAAATAAAATCATATTTTAGTTCATATAGATAAAAGGTATTGGAGATTGAATTTATTGGTAAATGGTATAAGTTTTTGACCCAAATTATAGAAACCCCTTTTAATATTATATTATATTTTAGTTACAATTAATCTTATTTTCATAAGATAAAATTTCATATAAACTGCTAACTAGTATTTATATTCTTTTAAGTAACGGAAGTTGAATAAGATAAAATAAAATAAAATATTCTTCAATAATTAGTGGTACATGTTTGAATATAAAAGGATATAAATTACCTAAAAGAAATATATTACTTTAATTACCATAAATGATATAGTGTCAAACTAATATTATTATTATTATTTATACCACTACCACAAAAGAAAATAAACTAATCACTAATCAGTAATAACAACCAGTAATCAGTAGAGTACTATACCTCCACGTCTTTTATTTTATTACATACCGATGTCGATGTGAATCCCATCACAAAACCAAACCAAACCAAATAGGAGTACACAGTCCTCTTCTCTCTCTCTTCGTCCCTGTATTTGTCTTTGTCTGGTTAAATCTCCTAGATAAGACACCAAAGACACTTATTCCAGATTTGCTTCTCGACACATATCTACTATATTCCTGAGCTGCCATTTTTATATCTTCAAGGTAAATATTTTATTTTCTTTATATATTTAAATATTTATTCACTTTTCAGTGCTTTTTCTTTCTACATGATTGACTCTTCTAAACTTTTGCTAAATATATATCATCATCTTCATCAATAATATAAAACTGCCATTGAAACTTTCTTTGGAATTTTGTATGAAAAAAGGTTATTTTTTCAGACAGAGAGAAAAAAAAAGTTTGATATTAGTGTCTGATTCTAAAAGGATTACTGATAGAGATTCAAGAACAAAAAAGGTTTATCTTTTTTATGGGTATGCTCTTTATTTTCTGTTCATAAGAAGAAAAAGTTTTAACTTTCTCGTGCTTCTTTCTGCGCTCTCTGACTTGACGTAATAGCTTTGAACACACTGTAATCTCTTTCTTGCAAGAAAAGTTTAGTGCTTTTTATGTTGCACTTTGTTTGGTGCTGTGTTGTTGTCTATAGATCCACGAGATTTTATGATTTCTGGTATTGTAATCTTAAGTTTATAGTTTTGTTAATATTATTGTACTCATGAGTGTTTTTGGGTTTTATTGCAGGGAAGGAAGATAAGAAGACTATCTCCTCCTAGAGGGCTATAGCTATAGCAGATGAAAGATAATGATAAGACTGAAAAGCTAAATTTTTATTTTTTTTTTGAAAAATAAAGACAAAAAATAAAAATGTCTTCTTCTTCTACTTGGATTGCATCTCTGTCATGTTCATGTTCAGTGAGTTCGTCATCTTCTTCCTTCACAGTGTTTCTTCAATGGCTGAGATTCATTTTCCTATCTCCATGTCCGCAAAGAGCTTTATTATCAACCGTTGATCTTCTGTTTTTGATCACCCTCTTTCTCTTTGCGATTCACAAGCTTTTTTCTCGATTCAATACTCGTAACTCAAACCAAGAAATCAACAAACCACTCATTCTAAACAACAGCAGCAACAGGGTTTCTGTAAGAACCACTGCTTGGTTTAAGCTTTCTCTAACCGTTTCTGCTGTTCTCACGTTTGGTTATGCTGTTATCTGCGTGTTGGCTTTTGTCAGGATTGAAAAAAAACCATGGAAACAACTTGACGGTGGTTTCTGGTTGGTTCAGACCATTACTCATGCAGTGATAGCTGTCTTGATCATCCATGAGAAGAAATTTCAAGCTCTTAAACACCCTTTATCACTGAGAATTTACTGGGTCTTCAATTTTGTTCTCGTTACTTTGTTTGCTGTTTCTGGGTTTATCCGTTTGGTCTCTAGTGTGACAATACAAGATTCAAATCTGAATCTTGATGATATTGTTTCGCTTGTTTCACTTCCTTTATCGATCGCTCTTCTGTTTGTGGCCATTAGCGGAAGAACCGGCGTGTTTCTAACCAGAGAATCACATATGGACGAAGAGAATAAATTAAACCAAACCCTTTTGAATAAATCGAACAACACTACTCTCTATGCTTCTGCTTCGGTATTCTCGAAAACATTTTGGGTTTGGATGAATCCACTTCTAAAAAGAGGTTACAAATCTCCACTTAAACTAGATGAAGTCCCTACTTTATCTCCAGAGCACCAAGCCCAAAAGATGTCCATGCTTTTCGAATCAAAATGGCCTAAACCACATGAAAAATCGAAAAACCCCGTTCGAACAACTCTGTTAAGATGTTTTTGGAGAGAACTCGGTTTCACCGCGATTCTTGCGATAATTCGGCTGTCTGTCATGTATGTTGGTCCTGTTCTGATTCAGAGTTTTGTTGATTACACCTCAGGCAAACGTAGTTCACCTTTTGAAGGATACTACCTTGTGTCGATTCTTTTGGTTGCGAAGTTTATCGAGGTTTTAACTTCTCATCAGTTTAACTTCAACTCTCAGAAACTGGGAATGCTTATTCGATCAACTTTGATCACTGCTTTGTACAAAAAAGGATTGAAGCTTTCTTGTTCTGCTCGCCAAGCTCATGGTGTCGGCCAGATTGTGAACTACATGGCCGTGGATGCGCAACAGCTGTCTGATATGATGCTTCAGCTACACGCCATTTGGCTTATGCCTTTACAAGTGAGTGTAGCTTTAGTTCTCTTATACAACTGCATTGGCATTTCGGTTGTTACTGCTATAGTTGGAATAGTTGCAGTTCTTCTCTTCAACATACTGGGGACGAAAAGAAACAACAGGTTTCAATTCAATTTGATGAAGAATCGTGATTCGAGGATGAAAGTTACCAACGAGATGTTAAACTACATGCGGGTGATCAAATTCCAAGCATGGGAGCAACATTTCAATAAAAAGATACAATCTTTTCGAGAAATGGAATACGGGTGGCTATCGAAATTTTTGTACTCGATTTCGGGGAATATAATAGTAATGTGGAGCACTCCGGTGTTGATTTCAGCTCTAACTTTTGCTACTGCGATTTTCATGGGTGTCAAACTTGATGCCGGGACTGTTTTCACCACAACTACAATATTCAAGATTTTGCAGGAGCCAATTCGAACTTTTCCACAGTCTATGATTTCGCTTTCGCAGGCTATGATTTCGTTAGGGAGATTAGATAGATATATGATGAGTAAAGAGTTGGTGGACGAAGTGGTGGAGAGGGAGAATGGATGTGATGGTAGAATTGCTGTCGAGGTTAAAGATGGTGTTTTTAATTGGGATGATGATGACAATGGAGAACCTGTTATTAAAAATATCAACTTGGAAGTTCATAAAGGAGAAGTCACTGCCATTGTTGGAACAGTTGGAGCAGGAAAATCATCTCTTTTAAGTTCGATTCTTGGTGAAATGCATAAATTATCGGGGAAGGTACGAATGTTCATTATTCTTTGTTCATATTTGTAGTATAATAAAACTATGAGTTATTCAGTCACAAGCCTATTCTTTTATCTACAGGTCAGGGTTTGTGGTTCAACTGCATATGTGGCACAAACATCGTGGATTCAAAATGGAACGATTCAAGAAAATATCCTATTCGGTTTGCCAATGGATAGAGAAAAATATAGGGAAGTGCTCAAGGTTTGCTGTTTGATTAAAGATATGCAAATGATGGAGTTTGGAGATCAGACTGAAATTGGAGAACGCGGTATTAATCTTAGTGGAGGACAGAAGCAACGGATACAATTGGCCCGTGCTGTTTATCAGGATTGCGACATTTATCTTCTCGATGATGTTTTCAGCGCAGTTGATGCTCATACTGGTTCAGACATTTTTAAGGTAACAAAACCCTTGTTCGAGAAGTTAAAGGTTACTCCTTGTTGCTCATGCAAATGTAGCTAAGTTTGTTCTGTTCTGGTTTTGCAGAAATGCATAAGGGGAGCTCTTAAAGGGAAGACGATTCTACTTGTAACTCATCAAGTAGACTTCTTACACAATGTTGATCTTATAATGGTAAGAAGAGGCATGAGATTTCTCTCTCTAATGTGGGTCCTTTGTTGTTACCAAATATTTTTAGTGCATTGAGAAAAAACTAGTTTAAAGTCGACAAAGTTAGGAAGGTATTTTTGGTAGTAGCCGAAGTTATTCTCTCTCTAGATTTTTGTATCTTATAAGAGTTTTGCATTTGGATCCATTTCGAATCAGGTGATGCGGGATGGGATGATAGTGCAATCAGGAAAGTACAATGACTTACAAAATGCTGGTACGGATTTTGGTGCTCTAGTAGCTGCACATGAGACATCCATGGAGCTGGTAGAAGAAGCTGGTTCGGCAATTGAACAAGCAACGCCAAATTTAAATTCCCCTAGGACACCAAAATCTCCTCGTACCTCTTTCCGGGAGAATAGCATGGAGAGAAAATCGTTTCTTCGATCAAAATCTTCTATCGATAACTCTAAGCTAATTAAAGAAGAAGAAAGAGAAACCGGGCAAGTGAGTTTACGTGTATATAAGCAATATTGTACCGAGGCTTATGGATGGTGGGGTGCTGTGTTGGTTTTGGCTTTGTCTCTAATATGGCAGGGCTCTTTAATGGCCAGTGACTATTGGCTTGCGTATGAAACTTCTGCTACCCGTGCAGCGTCGTTTAATGCTTCTCTCTTTATTCAAGTCTACACGATTATTGCTGTTATTTCGTTAGTCTTGATAGCATTTAGAGCCTTGGCTGTCACAAATTTGGGTCTCAAGACGGCACAGATCTTTTTCAAGCAGATTCTTGATTGTATCTTGCATGCACCCATGTCGTTTTTCGACACCACACCATCAGGAAGAATTCTTAGTCGGGTAAGTCTTAGTATGTGTATCTTACAGCATCTGGAATTAGTGGCATCATGTACTATGCGGTAAAAGCTAATGTATAATAATGTAATGTGACACGTGTTTATTACAGGCATCGACCGACCAGACTAACGTGGATATCTTTATTCCGTTCATGATGGGTATTACGGTTTCAATGTACATCACATTGCTTAGCATCTTCATCATTACGTGTCAATATGCTTGGCCGACTGTGTTCTTTGTGATTCCACTTGGTTGGCTCAACTTCTGGTATCGGGTATGTATAAACTATAGTATTTGCTTACTGGCCAAAAGTAGAGCCATTATTCAAAACTGATTTCTTAATCTGTAGTTAATGAGAAACCATTTTTAGCTCGGACCCCAATAAATGCTTGTTGCTTCACTGCTTACTTTCGAATTTGGAACTCCAGGGTTACTATCTTGCAACATCTCGAGAACTGACTCGACTGGATTCGATTACCAAAGCACCTGTGATCCATCATTTCTCAGAAAGCATAGCTGGAGTAATGACTATCCGGTCTTTCCAAAAGCAAGAAATGTTCCGTCAAGAAAATGTGAAACGAGTAAACGACAACCTACGTATGGATTTCCACAACAATGGATCGAACGAGTGGTTAGGATTCCGTTTGGAGCTCATCGGAAGCTGGATTCTTTGCATTTCTACTTTGTTCATGATCTTGTTACCCAGCAGTATAATCAAACCAGGTGAAGAAAATAAGATTTTTTTTCAATGTCTACATCAGATTTTATTGGTTTAGAGTTATAATAATTTTGTAAACTGCAGAAAATGTTGGATTATCACTTTCTTATGGATTATCTCTCAATGGTGTATTGTTTTGGGCAATCTACATGAGTTGCTTTGTCGAGAATAAGATGGTTTCCATTGAAAGGATCAAACAGTTTACTGTTATTCCATCAGAAGCCGAATGGGAGAAAAAAGACACTCTTCCTCCTCCTAATTGGCCTACTCATGGCAATGTCGAACTCGAAGATCTTCAGGTAATCGAGGCTGTGTTACGGTCTTTATAAGAAGGTTTTTTTTGTGCATGACCTATTGCGAATTAAAAACATGTCTTAAGATAAGCAAATCTAGAAAGCTAGCCTAGCAAACAGATTTTTTGCTCAAAAGCAAAGGAAACTTATGTAGACTAAAGAAGCTGTGATAAACAAGCTTAAACATTTTAGATTTAATGGTTTGGATTGAATATGATAAAACAGGTAAGGTACCGGCCAAATACGCCTCTAGTACTCAAAGGCATGAGTCTCAAAATCCAAGGTGGAGAAAAGGTTGGTGTGGTGGGCCGAACAGGAAGCGGAAAATCAACCTTAATTCAAGTTCTTTTCAGGCTGGTGGAACCATCAGGAGGAAGGATTGTAATTGATGGACTCGACATATGCAGGCTCGGCCTCCATAATCTCAGGTCGAGGTTCGGTATTATTCCTCAAGAGCCTGTTCTTTTTGAAGGTACTGTAAGAAGCAACATTGATCCAATTGGACAACATTCAGATGATGAAATATGGCAGGTAAACATAAGTTTAATTAGTCAATCAACATTCATCATAATATAAAAAACCATTTTCTAAAACTAAATTCTGTAGAGCTTGGACCGATGCCAACTTAAAGACGTGGTCGCTTCAAAACCAGAGAAACTTGATTCACCAGGTATTTTTTTTTTAGATCCTGAATCAAATTTTGATTGTCGACAATCGAGAAAATTGAAAAAATGAAAAGCTCAGCCTCAGATAATGTAGCAACCGAAAAAGAAAAAGAAAAAAGTTCTGATCAAGATAATTGAATTAATTGATAGTGGCCGATGATGGGGAAAACTGGAGTGTGGGACAAAGGCAGCTTCTATGTTTAGGAAGAGTAATGCTAAAACACAGCCGGCTTTTATTCATGGACGAAGCAACTGCATCAGTCGATTCACAAACCGATGCAGTAATTCAAAGGATCATAAGGGAAGAATTCGCTGCCTGTACTATCATCAGCATTGCTCACAGAATACCAACTGTCATGGATTGCGATAAAGTTCTCGTCATCGACGCAGGTTTGTGTTTCCTTCCTTCTCTATATCATAGTGTCAATTATTTTTCTCTAGCTATATGGTGCCTGGGGCTGGCATTATTAATCCAAATTCAAGCTGGACAAGACTGAGGCTGTATATTTCTCAAGTGCATGTTTATGACTTCATTTTAATGGAAAGACAAAGGAATATCCAAGTTTCTAATGCGATATATTGTATGTAACAGGAAAGGCAAAGGAATATGATAAGCCAGCGCGGTTGCTGGAGCGGAAATCGCTATTTGGCGCCCTAGTACAAGAGTATGCCAACCGATCTGCTGGACTATAAGCATGGCATTTCTTGAAATATGATAATTTTACTTCAAATAGGATACCAAGTGTAGTATGTTGGCTTTCTTTGTTGTTTGATGGACTTATGTAATTGCCAGTTTTAATGCTGATGACAATGCATTGCCTTCTTAATGACTATCTTTGCCAAATTAAAAGAAAAACACTCCAATCGAGTAGAATAATTTGCTACAAATATAATTTAGTCATCATTGATGCTTTTACTTTTATAGTTTTTTTTATCGAGAAATAAATATCTAATTTTACAAGAAATAAACAAGATTTAAGGATTTGGTGGACGAAAATGTTGTTAAATTAAAATAGTCAGTTTATTAAAACAAACTGTACATTAGTTTTTTTTTTTAAAGAATTCGGAGTCGCTATTCAACGAGTGAGTACATGGTAAATCCTCAGTCGGACGACGCGATAGTTTGCAAACCAACGCCAGAAGATAAAACACACAATGTGACAGACTCAACCAAAAAACGTACGTTGGCAAACCACACAATGTGACAGGCTCAACCAAAAAACGTACGTTGGCAAACCACACAATGTGACAGGCTCAACCAAGAAAACTTAATCTTTAGCAATTACATTCTTCTTTAATTTCTCTTTTCTAAATTCAAATTGAAAATATTTTATTCCTTGATTACATTTTTACTTTCTTTTACACTACTGTAACAATCTCCTTCTCTATTCTCATTCTCTATTCTCCAACAGATTTAAACATTCTATTCAACCGTACGAGCCTCGATTAGAACTTTTCAAATTTTTGCAACCTCCACAATTTTTTCCATGATGATTTAATTGTATTCCGAACGTCAAACCTCACTCAAATAATGTCTTAACATATTTATACCTCACCAAATTGTTGTTATATGTTGGAAACAATGGTACTTTGGAAATTTTTTTATTCAAAAATCATATATATATATATATATATAAACTCTACAAAACTCATAAAAGAAAAATTATAATGTCAATTTTTTTTGACAACAATTGAATGAACTAAGTGAGAAGCAAGCCAGTTAGTTCAGAGCTTCGCAAGCAATGTTTACAACCTTTGTACCACGCTTGAGATCAATAATCGAACGTTTTGGGGTCGCAACGAGGACAAATGGATTATGCCACAAGCTCTCTGATATTGATATGACACTGCTACAAGAACACTACCAACATGCGTAAGCTTCCCAATTCAGACCATAGGTCCTCCAATATGATTAAAAGGTGTCGATGATGTCGTAAGACTCCAAATTCAGAACATGAAAATGAGAGGAGAAGGGATGGACATGTTCATGAGCATCACTTGTATCAAGAAAACGAAAATGAAGAGAAATACATCGACGACCCCAATAAACTCGCAGTCTAAGAAAAATGACCAAAAAGCTCCTCGAGTGCTTTTAGTGTCCCATCAAAACTTTCATCAAGTCCCCCGAACTCCGTATGGAGAGCAACCAAAATTCACCCAAGTCCTTCCACTAACACAACCCACCCAACATCATTTCTAGTTTATCAGATAAGGCACCCAAACTATCCGTTAGTTCAAGTAGCAACAAACACAAATCAACGAAACTCCCCCTGCCTTTATCTGAATCAGCATAACCCTTGAAGGGTCCTACAAATGCACAACCAAACCTTTATAGGAAAATAAAAATTGCATGCCTTCTTCTACGCAGTGGCATGTGCAACAAATGTAAGAACCAATCTACTCTCATTTCGGCCTAGTAAATTAGAGAAAAACAAACACATATTTAATGAAGAAAGCCTCACCGACTTTGAATCTGTGTTGGACCAAAAGATCTTGTATGGATACTTGCCACAAAAATTCAACAATCAAAAGAATAACAAATATAGAAACAAAATGGATCATGAGCACCACATAGAATAGTTTAAATACAAAATATTGCAATTCAGAAATGATTAAAAAATTGCGTGCATGACATTTTCCATAACCTTTAGAAGGAGTGCTTCAACGCAGTTCAACAACCTTCCTTTAGATTGCATTAAAAGTTTCAAAATATTGCAGACCGTCTTAGGAAATTGATTAATTGGTTCCAAATTTATTAAAAACATGTTGACTATATAATCCATTGTAAGCAAATACCAAAGAAGAGGTTAAGTGACTGTACAAAGAGATGTGTGGAAACGAAGAACATACTACAATATTTCCAGGATTTGGTAGCAGTTTTTGCTTATAAACAGAGGATTCTGCAAGGACTCATGGCATTGCACATTATGAAAAAAAATCCCTCATATTCGGGGATTTACTGGCTCGGGTAGAGCGCCAAATAATGATGGAGGGATACACTTCAATACCAAATACTTACCCCCACTACCAACATTTAGTGAACACTAATAAAACGTGTTAGTTGTATAAGTTAACTCCAAATCCAATCATGACACTTCAACTTTTAAGCTCAAAGTTTAAGAGGGAAGTCTATAAGCAATTACAAAAATAACTATAACAATAATCAGAGGCATAAACATTTCAACAAAAGAATCTAAAAATAGTTAACTTATAATCTAAGGATCATTAATGAAAAATAAATAAATAAAAAATATAAAATTTTGGAGAACATAGAAGATGTACTTTTCTAAGGAGCATATATACAAAAGTAAATTATCTAAATTGCATAATGATATTTGTCATTACACAAGGGGTTATTGGGCTTTGAGATATGAATTCCAAAATATGATAGATGAAAGTAATTTTTAAAGTTTTTAAATGAGTCAAGATTGATGAAATGGTATCCCTCAGGTAAGTCATTGCCCTCGAAAGTGGTAAATCAATGTATTATTACCGTTCACCTCTACCAATACCCCGAGGAAAGATTATTCTCGAACGGTGTGGCACCAACCATAATGGACCCTTCTTGGTAAGAATAGTTTAAACTGAGAACGTCTTAGGTAAACAATATTTACCGATCGATGATAGCTTAAGCCGAGAGGCTCGCGGATAAAGTCAATTTATCGATCGATAAGAGCTTAAACCGAGAGGGTCATGGCAAACAACTTTCTGACCCTACTGGATGATGGCAGCAAGAGACGAAAAAAATGACATTCGAGGCCATACACCAAAAATAGGAACGGTTATTGCCATTACTCGCAATAAATAATGTGACCAGCGAATGTGGACCTCAATCATAAAAGTTACACTCCTCATATTAAAGACCACTAAGCCATGATTGCTATGAAGGTTATGAAATAAAGTGATAAATATTATAGTGAAGTTTTTTTTTGTATAAATATGAGGAAATTAATAATGTAAAAACATTTTGGTTATGAATAAGGAATTATCACTTTTATTTTTAGATCAACTAAGTTATTACTTTGGTATTAGTTTGTGAGGATGAAACCCAAAAAAAATGTCGCTGTTTATGGTAAAGTCTGGCACAACAACAACTTTACTTGGACCGTATAATGTTAGTAACTAGGTATGGATTCGAAAATGATGTCGGTAACTCGAATCCCCATGGTGGTAACGAGATAATTGTCTCTGCCTCAGTTGAAAATGCACTGGTTGTAGATTCCACGCCCCTGAGGCTGACCTGGTAGTTGAAAATGTTTCCCAGCTCCATGTTGCCGCTTAACGATGCTCCAGCAAATGGAGTGGCTGCCCGCAACGGTCCTGGAGTAACTTTAATCCCCCATGATGCAGTTAGGCCAATGTAGACGGTTGGACACTGCATGAGGAGTAAACGTAGAAAACCAAGATGCGCCCTCCACCATGCACATATTGGAGGCATAAATAAAAGATTTAAGGCAAGAGCAGCTGAGAGTGATCCAACTCCAAGAGGTTCAAGATCAAGAAGTAAAAGCCATATTCACAAAGGTAGCTGATGCGCTACACCAGATTATTATGAAAGTATTAGGTGGAGAGAAGGAGAATCAGGCGTCACCCGGGGAAGCCAGCAAAGCCAGCATGGCCCAGAAAGGGAAAGGAATATGTGGTGGTTATCGAAGAAGAATGCAAAAGTAGGAGCATAAAAAAGAGACTTTTAGGCAAAAAAACACACATGTGGGACGAATCACGATACAGAAAAGCGAGGTAAGACAGCATAGGCGTTACAGTACGACCAAGTACGTCCCAAAATGGTCGCATATGTACTCAAAGAATCCTCTTTCATGGGTAAGATCTTGGAAGCATAGCTACTTAAAAAATATGATCAATTTAGGATGGAGGCTTATGATGGAACAAGCGATCGGAGAAAGATCTCGAGTAATTCTGCAATATGATGATGGCTTATAATCCTAATGACTCTATGCTTTGTCGAGCTATTTCCATGACCCTAAAAGGTAACACAATGGATTGGTTTAACAGTATACTAAACTAATCTATTTTTGATTTCGTAGGATTGTGAAGCGCCTTCAAATATCGTTTTATTGGCAATAATATGGCCAAAAAAGAAAGCGCCTCAATCATGAACTTATACCAAAATCAGGGCGAGTCGATCAAAAAATACGTTAAAAAATTTGTTCACGCGATGAACGGCTTGCCAGACTTAGAACAGCCAGTAGTCATTGCCTTCTTGAATCGTGGATGATACAGAGAAGACCCCATGTACGCCGACCTCGTGCGTCACCGAATCAAGAAAATAGAAGATATCTTGGCAAGAGAAGACCAGTTTATCAGGGTTGATGATGCTAAAAGAAGACTCTGCATATTCTTCTTAATTTCGGTCGCATGCCTCGAAGGCACCACAAACTGACCAAATACAGACGAATGATGGTAGACGAATTGACAACTTGAGGCCTCCGGTAAAAAACCGAGGGGGTTTTACTATGACAATCCCACGCGAAAGTTTACATCATTTACAAAAATCATATATGTCATCTAAGACACCACTAAAGGTCGATCCCGATACCAGACTCCTTGCGTTATGTCCACCGCCGACCACAAGCATTCAGACGCCACTTTTTTTTTATCACAACGATCATAGCCATCCAACAGATGAATGTTGGTAGTTCAAAAAGGAAATTTAGAGATTGGTTGATAGTGGTGAGTTAGTCCAGTTTTTCAAGCATAAAGAGGAAGATGATCGTACGGAGGAACACATGACCGATAAAAGAGATAAGCAATGAATTTTTTCTATTTCAAGAAGAAGAGAGCTATCGTGAATGCAATGGGCCGCGTCAAATAAGCGCCATAATAAGATTTTAGAGGCTCAATTGGTTGATAAGTCCTCCTACCATAATTATCGATAACTAGTGCAGACTTAACCTTCAACGATGGCGATTTGTAAAGGGTCATGACGCCCCATAAAAACGCTTTGACAATTAACCTAGGCATAGGTGGCGTCTTGGTAACAAGGGTCTTGATGGATAAAAACGATTCATCCAACATCGTCTTTGAGGCCAGTTATGACAAGATGTTGGAGGTGCCGTCGTACAAGCCGATGCATAAGACATTGGTGGATTATGAAGGCAACACATCCAAATGCGTGGGTGAATTAAAATTACTAGTGATCGTAGGCTACAGAAACACTAAGAAATAATTATTGGCATAGTTTGAAAATGTGTGAAGTACCCCATCAGAAATATAGTCGGGGTAATAAGACAAAGGCCAACGTACCACTCAGAAATGTTACGCATTTTCCATCGACCTTGCGAGACCGACCAGTTAGCAACTAACGAACGAATGGGCAGACATCTGTAGGATTCCCACCACCGAAGGTGTAGACAACCCATGGGAGACGGTCGAAATCACCCATACGGAAGAAAAAATGATGTTATAGGGGAAAAACAAGATTGGTAACAAACTCAAGCCTACCTTTAGATACAATCTAATAGTTTTGTTACAGTAAAATATTGATGTTTTGGGTTAAAGTGTAGATGATGTAACAAGGTTCAACTCGTCAGTAGTATGCCATGAACTTTCAATTGACCAACGAGCCAAACCGATCCGTCAAAAGCGAATGAAATTCACCCCTGAAAATACAGAAGTTATAAATAAAAAAGTGGAAAAACTCCTCCGTTTGGGGCACATTTGGGAAGCATGATACCCTATGTGGGTGGCAAATCCGATCCTAATCAGAAAAAAGGGTCAGCGGTGCATGTGCATTGACTTTACCGACCTCAACAAAGCTTGCCACAAAGACACATTTCCTCTCCCCCGTATACATCGTTTGATACATGCAGCATCGAAAGTGGACTCCTCTTATTCAGGTTACAACCAGATCTGTATGCAGCCCAGAGAGAAAGAGCATACTACATCCCAAACCAAAAATGGCTTGTATTGCTATACATTAATACCATTTGGCCTAAAACACACAGGGTCGACGTACTAACAACTGGTTAATCAAAAATTTTAGCAGCATCTTGGGAAAAACATGGAGGCATATATCAACGATATATTGGTCAAAAGCGACACTAAGAAGCCAACTAGAAGTATTATCAGATAGTTTCGACATCCCGAGCCAATACAACTTAAAATTGACCCCCCTTAAGTGTACGTTCAGTGTCTGTAGCGGTAAATTTCTGGGGTATGTCATTAGTAAAAATATAATCGAGGCAGACCCAGACCAGTTGTGAGCCCTTCTCTACATGAAAACACCCAGGAATATCAAAGAAGTCTAGTGTGTGATAGAAGAATTCTTGTCATTTCTTCACCATAGTCAGAGGGGCTAATAAGTTTGCTTGGATAGAAGAATGTTCAAAGACGTTCCAGGAATTCCTGTAACCAATAATTTTCACAACATGTAGTTAATCAAGCTAATGGCTTGTACGATGCTATGAAAGCGACTACCCGTGAATACTTAAATTCCCTTTGCGAATGGGAGGCTAGGTTTGATTATGTAACGTACAAGCAGGTACCATGCATGAAGAACTCTATAACTGACATGTTGGCCAATGAAACAATATCTAGAGACAACCCACTTTTCATTGATCAACTTTACCTCATGACACCCACATATACAAATGACATCCTCGTTTCATCGATGTTTGCAGGTAACATTTATCGCCAAGAATATCTGTCTTACTTACATGACCACGTGTTACCAAAGATAAAGCCGCCTCCCGTGCTCTGCAGCTAAGAGCCGCCAAATGCATTATCCAGAATAATGTTCTTTACTAGAAAAATGCCACACAACCATTGTTGCGATGCCTCGACCATAATGAAGTAAAAATTGTACTCATAGAATTGCATTAGATGGAGGCCGACACCCACTGTGGATATCGTAGCATGATGCCTTGTTTTCCAACTTGCATACTATTATTAGCCCAAATTGGTTGCAGATGTCGAACGATTGGTACAAGGTTGGAACGCATGCCAACAATACGTCAACATTCGATACCTTCCAAGTGAACCTATGAGTGTCACACCGGCCCCTTGCCTCTTTGATAAATGGGGTATCGATCTGGTGGGGCCACTGCCCATAGCCACCGGTACAAGGCAGTTTCAGATCATTGCGGTGGATGACTTTACCATGTGTGTGGAGTCTAAGCCACTTTATCACACAAGGGCTCAGGAAGTTTGTGATTTTATGCACAATCAAATACTATCTTAGTTTGGAATCCTGCGAATCCTAATGACGGATCACGGACTTTAGTTCCAAAAGTTGTTGTTAACCATATTCTGTAAACAATACTGGATCGAGCAACACTTCTTCACACCTATCACTCACAAGCGAACAATCAGGTCAATGTGACAAATCGAACTATTTTGGATGACATCAAGAAGAAGCTTGAATCCATTGAAAATTTCCAGATAAGCTTAGCGAGGTATTTGGTCATACCGAACAACCCCGCGAACGACAACCAATGCAGTTCATTTTTCCGTGGTCTGTTGCATGAAGGTCATCATCCCCGTTGAGATCATTATCCATAGCCATAATATTTCTAAATACTCTGATGTCTCGAAAGAAGGATACCCCATATAGATCGACCTACTTAAAGAGCGTAGTGAGCATACCTAGGTGCGGTTTGAACAATACCGTAGTTTGATGCGGAGCCATTTCGATTCAAAGCTCAAACCAAGGACCCTTCAAGTGAAGACTTAGTCATGAAAAAGGTATTTCATGGCGCGTGGGACAATTCTTCTTGCAAAATAGGCCCAACCCGAGATGGACCCTACACCATAGTTATCAGGAGACATCATAAAGTGTATCACTTGGATGATGATGAATGACAACTTCTGAGATATCCATAGAATATTAATCAATTAAAAGTATATTGATATTGTGTGATGAAAATATGTTCTCTTTTACTCTTCTGATAACGCATAAGGATTTTTTAATGAGGCACGTTACCAAGTGATTGATAAAATATTTTATTTTTTCCAACACTTGCGTTCTTCCCTTCTCCCTTTAACTTCTCCAAAATTAATTCCACTAATTTTACGAACGGGTTAATCGAATATTCCTTAGGGTTATGCAACGAGCCCTACTAAGCTTTGGCATACATGGTCGAACTACAAACGGGCTCATAGGCCACATCTTTGGGCTATGCAGAAGGACTTAGTAAGCATATCCCTTAGGGGTAATCTTGCGATTAGGTACTATAACCAGGTCTTAGGGCTACACGATGGGTGCCCTAACCGATCGGTCACATGCGATCAACCAATAGGCCAGCCATGTGAGGCAACACAATAGGCCATATTGTGCTTTTAAGTAAACATATGCAATTGCATATGTATTGTACTTCATAAATGAGACATACTACAAACACATTATATTGTATTTAACACTATGTCATTTACATTTCAATATAGAAAATAAAAGCTACTCCGACTTCATCAAGCACTAACAATATCTCAGTATTAGATTCAAAATACTCGATTAAACATTAAATTTGATTTTTCAATTTATATTTTTTTAAATATTTTCCTTTCTCGTTCAAATAATAATATTATTAATTAAATTTTAAAAACATTACTAACATATACCAAAATCATATATTCAATGGGTACGCGCAGATGGGTACCCGAACTTGACATGGTCGGGTGTCAGATTTTTTTTATCCGATGGGTACGGGTTATGATATGAGTTTGAAAAACCATAGACGGGATGAGTTACGAGTTTAGTTATACCTGTACCCGTCCCGACCCATTAACGTCCCTAATTAATATACATTTGAGGAGGTATGATATAAATTAGATCTTTGAAACATAGATAAATTTCAAATTTTGTTAAAGAAATCATAACATAACATGTCAAATTATATGTAAGACATATAAGATATTATAAGATTTTAGGTAAGAAATTTCATATTTTAAAATATGTTGTGAAGTTATTGCAATATTTATATAATCTAGTTCATCGAGGAAAAAAAAATCATTTCTTAGACAAGCTAATTTGAAAAAATAAATATTTAGATTTTTTTTATACACATTAGTGTTTTTTCATTTTTAAATTAGTATAATAATTGGTTTCACATTTATAGATAATGTAAAATGTATTATGTATATCACATCATACTTATGAACATGTTAATATATGAACAAAGTATGACATAATATAAAAAAAAATATCATGCTTTATTCAAATATGTTTTATGTTTATTGTATTTATTTTACAATCTAAAAGTTTAATTATATATTTGACAATTTTTTTATTTTTTCTTTATAAAAAGTAGAATAAGACAAGTTATATTTTATGTAAGACATAATAGTTTTTTTTCGGAAGGAACACGTAGTCACCCTCAGTATGACGCAATAGCCTGTAAACCAACGCCAAAAGGTAAACCACACAAGGTGGCAGGCTCAGCCAAGAAAGCGTTTGTAGAGGGACTCGAACTCATGATCTTTGGTTATAAGCATGTCTTACAACAACTCATGATATATTTTATAGGATTTTATGTAAGACATACAAGATTTTATTTAAGACATTAAAATGTTAGGTAAGTCATGTCAGAATTTATCATATTTTAGGTAAGACATAAGAAATTTCTTATTTTAGAAAGATCTTAATTTCTTGTGGTCCGAATGTTGCAGCGATGTGGTGAAAGTTGCGGTGTTCGCCTTTCCGTTCATTAAAATATTATTTAAATAATTATTGGGGAATGTTTTAAATTGATATTTAAGAAATTCACATATGTATAAGAAATTTTTGTATAAATTTTCCTAATAAAAATATGAACAAATCTAAGAATTGAGAAAACATCAATATAAAATTGACACATGTAAAAATTACTTCATAGAAATATATAAAAAAGTTAATTGAAGCGTTAGATTATTTAATTATAAATATATTACATTAAAAAGAATCAAAGAGTACTCTTGTGTCCACTGATGCTTCAGATATTTAAAGTATTTAATTATTAATATCCATTACCAATATGAAAATATTAAAGAGTCACTTTGTGGCCGACAGTTACTTCAACATTATACTGCTTACAACGTTTCAGATTTTATTTTAAAACAAATCACAAACGAGAAATGTGATGTTTTGCAAGCGCTGCACACCTCACACCTCAAGTCACAGGCTTGTGGCGCCGCTATGGCGGTTGCCGTATCGACCGGGACGCCTCACCACGACATGAGACGTTGAAGCCTCGCATTGTAATACCTCACGTCACGGAGGTGTCTTTATTAACTCTGAGAATGACATATTTTTTTGTACATGAATAATTTGGGAGAACAATTTTTCTCATTGTTTAAGAAGCGTGGTATAACAAATTTTCTCATCGATGAACAAGTGTGGCATATCATATTTTTTTATGAGTCGATGAACAACATGCAATGACATATTTTTTTAGTTTATAAACAACTTGGCAGTACTATTTTCTCATTGATGAACAAACGTGACATGATATATTTTCTCAACTGATGAACAACGTGGTAGGAAAAATATCAGTTCATTAGCAACATGACAAGACATATTTTTTGTTAAAACATCATAGACATGATAGATTTTGTTGAAACATCACCGACGTGACAATATTTCTCAACCGATGAACAACATGACATGATATATTTTTCAATTTCATGAACAATATGACGTGATACATTTTGTTATAACGTTGCCAATATGACAGATTTTGTTAAAACATAGCAGATAAGATAAATTTTGTGAAACATCACAAGTATGACATAATTTTTTCAGTTCATGAATAATGTGACATGACATATTTTGTTATAATGTTGCAAACATGATATATTTTGTTAAATCGTAGATAGGATAAATTTTGTGAAACATCGCAACCATGACATAATTTGTAAGACATCACAACAATGATATATATATATATATATATATATATATATATATATATATATATATATTAAAACATCGCAAATATGACATAGTTTTAAAACATCACAAGCAAAACATAATTTTTGAAACAACATCACAATTTGTTTTGAAACATTGAATACAATAGAATTTTTTAAACCTCTCCTAACATATTTTTTGAAATAATGCATGATAGTTTTTTTTGAAAAATACATTCATATTTTCAAAAGAACTTTATTTATGTCTTATAAACCATCATAATAATATTTATAAAAAAGTTATTCTTGTCTAAAGCAAGATGTTGTTTTTAGTAAACTATCTCAATTTTTTAATTTTTTTTTTAATTTTATAATAATTTTGGATTTTTTTTATTTATGCAAAATTAAACATTTAAAATTTAGTCACGATTTTTTTCATGATTTTGTTATAGAATTCTCGATTTACGGAAACATAATTTTAAAAAATAAAATAAATATTGACTTCACGAAAATTGAAACTTGAAAAAAAGATTTTTTTTTAAATTACTAATTTGTAGGTTATAATTTTTAATTGAGAAAAAAAATAAAACATAATTTAAATACATGGTGGATAAAAATTAAAATTTTGTATTAAAATAAACATAAAAAATACATAAAAACATTTTTTTTAAGATTTAGCAATTTACATATGATAATAATCATTTATTTGTTTCCCACCTTAATAGTCACATCCTTTTTTATTAATCATGTATATATTTTGTAAAATTGTTATTATGGATCTTTTAAAATAAATCGTGTAAAATACATTTACTATATCATCTAACTATATTGCCAAATGTTATTTTTTATTGTATAAAATGCATTAAAAAGAAAAATAAGTTATTACAAATACATGGGGCACACCCCGAGGAATGAGAATAAGAGCCAAGAAAGACAGTAATCGTAGAAGTTGACCAAAACTTAGCCAAACAAGTACAAGCAAAGAGAAAGTGCAAAACTGAAATGGTCGACCAAAACTTGACCAAACGATACAACAATGCAAACGAAGATACTGAGACTAATATGAGTAGAGAGACTAAATACTAGAAATGTAGGAGCCCAAGGGAAACAATCCAGAAAGGGAAGATGGCTTCTTCAAACAAACACAAAATAAAATAAAGTTAGAAAATCAAAGAGGTTGGATAGGCTAGACAGTCTTGGTGCTAAGGAATCTGAAAAGAAGGTCAGACAACACGCAGTAAGAAATCGCAAAGGCGAGGGTCGGAGATGATAAAAAATTTATAGTATTCCTCTCACACCATACGTGATAGAAAACTATGCCAAAGTTATCGGGATCTCGATATAGACCAGTTGGACGCTTCTTGGATCCAAGATATCCAATTGTTATTGTGACTTAAAGAAAACCAAGATTATAGCTTGTGAAACCCTAGATGCTCTGAGTGTCGCTGTAGCCACAGAGTATATGATTAATGCTTTATGAGGAAAAATTGCATAAGACACAATCGGAGGGCGTGTTTAAACCCTAACTCAAAAGCTTATCTCAGGTGGAAAGTTTGTCGTGGATACCAAGCCAAATGATGAAGAAATTGTGAGAATGTTAAATTTATGCTAAACAAGCCTCGCCCACTCGATGTGGTGGGTGGGAATATGAATGACATTGTAAGTATCATTGATCGTGAACTTGGTAATTTCTCTCTTAGCAGTCCAATAGTGGACATCATTGTATAAAATGTTAGGGTGATGAAAGGATATGATGAGGTGGTTAATCTCCTGGAAGGTATGATGGTTCCTAGCACTTGCAGATCTTAAATGAGCATGCCAATTAATGACCATCCCAAATGATATCGGAAACCTTTGGGTTGCTCCCCAAATGAGAATCTCGAATAATATTATTCTTATAGTGGTTGTCCAAAGAGGTAGAGAGCAACCACATGTTAAACCAAAAGGAGGTCTTCTCCCCGTTACCAATTGCAACCTTGTACAAATTGTTTGTGAGAGACCTAAGATTTAACATTTTCCCCCAAGTACACGAGAAAAAAAAGTCAATATTTAAAGATAAGAAATTATTATCTTTTATCTTCTCAGAGGAAATCCAGTGACACCAAATTGAGTTTTTAAGTTCACTAACGATGGACCACAAATGTTTAAGTACGGTCGCATGATTCCAGGTTTTTAGGTCTAGAATCCCAATGTCGCCCTCAAACAAGAGCAAGGTGACTGTTGACCAAACCAATTTAACACCTATAATATTTATCCCATGGAAAGGCTAGAGAAAACGATGGAGAGCGGAGAGAATAAAGATCGAAGACTAGTAAACCTGCCCTGCAAAAAGCACAAAATTAATAAGCTGAATCCTCTCCGCATAAGAGAGGTATTTGGAAGTCCATGAGGCAATATGAGTAGAAATTTTTTCAAGAAGGGGACAACAATCGTTATGAAAAAGCCGACCCGATAAATGATAGACTCCAAGATACTTAACCGAACGAGACCCAAAATTGAAACCAAGGATATTGATTAGGTTCATTTTAAGAGTGGGGTTAACCCTGGATAAAAATATGTGGCTCTTATAAATGCTTACTTTAATACTTGAGAGAACAAATAAATAATTAAGACCATCCTTGATAAGGTTGAGAGAATTAATGTCACCGCGAAATAAAATCATTAGGTCATCTGCAAAAAAGATATTGACAATCTTAAGTTTACGACCCTTCCAATGGAAATATAAGTTCAAATCAGTACTTTTATCCTTGAGAATAATGAAGAGTACTTGCATGACCAAGACAAATAAGAATGAAAATAAAATGTCACCTTGTCTAAGAACTTTTCTGCCATTGAAAAGCCCATGAGGGTCACTGTTGATATTAACAGTATAAGACGGGGTGACAGTATATTATATAATCCAGGTGATCATCTATTCTGAAAAATTCATGGTCACCAAGATATCAAGGATAAGATGCAAACAAACATTTCCAAAAGCTTTCATCAAGTCAATTTTGAGAGCGACCCTCGAGCCTTTACGATTAGTCTGGTAACCCGGAAGGAGTTCTTGGGAAAAATAATATTGTGTGTAATATTACAGCCATGTACAAAAGCTGATTGAGATTTATCAATCAGATATGGGAATGAGTCCTTGATCCTATTGGCTAAGATATTGGAAATAATCTTGTAAACCATATTACAACACGTAATATTCCTGAATTCCTCAATAAATCAAGAGAAATCCTTCTTAGGGATAAGATAAATATTTGTGGCATTTCAAGAAGGCTCAAGACAACCCGTATTAAAAAAACATCAATACTAAAGATGACACTTTTAATTTATGCACAAGTGACAAGGCAGAACATCGAGGATCGTTCATGGGGATTCACTTTAGCAGAAACAAGTGAGAAGATACGAGTGAGCCCTAGGTAACCGGGGAGAGATCTATAGCCAAGAAACTCGTTATTGGAAGTAACGAGGACCCACGTTACTATTAGTGATTGAGACGATTTTATTTCTAATAATACGGGTTTTAAATTTGTTATGAAAGAATTTCGTATTACGGTACCCAAGCTTGAGCCAAGACTCTTTAGAATTCTGTTTGAAAAAAAATTATTCGACGCTACATAGTGAGATATAGTCGGAAGAAGCTGCAGCCTTGGAAGATACTAGAGAAGGGATTCAGGGGGTCATCTACTAATTTGGATTGGGCATAGAAAAGTTGGTGTTGGGCATTTGCCACCCTAGTGCTAATATCGCTATATTTCTTACGATTGAGATCATGGAGATCAAATTAAAGCCGAGTGAGTTTTTGAGAAACCAATCTCATACCATGAGCATATATCGAAATGTTCATAGAAAAAGACACCATATAATTATAAGAGGGATATGTTTGCCACATATTAAAAAATTTAAAAGTTTTTTTAATATGTGGTCTAAGGAGACCGAAAAGTTTAACAGTGGAATGATCAGAAGAGTGGGCGAACCAAAATAGATAATAGAAATTGAGAAAGAATCATTCCAAATACAATTAACTAGGACACCATTAATACGAGAAGCAATGGGGTTAACAAGGCTTTCATTGATCCAGGTAAAATAAGAACCACACGGATGAAGATCACTTTGTTCACATTGATAATAACAATAATTAAACTCATTAATGTCATCCTGAGAGAATGAGCTAGTACGTTCATCGGGATTACGAATAGCGTTGAAATCCCCAAGAGCTACCCAAGGATGATTGAACAAGAAACTAAAATAACCTCTAGGCCAACCCATATGAGACGATGCTTCGATCCGTCATTGAATGCATATATAGCCGTAACGAAGAAGAGGGCATAATAGTTAAAGCTACAAACTTTGCAATGAATAAATTAAGAGGAGGAAGACAAAATAAAGATGGAAAAGACATTATAGTTCCATATAACCCAAATCTTACCCAATTTATGAGACGAGTGATTAGTGGCATACTATAAAAAAGGACGATATTTCTAATAGTCGAGTCTACATTATTTAAACGGGCTTTAGTCTCCACAAGGACCATAATAGTGATACTATTACTAATGATAAAATCAATGACATCTTTTTGACGGACTGGGTCGTTCAACCCACGAACATTCCAGGAAGCAATAAACATTAAAAACTTATAGTGAGAGAAATGAAGGTTCAATAATGGACGACGGCAATATTTATCAAATGCAAAAGCTCACATTTTGGAGTTCCAAAACAATAAAATACAACCTTGAGCGGGTTAGGTAGTTGCCTTGTCGGAGGGCATAAAGAAACAGCCAGTAGAGGCTTTTTCATGATGGATAGATCTACATGTCGGGAATCCACTTCTTTTTACTAGATGGACACAAATCTCAAACAAAAGCATAGCAAAGTGCACAAGAATAGACCTGAAATGGGTAGCCGAGTTGGAGTAAAACATGCTCGTGACCTTTAGCGTGTCACCTTGTGTGGTTTATCTTTTGGCGTTGGTTTCCAGGCTATTACGTTAAACTGAGGTTCTTGACTAAGCGTGTCACCTTGTGTGGTTTACCTTTTGGCGTTGGTTTATATGCTATTACGTCAAACTGAGGATTTACCATGTGCACACTCGTTGAATACAGACCGCGACAAAAAAGAAAACACAAAAATGAGACTATACAATTTTATGGGACATCCTAGAGGATCAAAAAGGTTTTTATATATATATATATACATATTTATATTTTAATAGCCTTACCCATAACTTTGTACTATCAAGACACCTGAGAGACTTCGGCTATTGAAACTTAACTCCGTGGGGATGTCTGTTATTTCCATCTGACGATAAAATTCCCAAATCAAAATTTCTCATTTCTCGATTTCTACGAAACTAAACAGATCATCATCTTCCTCCCCGGCTCATCCTCGGCTGGTTTTATGTCTCTTCCTCTTCGATAACTACAAATCACTCTCTTCACCACTAAACTCCAATGCTCCACTCCCCCTTTTCTCTCTGCTCAAATCTAAATCGTATTGCAATCTGTCTCTGCGGCCGGTAAGTTTTGTGCTTTTCTTATTGTTTTGCTTCGATTTTTAGGTTGTTTACCATCGCAGTATTGGTATTTGGTTTTTAGGGCTTTCTATCTTTATCTGTTCTGTAGAGTAAAATTTCATAATGAGTAATGACTCTCCTATAAATGGCTTTGTTTTGATTTCATGTTTGGATTTGCGATTTTTTCCTTATTTTAACGTTTTAGGTTTTGAATTCCAACATTTATAGCTCTCTCTTTTGTGTCTTTAATGATAAATTCTATTTATGGTGTATTTTCTCTGCTGGTAGTCTCGTTTTGTATGCTTTATGTAGGTGCCATAGGTTTTCTGCGATTTGGATTTACTGGTTCATTGTTTTTAAGTATCATCCTGTCTCGTTTACAGGTTTGTTTCTTGAATTTGTGATCCTGGTACCTAAGGGAACAGTAGAGTGATTTTTCTTTCGTATTGGCCTGTTGATGTTTGATTAGAACAATGGATAATAAGCCAAAAAGGCGAATTGCTACTGAGAATGGTGGAGATACTGGGGAGGATTTAGTTCTCACGACTTTGATTGGCAATGGAGATGATTTGGGTCCTCTTGTTAGGCATGCGTTTGAAATGGGTCGTCCGGAACCCCTTGTGTACCAGCTCAAAAATGTTGTAAAAAAGAAGGAAGTCGAAATCGAGGATCTTTGCAAGACTCATTACGAAGAATTCATTCTTGCAGTTGATGAGCTCCGCGGTGTGTTAGTTGATGCCGAAGAGCTGAAAGGTGACCTTGGAAATGGTAATTTTAGGTTACAGGAGGTGGGTAGTGCTCTTCTGGTGAAGCTGGATACTCTTCTTGAATCGTATGCAATTAAAAAGAACTTGACTGGAGCAATTAAGATGTCTAGAGTATGTGTTCAAATTCTAGAGCTTTGTCTCAAATGTAACAAGCACATTTCCGAAGGTCAATTTTACCCTGCATTGAAGACTATGGATCTAATTGAGAGGAACTATCTACCGACCATCCCCGCAAAGGCCCTGAAAATGCTCATAGAGAAGAAGATTCCGATAATCAAATCCCACATTGAGAAAAAGGTTTCTCATCAGTTTAATGAATGGTTAGTTCACATCAGGAGTTCTGCTAAAAATATTGGACAAACAGCTATTGGTCATGCTGCTTCCTCTCGCCAGAGAGATGAGGAAATGCTTGAGCAACAAAGAAAATCAGAAGAACACAATATTTCAGGATTGGGAGATTTGGCGTATAATTTAGGTGTTGAGGAAACCGAGGAAGATTCGGTTTTAAAATTCGACCTGACACCGCTTTATAGAGCATATCACATCCATACTTGCCTTGGAATACCAGATCAGTTTCGTGATTATTACTACACAAATCGTGTATTGCAGCTCAACTCGGACCTGCAAATTTCATCATCACAGCCGTTTGTCGAATCATATCAAACGTATCTAGCTCAAATCGCAGGCTACTTTATCGTTGAGGATCGTGTGTTAAGAACCGCCGGAAGTTTCTCGTCAGCTGAGCAGGTTGAGACAATGTGGGAAACAGCTGTTGCGAAAGTCATGTCAGTGTTAGAACAACAGTTTTCTCGCATGGATTCTGCGACCCATCTTCTTCTGGTGAAGGATTACATCACTCTTCTTGGTGCGACTCTTAGACAGTACGGTTACGAAGTCGGCCCAATTCTTCAGGCACTCGAAAATAGCAGAGACAAATATCACGAGCTTCTTTTAGAAGAATGTCGACAGCAAATCGTCAATGTACTTTCCAACGACACATACGAGCAAATGGTTATGAAAAAGGACACAGATTATGAAAATAATGTTTTAATGTTTCATCTCCAAACGTCGGATATCATGCCAGCTTTTCCCTATATCGCACCGTTCTCGTCTATGGTACCTGATGTATGCCGTATCGTTAGATCATACATCAAGGGCTCGGTCGATTACCTAACTTACGGACTACATACTAATTTTTACGATGCTGTGAGAAAATATTTAGACAAGCTATTAATTGATGTTTTGAACGAAATCATACTTAACACAATCCTTAGTGGCGGAATTGGAGCCTCCCAAGCTATGCAGATTGCAGCAAATTTATCTGTTCTTGAAAGAGCTTGTGACTACTTCGTGCGCCACGCTGCACAGCTGTGTGGTATTCCTGTTCGAGCAGTCGACAGGCCTCGAGCTAGTTTAACCGCCAAAGTTGTCCTAGAAACTTCGAGAGATGAAGCTTACATGGCCCTGTTGAATTTGATTAACACTAAACTGGACGAGTTTATGAAATTGACCGAGAATGTCAACTGGACGGCCGAAGAGATGCCACAGAGCACTAACGGGTATATAAATGAAGTTATTATCTACCTTGAGACAATTATGTCGACAGCACAGCAGATCTTGCCTTTGGATGCTTTGTACAAAGTAGGAACCGGTGCTCTTGATCACATTTCGAACTCTCTGGTGGGTGCGTTTCTTAGCGACGGTGTCAAGAGATTTACTGCTAATGCGGTCAGTGCAGTGAATAATGACTTGAAATTATTAGAAGAATTTGCTGATGCGAGATTTCAGTCTACTGAGTTGAGTGAGATTTACAAGGAAGGCAGTTTTAGAAGTTGCTTGTTGGAAGCACGGCAGTTGATTAACTTATTGTCGAGCAGTCAGCCAGAGAACTTCATGAATCCGGTGATAAGGCAGAAGAATTACTATTTGTTGGATCATAAGAAAGTGGCCATCATTTGTGAGAAATTTAAGGATTCTCCTGATGGAATTTTTGGAAGTTTAGGAGGAAATCGAAATGCAAAGACAAATGCTAGAAAGAAATCGATTGACACCCTAAAGAAGCGATTGAAGGAACTAAACTGAGAACGATTGAAGGAACTAAACTGAGAAGAGCAAACACTTTTAGCAGCATTAGAAGTAGTTATGCCTTATTTTACTAAATATAATTTCATTCTTTTTCTTTTCTGAACTTTTGCTGGTTGTTGAGATAATTTTAATTTAGCCTGGTTCAGATTTGTTTGTTTGGAGATCAAGTTTTTTCTTACATAGCCTCAGGCGTGCGGCTGCTACCCTGTGTTCTTTGTCTGATTGTTTTTGACAAATGTTTGCTGTTACCTAGAATCGGATTTGGATTTGGGATTGCTCCGCCTCTCTGATTTGGATTTGGGATGGAGCCCAGTTGAAACTGGAATACTAGTTTCCTCGGTTCTCACAATCTTCGAAGTCGACTATTCCATTCAAATCTAAATTGCCACTCAAACCTCTCTGTTTTTCAAGAAAGAGTTTGGTGACTGAGTTCCTTTCCGGCGGTGGGCGTCCTTCTCCGGGCATCTGCTACTTCTATAGTCTGATTGTTTCTTCCTTTTTGATTGCTTCCTGGCAATCTATGTCCTTGATTTGTTACTCTGTTTTTGCGAATGGAAAACAGAGGATTAGATGTCAATGAATTTCCGATGTTAAATGGTGTTCAGGCTACCGCTCCGATCAATGCTCCTACAGCAGCCACCATGTCTTATTCGGAAACTGTGAAGCAGAAATCTTTGGTAAAGGATACGTTTCCGGAATTCGTTAAAGATTCTGGAAACCATTTCTCGGTTCAATACTCTAAAGAGACGAAGGATCGTCTTCTGATGCAATCAAGAGTTACGTTAATTGGCAAATTTGCGGACGAAATTCCAAAGCGTGCTTCGCTCCAACGCTTTCTTGAATCTTTTAAGTTCAAGGGAAGCTTTTCTTTCATTACGATCGATTCTCGTCACATATTCATCGAGTTCTGTCTTAAAGAAGATGTGAGTCTTCTCTAGTCTCGATGAGTGTGGTCTGTTGATGGTAAAAGTATGCGTGTGCTTAAATGAGATCATGAGTTTAAGAAGAATGTTGAGAATCCGGTGGTGCTGTTATGGGTCAGGTTTGAACAGGTTCCTGAGTTTATGTACAATGTCTCTGTCATTCATGATCTTGCATTATCTATTGGCATTGTTCATAAAGTTATGGTTCCTGAAAAGCATCGAGCCAGTAGAAACGCCTGTTTTGCTTAGGTTGAAGTTAGTATTGCTAAGGAGTTAAAGAGGAGTATGTGGGTTGGCTTTGGTGCGAATGATGGTCATTGGATTGGAATAAAGTTATAAGAACGTTCCTGGGTATTGTTCTTATTGCAATCACTTAGGCCACACTGTGAAAGAATGCAGGAAAATGGAAAACATGAAAGAAAAAGTTGAACAGAATTATAAAGAAAAGGACGATTTATTAAGCAAAGATGTGAATTTGATTACATCTCAGAATCCTCAATCAATACAAGAATTGCAGCCTTTGTCTCAGCCTACGCAGATTACTAAAGTTTACAAAAGAAAATTAAAGTCTGTTATTACAAAAGAGGTTGAGTCTGTAAAGGACTCTTCTATTCCTACTGTTGTTGAAGAGTGTTGTTCTTCTAAGAATGATCAGGAGATCATTGGTGCTCTCCAGAAGCTTGATGTTGAGTTCCATGCTTGCTATGATAATCAGGAGCCTAGCTCTTCTCCAAATCTGAAAAATGCTGGTAGTTGTGCTGTTTCTCCAGGGTCTATTTCGCTGAGTGATTCCCCTAAGTCTCCTCAAAGCTTCAGTCAACTTATCAATCAGAAAATCAAATCTCCAAACAAGAAAAAAACCAGTAAGAATTTTACAATTAACTCTCTAAAGAAAAGAGAGAGCAACAGATTCAAATCTTTATCTGATAATGATAAAGATATGTAGTTGGAATGCTCGTGGCATCAATAATGCTTCAACCATATCTAGGCTAAAGTTTATGATTCAAAATGATAGGATTAAGGTTTTTACCATTCAAGAGCCAATGGCTAAGGTTGATAAGATTGAGAGGATTTCTGCTAGTATTGGGCTGGCCAATTATGCTTATAATTGCTCTAATAAATTTTGGGTTTTTTGGTCATCTGATGTTAACATTTCTATTAGGATTGATCACGAGCAGTTTCTCTATATGAGCATTGGCTTTAATACTCTATACTTTACTCTTACGTCTGTTTATGCTAAGAGTACTAGGGCTTTTCGAAAAAATCTGTGGAATAGTATGGTCTCCCTTGCTAATGATAGTAACCCTTGGTTACTTGTTGGGGATTTTAATGCTGTAACTAGTTCTGAGGACCAAATGGGTTGTTCTAATTTTGATTTTGGGAGTTCAGAAGACTTCAATGAAACTATTAGAGTCTGTAACTTGGAAGACACTGGGTTTGTGGGATCTAGATTCACTTGGAGTAACAATCGCTGCTGGAAAAGACTAGACAGATCTTTAGCCAATCAATGCATGACTACTACTTATCAGAGCATTCAGGTGTTTCACATGGTCAGAACAAGTTCTGACCATGCCCCTTTACTTATCTCTATATCTAAAAATTCTAATTCTGTTCTTCAGTATAATAAATGTAATTTTAAATTCCTAAATGCATGGACTAATGACTCTGGTTTTTTAAATATGGTTAAGCTGTGCTGGGATACTCCTTGTTTTGGTAGTCATAGTAATGTTTTTTGGTATAAGTTGAAAAGGTTGAAGAAAAGGCTTATTGAGTGGAATAAAAAAACTGAAGAAGTTGCTACTAATGAGTCTATTCATTTAAGTGAAAACAGCACTATATCTAAAGCTAGGCTGGATGCTTCTAATGATACTCTTATTAAAGCCCTCAAAGTTGAGGAGTCCTATTGGAGGCAGAAATGCTTCAACACTTGGCTGAATGAGGGGGATGGTAATACGAAGATCTATCATAGATATGTCTCTAAGCAGCGTAAGAAGAATTTTATTGCTGGTATTAAGCAGGATGGCAGATGGCTCTATAATCAAGATGATATAGCTAAGTCTGCTGAAACTCACTTCATAAATATTATATCTACTGGTTCTAGTGACAATTTATCTGATCTTGATATGCAGGACAATATTTTTTCTAATATCCCTAAGACTATTACTAATGATGATAATTATTTCTTGCTTAAATCTGCTAATACTGAAGAAATTTGGGCTACTATCAGTAAGATGAAGAAGGACAGTGCTGCTGGCACTGATGGGTTTAATTCTTTCTTTCTAAAAACTTGTTGGATATAATCAAAGTTGATATGTGTAATTCTATCAATGCCTATCTTAAGGGTGGAAGTGTCCCTAAAGGGGTCTTTGCCACAGGGATTTGCTTAATTCCTAAAGTCCCTAATCCTATAAATTGGGATAACTTTAGGCCTATTAGTCTGTGTTCTATATTTAACAGGGTCATTTCTAGCCTTATTAACTGTAGGCTTGCTGTATTGCTTCCTAAAATAGTGTCTAAAAGTCAGGGAGCCTTTATTAAAGATAGGCTCATTCATGAGAATATTCTCATAACTAGGGAAATGCTTCATAATATAAATAGAAGACCTAGCAAGGGGAATATTATTATGCAATTAGACATGGCAAAAGCATTTGACAAAATGTCTCATGCTTTTGTCCTTAAAGTTCTTGCTTGTTTTGGGTTTTCTAAGGACTTTGTTTCTTTAATCAATACTCTTATTTCTAATGTAATGGTATCTGTTCTTATAAATGGCTTAAGTGTGGGCTACTTTCCTCAAAGGAAAGGTTTGAGACAGGGTGATCCCCTGTCTCCTAGCCTTTTTATTGTTGCTCAGGATGTTCTATCAAGGGGGATTCAAAATCTTTTTAACCAAAATGACAGTATAAAATTCTATACTAAGTCTAACTACCTCTTACCAAGTTTATCCTTTGCAGATGACATCATCATCTTTACAAATAGTTTGCCTTCCTCCATTTTGAAGCTTGGTGACCTGTTGGACAAATACCAATCATTCAGTGGTCAAGTTGTGAATAAAAGCAAAACTAAAGTTATTACATCTGCCAAATTCAGTCAAAATGGTGTTTCTAAACTAAGGATGGCTACTGGTTTTAATATTGATTATGGTCCCTTCAACTACTTGGGTATTACTATTGCCATCAACAATAAAGGGAAGAATTTCTTACCCCTTATTGAAAAGCTTCATAATAAGATTCAGGTTTGGGATATGAAAAATCTGTCTTTTGGAGGCAGATTATCCCTTATCTCTAATGTGCTCTATCCTATTGTGTATTTTTGGATGAAGAATAGTTATATTCCTAATCCTATTCTTAATAAGATTGATCTTTGCTTTAATAGATTTAATGTGGAGGTCAAAGTATGATGAGAAGTCCATACATTGGACCTCTTGGAATATGGTTTGTAAACCATTTGAGGAGGGTGGGCTTAATACTAAAAGACTTGTTGATATTCAGCTTGCTTTTAGTTTTAAACTCTGGTTTCTGTTTCGAAAAAACAACTCTTTGTGGTCTGACTTAATGCATAAGTCATATTGTGCTAATACCCATCCTTCTAAGGCTAGTTACAAAATAACTGACTCTGTGGTTTGGAAAAGGTTGTGTTCTGTTAAAGATAAGGCTGAGCAGCATATTAGCTGGGTTCTGGGGAAGGGTAATGTGGATTTTTGGCATGATGCTTGGTGTGGATTGCCTCCTATTATAGCTGGTCAGGGTGATAGAGGGTGGTTCTTGCCTGCTACTGTTAAGTCTTTTTGGAAAGGGTCAAATTGGGATGTTCAAGCTCTTTTGTCTGTTTTAAATCAAAACCATGTTAATCAAATATGTTCTTTAAAGCTCAATTCTGATCATGATGATCAGATTGTCTGGAATTTATCAAAAAATAAGGATTTTAATATTTTGGAAACGTGGAACAGCATTAGAAATGTTAACAATAAATCAAGCTTATTTAAAAATATTTGGAGCCATATTATTCTGAGAAAATTTTCTTTTTTGTGTTGGAAAATTATCAAAAATTTCATCCCAATTGACAGTATTCTTTCTAAAAGACATTTAACCATTGTGTCTAAATGTCAGTTCTGTTGTAGCAGTGAGGATAAGAGTCACCTTTTTATTCACTGTAACTATTCCTGGGCCATCTGGAACTACTTTGGTTTGCTGTTTAAGGTTCCTATCTATAAGCATATGTCATTTAATCATCTGCTCTACTCTTGGTTTGGCTTTACTAAAGGCTCCTTTCATATCACTCATTTAGTCCCTCTGGTTATATGTTGGACCATCTGGTTTAATAGAAATAACTCTAAATTCAACAACACTCATGATGACTTCAAGAGTGCTGTTGATAGAGTCTATAGGATTATCATGGCTATTGACTCTGGGGATAAGCTGCACTCTAAACACTGGTCTATGGTCTACAATGCAGGGTCTGCTATGGGCTGTAAATCTATTGATAAAAGGAAAAAGCGTGTGACATACCTGAAGTGGCTAGCTCCTCCTCCTGGCCGTTTGAAGATCAATGTGGATGGAGCCTGTCAGCCCTCTGGTGTATCGAGTGGTGGTCTCATCGTCAGGGATGATAGTGGGGCTATTTTGCTGGTGAAAGGTTTTGTGTTTGGGAAAATGAACTCCTTCCAGGCTGAATTCAAAGCTCTAATTGAGGGGCTTCTCACTTGCAAGCGGTGTGGCTGGGAGGATTTCAATATAGAGTCCAGATTGTCTGGCTCTTATCGACATGCTTGCAAGTGGCACCTCTGTGATTTCTCTGGAACCTTTGCGAAGCGTTTGCAGAAGCTTAATCAAGCCAAGAATGGCCCTCCGTCACATATCCAGAACACATAATCAAGCTGCGGACTGGATAGCGAAGATGGCCATTCTTGATCGAAGAAGCTTTGCTTTCGAGGGGGTTAATGGCCCCAGCCAACTTCTAGCCATTACAACCCTTAGTTTGGGGCTTGGCTACTTCGATTTTGGCTAGGGTTTGATGGTTCGAATTGGTTTGGCACTCGAACTAATGCATCGATCTAGTGCACCTTTCCCCGAATGAATCGAAGATAGCGTTAACTGAATTCAATGTGAGCGATTTGGCTTTTTTTGTTTGGGGAAGAGTTTAGGTGGTGAATGGTGGCTGCTGATCTGAGGAGTCGCAATGGAGAAGGTGAAGGCTGTCTGTGGGTATTGTGAAGTTAGGGAAAGCAATTGGGATCTAGTCGAATTAGGGCTTCTTGATTTTGGGTTTTTTGTATTCGAGCCCCTTTTGTTTGTTTTGTTTTCAATTTATCCTAATTCTTTGTAAAACTCGTAATTCAGTAATATATTATCTTTTTGCTTAAAAACAAAAATTGCCACTCAAACCAACTTAAAGCCGATCCACTGTATTAAAATATTTTGAAATTTTATTCCCTCTATTTTGAAATAAAAGTCGTTTTACAAGAAATAATTTATTGTAGTTTAAACTAGATAATTTTGCCGCTTAATTGAATTTATTAATTTAATAATAAAAGTATAAAAATTTAGTAATGTTTTTTAAACATTATTTTTTTATCCTAAATCTAATATAAACAAATATATTTTACAATCGAATTATCATAGTACTATCAATAGCGTCATCTTTTTCCTCCGGAACTGATCAAGTACAACCAAGACTACACATCATATTCGAAATACTCGAAATCCTTTAAATTTCATCATCAAGATAGTTAAGAGAATCAAGTGTGACACTAATATATGATATTTGGAAGCAAGATTTGTTATAGATTTTATACTCGTCGCATTTCAAATACAAATATATCACACTAGGTACCAAGCTAATTGAGCACAACTATTATAGATTTTACAAACTGAATAATCATAAGTAATGAGATAAATCGCTTCCCGTGGCAATATACAAAATACAATAAAATAAAGAAGTTTATACCAATTGGGTTATAAAATTTACACAATTTATTAATAAGTCCATCCTCAAATAGGTTTTACCTATATCTGCCAAAATATGATTTTATTTATCTATTAGTCCAAATTTAATTTTTAAATACAATTTTATCCTTATGAGTTTGACAATGTAAAAAGAGATTTTGAGGAGACCAAATTGATTTTGAAATTAGGACCGAATATTTTGATTTGGGGATGCAATTATTTTGTTTTTAGGATATTGAGTCTTTTTTTTAAAATAGGATGGACCTATTTGTAATATGGATCTGTTGTGGTATGACTCGGTAAATAAAAACAATTTTTAGACCCATTCTGTAAGTCTCCCTAAAATAAAAGCTCGAAAAAAATATTTTTTGGTAAAGACATTTAGTTCAAACCTCACTCATTAAAACAAAGAAATCTGTACATAAATCATTATTCCTCATACTTAATCTTCAAGTAGTCATTACACCTTCACTACCTTCACTGAAGTTGAATATATCCATCTTCTTCTCCCAGCCTCGAAACTAAAATATTATCAGTAAAAAGTTATTTACTATGTCCGGCACTCCATTCATCAAAATGTAAGAGCACCCGACACAAAGTTTTGTACAAACACCTGGACAACAATAAATTTTAATACTTTTGAATTATCATCAATTAAGACCCAATTTACACGTTACCACAAAATCCGTAAATTTAAAACCTAAGATTCCTCTTGAAATTATTTTGAAATTCATAATATGTTGTGACCAAAAATACTGTAGGAGTTTTAAATACATAGATTATAGTAATCCTTAACACAAACTACTTTAAGCAGATGAATGTTGGGTTAATCATGAATTTATGATACACATTACATACTACAATTTAGTCTAAACATATCAAATAAAGTCTTTTAAACTTCATTATTTTAAGGTAATTTTTAATTCTAATATCTACTTGAATTATAGACTATTTGAATTGTATACATAACAAAAAGAAGAGTCCAAATCAATTTTACGTGATCGTAATTCAAGACCTCCTCTGAAACATATTATAAGTCGCAATTGTACTAACATGTTGGACCCTATAGTATATCATAGAGCGTGTAAAAGCATCTCCGACCTCCATCAAGATATGATGAGGCTCGAACATCTTACTGCAGATGAAGCTGGGTATCATACCCGGATTTTCCTCCGGGTAAAGATGCATGATCATCATAGCCTTTTGGGCAGAAAAACATTAACCATGAACAAAATTGAGTACTTTGAGTACATAAAAAACTAAAGATCAAACTAAAATCTTAACCTTACCATAATACACTAAAACCAAAACTGGAAATAATCAAACTACATCTCTCCATCAAAAGAAGAAAACATAAACAGAGAACAAAATTGAGTACTTTGAGTACATAAAAAACTAAAGATCAAACTAAAATCTTAACCTTACCATAATACACTAAAACCAAAACTGGAAATAATCAAACTACATCTCTCCATCAAAAGAAGAAAACATAAACAGAGAACAAAATCGAAAACTTACATCGAGGATCAGAAGAAGGTCTTCAACTAATGTTGGAAGGTTATCGACCATATATCCAGTTTTCACTAAAAAATAAATCAATTTTAGGGTTTTAAAAATTTGGAATCAGAATCTTCTAAATACAAATGAATAACAAATGAAAAAAATAGAGGTACAAAATATTATGGTTTTTAAACAGTTTTTTTTAATATAGATGATACTTTTTTAAAAATAAATCATTGTTATTGATTTTAAAAAGTTTATTAGTTTCAAAATGTTTTTTTCAAATCAATTACTTTTCAATTAATTTTAAAACTTTTATTATTCTTTACTTTTATACTTTGTAATTCATGTTTCATTTAATTTTATAAAAATTATAAATAAAAATATATTAATTTTAATTTCAAAATATTTTTATATTTACATATAAAACAATATATATTTATTAATTTGTATTGATTTTAAATTCCTTTTTTTTTTCAAATCAATAAAAATTTCACTAGGTTAAATTTTTATGACATTTATATTTGTCACTGGTTTTTTATTTTATTTTATAAAAAATACGAATTCACGCCAGATTATTTTTAATTTAAAATCGTTTTTTTAATATTTTTTTCATAAATAAAGTCAATTCAATTATAAAAATAATATTTTTTTGGTAATTATAAACAAATTAACCGTTTATTTATATTTATAATTAAAAAATATAATAAATTAATTTTAATTATATTAAAATTTATATTACATAAAACAAATTACTGGAAATAATATAAACTTACCAAATTATAATTTATTATATCATTTTTCATGTAGACATGTAATCGCTATGAGAAATTTAGAAATATACATGTCTAATTCAACCTTTTTTATACGAACTTTTATAAATTGTTAAGCACTTCTGATTATTTTTTGTATATGAATTTGTGATGTCTTCATCATTGTTCACAACAATTTTAAGTCTTTTTCTAGAGGTTACTTTAGACAATGCGACATATAATTCGCCATGAGTGAATATTGGTTGAGGAAGATACCAACTTTATTCAAAGACTATCCCTCACTTTTATTCACAATCATTGCATAACATAGTCTAACAGGAAATTGTCTCCTTTTAAATATAAATGGCCATTTGTTTTATGTTGATGAAAGATCAATGTGAGGTATAAAAACCGTATCACCAATGTTACAACCGATTATGATTTTGGCTACAGTAACTTTATTGCCCATTTGTGTTATTACTAATCTTGTACAATTCCATAATCCTGAAGATGGATTCAAATTTCTTAACAAAGTTATGGGTACACCAATTTTTAGTATTAACTCGTGTTTGGGGATACCATTAAATTCTAAATTATTAAGAAATTCAATCAGCTACAGAAGGTCAAAAAGAATTTTCACATGTTTTACATATAGAAGCTAAGTTTAAATAAGTGTGACTTTTACCCAGTCCTAAATTTAATATAAAGTTATTTATCTATTACACTGCAATGTTTTTTGGAGTAATATTATTAAAATTATTCAGAAAATGAGTATATGTTATACTAAAAATATAGTGAATATGATATCATATGATTCAATGTTTTTTGGAGTAATTATTATTCTTTCACTTAAATAAGAGTAATTATTAAAATTATTCAGAAAATGAGTATATGTTATACTAAAAATAGAGTGAATATGATATCATATGATTCAATAATAAAATCTGGTGGAATTTTAATCCATGAATATTCATCATTGTTTGGTGTAGTTAAATCAGAAATATAACCTTCCCTAATTTTTAATATCCAATCAACAAAATTACTTAATTCTTGTTTTTCTACATCGTTTAAGCCATTGTTAGACCGTCTTATATATTGTTTTAAACAGAATACTTTAAAGTGTTTTCATAGAAAAGAACTGCTTAAAGAGGCATTGCCAATCTCTTCTCTCGTTCATCCTGCTATAACTGGTAAAATTTGTCTAAAATCACTTGCTAATAAAATAGGTTTCCCTCCAAATAAATTCTCATTTCCTTCTTCATACATTTTCGGTATAATATCACGTAATGATCTATTAAGAGCCTCAATTTTTTTTTATGATTCATTGGTGCTTCATCTCATATAATCAATGATGCTTCTTAAATTAACTTAGCAAGATGTTTTGTTTTTTAAATATTACATATAGAAGATTCTCATATACTTAAAGGAATTTTAAATCTAGAATGTGCAATTCTACCTCCAGGAAGAAGTAGGGAAGCAATTCATTATGAAGCAATCACAAGAACAATTCTTCCTTCATATCTAAGTTTACTAATAATAGTGTTCCATAAAACAAAGTCTTTCATGTACCACCATACCCGTATAAAAAAAATAGTCATTGCCTTTTAGCTACGATCAAAGAGATAACATATAAATAAATTTATTTTTGTTCATCATTCAATTTGGAAGCTAAAATTGCATGTTGTGTTTTTAATTCATCTACATCATAATTTAATTCTTCCCTTAATTGTTTATTTTTAGGGTATTCTATTTTATGATAATCTGGTTGAGGCAAGCTATGATCTTTTAAACAACTACTTGATGTATTAAAAAACATTCTAGTTCGTACAAAACATAATTTGTAAGCTCTTTTTTTGATATAATTAAATTTTTCATTCTTTTTTTTTAAATTATGTAATATATCATCGCACATATTTTTCCAATTGTTTTCAAATAAAATATGTGGATTTGCAACATCGCAAAACAAAGTTATAGTAACAAACAAATATCTTAATTCAGAGCATGTGGCTGCACTTATAGCCTCTTTTAAAGCATGATCCTATTCTTTATCATCACCTAACATACCTAGTGCTCTACATGCATCTTGATGGCTAGGTTGTACAATTCCACCAACAGTTTTTATGTCTTCAAAACTAGTAGTTTCTTTTTAAAAATTTAATAAAATCCTTAAATAGTATAATTCACGTGATATTAGATGCACATGATAGTGTAAGAGCTTCTTTATATTGTTCATTTGCATCAAACCACATTGTTAACATTGAATTTTCAACACCTGACTTGTTAACAACCGATTGAAGAGTTACATTAAAATTAAATATAATATTTTGTTGCAAAGGCAAATGAACATGTAATCTTTCAATAGAAGGATGTCTTGAATGTATGTGAAACTGAAATATTCTCCAAACAGATTCATACGGGCATAAATATCGACAATTAAGATGCGCAAAATTTTTATTAGTTTTATCTTCTTCAAAAACACATCGAGCTCTATCTGATCCTTTGTTAATATATTTGAAAATAAACTTAATGAGCATAGATTGAAAACATGATTCAACATTAGTATGAGCTTTATACCGTACCAAAAATTCTTTATTGTAAGGAACAACAAATCTATTATCAATTTATATTTCACTTTTATTAATGTAATTTGATGGGATGTCACGACATTTATAAGTGTCATAAATATTTTTTCTATGACTCTTTCAGTTTTAAACTACTTAGGAATTTTTTTTGTGCATTTACCATTTTCCATGCATGGAGAATATGTATTCAAAATTCCGCAAGGACCGTGAATCATAAACTGGCTTACCAATTCATATGCAATTGGATTAATTTCTTTGTTTGGAATTTCTGCTGAAATTATAGACTCGATATCTTGCGGAAGACTACGTGCGTATTTCGAGTCTAACCAAACTAACAAATGACAATGAGGAAGACCTCTTTTTGGAATTCGATTGTATAAACATCTGTGATTATACGAATAATCGGGAAAATATATATTATTAGTTATAGAAATAATTATATTTAAAAAATATTAAACTTTAGACAATAAAATAACGTACCTGCTACAACTTCTCCAAAAGGTTTTCCTGATTTGATGTAGGATATCATACTATCGAGTTTCATTTTAATACTCTTGTGACAATATCGGGTCTATCTTCAGCTTTATAACCTGGATTTATAGATAGTTCTTTTATAATTTATGGCAATTTTGTATTACATGTAAACGTAATGAATAAATCTTGATTACCAAAATATCGGAAAATTACCATTGCGTCTTGAAAATTATTTATCATATACCTAACACTTCACGTGTGAGAATATGGTAAAATTATCATTTTCCAATATGTTTAACATTTGTTTCCCTTTTTGATACTGCATCGTGTATTCCCTTATAAATCTCGGACCTAAAAGTTTTTTGATTTTTATAATAAAATCTAATCGATCTTCTTCAAGAGTTGCATATACATCTACTAAATATTGTTGGAACAATCTACCACTTTTTAAGAAAGAAACGTCATGCAATTTTCTATCTTGAATTTTATATGAGTAGAAATCTCTCATTTGAATTCTTTCTCGTTTTGGTTTTTGACCTCTGAACTCTTCGCTCCATTTCAAATCAGGTCTATAACCGTCTTCCCCATGAGGAAAAATAATTGGATATTGCAGTGACATAAATTTAGGATGTAATTTCGTTATTCTTTGTAAACAATTAGATTTATGTTCTATTATGATATCTCTTTCGGAATCAAACTCTCTGATTTCTCCAACTATCAAACCACCAATTTCATTTGAAGAAGGTTGATCATACTGTTTACTATATGTTATTCGACGTCTTACTAATCTCATTTTTAATGAAACGATTAAATTTTGATTCACTCTATCTTTAATACTGCGAAATAGTTTGACTAAATTATTAGTTGCATCAAGCATTTTTATAAGACCATCAATAATTTCATGTTCAAGACAAACTTTCCATCGAAGAGAATGCAAACAAACATGGAATTATATGCTCTTATTTTTTTTTCAAAAAAATTCACTACTCTCATTATTATTTGGATTTAATAAATTATTTAAAAAAATTGATAATCTTAGTTTCACTTTACCACTTAAACAACACCTTCCAAACTGATATTTTCCTTTAAGCGATTCATTAATCCAAAATAAAGCACCGCAATATTCATATTCAATATTTTTCTCTCCAAAATCTATATAACAATCGTGAAAAAACATAATTTAAACAAAAATATAAGTTAAATATATTAAATATAAGTTAAACATAATTTAGGATGTAATTTCGTTATTCTTTGTAAACAATTAGATTTATGTTCTATTATGATATCTCTTTCGGAATCAAACTCTGTGATTTCTCCAACTATCAAACCACCAATTTCATTTGAAGAAGGTTGATCATACTGTTTACTATATGTTATTCGACGTCTTACTAATCTCATTTTTAATGAAACGATTAAATTTTGATTCACTCTATCTTTAATACTGCGAAATAGTTTGACTAAATTATTAGTTGCATCAAGCATTTTTATAAGACCATCAATAATTTCATGTTCAAGACAAACTTTCCATCGAAGAGAATGCAAACAAACATGGAATTATATGCTCTTATTTTTTTTTCAAAAAAATTCACTACTCTCATTATTATTTGGATTTAATAAATTATTTAAAAAAATTGATAATCTTAGTTTCACTTTACCACTTAAACAACACCTTCCAAACTGATATTTTCCTTTAAGCGATTCATTAATCCAAAATAAAGCACCGCAATATTCATATTCAATATTTTTCTCTCCAAAATCTATATAACAATCGTGAAAAAACATAATTTAAACAAAAATATAAGTTAAATATATTAAATAAATATTTATAAACATATATAATATTTATAAACATAAAAATAAAGTCAAATATATTTAATTTTTCGTTATGCTTTACTGTTGGTGAGGATAATTGTCGCCTGAGGGTAGGCTTGTAATTTTTTTTATGTTTAGTGAAAGTATGTGGGTGTTTAATGTTTAGAGTAGAGTCTAGAGGGAGAATTAAGCGGCCTGGTTGTATTTAATTTTCATTACCCACATTTAATGCAGGTGGTTGGGTATTTATACCCTTACATTTGGGCCCTTATGGGCTTTCGGGTCATGTTTAATGGACCCGGGTCATGTTTAAAGACCCATCAGCTCTAAGTAGGAGAGCAAGTAGCTTAGTCAAGAAGTGTTTAGGTTTTTTTAGTACTTTTGCATAGTTCGAACAGTCCCATTAGCTAAGTGTTCGAAGTGCTCTGTCCGGTCCGGAGGGCTAGGTCCGATCTGTCCCTGTCCGGGGAGTAAGCAGAATTTCGGACTCATCAGGAGCCCTTTTTTAGGTGTTTGTTCAAATGCCTTTGTCAAAAACCTGAAAAACAGTCCGACGTCAGGGGTGGTTTTAATCCGGACAGGTCTGTTTGTCTTATGGTTTTGTTCGGACTGATAAAGCTTCATGAATCCAAAATGGTTTTTGCCAGAGGTTGTGGGACACGTGTCGCTTTCTGGTTGGTTGCTTCAGCCGTTTTTTCACCTTGAATTTCGAACCCACCTTCTTCGAAAAGTAACCTCTTAATTAAATGTGGTGACATCAGCGCCGTTTTTAATCATTACCAATCTTTTCGAATTCTCCTAGGAATCAAACTCCTTTTTCAGATTTACTATAGATTAAAACACTTTCTACTGTTTTACCATCTCTCTCAAGTTTACTCTGCAACTTCTTAAAACTTTCTTTCTCTAAAGCAAAAATTCACCCAGATAGTTTATGTTTACAGCGAGGAACGCACTGATCAAAGGTGGATGGCTCAACCTTTCTGAATTAGAAAAAGCGCAAAAGGTCGAAAGGGAAAGACGCATCGCAGCAGGACTACCCGTTTCGCCAATCGACAGACCAGTAACTTCAGCCACAGAGTCGGATCAAGGCTCTTCTTCCTCTAAAGGCACCAAGCCGAAAAGGTTATTCTAAATCAATCTCTCGCCCATTATCTCAGGTTCCTCGGTTCAAGAATCAGAACCTGTGGTTGAGCCAGGTGTCACTGTAACCAGTTTCAAAAAACCCTCCCCCTTCATAGCTATGGGGTCAGATACCGAGCACTCCCCTAAAAAACTAGTCGATCGAAGAAAAGGCCGGTTAGTTAAAGGCCAAGGTTCTAAGAGCACTCCTTTAAAGTCGGGTGCTAAAGACAGCAGCACTGGGTCAGAAGTGCCCATCAGAGCTCCCAAGGACAGGCTGTCCGGTCCGGAGGGCACCAGTCCAAGTCTTCAAAGATAAGTATCTGCACCAGAGCCCCAACCGGAGGCCAGAAGTCAAAAGAACACTGAGGCCCAGCAGTCCGGAGACCAGGCTGAGTCAGATTTGAACCCTCCCCCTACCACTGCTGCTGAAAATCCTTCAACAATTATGGAGGAAGTAATGGAGGACTCTGTTGAAGAGGCTCCATTTGAGTCTGAGCCCTCCGGTCAGACCAGCAGTGCTATAGTTGCCAAAAAGGACAAAGATAAAGAGAAATTATGCTTGAGGCATCCGGATCTGCCGGAGAGCCTTGAAGGAAAGGTGGGGCCTTGTTTCCACAAGGTCAGCGTTAAGTACCTCCTCTCCTTGCAAAAAATCAACTACGCATTCATCCACACAGCTGAGCTGGGCCGGATGCGTACGAAGTGGGGAATACCGGAGAATGTGAAGATCAGGATCCCCATACACCCAGCGACTCCCATGGACTGCAAATTAAGCGAAATTTTCATGTTCACGGAGCTATTCAATTGGGGGCTCAGACTCCCATTGGACCCAAATTGTCAGATACTTCCATCTGATAAGACTTTGTCCGAGCCAGTTGAGCCCCAACGCCTGGTACACCCTCATGTCCTGCATCATGGCTTCGAGGCTCTTCGGGATTCCTCTGCCTATGGAGGAGTTTGCTGCTGTGGTCGGTCTTTGTAGAAACCCCAACATCCCTTTTTACCACTTCAATATGGGGGACAATCTCAAAGCTGTGGATGACCTGCTAGAGTCGGAGAGGAACTGGAGGACTCAATTTCTATTCGTAAGTAGGGCTTGGGAAAATGGAAGGAAAATCAAGTCCAGAGTGAACCCAAGTCTTCTCAGAAGCAGGTGGAGGAGTGATCGTAAGTCTCCCGGTTTATACTCTTGTCTTTTTTTTTAGAGTTAGTTTAAACTAATTGGTCTTACTTTTGCCTCAACAGAACTGCCCAAGGAATTCAGTGATTATCTGAAAACCGGGCAGGCTACTTGCACCAAGATCAATGCTTGGGCTGCTGAGAGGTGGGGGAACCGGTTCCATGCTGCTTTTACTAGAGGCAACTTGGCAAGGTCTCACTTGTGGAACACCACAGGTCGGAGAGACTTGACTTGGGAGGAGCTCACCACTCAGCCTCCTCCGGATGTTGTTCCTAAAAGGACCCATGAACCAGATGGGACACTCTACTTGCCAGGCTGGGCCAAAGCCCCAAGCAAGATAAAGGGTAAAAAGAAAGGCAAGAAAGTGGCGGGGGGGGGGGGGGGGGAGACTGAAAGGCAAGAAGTGCACCCCCCAAAACCTCAAGGGCTTCCAAAAGAAATCGTAAACAGGGAAGTGAAAACAAAGACCGGGAGACCAAGAAGAAGAAGATCTCTAAGGGTGACGAGCTTTCTCTCCGGGCTCCGGAGCCTCCTTCCTAAGCTGATCCTACTGACCCAACACTAGCGGAGAAGATACCGAGCGACTTCCATACCGATGAGGTCGAAGGGGGAGATCTCAACATTGATGGGGTAGACATCACCGGTCTTGGTGGGCTTGGTGAGTACTTCATCAATCTTCTCAGAGACGACTTCGATGGGCCTTATCTCCCTCCGAGCACCTCGAATACGGTCACTTTCAATGGTAAGACCTTTATTGTTTCAAGTGAAAGGGACGTCATAGCCCACTCTTTATTAAACAATGTTCAGCCTGTGCTTGTGTTGGAAAAACAAGTTCGGAATCAGGCAGACATTATCAAGGATCTTAAGTCTGACAAAGAGAGGATGTCCGATGATCTTCGTACTGCCACTTCAAACGCTGCCATCCTAAAGGAAGAAAATGAGGAGTTGAAGAGAAACCAAGAGGCAAGTACCACAAAAGTCACCAGTTTAGAGGACACCATCACAGAGCTCCGGGAGAAGCTGTCCGGACTGGAGAAAGATCTTGCCACCTCAAAGGGGGAATCCAAGGCCAAAGACCAAATCATCACCAACTTGACCAATGACAAAATTGCTCTTGAGAATACAGTGTCCAAGGCTGCCGAGGAGAAAGCTACTTTGCTAAGGGAGCAGGAGGCCAAGATTCAAGCCAAGATCGACGCTTATGCCAACAACGTGATCGACACCCAGGAGGAAATGTATGCCAAGGCGAGGTCTGACATGGTTCTACTCTTCCATGAGAAGTTTCCGAAGAAGAACCTAGGGGATTTATGGCTTCATGTTGAGTCTGACGACCTCCCGTATCATACAATGGCTGAAGGCGACAGGCATGGTTACTCCAGCGCTTCCTCATCGGATGACGAAGAACACATCGGGGAGAGCCCTAATGAAGAGAAAAGTGATCTCAAAGGGAAGAAAAAGACAGATGAAGGTGAGCCATCTTCAAAGGCTCAACCTTAACTCATGGTTTACTTTTTACTTGTTTACCCAAACTAAAGTCCTTGGATGGCCAAGGCACTCTTTTTTGTAATTGTGTCCGGTATCTGACCGGATAGGCTGTTTTTGTTTTATTTGACAATTCAAAAGTCCTTGGAAGGCCAAGGCACTTTAATTTATTTTAATGAATATCTTTGTTTTGTGTAATTCTAATCCTCTTACATAGTCTGTTGACGGCTAGAGTTTAAATAACCCTTAGTTGTTTCAGTGAGAGTGTTTAAATTCTCCGATGACGAATGTTTAAGTGGTCATCATTCTTTTATTTCAATCCGGATGATGTGACAAAGGATAAAACTAAAATACTTCAGATTTTTTTTTTTAAAAAGGCATCAAATTTTATTCAAAAGACCGGACACCTCATTAAAACCTCCTCGTGCCACCAGGGAGAGAAGAGTATGCCCCTAGATATTTACATGGATGTTTAAACAAGTAAATATTTACAGAAATGCTACTCCAAGTACATTCGGAGATGTTCGATATTCCAAGGGTGAGTCAAAACTCTTCCATCTTTGTCTTCTAGCCAATATGTTCCAGGTTTAAGCCTTTCAACAACCATATAAGGTCCTTCCCAAGTTGGAGCCAATTTGCCAAACAATTTTTCTTTAGTGTGTAAGAAGACTTTCCTCAATACCTTGTCCCCCGGTTGGAAATCTCTTCTTTTAACCCTGGAAGCAAATCTGCTCCTCATCAAACCATGATAGTGTGCAACTCTAAGGTGAGCTTTAACTCGTCTTTCTTCCACCAGATCGAGCTGACCTCTGATTGCCACCTCGTTAGCGCGTTCAGAGAAGTTGTGAACACGAAATGAAGGGAGAGTTGCTTCTATGGGAGCTATTGCATCCATCCCATAGACCAAAGCAAAAGGTGATTCTTGTGTTGCAGCCCCAAGTGTTGTCCGGTAGGCCCACAAGACCTCTTGTAAATAACTAGGCCACTTCCCAGCAGCCCCTTCCAAATTCTTCTTCAAACCGGACAGTATAGTTCTGTTAGCCACTTCAACTTGCCCATTTGCTTGTGGGTGGAAAGGCGAATAGAAACAATGTTGTATACCCCTTGAGGCACAGAAGCTCTCCTTGTTAAAGCCCTGAATCCACAATGAGCTGATCCCTCACCATCATGCAATTCGGAGAGGACTATTTGAGACTCATCATTCCCCAAGAAACGCAGAAGAGGTTTACTGTAAGACTTTTTATACAAAACATCTCTCAATATGATAAAACCAAGAGCTTTGTGTTTCAATGTTCTTGCCAATGATTTATCTAGAGGCACGATACCATCGGAGAGGTATTGTAGGAGAGGAAATCTCCAGTCCTGAGGTTGTTTCATCTGTACTTCAAAAATTTCTTCTTCTTTACCCATACCAAGTTGGATGGAGGGGCTCTCCAGCACCTGGATCCATGGATACGACTCTGTATATGCTATGGTTGCCAATGAATCTGCTAACTCATTTTCTGTCCGGGGTATATGTTCATAAACAACACTTTTAAACTTGAGTGCTTCATTTTTAAGAAGAAGTAAGTATTTCACAAGCTGCTCCTTTTTAGCCTCAGATTGACCTTGGGCATGGTGGATAAGAAGCTGGGAGTCACTTAGTAGCCTGACCCTCTTAGCCCCACAAATGTAAGCTAACTTTAATCCAGCTATAGCTGCTTCGTACTCTGACTCATTATTGGATGCCCTGAAAGCAAAACATATAGCTTGGTATATTTTGTCACCATATGGGGAAGTCAAACACACCCCGGCACCACATCCCATAGTGCTAGATCCACCATTTGTTTGGACGACCCATACCTTTTTATCTTTTATATCAGTAGTCTGCTCCGAATCTCTGTCGGAGTGAGATTCAACCAAAAACTCAGCCACTGCTTGGGCCTTAACTGCTGTTCGAGGAGCAAAATCTATGTCGAAATCCCCCAGCTCTACTGACCATTTAGTCATCCTGCTTGAAACGTCTGCCTTTTGGAGGACGTTCTTTAAGAGAAAAGAAGTTCGGACGATGATAGGATGAGCCTGGAAATAAGGCCTCATTTTCTTGCAGCTATTACTAGGGCCAATGCTAATTTCTCGAGTTTCAAGTAACGCCTTTCTGCATCTATCAAACTTTTGCTAATGTAGTACACCGGATGGGGATAACTATCCACTTCTCTTACCAACACAGCACTAATGGCACAACTTGAAACTGCCAAATATACGAAGAGTGTCTCCCCGTTAACTGGTTTAAATAAAGTTTTGGGGGAGGATAGGTGCTTCTTAATCTCATTAAAAGCCTCATCGCACTGTGAGGTCCAATCGAATCCCTTTGCACCCTTCAAGGTTTGGAAGAACGGGGCGCACCTGTCCGAAGACCTCGAGATAAATCTGTTTAAAGCAGCTAATCTCCCCGTTAACCGCTGTACTTCTTTAACATTTCGAGGAGGCTCCATCTGGAATAAAGGATTAAGCTGGTCCGGATCGGGCTGTATCCCATGCTCACTTATAATATAGCCTAGAAACTTCCCGGACTTCACTCCGAACACACATTTTTCTGGGTTTAATTTTAAATTCACTTTTACCAAGTTGGCAAAAGTTTCTTGGAGGTCTGCCAAATTCAATTGCTCATCCACACTCTTCACCATCATGTCATCGATGTATACTTCCATATTCCTTCCAATCTGATCAGCAAAAGCTTTGTTGACCAATCTCTGATAAGTATCCCCATCATTTTTCAACCCAAACGGCATTACCTTGTAGCAATGAAGACCCCTGTCAGTGATAAATGTAGTATGCTCTTGATCCTTTGGATCTACCTGGATCTGATTGTATCCGGAGAAGGCATCCATAAAGGATAGCAGCTTGTTCCCAGAGGTGGAGTCTACTAACTGATCAATCCGGGGGACTGGATACAAATCTTTTGGGCAAGCTCTATTGAGATCTGTGAAGTCAATGCACATGCGCCACTTGCCATTTTTCTTTTTTACCAGAACCGGATTGGCAGTCCACAAAGGATATTGAGACTCCTTGATATGCCCCATCTTGGTGAGCCTGTCAACTTCTTGCACAATGACATAAGCCTTTTCCTTAGAAAAAGCTCTTCTCTTTTGAACCACTGGTGCTATGTCTTTCCGGATAGACAGGTGATGTGGTATTACTTCTGCTGGAACCCCAGTAACATCAGCATTGCACCAAGCAAAAACGTGCTGGTGGTTCTTCAAAAAATTTAACATTTCACTTTTCAAAACGGGTGGCATCTTAGACCATATCTTGACACTTTTTCCTTCTTCTAAATAATGCGTCTCTACCTCTTCGACCGGTATCAACACTCCAGGGGTCTCTCTGGGGTCATCAATTTCACCCTCACCTCTAGATAGCCCCTCAAACTGCTATTGTTCGTTGATACAAACTGCCCCCAGTGTTCGGGGAGCCAGAGTTGTAGCATAACATTTTCTTGCAACCTTTTGACTGCTCCGGACGACTCCCACCTGTCCTTGAACAGCATATTTCAAGCACTGGTGGACTGTTGAAGCCACTGCATGCATCCTAGAGAGCCAAGACCTCCCTAGAATAGCATTATAGCAAGTGGGACAATCCACCACGATAAAAAGTATCCTGACCATTTTCTTGAAAGGGCCCTTGCCCAATAGAACTTCTTCTTCGAACTCTCCGATCACATCTGCTGAGCTGCCGGTAAAGCCCACAATTGACCTGTCTGAACTCTGAATTATAGCTGGATTTTTCATTCTCTTGTATGTGGTTAAGAAAAGGATATTGGCTGAGCTTCCAGTATCCACCAGAATTCGTCTTATGTCATTGCCTCCAATAGATGCTCCTATACCAACAACATCTTCATGAGGGCCAGCTATATCTCTTAAATCATCTTCATCGAAAACAATGAAGGGGAATAGATTTTGTGATTGATAGGAAGTCATGCCTCCTTCTAGCTGGGTGGCGAAAGTGTGCACATGCCTCTTCCTCGAAGAAGCAGTAAGAGCTGTCATAGTATCCCCTCCGAAAATTGTAAGTGACTAAAAAAACTTAATGAGCCCGGAGACCGTCCTAGAACATTCCTCAATTGCACCTACTCTGTTTCGAGTTGGATCAGGATCCAAGTACTCAGATTCCACATCAAACCTTTCAATTATAACCATAGCTCCCTCCGGAGCAACATTACTTGGACCAACCCGGTGAGTATTGTCAGGCCTGTTACCTCCTCTTCATTTGACATAGGCCCCCAGTTTTCCCCTTTCGATCAAGTTCTGAACCTCTTGCTTCAAAGCTATACAATCATCAGTGGTATGGCCAGTGTCATTGTGATACTGGCAGAAAGAGTTATTGCGATGCTCCCTAGGAGATTGCAGTGTGGCTGGTCTTCTATAGTGCACCTCTTCCTTTGTTTTATCATAAATGGTGGCCACACTTTCTTTCAATTCTGCGAACCACTCTGGTTGAACCCAAAGCCCTCTCTTGTTTCTGGATTGCTGACTCTGAGCATGAGCAGCTGGCTGAGACTGAGCTTTAGCCCTACCATGCCCCTGTCCGGTTTCCCTTGCCTTGTTCCCGGACTGATTCTGATTGGGATTTGGTGCCACCGGGGCAGACTTCACTTGCCTGTGCACCCTTGTTTTTTTGTTTCGTCTACGTTAATCTATTTTCCAACTTGATTCAGCAACCCTCCCCAGTTCATGGCCTTCTTTCTGGTCACTGAATTAGCCAAATTGCCAGGATTCAAGCCCTGTCTTAAGGATGCTATTGCCACTTGCTCGAAGCAATCAGCCAACCCATTATTGGTGTTCACAAAACGACTTATATATTCTTTTAAGGACTCATTTGGTTCCTGAGCGCAATGGATTATTGTGTCTCCATTGCCCTTTACCTCTTTACTTCCAGCGAACTGCCTTCGAAAGGCCACCCAAAAAGTATTGAAATTCTTGATACAGCCTTGTGGTAGATTGTTATACCATTTCAGAGCACTCCCCGTAAAAGACTGGGAGAATGCTCTACAAAGTAGCTTATCATCGTCATCAAAGTTCATCATAAAGTTCTTGAATTGCTCTAAGTGGTTATCCGGATCAGTACTGCCATCGTACTTTTCCATTTTGGTGTTGTCAAACCTCTTAGGGAGGTTTCCGGACAGAATTTTGGAAGATAATGGAGATTGCCTCCAATTTCTACCACGACTGAACACAGTATCCTTATTGGGAGTTGCAAAGATACCTGGTTCATCGTGATAAGCGAAAGGATCCATCAGCATCCGGTCCACATGCCTCCGGCTATGAGATGACCCTTTACCAATATTCCTCTTCATCCTCCCATGCCTATCTCTTTTTCTCGAATATTTTTTAATCTGATTTTGCTTCTTTTTAGTTCGACCCTCATCGCTACTAGAGGATAAGGATTCTTCAACGCCCTCATCGTCCGAAGAGCTATCAGAAGATTCTGAGCTTGCGTCAAAGCTCTCCACTGGCTTAGACCGGCGAGACTTTTTGGAGCTGGCATGATTCTTTTTGGTACTCACATGAGTCTTTGAAGGCTCATGCTCTCTGGGGTTATCGGTGTGATGGGCAACTGATGCTTTGGATTTTTCTTTCATGCTCATCCTAGCCTTTTCTGCCTTCAAGGCTTCTATTTCACCCTTCAGCCTATCGCGCTCTTCGATGGTGTATTCATCGTTTTCACCCACCACTTCGAGCAGAGCTGGTGGTACTCCTGGGGCGTCCGGATTCATTCAGACATACTTTTCTTGCTGGTTTTGAATGCTTGATTCAGGCACCTTCTTCTCCCACTATGGTCGCCAATTTGGTGAGGATAATTGTCGCCTGAGGGTAGGCTTGTAATTTGTTTTATGTTTAGTGAAAGTATGTGGGTGTTTAATGTTTAGAGTAGAGTCTAGAGGGAGAATTAAGCAGCCTGGTTGTATTTAATTTTCATTACCCACATTTAATGCAGGTGGTTGGGTATTTATACCCTTACATTTGGGCCCTTATGGGCTTTCGGGTCATGTTTAAAGACCCATGAGCTCTAAGTAGGAGAGCAAGTAGCTTAGTCAAGAAGTGTTTAGGTTTTTTTAGTACTTTTGTCATAGTTCGAACAGTCCCATTAGCTAAGTGTTCGAAGTGCTCTGTCCGGTCCGGAGGGCTAGGTCCGATCTGTCCCTGTCCGGGGAGTAAGCAGAATTCGGACTCATCAATTGTGACTATAATCACTCAGACTAACTTGTTTCCTATTCTTCTGAGAAATGCTTTACTATGACTATTATCACTCTGACTAACTTCTTCCATCAATTTAGATGGTCTTTGACTTTGGAAAGCATGATTATCTTCATCACCCTTCTTAGAAGATTGTCCAGTCTCACTTACTTAATCGTTTAATACATATGGATAATCCAAGTATACCTGCATATAAAATATAAAACTTGAAAGGGTTATAAAACATTAAACAAACTAATAAAATCATACTAAAAAAATAAATAATCACATAAAAACATTACATACCTAACTTATGACTGAAAGCTTTTATTTAAATCAGACAAATTTTTAAAGCAATCATAATAATAAAAAAATAGTTTTCAAAAACATTACCTGTAATCGGATAATCGGAGAAGTTATGGTTTAACATTACATGTCAAAAATTATTAAAGTTGTCCAATATTTAAACAGTCATGGTTTGTAATTTTTAAGCAAAAAAAGAGTAGTTAGATCTAAATAATAGTAACAATAGAAATCAAGATCATATAACATTAGGGATGGCAATGGGTATAGCTAAACCCGTAACCCATCCCGTCTATATTTTTTCAAACCATACGCTAACCCGTACCCGGTTAGTAATAGTTTTTTCCCACACCCGAACCCGCCGGGTTCGGGTACCCATCCGCGGGTACCCATTGAAGTTTTTTTTTTAAATAACCACGGGTGTCTAGATTTAAGTCAATTCTATAAAAGAAACACTTAAACCTTATTGTTATCTATTAATAATTAATACATAGCTTTGGTGGCTTTGAACAGTAACTCGTCCATGGACTATCCACTTTGGTGACATATAGTCCCTAGACTTTCAAAAGTCCGTTCGTAGTCCCTCGACTATCAAGTTTGGTGACATATAGTCCCTGAACTTTCAAAAGTCCGTTCGTAGTCCCTAGACTATCCAGTTTGGATAAAGTTAGTCTCATGCGCATGTTTATTAAGGGGACTAACTTTATCAAAAATAGAAAGTCAAATGACTAAATTTATTGAAAATGAATAGTTGAAGGACTATCTGTCACAAAAATTGATAGTCAACACATGCAAGGGGATTAACTTTATCCAAACTGGATAGTCGATGGACTACGAAGGACTACGAACGGACTTTTGGAAGTCCAGGGACTATCTGTCACCAAAGTGGATAGTCCAGGGACGAGTTACTGTTCAAAACCTAGTTTTGGTATATGTTAGTAAATCATTTTCTTCTAATTTAATTAGTTATATTATTAGTTCGTCTTGAGTTTGATACTAATGGCAGTAAAAAGAAAATACGTTTAAAAAGTATAAATCATCAAATTTAATATTTAAATCTTGAATATTATTTTGTGATCTATTAATAATTAATATATGATTTTGGTATATATTATTAATTTTTTTATTTAATAAATAATAATATTATTAGAACAAAAAAGAAAAAAATATTTTAAAAAGAAGAAATTGAAAAATCAAATTTAATATTTAAATGTTGAAATATATCTTTGAAAATATACGGTATTTAGCGACAATTAACAAATAGTTTTTATTTTTATAATATTATTAATAATTAATATATGATTTTGGTATATGTTAGTATTTTTAAAATATAATTAATAATATTAGACGGATGATAGTATCAGTTTTTCAGAGAAAAATAAAAATTATTAAAAGATTGTTTTTGAAAAACTAAATTTAATGTTTAAATAGAATAGTGTTTTTAAAAAATATATTATGTATATTAGTAGATAATATATGGTTTATGTATTATAGAATACAAATATTAATATTAATAATTTTACTTTAAAGCTTGATAAATAATATTAAATAATATAATATTTTATAGAATATTAATTTAATGGTACCCATCGGGTATTATCCAGTGGGTCGGGTTGGGGTACCGTGAGAAATTTCTTAAACCCATCCCATACCCGGCAGATAGTAAATTTTCAAACCCACAACACATCAGTGAGAAATTTTAAAAAAAACCCATAACCCATCCCATCGGGTACCCACGGGTTCGGAAAAAATTACCATCCTTATATACATCTTTTAAAGTTTATTTTTATAAATATTAAAATATTTAATATTATGATTTAGAGAGAAAAACTAATTTTATGGGTTCTCATACAATATTTAGCAATCTTATATATATGAGAGCAAAAAAATGTTGTCTTTTTGTTTGATTTTATTGTTTATGTCTTTTTGTTTGATTTTATTGTTTATGTCTTTTTGTTTGATTTTATTCTTATTTCTTTTTGTTTGATTTTATTGTTGTTGATTTTTCAATTTATACGAATTTTTTTAATTTATACCAAATCCAATGCCATTAACTCTCTGTTTCGAACAACATGTATCCAAGAACATCACCAATAATCTCAAGCAAACAACTAGCATGTATCCAAGAACATCATCAATAATCACAATAAGTTAACTCTCTAGCATGTATCCAAGAACATCATCAATAATCACAATCAACTGATTCTCTAGCATGTGTCCAAGAACATTACCAATAATCTCAAGCAAACAACTAGCATGTATCAAGAACATTAACAACATTTCCATCTTTACTCTATCTCTTCTGCTCTATCGGTTTATGCAAAAGGGAAAATTCTAGCATGTTTCCAAGAACAACACTCACATATTTCATGTTTCCAAGAACAACACTCACATATTTCCAAAAACACTTGTTCCTAAAAATAGCCAAGGTTCCCAAAACACATGTTTCCAAAACACATGTTCCCAAAACACCTTTGGAACAGATAGCATTGGAAGATGAATAGAAAATAAATGCTCCAACTGTTAACAAACATGACTCATCAAGTCATCATCTAGTACTAGTCTCTTTGGAACAGATAGCATTGGAAGATGAATAGAAAATAAATGCTCCAACTGTTAACAAACATGATTCATCAAGTCATCATCAAGTACTAGTCTCTTTGGAACACCTAGCATTTCCATCTTTACTCTATCTACTTTGTTTTATCGGTTTATGTAAAAGGGAATGAGAAAATTCTAGCATGTTTCCAAGAACAACACTCGCATATTCCCAAAAACACTTGTTCCCAAATACCTGTTCCAAAAATATCTGTTCCCAAAAACCCAAAAACACCTGTTCCCTGTTCCCAAAACTAATGTTCCCAAAACTAATGTTCCCAAAACTAATGTTCCCAAAACACCTTTGGAACATATAGCATTGGAAGATGAATAGAAAATAAATGCTCAAGCTGTTAACAAACATGACTCATCAAGTCATCATCTAGTACTAGTCTTTTTGGAAGAGATAACATTGGAAGATGAATAGAAATTTACTCTATCTCTTCTGTCCTATCGGTTTATGGGAAAATTCTAGCATGTTTCCTAGAACATCATCAATAATCGCAAGCAGTTAACAACACTCACATATTCCCCAAAACACCTGTTCCCAGCACCTGTTCCCAGTACCTGCACCTGTTCCCAACACCTGCACCTGTTCCCAACACATGTTCCTGTTCCCAACACCTGTTCCTGTTCCCAACACCTGCACCTGCACCTGTTCCCAACACCTGCACCTGCACCTGTTCCCAACACCTGCACATGTTCCCAACACCTGCACCTGCACCTGTTTCCAAAAACACTTGTCCCTAAAAACACTTGTCCCTAAAAACACATATAATCTAGTTTTTTAGAAAAGTTTTTAAACTTTAAATTAGTAATAAAAAAATGTAAAATTTTACTGGCAAAAAATGTAAAATTTTACTGGCAAAAAATGTTACTAATATAAAATTAACAGAAAATATAAAATTAACAAATAATGCGATGTATACTATATATATATGTATGAAAAAACAAATAGAATAATACTATAGGAAAACACATGTCCCCAAAAACACCTATAATCTAGTTTTTTAGAAAAGTTTTTAAACTTTAAATTAGTAATAAAAAAATGTAAACTTTTACTTGCAAAAAATGTTACTAATATAAAATTAACAGAAATTATAAAATTAACAAATAATGCGATGTATAATATATATATGTATGAAAAACAAATAGAATAATACTGTCTTTCCTATAGACCATACCTTCTTAATTTTTCCTCTACCGATGATATTGAACCACCTTTTACTCTAGAGGGAAGGAGAAAGATAAAGATAAAATATCGAATTTGGTTAGTACATAAAGAATGTCAAATTAAAAAGATACATATTTACTAATAGTAACGTATAAAAAAATAATAAAGTTTAGAATCATTTCATATATGTATATGAAATAGAATTTATAAAATATTATAAATCACATAATTTATTTTTATTTAAATTATTATAAAATTTGTTTTAATTTAAGTTTATATTTTTTTTAATATTTTATATTATTGATTATATTAATTTAAGGAAACGTTACGGATAAAAGTAATGGAAGATGGTTATAAATTTTAAATTGATGTTTGATTTAAGAAATTAGATTGTAAATTAATTGTCCAAAACATAAATATAAATAGGTATCTTTTATTATTAGATACAAATTATATAATATTTTATAGGACGCAGATAAAAAATATATATAAATATATATATAGAAGACACGTATATGAATGACATGTAGCAAAATCCACACCTATACGCATGACACACGTGTAAAAGATGACACATGCAAGATGCGTCATACAATAAATATATATGCGTCGTATAAACGCGTGTAAAAGATGATTAAAACGAATATTAAATTACCATACACAGTTAATTGAATATTTATTTAAAGTGTTAAATTTTATTGATTGAATTAATTGATTTTTCTTTTTCTAAAAAGCAAGTGATTTTTGTAATTTTATTTTATTCTCTATTTAAAAAAAATTATGAAGACTATTCTTAATATTTGTGTAAATGGCTAAAACTGACTTTTATTGAGGAACATAGGAAATAATAATAATTAAGTGTTTAGGATTATCAATCCAATCTATTTTTTATTGGATTATTGTTTTTTTTGTTCTTTTTCATATTGGCCCCAATAAGAACCCAACTGAGATGGATATGACATCCATATTACGCATGTGAAGAATGTATTGGGTTCCGTTTAATCACATGGCTATGTACATGAAAAAACAGAGATTCATACTCCAACCGAGACTTATATGAGGTCTAGTATGTGATAAATATTAGGTTCCGTAAAAAAAATTGTTACTAATGTTGAGATTGAGTTTTCTTCGATGTCTTGGATCACGAGGTTATGATTTCCCATAATATGAAATTTTTTTTTGATGTAATCGCCGAACTTGTAAAAGTTTAACTCGTTTGATTAAAATAAAATAGACGACTAGGTTTTTCTTACATGCCTTTATATAAAGGTAAAACTTCTCATTGCTTCCCTTTCACGCAATAATTTGTTGAAAATCTTACGATAAAAATTATATTTTTTTTAATATAAGCTTCCAGCTTTAGTGCTCTTTTTCTTTTATATATAATTTGCATTTTATTCTTTTCCTCATTCATGATGGTGTAAAATAAAATTAAGGGCACTTATTCCAAGTACAGGATGTTCTCTCTCTAAACATGGTTACCGATCTCGATTCTCTATTTCATGTTGTTGGGTAAGCTCTAAAGCCTGGCGGAAGAGGTGATCAGGGTAAAATATTGAAGGTGTACACGTGTCTTGAAGAAAGCCAGGTTAGGATTGTGAATGTGCATGTGAATGGTTACGTCGAGGAGGGGATACAAGCCCAAAAATTGATAAACTGATGCAACACTAGAAATACAGTTGTGCATTTTTCCAAGTTAGGTGAGATTTCGTTTGATGTGAACGAGAAAAAAATGGTTTTCTTCGCCAACATTTTAAAGCACGAACTTCGATTTCCTCTAAGTCCGAATTTGTTGAGTTTCTTTGAGGAAACAAAGTGGTATCCAACGCTGATGAAGCCAAACACATAGAGAGTGCTCATGGTTAACGTAGTGTTGGGACAAAATCGCTTCCGGTGTTTCAAGCTATGGCACTTCTTGGTCGCAAATAAGCTAATAATAAAAAATTGGAACCCTTACTTTTACTTTCATACAGAGTCATTCGCCAGAGTCCTGAAAGATTTTATATATTGCAACAAGATCTGGAAAGATAAGTTTGTCTACGTGTCAGGATGTCGGGAGGCACCTCGCATTGAGATGATGAAGTGATGACAGGCTTGGATGACAAAAAATAAATAAAATGTTTATAATTGAATTATAATGTTTGTAGTTGTGGAGATTGGGTGGTCATTTCATTTTCCCTTATATTTAGACTTGCAGAGTCGGAGCGGCGTTACAAAGAGTTTGTGAAATAAGAAAAGTTGAGTTATGTCGTAATGATGAAGAAGGACAACTAATTTGTTAGAAGTTACAAAAAGTTGTCGGTTTCGAAGATGCTTGCTGCTTCCGGGTTGTGGCCTTATGAGAGCTATGTGGGTAACTTTCCATTTTTAGAAGATGGAGAGATTGAAATAAAGGCCTATTTTGAGAGAAAAATGATGAAATACATATTGTCTACCTTTGTGAAAGCAAATGTGTCCCCTTCGACTGCTGATAATACGAGGTGTTTGTCTCGCTAAAGGATATCTTTTGATGTGGTGAAGAAATGTGCAAATATTTATGAGCTGCAAAGAGGCATGAATAAACAAAGATAGAGGATCCCGCAGAGCCATGACCGGGGACATTTGGATAGGATAAGGAGCGGTAACATGGGTAGCAACGTTAGTTGAGTTAATCAGGACTGTAAATAAATTTAGAACAACTAAGAATTATAAGGCCGCTGGAGATGTCCCCAATCGAAGATCAGTAAACGAGAACGACACTACTCTATACGTCGAGAGACGGTCCAAAAATAAGGAAAAGGTTGCTTCTACCCAACAAGGTAAAAAATAAAATGAAAAACAAACATGTCAATATGTGGGCTTGTTGAGAGGCTTAGGCATGGGATAAACACAGTTGTATTCCTAACGTCAAGCTGACAGTGTTTTGTATATTGGAGGCAGATGTTGCTAAATAGATTGAGGTTTCACCACCATCCAAAGGGAGTGTCGTAGCCTCAGGTCCCACTGAAAATCCCAAATTAAACCTTAAGGAACTTGAGAATGGTGACTGATACCGAACTACATAAAATACCAAAAGCAAAATATAATGCTGAAAAAAGAAAATTAGATTTTTTAATTTCTGGCAAAGGCACATAAGCTAAGAAGAAACAAGTTTAAGAATGAAATACTTTGACTAAAAATTTGTTTTATTTAAAGGTTGTTGTGGTTTCTTTCCAGAGATTGAATGCTTCCTCATCTGAAGCGTTACAGGCCCATGCCATGAAAAAAAACTGAAGTGGGAGACCAGGGATGAGTTTATGGTGGCTAAAAGTAAAAATAAAGAATGTGAGGTCATAGATGATCCACTATAAAAAGAGAAAATGCACGTCTTGATGTCCTCACTTAGGCCATACACGAATGAGTTTCTTAATGAGTTTCAGCATGTCACCACGCATTAGGAGGTCCCAATTAACTTATTTTTCTTGAATGTGGACGACGACAGATAAACTTTAGACTTGAGGTAAGCTTTATTTATTATTTATCTGTTGCGCATGTGTTTGCATCATGGATCTTTTTATTGCTGATTACGTTATGAAAACAGATGGTGTTTAATGCCTTTAGTCTTGTTAACGACGGGTCTGCTGAGCACATTATATCGGTCAAGGCCTCAAAGTACTGGTGCATAAAAATTCATTAGTATATGAAGAGGATTCCAAAACGAAGGACCAAGTGGAGAAGGAGAAGAGGGTAAGGAAACGGTTGTAAAATATAGTAAAAAATATTTTTAATGTTGAGCTTAAGGCTAAGTCCAAGCGTCAGGCCAATAAAGTGTTGAAGAAGTATACATAGTTTTAGTTTAAAGAAGAGCGGACAACCCATAAGTTGCTGAAGGGGTAGATTTCTGAAACTGTCAAAATTCTTAGAATTCAGCTAGAAGAATACAAGTCAAGGTTAAAGGCATTCCGAAAAATTGTTGGCGGCAAAGCAGGCAGGTTAAAATACAGATCTTGTGGAGTTCGAGAGTAGGCTAGTTAGGTTAATGCTGAAAAGGATTCCATAAAAAATGATGTTATCATCAAAGCGTAAATGTCTAGTTGACTGCCAAAAACGTTAAGCTTGTTATCAAAAGGGCTGAATGGCCCGAGACCGTTGCTAAATTTCTTGCTACCTTGCTTGAACGGATGAAACAACCATGTGTAGGGCTGAAAATTCTATGCTCGTTGTTCTTCAGAGAAGGTATCTAGATCTTAATGTAGACTCATATGAGCCAAGATTCATGTAGAGCTACGTCCTTCCACATATGTTGCCCAAAGTATCGAAAGGTTGATAGCTGGTACTAGCGAGATTGGTGAAGGAAATGGTGACAATGTTTTGGATCCTTTACCTGCAATACAAGAAGAATACAACATTGTTAAAGAAAAACAATAAATTTCATATTATTGTGTTTATGATGAATGTTTTTTTTCCAGTGCAAAATGGTTATGTTGGTTTGGAGAAAAAATCAGCTTCAAACCCAGCGACCCCCGCAGGGCGTGCGATCCCTTATTGGGTTTATTCTAGAGTACCAAAGTGATATTTTTATTTTTAGATGAGAAAGGGAACGTAGTCCCCTTCAACATTGAGGAAGAAATTCATGACTTTCTATTTACGTCTCATTGCCACCTCTATAAAATTGGTGTACGATATTGTGCATGGTCCATCTTACCCTTTGTTTTGTTAGGCTTTATTATGTAATGTCGTAACATTTTCTTTTATTATAGTAGTCGGTGTTTTGGATTATATTTTTTATCATAGTCTGAACTTTGTTATTAGGAACTAAGAGATCTCAGTCTTATACCTAAATAAATGAAGTTGCCGCCAAAAGTAGGTACTGAGAGATCTTAGTATTATCCTAATAGAATAAGTGTCATACCTGAGTTGGATGTTGAGAGATCTTAGTCATATCCATAGATGAGTAGATGTCATAATCTTTGGACATCATGAGCAATGATATGTGAAATTTAGAACTGTTATTTAGCTGAATTTAAGTAATTACAGTGGCATAATGAAAGCAATGGAAAAATAATATGGCATAATTTGTACTAGATAGTAGTCCCTTATTAAAATTTCACATGCACCACTAAATTAGGAAAGAGTACACCCAAAATGTTATGATCAATAAATAAGTGCATAGTAAATGAAAACTTACAAAGTGTGCTATAATTTTATATACTCCAAAATCTAAGGATGTCGAAATTGACTTCTCTATTTGTCTAGTAGCCAGTACATGCCTATTTTAATTTTGGACTCTATGGTGTACGGTCCTTCCCAATACGGGGTAATATTGCTTAGGTGTTTCTTCTTAGTATGTAGCAATACTATTCTTAGTACTTTATCTTCATGCTCAAAGCTTCAGAATCACATCTTGGAGTGTTACCTATTACGCAACAGGGTTTTTTAGTTCTCACACCATATGTGAGCTTTAATTATTTTTTCTACTATATTTCTCGTTTATTCGTATTATTTGCTTCAATATTTTAGTTATAGATTCGATAGGATAGTACAAATATTTTTCGGGGGACAACCACTTCCATGTCGTAGACCAAGAAGAAAAGAGTTCCATTTGTATTCGTTCTTAGATTTGTTCTATAAGACCACAGTATGTCAGGTACAAGATCCGGTCACTTACCAATGGGTCCAACAAGGGTCCTCTTGATCCATTTGGTTAGTTTTTTGTTTGTCATTTCCACTTGGGCATTAGCATGCATATGGAAAATGGAGAATTTTTTTTATCGAATACCATTCTTTTGGTAGTAATAGGTTAAACTGTCGGTCTAGAATTGTGTGTCGTTGTCATATGTTATCACTTTTGGTATATCATAACGACACCATATGCATGAATCTATGAATTGTATCACTTATTTAGTCGTGATGCCATTTACTAGTTTCCGCTATCCCTCTTAAGAAAAATAATCGACAACCACGATTAAAAATTTCGATTATCCTAATGTTTGAGAGAAAGGTCCCACGATATACATTCCTCACCGGTCAAACAAGACTTCTTCGGATATGGTCTCCAAAAGAGGTGTGTGAGTTTTAATAGAACACGACTTAGTAGTTTACAATTGGAGTCCTTCAATATTCTGCTTCATTTTCCCCTTCAATCATCATGAATATGTATTAAGAATTTTCTTGGGAGGGTTATAAATGTCTTATTTTAGAAGATGACTCATTATCCAATATTAGTGCAAGCCAAATATTCTAAGGCATCTGCTTCAGTATTTTCTTACCGGGGTACCTGCTCAAATTCTACTTGCTCAAAGAATGTCATTTGCCTCCGGAGCTCCTCAAGGTACTGAATTATGTTGTTTTTCTTAGCATCAGCTTGGCCAAACACTTGGTTGACAAATGATTGTTAATTGGTGAATAGCTGGACGCATTTAGCTCCATCAATGTGTGCAAGAGAAAACCTTGCTATAACGACTTCGTATTCGGCTTTATTGTTGAAGGTGAGGAAACTAAACTTTATAGTTTGGTGAATGATTCTCTTGTACGGGAGGTGATTTGGATCCTTGAGCCAGAGCCTTACTTATTTATATCTTTATCAATGCATACTTAAAATGTAAACTCTTTTTAACCTTTAATGGTGTGAGCTACTCAGATTGAAATTCTATAAGAAAATTTGTCAAAGAATGTGCCTTGATTGTTCTAGTCTCATGATGAATATCATAATCTTCAAGCTCAACATACCATTTCTTCTATCTCTCTGATAGTTTGGTTTTTTGCATTACGCTTTTCAAAGGGAATGATGTGCGAACAATAATAATGTGAGCTTAAAAATAAGGTTTTATTTTTTGTGTTTGCACAACCAGCGCCAAAGCTAGCTTTTCTAGTTGGAAATAACAAATTTATGCACTTATCAAATATTTATTTACATAATAGATGGGTTTCGACTCAAATTATTCTTCTCTTATGAGAATGACGCTTATGACGAAATTTGATACCGCAAAGTAGAGATAAATGGACTCCTCTAACTTTGGCTTTCTTAAAATCTCCAAAATAGCAAGAAAATTCTTTATATTGTAGAAGGCTTATTCGTAAGCCAATATCCACTAAAAATTTATTGCCACCCTAAAGACCTGTAGAAAATATTGGAATTTGTCCGAAAACCATGAAATGAAACAATCGAGAGCCACTAGTCGGCAGTTAAGATATGAAGTTCTTTGGTAGTTCGGTGAGGGGTCATGGTTGCTATATTTTATACCTGGGTGGGGTCCATTTTAATTACTCTCTCGCTAACTATATATCTTCTAAATTTTATTGATATCACGTCGAAAATGAAATTAGCGAGTTTAAATTTCAAATTTATCTTTCTCGGGTTCTTGAATATTTCGGCCAGATGTACGATGTGATCCTCATCCTCTTTGTTTGGTATCAACATGTCATAAGTTTGTTCTTCGACCTACACTAACTCTTTTCTCTCCCACCTTGTTGAGAAGTCTCTCTCCACGTTTCTGTCTCTTTTGCAACCTTTTTTCTCATGTATTTCTTCATTTTTCAAAAATTTCAAAAGTTTTCCTCATCTACCAACTGCTAGATTTGGTCTTGCAATTCCCAATTATTTTTTGTATAGTGACCCACATCACCATGGAACTTGCAATACTTGGACGTATCCACACTCTCTATTATATCATTAATCGTCTATGTACTTAGGTAATAGATTATGTCATTAGTCTTAAAATAAATGAAAGCCAGATTATCGTTCAATTTGGTAAACGAGACCCGTTGAGGGCACTCAAACCTTCATCCACTGTCGCTACTGTTATACTTATTATTATTGTTGTTGTCTCGCTATCCTTTTCCTTCATTGGAATAAATTGACCTTGACAAGACTCGTGCGTTGCTCTTTGATAGATTTATGTTGATTCTCGAAACTTACTTGGGCGACGATGAACGGTTCTCTATCATGGAGTAAGGATTGACTCTGTGGATATTGTACTCATCCTCACTGCTACTCTAGCACTTTGCGTCTAACATTCCATTTGAGCTAAAAATCTCTGAAGACGTATCTTTTATTTATTACAAATACCTTGCCTATACGCGAGACATACCACATTATCCTGATAGTCTCACCAGTTCGTCTCTTATTTATACAAATCACTCAATATACTATCATAAGTTTTCATTTGGCCTTTGTTTGTAATAGATTATGGAGTCCAAATTCCCTATGATAAACTTATACCATATGTAGTGATTACATAAAATAATCCACATTTAGTTGAAGGTTTGGATGTTGCCCATATGTAAGCCATCTAATCATGTGATGATTGCACTGTTAAGTGTTAAGATACAAAATTTGCACTTAAATCATCATTCGTCACCAGATACTTTAGTATATTACTTTGGAAGTTCTCTATATAGTGGTTTGAGCCATCTTTACTGGTGAACTTGTTAATTTTATGGGTGTTAAAATATATGGGTAACATCGCTTGCTCAATTTCTAGTTCGAATGAAGATTCTCCATACATGTATTCATCATAAAAATCATAAAATATTATATTTTTGTCAATATTTATCTCTCCCATACTTAGTGGTTGCCTGCCAAACTTGCTCATTTGTCCGCTGAAACTTGACTGTTATAATTAGAGGTCGTGAACTGGTCGCGAGTATAATAGTCGACTGTCATAAGCATGTTATGATTCTAAACTTGTTGTGCATGTTGCCCCATATATATTGGCGGAGGCCCATTTGGCTTATTGGTATTTACTCCAGGCGGAACATGAGGGTGGCCAAGTGGTATCTGTGGGTAAACTAGGATAGCACAAGGGTGATGTATTTACTATGGTAGTTAGAAATGGCAGTCAAACACGATAAGGTGTCAAGGATAGATCTTTCTTGAGCTGCCAAAGCATGACAGTTATAAAATCATATTGAATGGACACTTTTGGGAGCCATGCCGAAAATATGAGGTGTTTGCTGGTACCGTTGACGGTTTGGATCAGTTGGTGGAGGAGCCATATCATGAGCTAATGGGTCAGTTTGGTATCTTCTAATATTCTCATGGACATACTACTCTTTGGTTGAGATCCTAGACTATGACTCCTACTCTTCTTCCTATAGCGTCGAAGAATTTCATTCTTATGTGAGGATTCTTAGTTCAATCCGGCCATGGGCTCCATGTATGTATCGAAAGAAATACAATATTTATTTGTTACATGATACATGTCTATTGGACTATTTTAGTCGTCTCCTTTTTCTTCATCTATTTCTACACGCTTATGGATTTGAGATATAATCCTTCATCTAGCTGGTCACGACATTAATTCAAGGTACGTACAGATGATATATAGGTTACTCTCTCAGGGTTCCTTTACTATATTATGGAATTGTATCACTAATACTGCCCTTGACGTCGTCGATGAATTGAGATCTCCATTTTGATGGTTACTTCTACTTATTTTTTGTATTGTGTTTTTTTCATATATGATTCCATCATTATTCGACTCTTTGATGTATATTTGATTGATTTATGTATTTGGGTCTTTGAATTTTTACAAAAAGATCTTAGGAAGCACTCGTCCCTAGTGGAGTCGCCAATTTGATATACAAAAATATAGTGAAATTGTAGATATATTTATTGATGATTTTTTCTCCTTTACATATAGAATATTATAACGAATTATATTTTCTCCCATAATTCATTGTACTGATTGCTTACATAATTCTATAAGACACTAATAGCTGAGTACATTTAATAGAAACATGTTTAATATTGTCAAAATGTAACTTAGGAGCCTTGATGTTCTATAGTTTATTTGCATTAATGTTGTATCTTTAACCGAAAGTAGTTTCTCCCAAAATGGATTCACCTAAGTGACTCTTCGATCAGGGCCTTCGACAATGTAGGATTCAGTTGTATAAATTTTTGGTTGAACGAGGTTTTTTCCAAGTTAGTGAAATCCACCCTTATCAGTCATCAAAACATATAGGAGGGTAATTAGCTCGATTAAGATAAGGCAATATGTTTTCTTGAAATCATGCATCCAGACTTCCAACATGCCTTTTATTAAAATAATTTATGATGCTAGAAACAAATTCTCTACAAAAAATAGTGAGAAATCCAAAGGATAAGCTTAAGCCATTTCCACCAAAAATGGTTCGTACAATGTGGCCATTTGAATCAGAGTGGGGGTATTTGTTTGACATATCAAAAAATTTAACTTCATGTTCCACCAACACCATGTTAGTGTCTTTGATCTTGGGGGTAGCCATATGGGTCCCTGATAATCCAGCACTGGTAGTTGCCGAATGATTACTCATATTTATTTATGCATCACCTTTATAGTTTATTACAAACATAACCGACTTCCCATTGTCAATCAAACTTTGGGTCTCTTCTCTTAAAGCGATCCAATCCTTGGTCTAGTTATTAATGTGATTATGTTATTTGCAATACATGTTGTTTATGTATTCTTAAGGCTTCGTTATATGATAATGACTTCTTATAATAAACATAATTCTTGGTTTTGTCGTACATTTTGTCCATGCTTTCACTAAGATCGTTATAACTATCATGCCTCAACCACCTGTTCCTCCGGTCATATAGACCCTAACCAAAGTACATCCCCATAGTGAAAGGATTTCAACCTGCCTCTTGCCATTTTGATCTTAAGATTGTGGTGCTCTTGATTAGGTATGTTCCGCGGGTGGAAAAAAAGAGAGCTAAATGATTTGCTACTGATGTTGTTCTTGTACTTGCGGTGTTTGGTACACTATTACACTCGTGATTGAGATCAATTAAGGGATTGATAATTATGCAGATGCTGCATGTTCGAGATAAATCGGATGCGCATAGTCTCCGCAATTTGAATTTGTGACTCTATTTGAACCAACAATGTTATAAATGTCAAGCTCTTCTTTTCATTACACCATCTGCCAAAGTCTTTGGAAGAAGTCATTGTCTGAACAACATGCAAATAATATTTTCATTATAATACTTAAGGATTCTCTTGATTTAAACAAAACGTCGGGTATAGTCCCTCAAACTTTTCATATTTTTGTGTTTCCAACGCATAATAAAATCTCCATGATCCTTCCAACGAACTAATGTCTATACAAAGCCCACAAAGTCCCAAAATGGGTGGTTTACATTTTAGCCAGCTCATTGAACCAAGTCAAGCCATTTCCTTTGAAAGTCATATAAAAGGCCCGATAAATAAGCCAATGATCGTCCTCTAAACTTAACATAACGTTTCTGAACTGTTTGATATGGTGTTCAGGGTCGCCAGTCGCATCATATTTTTTCATTTGAAAAACCAAACCTTCTCGGTAAGTTTCCACGAAAACCTTTTGGGTTAGAGGAAAAATCTTTTTTCTATATCCATGACTATAAACAAACTATTAATATCCCCATCCGGGGTTGATTACAAATCCATATGATACCGTGGCCCTCCTTTGTAAATTGAAATTTGGTACCCATACCCCGAACCTTGCCTTAAAAAACTAAGTTGTGGAGTCGTGGAGGGAGGCAATGTTCGTTGTTAGAGACCAAACATCGACATAACTGTTAGAGGTTGTGCGTGCAGCTGCATTTCGGGCCCGCCATTGGCTTGGTCTGTTTCCTCAGCCACAACCGAGGAGATTTCTGCTACTATACTTTGGTCAGAATCACGGTCTCTCTATGAATCCTTCCTAGATCAAGAGTGATGCATGTGCTTGGTACATACAACACTGCTTTGTGATGCTTTCTCTTGGAGATGATAAATATTCTTCAATATCGGAACGTTTCTCATCACTAAAAATGGGTGAAAAACAACGATTTCGTGTCGAGTTTTCTCTCGTGATGGAGCTATAACTCTTGTGTGGACCGTATGGTCCGATATTCGTCTGGGTCAGTTGCTTTGGCCGTTTTTGTTTCTGCTTCGACTCTAATTTCAGACCGGAGAATAAAATGGCTTGTGGTCAATGTTTTTATGTTGGTTCGAAGTGCAGCCCTTCGTCCATAAATACCGTCTATGTTCTTCCGCATGAGATTGTGATAGATGGTGTTGAATCAAATGAGTTTTCTAATTCTTCGCGCTTAATTTCACCTTCTCCATTACGCTTCGACATCTACATTATCCGAATAAATAAAAATACGAGGTTATTTTTGTAACTACTGATTTTGAAAAATAACTTTTGAATACTAGGTAATCATTAATGAAATAAGATTTTTAAAAATAAACGTAATAAAATTAACTTTTTTTTACTATTAGTGTTTAAATAAATTAATAATACTTTACCTTTTACAAATAAACCAACAAATTAGATCAACGTTTATATTCTATAAATATAATAAAATCATTATTCAACTTATTTTAGGCCCTAACAAGGGCCATTTTAATCTAAACCCGTATATAAAATCATATTTTAAACATTTTACCATCCTATATTAAAGTCGGTTATACCGATAATGAATATGCATTTTGGTAGCATTAATTCGTCATTTTGGCTGGATCAGACTAACTAATATCTCGAGAACATAAATTGAGAAAATGCAAAAAATATAAAATAAAAATCTATGTGAAACACCCAAAACAAGACATAAGAACAGAGAGATGTTAAAAGACAGTCTCCACGCGTGGTCTCACATCAAGTCTGAATTTCTCACTGTTAAACGATTTACCTTTTCTTTCGCATTTCAATTTCTAGAGAAAGAACCAAGATATCAACTTTACTTGTTCTTCTAATCTTTACTTGTTCTTCTAATCTGGGTTTTTTCTCAGGTAAACAGTTTCAATATTTTATTACTCCACCTCTTAATGTATAATTAAAGTAACAATAATTAAAGTGTGATTTGTTGGATTATTTATTTAATCTAAACATGAATTAGTTTATTTGTTTTATGTTTTGACGTGTGAGTCATGGACAGTTGAGTTAGAATAGTGAGTAGTGGAGCAGTGGTGGTAAATCAGGTATGCAGGTCCTGGTTTATAAGATCAACTTAGTTTAAATTCCAGCAATGTCTTTCTGTAACAGTTATCTCTTTAATTTAGTGAGTTTTCCATTCAAAACAATCAAGCAGTTAGCTTATATCGTAGTTCATTTCCATTATCTGGTATCAGAGCTTTCAACACTTACAAACCCAAAAAAAAACATTCTTCTGAGATGGACACCACGAAGGGCAAGGAAAGTTCATTTGGCTTAAGTTATCCAATGCTTACAAAAACCAACTACACAGCTTGGTTCATGAAGATGACAGTCTTTATGCAAGCCCATGGTGTGTGGGATGCTATAGAATCGAAAGATCCCAAGGCTGTTGCTGACAACAAGGTGGATAAACGGGCCTTGGCTATCATCTACCAAGGAATTCCATAAGATTTACTGTTGTCTATTGTTGATAAGAGAACCTCCAAAGAAGCATGGGAGGCTATCAAAACTGTTCATTTAGGTGCAGACAAGGTGAGAAAGGCAAAGGTTCAGACGCTTAAATCGGAATTTGAGGTACTAACTATGAAAGACAGTGAACAACTTGATGATTTTTGTATGAGATTGAATGGCCTGGTAACGAATATCAGGGCCCTGGGAGAGCAAATTGAAGAAGCTTATGTGGTAAAGAAAATTCTTCGAGCTGTACCAAAAACGTTCCTGCAGATCGTGTCAGCTATTGAACAATTTGGTGATATAAAGACGATGACTGTGGAGGAAACGGTTGGATTCCTGAAGGCTCGCGAGGAAAGGGTGCGTGGGCAAAAAGAGGATGGTGAACATCAACTTCTTTTCACAGAAGAAGAGTGGTCGAAGAGGGAACACAAAGATGGACACTTACTTCTCACAAGGGAAGAGTGATTAAAAAGGACAGGCAAATCTGGTTCAGGCAGCAACACTGAATCAAAAAGCAGAGGTTACTCTCGAGGTTATAGAGACAGGAGTAAAATACGTTGTTACAACTGCAGTGGCCTTGGACATTATCAGTCTGAGTGTCGTAAGCCAAGAAGAGAGAGGGAACCCAGGAATGAAGCAAACCTGACACAAGTTGAAAATGATGAACCCACGCTTTTGTTGGCTAAGTGTGATGATGATAAGGGAGATATGGTACTGTTGAACGAAGAGGGTGTGTTGCCAAGACTCTATACGTCTGGGAATGATAAGTTGAATGAGGCCAGCACATGGTATCTTAAAAACGGAGCCAGTAACCACATGTTTGGTTTGCGTAGTATGTTTGAAACGCTGGATGAATCGGTGGCTGGGGAGGTCAAATTCGGGGATGGCTCTAAAGTCCAGATACATGGAAAGGGCTCAATAATCTTCACAACAGAGGATGGAAAGAAGTGCATACTTAGAGAAGTATATTTTATTCCGAACTTATGCAATAACATAATTAGCTTAGGTCACCTATCAGAAAGCGGTAGTAAAGTACTTATTAAAGACGATTTATTGTGGATTTATGATAAGAATGAGAAGTTGGTCATGCAAGTAAAGAAGTCTTTGAACAGATTGTATAAGATTATTGTTAAAGATAACATAGATACATGCTTACTGGCAAAAACAGATGATACAACCTGGTTGTGGCACTCACGGCTAGGTCATGTGAATTTTCAATCTATGCTTCTCATGTCTAGGAACAGAATGGTGCGAGGTCTGCCTCTTTTTGTTCAACCTAAAGATGTATGTAAAGGTTGTTTAATGGCGAAGCAAGCAAAACGTCCATTTCCATCTCAGACGGACTTCACTGCAAAGCAACGATTGGAATTGATACACGGGGATATATGTGGTCCCATCTCACCAACAACCCCCTCTGGTAATAGGTATTTTTTACTATTTGTGGATGATTTCAGCCCTGCTATGTGGGTATACATGCTCAAAACAAAAGATGAGGCTTTCAGCTGCTTCAAGAAGTTTAAGGCACAGGTGGAGAGAGAAAAAGCGGGCAACAAGATACAAATTCTACGGACAGACATAGGTGGTGAGTTTTGCACCATTGAATTTACTGATTTTTGTGAAAGCAATGGAATTATTAGACACTACACAGCGCCATACTCCCCACAACAAAATGGCGTTGTGGAACGTCGTAATCGGACTGTGGTAGCTATAGGAAGAAGCCTTCTAAAGGAGAGGAATATGCCATCATATATGTAGGGGGAAGCCATTAGACATGTTGTTTATCTTTTGAATCGAGTACCAACAAAAGCAGTCCGAGGAGCCACACCATATGAAGCCTGGACAGAAGAGAAGCCTCAGTTTGATTATCTGAGAGTGTTTGGTTGTGTTTGTTACATAAAAGTCCCGATCGTACACACAAAGAAGTTAGATGATAGAAGCAGACGTGTTGTACACGTTGGACGTGAAGCCGGAACGAAAACGTACATGTTATATGACCCTGATACAAGGACAATGCTCATAAGCAGAGACGTGGTTTTTGATGAAGCAAAGAGTTGGAATTGGAATGAAACAGAGACAACTGGTCATGTGGAGACTTCATCATTTGCCGTAACAGGACATCAGTTTGAGGATTTTCTGGAACAGAACCTTGAGCGCAGAGTAGAGGAGCAAGGCGGTGACATCAGAGAAGAGGAGGAAGGTGGTGACATACTTACGCCTCGCTCTTCGCCTCACTCAGTGACACCTACATCAAGTCACAGTTCGGTTCAAAGTTCCAGTTAAAGCTCTATACACCCAGTCAGTACAGCTCAGTCACAGCTTGACTTAGATGAGACATACGACGGGAGTGAGCCGCCAAAGAAATTTAGGCTCATTAGTGATATTTATAATGAGACTGAGGAGGTGGAGCTCGCTGACGAACTAGCTGATGAACTTCTATTAGTTGGCATCGATGAACCTGTCTGCTATAATCAGGCAATCAAGGAACAACATTGGAAAGTAGCCATGGAATGTGAAATTGAAGCAATAGAACGAAACAGCACTTGGGAGTTGGCAGAATTACCTCCAGGGCATCGACCAATAGACTTGAAGTAGGTGTTTAAAACAAAGAGAGATACAAATGGTGAAGTTTTGAAGCACAAATCAAGGTTGGTGGCGAAGGGGTACGTGCAAAAATTTGGTGTTGATTTTGAAGAGGTGTTCGCCCCTGTAACAAGAATGGAAACGGTACGCTTATTGCTAACACTTGCAGCCAAGAACGAGTGGGAGGTACATCATTTAGATGTAAAATCTGCATTTCTGAATGGTAGATTGTATGAGGAAGTATATGTCAAACAGCCTGAAGGTTATGTAAAAGAGGGACAAGAAGGAAAAGTTTACAAGCTATACAAGGCATTGTATGGCCTTCGTCAAGATCCACGAGCTTGGTACATACAGTTGAACAAGTGTCTCGAGAGTCTTGGTTTTGTGAAATGTCCTCTGGAGTATGCTGTATATACAAAACGGGAGGGAAATGAGTCGTTAATTATTGGAGTTTATGTTGACGACTTAATTGCTACTGGCACTAGTGTAAGCAATATTTTTAAGTTTAAAAGGCAGATGAGTCAAGAATTCGAGATGTCTGATTTGGGTTTGTTAAGCTACTATATTGGCATCGAGGTCGAACAGGGAAGGGGTTTCACTGAACTTAAACAGGTGGCATATGTTAAGAAACTTCTTGAGAAAGCTGGTATGTCTGATTGTAATGCAGTGAAGTTTCCAATGGAGCCTAAGCTGCAGATGCACAAAGATGAAGCTGGTAAAACTGTTAACGCTACTGAATATAAGAGTATTGTAGGAGGATTGCGGTATTTAGTACACACTCGTCCAGATATAGCATACGCAGTTGGTGTGGTGAGTCGTTTTATGGAAAGGCCTACTACACTTCATCAAGGTGCTGTTAAACGAATATTGAGGTATGTAAAAGGAACTTTAAACTATGGTCTGGTATACACCAAAGGTCGAGGTGACCACATGTTGTCTGGATTTTCCGATAGTGATCTGGCAGGTGATGTAGTAGACAGGAAAAGTACTGGAGGTATGACGTTTTACTTGGATGAATCTTTGATTACATGGGTCTCTCAGAAACAGAGATGTGTATCATTATCAAGTTGTGAAGCTGAGTTTATGGCTGCTACGTCCACTGTTTGTCAAGGAATATGGTTACACAGGTTGCTTAGTCAAATTTCAGATGTTCAAGCTGGGCCGGTCGTGATTTACATTGACAACAGATCTGCTATTGATTTGGCAAGAAACCCTATGTTCCATGGTCGTAGTAAGCACATAGATGTGCGTTATCACTTTATTCGAATTGTGTAGAGAAAGGACTGATCATTATCAAGCACATCAACACTAATGCACAAAGAGCAGATGTTCTGACAAAGCCTATGTATGTGATCAAGTTCGAAAAGATGCGTGAGCTGTTGGGAGTTAAGAATCTAAGTCATGTTTAGATTAAGGGGGAATCTGTTGGATTATTTATTTAATCTAAACATGAATTAGTTTATTTGTTTTATGCTTTGACGTGTGAGTCATGGACAGTTGAGTTAGAATAGGGAGTAGTGGTGTTAAATCAGGTATGCAGTTCCTGGTTTATAGGACCAACTTAGTTTAAATTCCAGCAATGTTTTTCTGTAACAGTTATCTCTTTAATTTAGTGAGTTTTCTATTCAAAACAATCAAGCAGTTAGCTTATATCGTAGGTCATTTCCATTATAATTATGAATAGGAAAACAAAACACGCCCCCAAGGGGTAGCCGAGTTGGTTGAGTATGGCATTCTTATGACCAAAAAGTCATGAGTTCGAGTCCCTCTACATACGCTTTCTTGGCCGAGCCTGTCACCTTGTGTGGTTTACCTTCTGGCGTTGGTTTGCAGGCTATCGCGTCAGACTGAGGATTTACCCTGTGCGCACTCATTGCACTCTGAGTAGCGGCTGCGGGTTCCCTCCGAAAAAAAAAAACACATAATTAGTTCCATTCCATGGTTGCTCCGGAGCCGAAGTATTGTTTATTTTGTGGTTATAAACTGGAATAATCTTATAAATTGCTTGTTCTGAATCGAAGGTAATTTTTTTTTGTTTGGTTTGTTAGCTTTGGCACTGATTAGTGTTCTGAGATAGATTTATCAGAACTAGGTCGGTTTGATATGTCCTTTTAGCTTGTCTATTGGCATAAACTAGCTCTTTTCGGGTTTGGTTTTGCTCTAGATTGTAAATTTTGATTTTATTGTGTTTTTCATACTTTACCTACACGCACTGCTTCTGATATTTATCTGGAAAAATGGATTGCTTGCTCACTGATTAATTATAAGTAGTATGTACTTATTTACTGTGGTTGAGTCGTGTATTTTTCTTGTTCTATGAAAACTCTGTAGATTGAGACGAGGAAAATCATCCGACGAAACTGTTAATTGAAAAAAAGAGTTGTTTTTCCGAAATTGTAAGGTTTTGGTTTAGTTGTAACCATTCAATTGTTTAGCTGCTTCAATTAGCTTTTGTTAATTTTCCGAATGTTTAATGTAAGTTATGTGACAATGTATATATCTTGTAGAGTTCAAAAGCATATAATGAGTTTTTCTTCGTGGTGCTCGTAGAATTGTTCGATACAAGGTGTTTTTATTCTTTTGGTTGCAACTTGGGCAAAACGGCTGAAATGTTCTGCTTGATGGTTTCTAGACGAGTTGTTCGCTCTTGTAGACTGCTCATTGAGTCATCTAGTTCTTATTTACAAGATGCATAAACTCAACGTGCATCGGTACTTTTCATTACGTTTTTACTGATAGGTAAACGGCATGGAAAGTTTTGTCGATGAATGCTCGAACGATTCCGAGTCTAGGTGTTCCTCTGATGAACTGTGTGGTAAGCAGATTATGGACCCACGTGTTGGAGATGTTTACCAAGCTCAGATTCCACCGCTTATAAAACGAGTAGCAGACTCCGAACGGAACTTTTTGTATCAACTTTCAACCGTCCCGGTCATGTGGGTAATGTGTGAAACAGCGAGTCGGATTCAGGAAGAGATAACATATAAATAAATTTATTTTTGTTCATCATTCAATTTGGAAGCTAAAATTGCATGTTGTGTTTTTAATTCATCCACATCATAATTTAATTCTTTCCTTAATTGTTTATTTTTAAGGTATTCTATTTTATGATAATCTCGTTGAAGCAAACTATGATCTTTTAAACAACTACTTAATGTATTAAATAATTTTTCTAGTTCGTACAAAACATAATTTTTAAGCTCTTTTTCTGATATAATTAAATTTTTCATTCTTTTTTTTAAAAATTATGTAATATATCATCGCACATATTTTTCCAATTGTTTTCAAATAAAATGTGGTTGTACTTGTAGCCTCTTTTAAAACATGATCTCATTCTTTATCATCACCTAACATACCGCTCTGCATGCATCTTGATAGTTAGGTTGTACAATTCCACCAATAGTTTTTATGTCTTCAAAACTAGTAGTTTCTTTTTTAAAATTTAATAAAATCCTTAAATAGTATAATTCACGTGATGTTAGATGCACATATGCTAGTCTACCTATACATTTACCTTGTTTTCTCAATTTCTAAATTTTGTCATGAGCATCCCAAATAAATTTTATGGGAAATTCTGCATATGATAGTGTAAGAGCTTCTTTATATTGTTCATTTGCATCAAACCACATTGTTAACATTGAATTTTCAACACCTAACTTGTTAACAACCGATTGAAGAGTTACATTAAAGTTAAATATAATATTTTGTTGCAAAGGCAAATGAACATGTAATCTTTCAACAGAATGATGTCTTGAATGTATGTGAAACTGAAATATTCTCCAAACAGATTCACACGGACATAAATTTCGACAATTAAGATGCGCAAGAATTTTATTAGTTTTATCTTCTTCAAAAACACATCGAGCTCTATCTGATCCTTTGTTAATATATTTGAAAATAAAATTAATGAGCATAGATTGACAACATGATTCAACATTAGTATGAGCTTTATACCGTACCAACAATTCTTTATTGTAAGGAACACCAAATCTATTATCAATTTATATTTCACTTTTATTAATGTAATTTGATGGGATGTCACGACGTTTATAAGTGACATAAATATTTTTTCTATGACCGTTTCAGTTTTAAACTACTTAGGAATTTTTTTTGTGCATTTACCATTTTCCATGCATGGAGAATATGACTTACCAATTCATATGCAATTGGATCAATTTCTTTGTTTGGAATTTCAACTGAAATTATAGAGTCAATATCTTGCGGAAGACTACGTGCGTATTTCGAGTCTAACCAAACTAACAAATGACAATGAAGAAGATTTCTTTTTGGAATTCGATTGTATAAACATCTGTGATTATACGAATAATCGGGAAAATATATATTATTAGTTATAGAAATAACTATATTTAAAAAATATTAAACTTTAGACGTACCTGCTACAACTTCTCCAAAAGGTTTTCTTGATTTGATGTAGGATATCATACTATCGAGTTTCATTTTAATACTCTTGTGACAATATCGGGTCTATCTTCAGCTTTATAACCTGGATTTATAGAGAGTTCTTTTATAATTTCTGGCCATTTTGTATTACATGTAAACGTAATGAATAAATCTTGATTACCAAAATATCGGCAAATTACCATTGCGTCTTGAAAATTATTTATCATATACCTAACACTTCAGGTGTGAGAATATGGTAAAATTATCCTTTCCCAATATAATTAACATTTGTTTCCCTTTTTGATACTGCATCGTGTATTCCCTTATACATCTCGGACCTAAAAGTTTTTTGATTTTTTATAATAAAATCTAATCGATCTTCTTCAAGAGTTGCATATACATCTACTAAATATTGTTGGAACAATCTACCACTTTTTAAGAAAGAAACATCATGCAATTTTCTATCTTGAATTTTATATGAGTAGAAATCTCTCATTGGTATTCTTCCTCGTTTTGGTTTTTGACCTTTGAACGCTTCGCTCTAATTGGATATTGCAGTGACATAAATTTAGGATGTAATTTCGTTATTCTTTGTAAACAATTAGATTTATGTTCTATTATGATATCTCTTTCGGAATCAAACTCTCCGATTTCTCCAACTATCAAACCACCAATTTTATTTGAAGAAGGTTGATCATACTGTTTACTATCTGTTCTTCGACGTCTTACTAATCTCATTTTTAATGAAACGATTAAATTTTGATTCACTCTATCTTTAATACTGCGAAATAGCTTGACTAAATTATTAGTTGCATCACGCATTTTTATAAGACCATCAATAATTTCATGTTCAAGACAAACTTTCCATCGAAGAGAATGCAAACAAACATGGAATTATATGCTCTTATTGTTTTTCAAAAAAATTCACTACTCTCATTATTATTTGGATTTAATAAATTATTTAAAAAATGATAATCTTAGTTTCACTTTACCACTTAAACAACACTTTCCAAACTGATATCTATTCGTATTTGATTTTCCTTTAAGAGATTCATTAATCCAAAATAAAGCACCGCAATATTCATATTCAATATTTTTCTCTCCAAAATCTATATAACAATCGTGAAAAAACATAATTTAAACAAAAATACAAATTAAATATATATATTTATAAAAATATATAATATTTATAAACATAAAAAAAATAAGGTCAAATATATTTACTTTTTCGTTATGCTTTACTGTGACTATTATCACTCCGACTAACGTGTTTCCTATTCTTCTGAGAAATGCTTGACTGTGACTATTATCACTCCGACTAACTTCTTCCATTAATTTAGATGGTCTTTGACTTTGGAAAGCATGATTATCTTCATCACCCTTCTTAGAAGATTGTCCAGTCTCACTTACTTAATCGTTTAATACATATGGATAATCCAAGTATACTTGCATATAAAATATAAATCTTGAAAGGCGTTATAAAACATTAAACAAACTAATAAAATTATACTAAAAAAATAAATAATCACATAAAAACATTACATACCTAAAATAAAAACATAAATCTAAGTTAATATTACTTGTATTTTTCTTTTATTCATAGTTTGAAATCGTTGAAGGGTAGTTATGTTACTAATCGTGCCACAAATATTACAAAAAAATCATTAAGCCATGGATCGCTCTTTCGATTTTTCAACTCCTTCTTCACATAATTCAAACCCAAGAAAACTCGCCCAACACTCGCCATTGCTACAGGTAAAAGCAAAGTCAACAATGGACAGAGTTATTATATTTAATATATTCTAAGTAACTTCGATATAATGATATTTCTCCTTACGAGGTTGTGTTAGACCCCTTAAAAGGTAAACTCTTCTTACCGAGTCTTGAAGATCTGGATGAAAGCTAGAGATTCGATCTCTTTTCCCTGGATCAGCCTCCAAATATTCCCAATTCTAAGATTGTGCTTCAACTTCAGGTTGTGGATTATTGACCACCGAAACATTTGCTTCTGGAATAACAAGTTAATCTTGTGTCCCTCTGCGGTTAACTTCACTGATTAAATTAAAGATATTTATATTTTCTTTTCTAAATTTACTTGTTTTGAAATATCAATGCATCGTATAATGACAAACATAAAAACTAAATCAATAATAAAAGTTAAAATTAGAAAAGCAAAATAAAAATTATGATTTATGGAGGTTTATTTGCTTTGAAATTTAACTTTACGGCTCTCTTAAAAAAAATATATATAAACCAATGTTAATCTTTGTAACTAATATAGATCAACCAATGTTAATCTTTGTATCTAGTGAATAGTAATATAAGACACGTAGCAAAACTTCAATTTTGAGAATTAATAACATAGAGACACAACAAATACCTTAGTGCTTCAAGGTTGTAATTAGAGTTGTATAGTAAAAGAGAAATTGTTTAAAAAGATTGTATCTTATACTTAGGATTTTCTACCAACATTATCAAATTTATATAAATTTACATTATTTTTAAATCAACATATCTATTTATATGAAAATAATATAGATGACTATTATAATTTCGAAAATAAATAATATATAATAAAAATTTATATAAAAATTTATATTACTTAAATATATTAGAATTTTATATATAATAAAAAATAAAAAATATATTTACATTAAAATTATCCAACTTAACTTAAAAAGGACATTACCTGTAGCCAAGTCTCGAATCCAGTGGGTTCCTGACCAGGTTTTTTACCAACTTGACTAAGGAAGATGGAAAATCGTACTACTAAAGATATATTTTAATGGAATCAGGTGGGTTCCTGGTATCCCACAGGTCCCACCTGGCTCCGTCTATACTAATTGTTATCTATTAATAATTAATACATAGTTTTAGTATATGTTACTAAATTATTTTCTTCTAATTTAATTAGTTATATTATTAGTTCTTTGAGTTTGATACTAAATACGTTTAAAAAGTATAAATCATCACATATATGATTTTGGTATATATTATTAATTTTTTTTATTTAATAAATAATAATATTATTAGAACAAAAAAGAAAAAAATATTTTAAAAAGAAGAAATTGAAAAATCAAATTTAATATTTAAATGTTGAAATATATCTTTGAAAATATACTGTATTTAGTGACAATTAATATATGATTTTGGTATATGTTAGTATTTTTTAAATTTAATTAATAATATTAGACTGATATTGATAGTATCAGTTTTTCAGAGAAAAATAAAAATTATTAAAAGATTTTTTTGAAAAAACTAAATTTAATGTTTAAATAGAATAATATTTTTAAAAAATATATTATGTATATTAGTAGATAATATATCGTTTTTTATTATAGAATACAAATATTAATATTAATAACTTTATTTTAAAGCTTGATAAATAATATTAAATAATATAATATTTTATATAATATTAATTTAACGGATACCCATCGGGTATTATCCAGTGGGTCGGGTTCAGGCTGGGTACCCGTGAGAAATTTCTTAAACCCATAACCCATTGGGTCGTGAGAAATTTCTTAAACCCATAACCCATAACCCATCCCATACGTAGTAAATTTTCAAACCCACGACACATCCGTGTGAAATTTTTAAAAACCCATACCCTATCCCATCGGGTCGGCTCGGGTAACCGTGGGTTTGGAAAAAATTACCATCCTTATATAAATCTTTGGCTAAAAATCATGGTTAGTCACTGGAATTGGTCACTTGTTTCAAAAGTGCCACTTATTTAATTTTTGTATCAAACAGTCACTTTGTTTCATTTGTGGTCACTAATGTTGGTATTTTATTTTCATTTTTAGCCACCGCCAGCCAGTGACCATAAATGTAAAAATATATAACTTGAGTGGCAATTCTGAAACAAATATAACTTGAGTGATAATTTGGAAACAAATATTTGTGGTTGATTTTTCAATTTATATGAATTTTTCTAATTTGTACTAAATCCAATGCCATTAATTCATGTTAAAATACCTATCATCAATAATCCCAAATAGAGTTTCCAATAACATCATCAATAATCCCAAACAGTTAACTCTCTAGCATGTATCAAAACCATCTGTTCCAAAAAAAATATCTTTTTATAAATATTAAAATATTTAATATTATGATTTACATTCTGTGTACAATATTTAGAAATCTTAAAAAAGCATCTTTTTATAAATATTAAAATATTTAATATTATGGTTTACATTTTGTGTACAATATTTATTAATCTTATATATATGAGAGCAAAAAAAATGTTTGATTTTATTGGTTATGTTTTTTTTGTTTGATTTTATTGCTTATGTTTTTTTTCGATTTTATTGCTTATGTTTTTTTTGTTTTTTGTTGTTGATTTTTCAATTTATATGAATTTTTTTAATTTGTACTAAATCCAATGCCATTAATGCATATTAAAATACTTATCATCATTCCAAGAACATCATCAATAATCCTAAATAGTTAACTCTCTAGCATGTTAACTCTCTAGCATGTTAACAAGAACATCATCAATAATCCCAAGCAGATAACTCTCTAGCATGTATCCAAGAACATCATCAATAATCTCAAGCAGTTAACAACACTCACATGTTTCCCAAAACACCTATTCCCAAAACACTTGTTCCCAAAACACTTGTTCCCATCATCAATAGTCCCAAGCAATTAACAACACTCACATGTTCCCAAAACACATGTGTCCAAAAATACCTTTTCAAAAAACACCCGTTCCAAAAAACACTCATTCCCAAAAACACCCGTTCCCAAAAACACCCGTTCCCAAAAACACCTGTTCCGAAAAACACCCGTTCCCAAAAACACCCGTTCCCAAAAACACCCGTTCCCAAAAACACCTGTTCCGAAAAACACCCGTTCCCAAAAACACCCGTTCCCAAAAACACCCGTTCCCAAAAGCACCCGTTCCCAAAAGCATCCGTTCCCAAATCACCCGTTCCCAAATCACCCGTTCCAAAAAACACCCGTTCCAAAAAAAGCTCGTTCCTAAAACACCAAAACACCTTTGAAACAGATAGCATTGGAAGATGAATAGAAGATAAATGCACCAGCTGTTTCCAAACATGACTCATCAAGTCATCATCTAGTACTAGTGTCTTTGGAACAGATAGCATTTCTGTCTTTACTCTATCTCTTCTGTTCTATCGGTTTATGCAAAAGGTCTAGCATGTTTTCAAAAACATCATCAATAATCCCAAACAGTTAACAACACTCGCATATTCCCATAAAACATGTTCCCACAAACATCCGTTCCCAGAACACTTGCTCCCAAAAACACTCGTTCCCAAAACACCAAAACAACTTTGGAACAAATAACGTTGGAAGATGAATAGAAAATAAATTCTCCAGTTGTTTCCAAACACGACTCATCAAGTCATCATCTAGTATTAGTGTCTTTGGAACATATACATTTCTGTTTTTACTCTATCTCTTCTGTTTTATTGGTTTATGCAAAAGGTCTACCATGTTTTCAAAAACATCATCAATAATCTCAAACAGTTAACAACACTCGCATATTCCCACAAGCAGTCGCATATTCCCACAAGCAGTCGCATATTCCCACAAACACTCGCATATTCCCACAAACACCTCCTGTTCCCACAAACACCCGTTCCCAGAACACCCGTTCCCAGAACACCCGCTCCCAGAACACCCGTTCCCGTTCCCAAAATACTCGTTCCCAAAACACTCGTGGAACAGATAGCTAGCATTGGAAGATGAATAGAAAATATATGTTTCAGCTGTTTCCAAACACGACTCATCAAGTCATCCTTTAGTACTAGTCTCTTTGGAACAGATAGCATTTCCATCTTTAATCTATCTCTTCTGTTGAATCGATTTATGCTCCCAGAACACCCGTTCCCGTTCCCAGAACACCTGTTCCCGTCCCCAGGAACACCCGTTCCTCAAACACCCATTCCAAGAAACACCTATTCCAAAAAACACACGTTCCCAAAAACACTCGTTCCCAAAATACTCGTGAAACAGATAACATTAGAAGATGAATAGAAAATAAATGCTTCAGTTGTTTCCAAACATGACTCATCAAGTCATCATCTAGTACTAATCTCTTTGGAACAGATAGCATTTCCATCTTTACTCTATCTGTTCTGTTGAATCAGTTTATAACACCCGTTCCCAAAACACCTATGGAACATATAACATTGGAAGATGAATAGAAAATATATGCTTCAGCTGTTTCCAAACATGACTCATCCAGTCATCATCTAGTACTAGTCTCTTTGGAAGCTATATCATTTTCATCTTTACTCTATCTCTTCTGTTGAATCGGTTTATGCTCCCAGAACAACCGTTCCCGTTCCCAGAAACACCCGATCCCAAAAACCCGTTCCCAAAAACACCCGTCCTCCAAGAGATGAACTCATTCGCTATAAGTGCTGCAGATGCAGCAAAAATGGCTTCTACAACAGGAAAACTATGCTTGAACATCAAAGAGCTAGTGGTGTGCATCCTACCATAAAAAAACCCAGTTGTTTGCGAAACTTGTTTCAGTTTCTTCGAAACAATTTTGGACAGAAATGATCATAAGTGTCTTCGTTATGGAGAAAAGGCACCCGAAGTTGAGGCAAAGGAAGAAGATACACCACTGGCAAAGGAAGACGATGCTGAAGAACATGAAGGGGGGTCTGATGGTGAAGAAGGTGGGTCTGATGGTGAAGAAGATGAAGGTGGGTCTGATGGTGAAGAAGATGAAGGTGGGTTTGATGGTGAAGAGTTAACTTACCCATGTTAAGCGTCTAGTTACTGTTATCTTTAAGCTTACACATGTTAAGTGTTACTGTTATCTTTAAGCTTACACATGTTAAGTGTAAAGTTTCTGTTATCTTTGTAAGTGTTTAGTTATGTTATTTACTGAAGTAGTTATGTTTGTTGGATTTTAATGTATTTGTGTGAATATATTATTTTATAAATTATTAATTATTATAACCTGAATAGAAAAGGATAAAGGTGTTACTCTCTCATTGATACGATTGAAATTTGATATGTGCAAAATTTAAATCTGATATGTGCAAAATTTATGTTAACTTAGACATTGTATAAAAGGATGCTATTATTAGAGAAAATATCATTGAATGGTGGTAGCTCCTTCCTGATGTAAAATAAACAGACCATTTTACCCATTCTCCAAAAACACCCGTTCCCAAAAAACACCTTTTCCCAAAAACACGCGTTCTTAAAACACCAATTCCTAAAACACTCGTTCCCAGAACACCCATTCCCGTTCCCAGAACACCCGTTCCCAAAACACCCGTTCCCAAACACACGTTCCTAAAAACACACGTTTCTAAAAACACCCGTTCCCAAAACACCCGTTCCCAAAACACCCGTTCCCAAACACACGTTCCCAAACACACGTTCCCAAAAACACACGTTCCTAAAAACACCCGTTCCCAAAAACACCCGTTCCCAAAACACCCGTCCTCCAAGAGATGAACTCATTCGCTCTAAGTGCTGTAGATGCATCAAAAATGGCTTCTACAACATGAAAACTATGCTTGAACATCAAAGAGCTAGTGGTGTGCATCCTACCATAAAAAAACCTAGTTGTTTGCGAAATAGTGTTACTCTCTTATTGTTACGATTGAAATTTGATATGTGCAAAATTTATGTTAACTTAGACATTGTATAAAAGAACGCTATTATTAGAGAAAATGTCATTGAATGGTGGTAGCTCCTTTCTGATGTAAAATAAACAGACCATTTTACCCGTTCTCCAAAAACACCTGTTCCCAAAAAACACCTGTTCCAAAAAACATGCGTTCCTAAAACACCAATTCCTAAAACACCCATTCCCGTTCCCAGAACACCCATTCCCGTTCCCAGAACACCCGTTCCCAAAACACCCGTTCCCGTTCCTAGAAACACCCGTTCCCAAACACCCGTTCCCAAACACACGTTCCCAAACACACGTTCCCAAAAACACACGTTCCTAAAAACACCCGTTCCCAAAAACACCCGTTCCCAAAACACCAGTCCTCCAAGATATGAACTCATTCGCTATAAGTGCTGCATATGCAGCAAAAATGGGTTCTACAACAGGAAAACTATGCTTGAACATCAAAGAGCTAGTGGTGTGCATCCTACCATAAAAAAAACCCAGTTGTTTGCGAAACTTGTTTCAGTTTCTTCATAACAGTTTCGGACATAAATGATCATAAGTGTCTTCATTATGGAGAAAAGGCACCCGAAATTGAGGCAAAGGAAGAAGATACACCACTGGCAAAGAAAGACGATGCTGAAGAAGATGAAGGTGGGTCTGATGGTGAAGAAGGTGGGTCTGATGGTGAAGAAGATGAAGGTGGGTCTGATGGTGAAGAGTTAGCTTACACATGTTAAGCGTCTAGTTACTGTTATCTTTAAGCTTACACATGTTAAGTGTTACTGTTATCTTTAAGCTTACACATGTTAAGTGTAAAGTTTCTGTTATCTTTGTAAGTGTTTAGTTATGTTATTTAGTGAAGTAGTTATGTTTGTTGGATTTTAATGTATTTGTGTGAATATATTATTTTATAAATTATAAATTATTATATTTTTAATGTCAAAACCTGAATAGAAAAGAATAAAGGTGTTACTCTCTCATTGTTACGATTGAAATTTGATATGTGCAAAATTTAAATCTGATATGTGCAAAATTTATGTTAACTTAGACATTGTATAAAAGGACGCTATTATTAGAGAAAATGTCATTGAATGGTGGTAGCTTCTTCCTGATGTAAAATAAACAGACCATTTTGACCATTTTACCTGTTCTCCAAAAACACCCGTTCCCAAAAAACACCCGTTCCCAAAAACACCCATTCCTAAAACACCCATTCCTAAAACACCAATTCCTAAAACACCCGTTCCCGTTCCCAGAACACCCGTTCCCGTTCCCAAAAAACACCCGTTCCCAAAACACCCGTTCCCAAAACACCCGTTCCCGTTCCTAGAAACACCCGTTCCCAAACACCCGTTCCCAAACACACGTTCCCAAACACACGTTCCCAAAAACACACGTTCCTAAAAACACCGGTTCCCAAAAACACCGGTTCCCAAAACACCCGTTCCCAAAACACCCGTCCTCCAAGAGATGAACTCATTCGCTATAAGTGCTGCCGATGCAGCAAAAATGGCTTCTACAACAGGAAAACTATGCTTGAACATCAAAGAGCTAGTGGTGTGAATCCTACCATAAAAAAACCCAATTGTTTGCAAAACTTGTTTGAGTTTCTTCGAAACAGTTTCGGACAGAAATGATCATAAGTGTCTTCATTATGGAGAAAAGGCACCCGAAGTTGAGGCAAAGGAAGAAGATACACCACTGGCAAAGGAAGACGATGCTGAAGAAGATGAAGGGGGATCTGATGGTGAAGAAGGTGGGTCTGATGGTGAAGAAGATGAAGGTGGGTCTGATGGTGAAGAAGATGAAGGTGGGTCTGATGGTGAAGCGTTAGCTTACACATGTTAAGCGTCTAGTTACTGTTATCTTTAAGCTTACACATGTTAAGTGTTACTGTTATCTTTAAGCTTACACATGTTAAGTGTAAAGTTTCTGTTATCTTTGTAAGTGTTTAGTTATGTTATTTACTGAAGTAGTTATGTTTGTTGGATTTTAATGTATTTATGTGAATATATTATTTTATAAATTATAAATTATTATATTTTTAATGTTAAAACCTGAATAGAAAAGGATAAAGGTGTTACTCTCTCATTGATAAAGGTGTTACTCTCTCATTGTTACGACTGAAATTTGATATGTGCAAAATTTAAATCTGATATGTGCAAAATTTATGTTAACTTAGACATTGTATAAAAGGACGCTATTATTAGAGAAAATGTTAGTGAATGTTGGTAGCTTCTTCCTGATGTAAAATAAACAGACCATTTTGACCATTTTACCTGATCTCCAAAAACACTCGTTCCCAAAAAACGCTCGTTCCCAAAAAACGCCCGTTCCCAAAAACACTCATTCCTAAAACACTAATTCCTAAAACACCCGTTCCCGTTCCCAGAACACCCGTTCCCGTTCCAAAAAACCCGTTCCCAAAACACCTGTTCCCGTTCCTAGAAACACCCTTTCCCAAACACCCGTTCCCAAACACACGTTCCCAAACACATGTTCCCAAAAACACACATTCCTAAAAACACCCGTTCCCGAAAACACCCGTTCCCAAAACACCCGTCCTCCAAGAGATGAACTCATTCGCTATAAGTGCTGCAGATGCAGCAAAAATGGCTTCTACAACAGGAAAACTATGCTTGAACATCAAAGAGCTAGTGGTGTGCATCCTACCATAAAAAAACCCAGTTGTTTGCGAAACTTGTTTCAGTTTCTTCGAAACAGTTTCGGACAGAATTGATCATAAGTGTCTTCGTTATGGAGAAAAGGCACCCGAAGTTGAGGCAAAGGAAGAAGATACACCACTGGCAAAGGAAGACAAATGCTGAAGAAGATGAAGGGGGATCTGATGGTGAAGAAGGTGGGTCTGATGGTGAAGAAGATGAAGGTGGGTCTGATGGTGAAGAGTTAGCTTACACATGTTAAGCGTCTAGTTACTGTTATCTTTAAGATTACACATGTTAAGTGTAAAGTTTCTATTATCTTTGTAAGTGTTTAGTTATGTTATTTACTGAAGTAGTTATGTTTGTTGGATTTTAATGTATTTGTGTGAATATATTATTAATTATTATATTTTTAATGTTAAAACCTGAGTAGAAAAGGATAAAGGTGTTACTCTCTCATTGTTACGATTGAAATTTGATATGTGCAAAATTTAAATCTGATATGTGCAAAATTTATGTTAACTTAGACATTGTATAAAAGGACGCTATTATTAGAGAAAATGTCATTGAATGGTGGTAGCTTCTTCCTGATGTAAAATAAACAGACCATTTTGACCATTTTACCCGTTCTCCACCAAAAACACCCGTTCCCAAAAAATACCCGTTCCAAAAAAACCTGTTCCTAAAACACCAATTCCTAAAACACCCGTTCCCGTTCCTAGAACACCCGTTACCGTTCCTAGAACACACGTTCCCAAAACACCCGTTCCCAAAACACCTGTTCCCAAACACCCGTTCCCAAACACACGTACCCAAACACACGTTCCCAAAAACACACGTTCCCAAAAACACCCGTTCCCAAAAACACCCGTCCTCCAAGATATGAACTCATTCGCTATAAGTGCTGCAGATGCAGCAAAAATGGCTTCTACAACAGGAAAACTATGCTTGAACATCAAAGAGCTAGTGGTGTGCATCCTACCATAAAAAAACCCAGTTGTTTGCGAAACTTGTTTCAGTTTCTTCGAAACAGTTTCGGACAGAAATGATCATAAGTGTCTTTATTATGGAGAAAAGGCACCCGAAATTGAGGCAAAGGAAGAAGATACACCACTGGCAAAGAAAGACGATGCTGAAGAAGATGAAGGTGGGTCTGATGGTGAAGAAGATGAAGGTGGGTCTGATGGTGAAGAGTTAGCTTACACATGTTAAGCGTCTAGTTACTGTTATCTTTAAGCTTACACATGTTAAGCGTAAAGTTTAATAGTAAAGTTTCTGTTATCTTTGTAAGTATTTAGTTATGTTAATTACTGAAGTAGTTATGTTTGTTGGATTTTAATGTATTTGTGTGAATATATTATTTTATAAATTATTAATTATTATATTTTTAACGTTAAAACCTGAATAGAAAATGATATAGGTGTTACTCTCTCATTGTTACGATGAAATTTGCTATGTTTGGTAGCTTCTTCCTTATGTAAAATAATGATGATAGTACTACCTACCATTCTTTTTCCATCTGTAAAATAATCACAACAGACCATTTTGACCATTTTATCCGTTCCAAAAAACATCCGTTCCTAAAAACAACTGTAATCTAGCTTTTTAGAAAAGTTTTTAAACTTTAAATTAGTAATAAAAAAAAGTAAACTTTTACTCGCAAAAGAATTACTAATATAAAATTAACAGAGAATATAAAATAAGTAATGTTGAGATACATATCACTCATATCACTTGGACATATAGAATTGTTTGCTTGATAAACAATAGTTGTTTTTTTAATGAAATGTTCATTCTGTTACATAAATTTTTTATTTTGATCTCTAAAAATTGTAAAGTAAATTAAAATCCAGGTTTTACAAAATAATCAGATTTATAATATGACATATACTATGTATATGTATGAAAAAACAAATAATGCTACGTATGTATAATATGTATATGTATGAAAAAACAAATAGAATAATACTGTATTTCCCTATACTCCATACCTTAAGATATTGAACAACCTTTTACTATAGAGGGAAAGAGAAAGATAAAGATGAAATGTTGAATTTAGTTAGTACATAAAGAATGTCAAATTAAAAAGATACATATTAGTAAAATAGTAACGTATAAAATAATAATAAATGTTAGAATCGTTTTATATATATATGAAATAGAATTTATAAAATATTATAAATCACATAATTTATTTTTATTTAAATTATTATGTAATTTTTTTAATTTAATTTTATATATATTTAAATTATTATGTAATTTTTTTAATTTAATTATATATATATATATATGAAATAGAATTTCTAAAATATTATAAATCACATGATTTATTTTTATTTAAATTATTATGTAATTTTTTTAATTTTTTTTATATATATTATATTAATTTAAGAAACGTTATTATGGAAGATGGTTATAAATTTTAGATTGATGTTTGATTTAAGAAATTAAATTGTAAATTAATTGTTCAAAACATAAATATAAATATGTATATTTTATAATTAGATAAAAATTAAATAATATTATATATGACGCATAGAAAATATATATATATATAAATATATATATAGCAAAATCCACACCTACATGACACACGTGTAAAAAATAACACATGCAAAATCGATGCGTCATACAGTAAATATATACGCGGCGTCAATAAATATATACGAAGCGTATAAACTGGTGTAAAAGATGATTAAAACGAATATTAAATAAGAATAAAACTGAAAGATTAAAATGGTGGAAATGGTAAGTACAATGAATTATAATTTATTTTGAATTAATAATTTATTTTAGATTAGATATAATGTCGGTTTAAATTACCATGTTAATTAAATATTTATTTAAAGTGTTTTAAATTATATTGATTCAATTAATTGATTTTTTTTAAAAAAAGCGAGTAATTTTTGTGATTTTATTTTATTTTCTATTTAAAAAACAATTATGAAAACTATTCTTAATATTTGCGTAAATGGCTAAAACTGACTATTATTGAGGAATATAGGAAGTAATAATAATTAAGTGTTTAGGATTATCAATCCAATCTATTTTTTTATTGGACTATTGTTTTTTCTTCTCTTTCATATCGGCCCCAATTAGAACCCAACTGAGATGGATATGACATCCATATTACATATGTGAAGAATGTATTGGGTTCCGTTTGATCACATGGCTATGTACATGAAAAAACAAAGATTCATACTCCAACCGAGACTTATATGAGGTCTAGTATGTGAAAAATGTATTAGGTTCCGTAAAAAAAAATTGTTACTAATGTTGAGATTGAGTTTTCTTAGATGTCTTAAATCACGAGGTTATGATTTTCCATAATATGAAACTTTTTTTGATGTAATCGCCGAACTTGTAAAAGTTTAACTCGTTTGATTAAAATAAAATAGACGACTAGGTTTTTCTTACATGCCTTTATATAAAGGCAAAGCTTCTCATTGCTTCCCTTTCATGCAATAACTTGTTGAAAATCTTACGATAAATATTAATTTTTTTTAATATAAGCTTCGAGCTTTAGTGCTCTTTTTCTTTTATATATAATTTGCATTTTATTCTTTTCCTCATTCATGATGGTGTAAAAGAAATTTAAGGGAACTTATTCCATTTATGTTGATGGTCAACATTTTTAAGATGACTCAAATGATGAGGTTTTTTTGGATCTTCACCAGAGTAAAACTGCGGTCCAAGTACAACATGTTCTCTCTCTAAACATGGTTACCGATCTCGATTCTCTATTTCATGCTGTTGAGTAAGCTCTAAATCATGGCGGAAGAGGTGATTAGGGTAAAATATTGAAGGTGTACACGTATCTTGAAGAAAGCCAGATTAGGATTGTGAATGTTCATGTGAATGATTATGTCGAGGAGGCGATACAAGCCCAAAAATTGATAAACTAATGCAACACTAGAAATACAGTTGTGCGTTTTTCCAAGTTAGGTGAGATCTCGTTTGATGTGAACGAGAAAAAAGTGGTTTTCTTCACCAACATTTTAAAGCACGAACTTCGATTTCCTCTAAGTCCGAATTTGTTGAGTTTCTTTGAGGAAACAAAGTGGTATCCAACGCTGATGAAGCCAAACACATAGAGAGTGCTCATGGTTAACGTAGTGTTGGGAAATTGTTGCTTCTACCCTACAAGGTAAAAAATAAAATGAAAAACAAACAAGTCAATATGTGGGCTTGTATTTGAGAGGCTTAGGCATGAGATAAACACAGTTGTAGTCCTAACGTCAAGCTGACAGTCTTTTCTATATTGGAGGCAGATGTTGCTAAATAGATTGAGGTTTCACCATCATCCAAAGGGAGTGTGGTAGCCTCAGGTCCCACTGAAAATCCCAAATTAAACCTTAAGGAACTTGAGAATGGTGACTGATAATGAACTACATAAAATACCAAAAGCAAAATATAATGCTGAAAAAAGAAAATTAGATTTTTTAATTTCTGGCGAACGTACATAAGATAAGAAGAAACAATTTTAAGAATGAAATACTTTGACTAAAATTTTATTTTATTTAAAGGTTGTTGTGGTTTCTTTCCAGAGGTTGAATGCTTCCTCATCTGAAGCATTACAGACCCATGCCATGAAAAAACTGAAGTGGGAGACCAGGGATGAGTTTATGCTGGCTAAAAGTAAAAATAAAGAATGTGAGGTCATAGATGATCCACTATAAAAAGAGAAAATGCACGTCTTGATGTCCTCACTTAGGCCATACACGAATGAGTTTCTTAATGAATTTCAGCGTGTCACCACGCATTAGGAGCTTCCAATTAACTTATTTTTCTTGAATGTGGACGACGACAGATAAACTTTAGACTTGAGGTAAGCTCTATTTATTATTTATCTGTTGCGCATGTGTTTGCATCATGTATCTTTTTATTGCTGATTACGTTATGAAAAGAGATGATATTTAATGCCTTTAGGCTTGTTAACGACGGGTCTGCTGAGCACATTATATCGGTCAAGGCCTCAAAGTACTGGTGCATAAAACTTCATTAGTATATGAAGAGGATTCCAAAACAAAAGACCAAGTGGAGAAGGAGAAGAGGGTAAGTAAACGGTTGTAAGATATAGTAAAAAAAAAATTAATGTTGAGCTTAAGGCTAAGTCCAAGCGTCATGCCAATAAAGTGTTGAAGAAGTATACATAGTTTTAGTTTAAAGAAGAGCAGGCAACCCATAAGTTGCTGAAGGGGTAGATTTTTGAAACTGCCAAAATTCTTAGAATGCAGCTAGAAGAAGACAAGTCAAGGTTAAAGGCAACAGAAAAATTGTTGGCGGCAAAGCAGACAAGTTAAAATACAGATCTTGTGGAGTTCGAGAATAGGCTAGTTAGGTTAATGATGAAAAGGATTCCATAAAAAAATGATGTTATCATCGAAGCGTAAATGTCTAGTTGACTGCCAAAAAAGTTAAGCTTATTATCAAAAGGGCTGAATGGCCCGAGACCGTTGCTAAATTTCCTGCTACCTTGCTTGATCGGATGAAACAACCATCTGTAGGGCTGAAAATTCTATGCTCGATTTTCTTCAGAGAAGGTATCTAGATCTTAACTTAGACTCATATGAGCCAAGATTCATGTAGAGCTACGTCCTTCCACATATGTTGCCCAAAGTATCGAAAGGTCGATAGCTGGTACTAGCGAGATTGGTGAAGGAAATGGTGACAATGTTTTGGATATTTTACCTGCAATACAAGAAGAATACAACATTGTTAAAGAAAAACAATAAATTTCATATTATTGTGTTTATGATGAATGTTTTTTTCCAGTGCAAAATGGTTATGTTGGTTTGGAAAAAAAATCAGCTTCAAACCCAGCGAGCCCCGCAGGGCGTGCGATCCCTTATTGGGTTTATTCTAGAGTACCAAAATGATATTTTTATTTTTAGATGAGAAATGGAACGTGGTCCCCTTCAACATTGAGGAAGAAATTCATGACTTTCTATTTACGTCTCATTGCCACCTCTAGAAAATTGGTGTAAGATATTGTGTATGGTCCATCTTACCCTTTGTTTTGTTAGGATTTATCATGTAATGTCGTAACATTTTCTTTTATTATAGTAGTCGGTGTTTTGGATTATATTTTTTTATCATAGTCTGAACTTTGTTATTAGGCACTAAGAGATCTGAGTCTTATACCTAAATAAATGAAGTTACCGTCAAAAGTAGGTACTGAGAGATCTCAGTATTATCCTAATAGAATAAGTGTCATACCTGAGGTGGATGTTGAGAGATCTTAGTCATATCCATAGACGAGTAGATGTCATAATCTTTGGACATCACGAGCAATGATATGTGCAATTTAGAACTGTTATTTAGCTGAATTTAAGCAATTACAGTGGCATTATGAAAGCAATGGAAAAAATAATATGACATAATTTGTACTAGATAGTAGTCCCTTCACCGTTAAGTTAGGAAAGAGTACACCCAAAATGTTATGACCAATATTAGTGCAAGACAAATATTCTAAGGCATCTGCTTCAGTATTTTCTTACCGGGGTACCTGCTCAAATTCTACTTGCTCAAGGAATGTCATTTGCCTCCGGAGCTCCTCAAGGTACTGAATTATGTTGTTTTTCTTAGTATCAACTCGGCCAAACACTTGGTTGACAACTGATTGTTAATTGGTGAATAGCTGAACGCATTTAACTCCATCAATGTGTACAAGAGAAAACCTTGCTATAACGACTTCGTATTCAGCTTTATTGTTGAAGGTGAGGAAACCAAACTTTATAGTTTGGTGAATGATTCTCTTGTAGGGGAAGTGATTTGGATCCTTGAGCCAGAGCCTTACTTATTTATATCTTTATCAATGCATACTTAAAATGTAAACTCTTTTTTAATCTTTAATGGTGTGAGCCACTCGGATTGAAATTCTATAAGAAATTTTTTCAAAGAATGTACCTGGATTGTTATAGTCTCATGATGAATATCATAATCTTCAAGCTCAACATACTATTTCTTCTATCTCTCTGATAGTTTGGTTTTTGCATTACGTTTTTCAAAGGGAATGATGTGCGAACAATAATAATGTGAGCTTGAAAATAAGGTTTTATTTTTTGTGTTTGCACAACCAGCGCCAAAGCTAGCTTTTCTAGTTGTAAATAACAAATTTATGCACTTATCAAATATTTATTTACATAATAGATGGGTTTCGACTCAACTTCTTCTTCTCTTATGAGAACGATGCTTATGACAAAATTTGATACCGCAAAGTAGAGATAAATAGACTCCTCTAACTTTGGCTTTCTTAAAATCTTCAAAATAGCAAGAAAATTATTTATATTGTAGAAGGCTTATTCGTAAGCCAATATCCACTAAAAATTTATTGCCACCCTAAAGACCTGTAGAAAATACTAGCATTTATCCGAAAACCATGAAATGAAACAATCGAGAGCCACTAGTCGGCAGTTAAGATATAAAGTTCTTTGGTAGTTCGGAGAGGGGTCATGGTTGCTATATTTTATACCTGGGTGAGGTCCATTTTAATTATTCTCTCGCAAACTATATATCTTATAAATTTTATTGATATCACGTCGAAAATGAAATTAGCCAGTTTAAATTTCAAATTTACCTTTCTCGGGTTCTTGGATATTTCGGCTAGATGTACGATGTGATCCTCATCCTCTTTGTTTGTTATCAACATGTCATAAGTTTATTCTTCGACCTACACTAACTCTTTTCTCTCCCACCTTGTTGAGAAATCTCTCTCCACGTTTCTGTCTCTTTTGCAACCTTTTTCTCATGTATTTCTTCATTTTTCAAAAATTTCAAAAGTTTTCCTCATCTACCAACTGCTAGATTTGGTCTTGCAATTCCCAATTATTTTTTGTATAGTGACCCACATCACCATGGAACTTGCAATGCTTGGACGTATCCACACTTTCTATTGTATCATTAATCGTCTATGTACTTAGGTAATAGATTATGTCATTAGTCTTAAAATAAATGAAAGCCAGATTATCGTTCAATTTGGTAAACGAGACCCGTTGAGGGCACTCAAACCTTCAGCCACTGTCGCTACTGTTATACTTATTATTATTTTTGTTGTCTCGCTATCCATTTCCTTCATTGGAATAAATTGACCTTGACTAGACTCGTGCGTTGCTCTTTGATAGATTCATGTTGATTCTCGAAACTTACTTGGGCGACGATGAACGGTTCTCTATCATGGAGTAAGGATTGACTCTGTGGATATTGTACTCATCCTCACTGCTACTCTAGCACTTTACGGCTCATCCCATTTTATGTAACATTCCATTTTAGCTAAAAATCTCTGAAGACATGTCTTTTAGTTATTACAAATACCTTGCCTATACGCGAGGCATACCACATTATCCTCATAGTCTCACCAGTTCGTCTCTTATTTATACAAATCACTCAATATACTATCATAAGTTTTCATTTGACCTTTGTTTGTAATAGATTATGGAGTCCAAATTCCCTATGATAAACTTATACCATATGTAGTGATTGCATAAAATAATCTACATTTAGTTGAATGTTCGGATGTTGCCCATAGGTAAGCCATCTAATCATGTGATGATTGCACTTTTAAGTGTTAAGATACAAGATTTGCACTTAAATCATCATTCGTCACCACCAGATACTTTAGTATAGTACTTTAGAAGTTCTCTATATAGTGGTTTGAGTCATCTTTAGTGGTGAACTTGTTAATTTTATGGGTGTTGAAATATATGGGTAACATCGCTTGCTCAATTTCTAGTTCGAATGAAGATTCTCCATACATGTATTCATCATAAAAATCATAAAATATTATATTTTTGTCACTATTTATCTCTCCCATACTTAGTGGTTGCCTGCCAAACTTGCTCATTTGTCCGCTGAAACTTGACTGTTATAATTAGAGGCCGTGAACTGGTCGCGAGTATAATAGTCGACTGTCATAAGCATGCTATGATTCTGAACTTGTTGTGCATGTTGCCCCATATATATTGGCGGAGGCCCATTTGGCTTATTGGTATTTACTCTAGGCGGAAATGAGGGTAGCCAAGTGGTATCTGTGGGTAAACTAGGATAGCACAAGGGTGATGTATTTACTATGGTAGTTAAGAATGGCAGTCGAACACGATAAAGTATCAGGGATAGATCTTTCTTGAGCTGCCAAAGCATAACGGTTATAAAATCTTATTGAATGGACACTTTTGGGAGCCATGCCAAAAATATGAGGTGTTTGCTGGTACCGTTGACGGTTTGGATCAGTTGGTGGAGGAGCCATATCATGAGCTAATGGGTAAGTTTGGTATCTTCTAATATTTTCATGGACATACTACTCTTTGGTTGAGATCCTAGACTCTGACTCCTACTCTTCTTCCTATAGTGTCGAAGAATTTCATTCTTATGTGAGGATTCTTAGTTCAATCCGGCCATGGGCTCCCTGTATGTATCGAAATAAATACAATATTTATTTGTTACATGATACATGTCTATTGGACTATCTAAGTCGTCTCCTTTTTCTTCATCTATTTCTACATGCTTATGGATTTGAGATATAATCCTTCATCTAGCTGGTCACAACATTAATTCAAGGTACGTATACATGATATATAGGTTACTCTCTCAGGGTTCCTTTACTATATTATGGAATTGTATCACTAATACTGCCCTTGACGTCGTCGATGAATCGAGATCTCCATTTTGATGGTAACTTCTACTTATTTTTTGTATTGTGTTTTTTTTTCATATATAATTCCATCATTATTCGACTCTTTGATATATATTTGATTGATTTATGTATTTGGGTCTTTGAATTTTTGCAAAAATATCTTAGGAAGCACTCGTCCCTAGTGGAGTCGCCAATTTGATATACAAAAATATAGTAAAATTGTAGATATATTTATTGATGATTTTTTCTCCTTTACATATAAAATATTATAACGAATTATATTTTTTCATTGTACTGATTGCTTACATAATTCTATAAGACACTAATAGCTTAGTACCTTTAATAGAAACATGTTTAATATTGTCAAAATGTAACTTAGGAGCCTTGATGTTCTATAGTTTATTTGCATTAATGTTGTATCTTTAACCAAAAGTAGTTTCTCCCAAAATGGATTCACCTAGGTGACTCTTCGATCAGGGCCTTCGACAATGTAGGATTCGGTTGTATAAATTTTTGGTTGAACGAGGCTTTTTCCAAGTTAGTGACATCCACCCTTATCAGTCATCAAAACATATAGGAGGGTAATTAGCTCGATTAAGATAGGGCAATATGTTTTCTTGAAATCATGCATCCAGACTTCCAACATGCCTTTTATTAAAATAATTTATGATGCTAGAAACAAATTCTCCACAAAAAAATAGTAAGAAATTCAAAGGATAAGTTTAAGCCATTTCCACCAAAAATGGTTATTACAATGTGGCCATTTGAATCAGAGTGGGGGTATTTGTTTGACATATCAAAAAATTTAACTTCATATTCCACCACCAACATGTTAGTGTCTTTGATCTTGGGGGTAGCCATATGGGTCCTTGATAATCCAGCACTGGTAGTTGCCGAATCATTACTCGTATTTCTTTATGCATTACCTTTATAGTTTATTACAAACATAACCGACTTCCCATTGTTAATCAAACTTTGGGTCTCTTCTCTTAAAGCGATCCAAACCTTGGTCTAGTTATTAATGTGATTATGTTATTTGCAATACATGTTGTTTATGTATTCTTAAGGCGTCGTTATATGATAATGAATTCTTATAATAAACATAATTCTTGGTTTTGTCGTACATTTTGTCCATGCTTTCACTAAGATCGTTATAACTATCATGCCTCAACCACTTGTTCCTCCGGTCATATAGACCCTAACCAAAGTACCTCCCCAGAGTGAAAGGATTTCAACCTGCCTCTTGCCATTTTGATTTTAAGATTGTGGTGCTCTTGATTAGGTATGTTCCGCGGGTGGAAAAAAAGAGAGCTTAATGATTTGCTACTGATGTTGTTCTTGTACTTGCGGTGCTTGATACACTATTACACTCGTGATTGAGATAAATTAAAGGATTGATAATTATGCAGATGTTGTATGTTCGAGATAAATCAGATGCGCATAGTCTCCATAATTTTAATTTGTGACTCTATTTGAACCAACAATGTTATAAATGTCAAGCTCTTCTTTTCATTACACCATCTGCCAAAGTATTTGGAAGAAGTCATTGTCTTAACAACATGCAAATAATATTTTCATTATAATACTTAAGGATGTTCTTGATTTAAACAAAACGTCGGGCATAGTCCCTCAAACTTTCCATATTTTTGTGTTTGCAACGCATAATAAAATCTCCATGATCCTTGGCATATTTGCTTCCAACAAAATAATGTCTAAACAAAGCCCACAAAGTCCCAAAATTGGTGGTTTACATTTTAGCCAGCTCATTGAACCAATTTAAGCCATTGCCTTTGAAAGTCATATAAAAGGCCCGATAAATAAGCCAATGATCGTCCTCTAAACTTAACATAACATTTCTGAACTGTTTGATATGGTGTTCAGGGTCGCCAGTCGCATCATATTTTTTCATTTAAAAAGCCAAACCTTCTCGGTAACTTTCCACGAAAACCTTTTGGGTTAGAGGAAAAATCTTTTTTCTATATCCATGACTATAAACAAACTATTAATATCCCCATCCGGGGTTGATTACAAATCCATATGATACTGTGGCCCTCCTTTGTAAATTGAAATTTGGTACCCATACCCCGAACCTTGCCTTAAAAAACTAAGTTGTGGAGTCGTGGAGGGAGGCAATGTTTGTTGTTAGAGACCAAACATCGACATAACTGTTAGGGGTTGTGCGTGCAGCTGTATTTCGGGCCCGCCATTGGCTTGGTCTGTTTCCTCAGCCACAACCGAGGAGATTTCTGCTACTATACTTTGGTCAGGATCACGGTCTCTCTGTGAATCCTTCCTAGATCAAGAGTGATGCATGTGTTTGGTATATACAACACTGCTTTGTAATGCTTTCTCTTGGAGATGATAAATATTCTTTAATATCGGAACGTTTCTCATCACTAAAATGGGTGAAAAACAGCGATTTCGTGTCGAGTTTTCTCTCGTGATGGAGCTATAACTATTGTGTGGACCGTATGGTCCGATAGTAGTCTGGGTCAGTTGCTTTGTCCGTTTTTATTACTCTAATTTCAGACCAGAGAATAAAATGGCTTGTGGTCAATGTTTTCATGTTGGTTCAAAGTGCAGCCCTTCGTCCGTAAGTACCGTCTATGTTCTTCCACATGAGATTGTGATAGATGGTGTTGAATCAAGTGAGTTTTCTAATTCTTCGCGCTTAATTTCACTTTCTCCATTACGCTTCGACATCTACATTATCCGAATAAATAAAAATACGAGGTTATTTTTCTAACTACTGATTTTGAAAAATAACTTCTGAATACTAGGTAATCATTAATGAAATACGATTTTTAAAAATAAACGTAATAAAATTAACTTTTTTTACTATTAGTGTTTAAATAAATTAATGATGCTTTACCTTTTACAAATAAAACAACAATTTTTTTTTATTTTTTTTAGCAAAAGGAAATATATTATCAAAATAAGAGTTTTACATATTTAAGAGTATAATTGCGAAACTATACAGAATTAGGGATCAAAGATAATTTGACCGAAGACAAAAAATCCCCAAATCCAAAAAAACCCTAAATCGACACAATAAGCATCTTCAATCTTCAACAACAGAAACACCCATCTATAGCTCCACCCTAAACACCACCCAAAAGGACCAACTACGCCTCCATGGTTAACGCCCTCCCGAAGTACACTCTCTCCTCCGATGAGGAGAGACATCGGAAACGGCCGCGGTGCACCAGAGCACAGAAACCCCAATATCTGCTTTGACAAGATCAGCACACCCCAAATTTCACAGACTCCACAAATCGTAAACCCTAGAATCAGAATCGACTCAAATCCAACACTACAGACTCCTTTCAAAACCATAGACAAGGCTTAAATACTTAACCCGGATCTATATAGCCAACCCCAAGGCTTTCCAGAGTGACAATCGCTAACAGCTGATTTGGGGCATCGATGTAGGTGAAAGAACGATTCGAGCGCTCGAGAAGAATCCATTTGGAGATCCAGTCAGCAGCTACATTCTGAGTACGAGAAACATGACGAAGACTCATTGTTGGGTGGATCAAACGCCTACAAATAGCTACAAGCGGATTTCCAGTAGAAGCACCAGTGGACATATTGTTGATAAGAGTCAAACAATCCGACTCTATATCAACAGCAGGCCAACCCATCCTTCTACAAAGAATTAAAGCTTCCAAGAGAGCTTGTGTCTCTACCTGAAGGGGGTTTAGCTTCCCAAATAAGAAACCAGCACCAACAACGATATTACCCAACTCATTTCTGACGAGCAAACCACCAGAAGCCTCACCAACGAAGCTGTTGGCCCCATCAATATTGAGTTTGAGTCTTCCGGCAACAGGAGCACGCCAAGCAAGGTACTTTGTTTTGACTCTGCTAATATATAGGCACCCAATAGAAGCACCTGCATCTACCACACCAGACCAATGCTTAGACTTAAGTGAATTCTTAGAGTCAATAGCTAAGATGACTTTATTAATACGATAAACAGCACTAGAAAAAGAATCAACAGAATATTTAAACTTGCAGTGATTTCTATTTAGCCACACTGTCCAACAGATAATCTGAGGGACAATGTGAGTTATATGGAAATTGCTGCAAGAAGACCAAAACCGGCAGTAAAGCATGTGACTCAAAGACATGTATCGTCTCACAGGAACTCTAAACATAAGACCAAAATAATTCCACAGAGACCAAGCAAACCTACAATTTACAAACAGATGGTTTTTGTCTTCACAATTGAAGCAAAACTGACATTTAGAGACTAAAACAAGGTGTCTTTTGGAGAGAATTTGATCAACAGGGGCAAAATTCTTTAATAATCTCCATGTAAGAAAAGAAAACTTAGAAGGGATGAAGTTGTGCCAAATTTTCTTGAAAATTGAAAGTTTTGTGTTTTTAAATCTAATGTTATCCCAAGTAGTTTTAGTGTGAAAATCATTATTTTTAGAAAATCTCCATTCGATTTTATCATTGTGACTCTAATTTATTTTAACACAAGAAATCCGATCAATTCTGTCTTGAGAAAGAAAAGAAGACAGAGTGTCAGTATCCCAGGTGTTTATTTTCCAAAAAGAATTCACCCTAGCATGCAAAAACCAGTTATTAGAGAAAAATCATTAACTATAGGACCCATCCCATGCCAAGAATCTCTCCAAAAATCGATTTCACCTTTGCCTAGACTTCAACTAACATATTGATCAGCTTGATCCTTCACAGAGAATAACCTTTTCCAAACAATAGAGTCAGTCACCTTGCATTTAGAGTTAGCAGGATGAGTATTGACACAGTAGTTTCTAAGCATGAGGTTAGACCAAAGGGATTCTCCTTTTCTAAAGAGAAACCAAAGTTTAAAAGAGAAGGTGAGTTGAATGTCAAGCAATTGCTTGATGTTCAGCCCACCCTCATCATAAGGCTTACAAAGGCTGCTCCAAGCAGACCAATGAATAGAAGGCTCATAAAATTTAGTTATCAAAAGGAACTTATTGAAACATAGCTCCAGCTTATTAATAATATTTTTGGGGATCAGGCTGTTCTGCATCCAAAAGTAGATGATAGGATAAAGAACACTCTTAATTAGAGACAACCTGCCCCCAAAAGATAGGTTTTTAAAGTCCCAATCATGAATTTTATTGTAAATTTTAGTGAGGAGATGAAGATTATGCTTTCCTTTATTGTTCCTTTATTGTTTGCAGATATAGTAACTCCCAAGTATGTGAAAGGGGCATGCTCAAGATTGAAGCCAGTGGCAGACTTGATTCTTGTAATAATGGCATGGGAGCAGCTAAAAGAGGTAATAAGCTTGGTCTTCTCTTTGTTTATTAACTGACCAGACTCATTCTGATATTTGTCAAGCAGGTTACCCAGGCAGCTGATAGAAGAAGGAGAGCTATTTGAAAAAATAATAATATCGTTAGCAAAAGCTAAAAAAGGTAAGACAAATCCATATTTCAAATAATATCTCATGTTATTATTAGAGGTATAAAGATTAGAAAGGCCCATGAGGAGGGCTTCCTCAGCCACAATGAACAGGCAAGGAGACAAAGGGTCTCCTTGTCTTAAGCCACACTTTTGGGGAAAGTAGCCAACACTAACCCCATTGATCCAAACAGAGATCATAACCTTAGAGACCAATCTGTGAATGAGAGCCACAATGTCCTCAGAGAAACCAAAACATCTCAGAGTGTTCATGACAAAAGTGTGAGACATTCTGTCGAACGCTTTTGTCATGTCAATCTGCAAGATGATATTGCCTTTAGAAGGCATTCTCTTAATATTATGTAACATTTCCTTAATGATCAGAATATTTTCATGAATGGCCCTATTCTTAACAAAGGCACTTTGACCTCTAGAAATTAAGTTAGGAAGAATACAAGAAATTCTATTATTCACAAGACCAGAAATTAGTAGTACACAGACTAATGGGCCTGTAATTACTCCAAGAAATAGGATTAGGACCTTTAAGGATTAAACAGATCCTAGTGGCAAACACCCCACTGGGAATACAATCACCCTTAAGATAGGAGTTAAGAGCATTGCACAGATCAGTATTTATAATCTCCCAACAGACTTTAAGAAAATAACAATTGAACCCGTCTATCCCGGGTGCACTATTATTCTTCATGGCCTTCACAATATTCCAGACTTCATCACTATTAGTTTGCCTAAGAATGTCTTCATTGTCCCTGTCAGAAATAATCTTAGGGATATTGTTAAGAATAGAATCATTAGGGATACTAGAGTAGCTATCATTAGAGCAGTTAGAAAGAGTATCCTTGAAAAAAGATACAGCAGAACTAGCAGTATCATTTTGATCAGTGAGCCAATTTCCATTATCTTTGATACCATGAATATAGTTCTTTTTTCTCTTTTTATTAACATAGTTATGATACAACTTAGAGTTCCCATCACTGTCATTTATCCAGGAATTGTAACACCTTTGCTTCCAATAGCATTCTTTATCCTTGAGAGCAAGAATAAGGATACTATTGGCCTTAGAAAGATTGGCCTTAGATATAGAGCTATTAACCTGCTGATGAATAATTTCACAGTTATTGACCTCCATGGTAACATCTTTAACTTTACTAAAAATGTTACCAAAAGTAGTGGAATTTCAAGCTTTAAGACAGGTCCTAAGTCTCTTAAGCTTATATCAGAAAATAACATTGGCATCCCCATTGCAATGTTTGTCCCAGTTCTGCTTAACACAGCTAAGAAAATCAGGATGATTAGCCCAGGCATTTATAAACTTAAAGCAACCTTTATTGTAAATTCTGTTATGACTATTAGAAATAGAAATTAAAAGAGGGGCATGGTCAGAACATGTTCTGACCATGTGGAAAACCTGAGTGTGCCATGTAGCAATTGATTTCTGATTGACTAACACCCTGTCTAACCTTTTCCAAATTCTATTGTTGCTCCACGTATATCTAGAGCCACTATAACCAGGCTCTTCAAGGTTGCACAGTCTGATAAAATTATTGAAGTCCTCCGCACTACCATCATCAAAAGAAGAAGAGCCCAATTGATCTTCAGGACAAGTTATAATGTTGAAGTCGCCATCAATAATTAGATGACTTGACTGACTCCAAAGCAACTTGTGTTGCACTCTCTGATTCTTATCATAAACAGAAGTGAAGAAACAAGTGAAAGTAGCATAATTGATTTCTAAATGCAGAAATTGATCATGGTTAAAAATAACAGAAACACCAATATCATTAGGCCAAAAAATCCAAAGTTTGTTAGATATATTAGCCGTAAAGTTAGCAAAGCCAATCCTTCTAGCAATCAACTCAATTTTATCATATCTAGCCATAGGCTCTTGAATTGCAATCACCTTAAGATTTTCATTCTTAATAATAAATTTTAGCCTAGCAAGAGTAGGGTTATTATGAATACCACGATCATTCCAACTAATGGACTTAAACATTATTAGATAAAGATCGATTATGAATCTTTTCTCTTTTCCTCAAAGAGTTGATAGATAACCTTTTTGAACTGTTGTTCTTATTTGCAGACTTGATCTTGCTAGAGATGTCAGTGTCAAAATCAGGATCATTGGAGCTAGCCCTTGGAGAAGGATTATAGCTACCAATATTGTCGCCACGAGGAGAAGCCTGCTGAGTATTCTGACTTAAAGAGTTAGCATCCTCTTCAAGATTCTGAAGAGCACTAATGAGATCGGGATCCTTATTATAGACAATATTATCTTTGACGGGACTGGCAAGACTTGTTGAGGGACAAGAAACAAAAGGCCTATCATTGGCAGTTATAATAGATTTTAACTTTCTTTTGTAGACTTGAGTGAAAGTTTGTACTTTTGTAGATTTAGGAACTTGAACCAATGTAACATTATCTTGTAAAGAAACAGATTGAGTTACATCTTTGGCAATAATATCAGAGCTTTGATGAACATCTTTAGAATCCCTTTTAACATCATTCTTCTTACATTCACAATCCTTGTGTCCCAAATGAAAGCAGTTAAAGCAATAATCTGGAACATTTCTATAACTAACACCAATCCAGCAGCCCTCGTTCTCACCGAAGCCAACCCCAAATCTTTCTTTTGAGCCTTGTGGATACATCAATTTCAACCTGGGCATAGAAGGCATTGGCTTTAACTCTATTAATCACAGGAACAAATGTTTGGTAAACTTTGCCTAAGGAAGCAGCAATATCCCTGACTATAAACTCATCATAAAGGTGCTCAGGCATATTTTCAAACCTAACCCAAATCAAGGCATTAGGACACTCTCTGTTCTTGCTAAATTCCGGTGACCATTTTATTATCCTCATTACTTTTCCTTCCACGTTCCAAATAGGTTTAGACCACAGCTTTCTAAGATCCTCCTCCAAACTAAACTCGATCAGAATTTTCCTGGAATCTAATGTAGCATACGAAAACTGCCCTGCGAACTTGAAAGAATCCATGAAAGAATGGAAAACAACTCTCTTAGGAATGCCAAGACTAAATTTGCCAATGAGGGTTGTTTTCGATTGTGTCAGCAAGGCTTCTTTGGTTTCATTCGAGAACTGAACAATGTTATGATCATTGTGCAACTTAACGAACTCTGGCTTAGGGAACTTACGAACATTACCAGAAGACAGTATTTCCGAGTAAGATTTCTTGGCAGAGGAATTGGCTTTGTTAATAACCGGACGAAGAACGGGGAATTCTTCGTTGCTTTGGAGATTTAGAGACATGATACCAAGAACAGAACACCTCCGATAAGAGAAGAAGCAGCCAGGGGAGGCTCTGTTTCCGGAAAACAGAGACTAAACAAATCCGAAAACTCTGAAGAACAGAGAGATCCAGGCACAGAGACAGACAAAAAGAATAAGAGAATAAAGGAATCAAGAATGACTCAAGCGAACGGAAAGATCACGATATAACGGAAAGATCTGATAGACGGGAACAGATCTTGAAGATTTTGGAGCTTTTCCCTCTCCAAGGTGATAAAGGTTCGTCTCATCTCAAAAATGTATTGTATTTGATAGACGGAAAAAATCCGATAGACGGGAACAGATCTTGAAGATCTTGGAGCTTTTCCCTTAAAACCATTGAACTTTAAAATAAAACAACAAATTAGATCAACGTTTATACTCTATAAATATAATAAAATCATTATTCAACTTATTTTAGGCTCTAACAAAGGCCATTTTAATCTAAACCCGTATTTAAAATTATATTTTAAATATATTACCATCCTATATTAAAGTCGGTTATACCGATAATGAATATGCATTTTGGTAGCATTAATTCGTCATTTTGGCTGGATCAGACTAACTAATATCTCGAGAACATAAATTGAGAAAATGCAAAAAAATAAAAATAAAATAATAATCTGTGAAACACCCAAAACAAGACATAAGAACAGAGAGATGTTAAAAGACAGTCTCCACGCGTGGTCTCACATCAAGTCTGAATTTCTCACTGTTAAACGATTTACCTTTTCTTTCACATTTCAATTTCTAGAGAAAGAACCAAGATATCAACTTTACTTGTTCTTCTAATCTGGGTTTTTTCTCAGGTAAACAGTTTCAATATTTTATTACTCCACCTCCTCTTAATGTATAATTAAAGTAACAATAATTAAAGTGTGATTTGTTGGATTATTTATTTAATCTAAACATGAATTAGTTTATTTGTTTTATGTTTTGACGTGTGAGTCATGGACAGTTGAGTTAGAATAGTGAGTAGTGGAGCAGTGGTGGTAAATCAGGTATGCAGTTCCTGGTTTATAAGATCAACTTAGTTTAAATTCCAGTAATATCTTTCTGTAACAGTTATCTCTTTAATTTAGTGAGTTTTACTTCAATAGTCAAAGATGGTTTTACCCTTTGACCAAGAATCTTTATTTTTGTCTTGTAGTGGAATGTGGATATGGTTTGCCAAATGTAGAAGAACACAAAATTACTCCTCCAAAAAACCCTATTATACTCAACACTTAACCAAAATTTTAAAAACTCCAAAAAATTCAAAAACTCCAAAAATTTCAAAAACTTCAAAAACTCACAAATAAACACTTGAACCTCCAAATATCATTACTTTTTTTGTAAATTCGGAATAATCGAAGGATGGACTCTGAATGTGAGAAGCTTGTTGAGGAGCATGGGACTCCAAATATGGTAGTTGTTCTAACCAATCTATTTAGAAAAGTTTCCATTTTGGTAGACCTTCTACATTTAGAAAGCTAGAACCCGAAGTGCCCCGCCGGTTTCAACCATCTAAACCGGCGGGACTATGAACATTCATAATAAAAACTATGAAGGTTTCCCGCCGGGGCCCACCATGTCCACCCGGCGGGTTCATCGAGTCCCAACCGCCGGGTGGAACACCCATACCCGGCGGGGTTGTTACTTTGTACCCGGCGGGGCCAACTCCCTTGTTTTGTGCAGATTATGAGTTTCATTTTGTGTTTGGTCCCCGCCGGGTATATTATTGGAACCCGTCGGGGGTAGATTGTTCCTCCGCCGGTGTGAGATTATGTAACTGCCGGGGTCAACCCCTGTGTTTTTTCCCAATGGAGTTTGTTTTTTGCCTCGACCCCCGGCGGGTGGTGAATTGTCAACCGGCGGTTGACAATAGCCCCGCCGGGTTGAGAATTTTCAACTGCCGGTGTAACAATGTCCCCGCCGGTTGGAACCATATAGAACCGGCGGGGCAACATCGTTCAATGTGTGAATTTTCTAACTGTTGGGTTGGGGTTGGCTTATTTTATCCATGCTCGTAATTGATAGTTTTTTTCCACATATGGTGAAGAGTTAAAGAGTGGAGATTGAGGGTTAAAGGATGAGTCAAAGGATGATTTGTCTAGTTCGTGCATGGCGAAGGCGGAGGAGGAGGAAATATCGGTGCCTTGCTCCGTCGATTATAGCGAGTTGTTCAACACCAAATCTCACTACTACTCCCAGGCATACCTGATTGAATGGGTTAAGGAAACCGCATTAGATAACGAGTTAGTGATTATTTTACGCTGATGCGATAGACACGATCGTAAAAATCCGAGAGTAGAGTTTGTGTGTGAAAGATCTGGAGTTTACACAAAACTGGTAGATCCCAAGGATCTAAAGAGGAAGTCTACCGGAACGAAAAAATGCGGATGCCCGTTCACCCTTAAAGGAAAAAAGATGGGTGATGATTTGTGGGGAATATAGGTTGTGTGCGGCGTTCAAAATCACGATACTACATCCTACAAAGAAGGTCATTCCTACGTGGGACGCTTTCGAAAAATAGAGATGAATTTCGTGGTTTTTTGACGAAAATGGGATCCCGTCCTCGTGATATTCTTGGTGGAGTGAAGAAATTGAACCCTAAGAATTCTTCTACAATGCGCACCGTGTACAACGCATTACTAAAACACCGGAAGCTCGAGAAAGGCGGTTGGTCGCAATTCCAATACTTGTTGGGTGAACTAAAGCGACTAAACTACTACGAATTCCATAGAAAGTCTGAAGACGGAAGTGATATCATAGGCGAGTTTTTTTTTTTGCGCACACGGACATTTCCGAACGTCATTTTAATGGATAACACGTACAAGGTGATCAAATACGGGATGCCGTTGTACAAGGTCGTGGGTGCGACTTGTACGGGGAAAACATTTTACATTGGATTTGCGTTTATGTCGAATGAAAAAATTGAGACCTACAAGTGGGTGTTAGGATGCTTACATTTGTTGATGGTAACTCACTCCATCGAATTACCATCCGTTGTTTTGACGGATAGAGACTTGGCGCTTGTGAATGCGGTGGAGGAAGTGTTCCCCAATGCAACGCACATGTTGTGTCGATGGCACATCAACATGAACGTCCTAGGAAAAACAAAAAAGATCATAATGGAGAAGAAAGTGTCCAACGCCTTTTTGAAAGTATGGAATGAAATGATGTTGGCGGAAACGGAATTAGCGTACGAGAACTACCGGTCGGAATTGCACCGCGACTTTAAAGAGTATCCGGAAGCAATTGAGTATACCGAAAGTTGGGTAGGGTCGTACGGTGACAAGTTTGTCACGTGGAGAACTAACAAGTGGATGCATTTTGGTCACCAAACCACAAACCGCGTGGAGAGCGCTCATTCGAGCCTCAAGCGTTTCATCGGTACGAGCAAAAGTAACTTTGAATCTTTTTGGTTGAAGTTGCATACTTTGATCGAATTGCAACATGGGGACATCAAGGCTTTCTTTGAAAAGAGCCGGTTTTTGGCCCTACATAAATTCACAAACATTGTGTATGGTAAACTAAAAAACATCTCCCACTATGCAATGTAACTTTTGGCCGACGAAGTCGAATGTGCCCGCAACATGACAATCGCACCGGATATGCCTTGCGGTTGTGCCATACAAACTACGCACGGTATGCCTTGCGCCCACGAAATCTATGAGTTTGTTGCGAAAGGCATAGAGGTGCCGTTTGAGTTGTTTCATGAACATTGGAAGAGGTTAGACATCCTAGTTTGTACCAACCTCTCGACAAATGAGCAACTTAAAGCCAAACTTGACAAACTAGTATGCGATGTCATGGCGTCCAATGACGAAGCACGCATAGAGCACGTTTATAAACAATGGTTTGTTGTCGTCCATCCCGAAACAACTAACATGTTGGAGTCATTGGTTAAGCAAAAACAGTGCGGTCGTCCACCTAACAAACGTAAGTTATATATTGTCGCTGACGACAAAAGTGGGCACGAGTACGTGCTTGAATCATAAAATGCTAGTACGCAATCCTTACTTGGAGACTTCAAACTTCCAACCGCAACCTCAAGTAAAGGGGAAAAAAAGAAGGGGCCTAAACGTGGTTCGGAAAACGCCCCCGCTCGTACGAAAGGTAGCGTTATTCAAACACAAGCAAGTGGGACAATGATTAGTAGTGGAACGGTGGGTTTTAGGTCAAGCTCTACGATGCCGGTGAAGGCAAGTTTTGTAGACCCCAAAGGATACATGAACCAATTCCCCATCTATTTTAGGCCTTTCGTAGAGTCCATTAGCGATGTTAAATTCGATGGCCATTGCGGGTACTGCTCGATAGCGTACGCCTTGAACGGGCAACAAGATGGGTGGAGGTTGATAAGGGATGCCCTTTACAACAAGCTGATGGATTACGCATCCGTCTACGTTAAGATTTTTACTAGAATGAAGGATTTGATTGATGTTGCGGAGCGTGTGAAATGTTCTAGCGATGTGGGAACTAAGGACCATTGGATGTCCATGCTCGAGATGGGAGTGGCAATTGCATCCACGTTTAACTGCATACTCCATTGTTTTTGGGCTATTCCGAAATATGGATGTCGGCTTCACTTTTCTTCCGCTAAGAGGTGCACCTCCTCAGATGCCAAACCGGTTGGAAATCGGATTGGGTTGGGTCAACTCCAACCATTTCGTGAACGTAAGTATTCATACAAGGGGTATGTTAATGGTAATTTTAATATCAAGAAATTTATTTTATCGTGTTTTCGTTTTGTAGCTTGGGATTAAGGCGGAGGCCCCATGTGCTAGGATACATCCTTGTTGCTTAATGTTGCGTTCACCAGAATCAGAAGGTTGGGCATTGCCGATTGCATCTCGTTATAAGAAATACGAAGAGCTTAAAAATAATACCCCGAAGTAACCGATTTATACGCTTTTGCGTGATGACTAGACGATTGTAATGAATGTAAACCCTGGATGGTTTTTATGTTTTTTTGGTTTTTATGTTTGGATGTTTTTTATGTTTAAAACAATAACACTTAAGCTTCTTAATATCCCGATTGTATTAAAACATTACACTTTAATGAAAACCATTGCATAATTAGAAATACATAAGCACATAACATAAACCAAATGATAGATAAGCTAACCCTGAGTTAGCATTGCACATTTAGTTTTACGGAGTCGGATAGTTCATTCTGAATTCCTCTTCATCACTACTTCATTCGGGAGTTGAGTACGTTTCAACGACGCTGGCTATTGTGTCGGCTATTTTTTGCTCCATCTATTATATCGCATGTGACACCATCTCCTGCGTAATTGTACTCTGCATTCCCATGTCGAATACCTTTCGGACTTTGGTTCGTACTTCCCAAGGAAGTGACTCCATATGTATAGTCACTGTTTTAAGATAAGCTAACCTATCGATGACTTCTTCGTGTGCACGTGGTCGGGGCATTAAACATCCTGGACACGATGCCTCCCTACCGTGGTTGAAGAACATTCTGCACAGAACCGCATAAAAAAAACTAGGAATCTCCTCTTGCATCGTACCTTTGACGAAGTCGAATGCGCTTAGGAGGCTTGCATCTTCGTACACATTCCAACCAGAATCACCCATTGTTATAACTTAAGTGTTTAGTTTCATAGTCGGATTACAGTATTTATAGAGTACATGTATGTGGTTCAATCATAAAAATAATGAGCGGGAAAAGGGAGTTATTTTCCCCGCTTATTATTTGTTTATTGGCGGGAGTCTCATTAGGTTGGTGTTCGAATTTGGCGGGAAATTGAATTTGGCGGGACTTATTTTGGTGGGAGTTTATGTGCCAAAGTATTTGGCGGGAGTTTAATTTCTATAAAATAAATGTCCTGCCCACACAATTAAGGGTAAACAACAAGAGAAACCCTAAAATAATGTGTCTCTGGAACGAGTTAGAAGATCAATATCTAATTAAAGCATCAATCGGACTTGGTAACACTCACATGGAAGAGGGGCGTAAAGCGTACTGGGAGGCATTGCTATGCCAAATGTACTTATTATACGGAAGGGATGGTGTCCAACCGCCAAAAATTTCAAGGCGTGTTGATGAGGTGAAGGCTAGGTGGTCAGTCCTACTCATACACCGCCTTCATCCGGTTTCTGGCCTCGCCGAATTAGAACGTCGTGTTGCGAGTAACTTGTTCAAATGTCAAGACACGGATTCGATAACGGAGGATCAACTGGATAGGGTTCGTTCTGACATTATCGACATCCGCTTACAGGAAATGAGTGATTAACTGGATAGTGCTTGTTTGTATCAGTTTGTATTTCGGTTTAATTTTCTTTAGATGAATGTATGTTTTATTGTATGAGGTTGAGGTTTAATGAATGTATCTCCTTAGATGAATGTATGTTCAACTCGAATGCGGTGATATGTAAAATACATTAATATTGAACAACAACTATAAACCCAAACATAACAACTTAACATTACATAAAAAACGAGGACAATACGCAACATAAATAATAAAAAACATAACAGCTTATAACAACATTACGCAACATAAATAATAAAAACACGTTCGAATACAACAGATTGCACTATTAGTAGTCGTAACGCAAGCTGTGTAAAACATCGTCGCTATCCTCCCTTGCCATAACCATATCCTCCAGATATGCTACCATATCCCTAGTGATATGGTCGTAGACGGTCATGTCCCAGACCTTTACCGCCTCCTCTTTTATTCTTCGCGGCATGAACAACAACTTCGTGAGGGGTTGGACAAAAAGGTACCGTGTCTTGATTTCGTCACGGCTGCGCACAACGACACGTCCAGTTTCTAAATAACCGTAGTTGTAATACATATGACATAAAACCCTTTCAAAAAATGCATCACTCCTATCTTCACCCAACTCGGCCCGGGAATCCTTCACTGCTACAAGCATATAGTAGTCTTCATTAGCGATAAACTCCATTTGTTTCTAAGTGTTTGATGGATGCCATGTTGCTCGTTAACACTTGTATATTTATAATGGTATTCTTTTGTTGGCGGGAGTTTCATTTGGCGGGAATTGTTTTTTGGCGGAGGAATAAATTTCTCTAGGTCCCCGTCGGTCTAATAATTGTCACCCGCCGGTTGACAACTCCCCCGGCGGGGTCGAAACTTCCCCTGCGGGTCAAAATTTTCATCCAGCCGGGGAAGAAGCCCACATTTAAACAAATGTGAGAAACCCTACCGAAACACGACCTCGCCGGTTCAGATATTTTTGGCCGGCGGGTGAAATACTTCCCCGGCGGGGAGGAAAAATCACCGTCGGGTCTGATTTTTCATACCATGGGGGAAGTAGACCCATCCTCTAGAAATTGTGAGGTTGGATTTCGAAGGCTTCCCTGTCGGCCAAGCATTTGTCACCCGCCGGTTGACAATATCCCCGGCGGTTGAGTATTTTCCAACCAGCGGGGCTGTCGAGTGGAAAAATATAATTTTCCACTCGATATCAACCGGCGGTATAAGGAACCGCCCCCGCCGGCTAGTTTATTCACCCCGGCGGTTGAAAATACATCCTCCGTCGGGAAGTTGTCAACCGGCGGGTGAAAATTAGTACACCGGCGGGGGACGGGTAATGTTGAAAAAAAAACAACATGAGGCATAAGGTGTTTCTGGGAACTTAATTTGGAACTAACTTTGGGGGAAACTATGTCAGGTTTTACGTTTTTAAAACTAGAGTGTGAGTGAAATATCCAATTCGAAAATGCAAACCACAACAACAAACTTAAATTAAACGAACAACAAATGCATATTAAAACTGAAATACAACAACAAACTTAAGGTTTATAATAACAAAACAGCCCAAATGTCAACAATTATAAACGGCGGTAATGTCAACAACTAGAATAACAAACAAATCAAAAATCCAACCATGATAATCAAAAGCCACGGACCGGTAATGTCCAACACCTTCCTCACAAACGACAACATCTCGTCAGTCAAATCGTCTAACGGCCGAACACGATTTATCGTGTTCACCACATCGATCGCGGACGCCTCCGTAAGAATCCGAGGCGTGATGTTAAACCACCCATACATCTTCACGTATGCCTTGTACTGGGGGGATGACGTGTGAGTACTCCCTTCCAAGGGCCTCGAATATCTATCAATGACGTATACGTGCTCCCTCCAGTTAGTCCAATGCTTACCCTGAAGCGCATAGCGAAGATGGTCTCCTCTACCAAGACCGGTTCTACCAACAAGGGGGTCCAGCGGCTTCTCTTGGATCCAACCAAACTGGCGCATCACTCGGTCCGGGTGATATGCCTCGCTCACCATCATAAGGCGAATAGGGTTTCGGTACAACCCTATTGCCTGCTCCGGCCACACCTCACGGACATCCTCGTAAGGTCGGAATATAACCTACAAAATAAATCAATTACTCGTACTACATTTTATATAGAATAGACATATATTGATAAACGTAAAGAAGATAACTTACATCCCTTTCTCCTTGAGCCACGAGAATGTCACGGTAGTAAGGCTTCCCACGAGCTAATGATACCGGGATCTTTTTGGGCAACCACGCCAGCATCTTCGGATCCGTTGGGCTATAACCACTATTCACTGACGCGCGAAAAATAGGGAAGTGGTCATAGACCCAACACTCAAACAAGGCCGAGAAGTCAACCAAGCTCTTCAAGGAGTGCTTCGAAATGCCTCCCAAGCTCTTGTACAACCACACCAATGCACAAGTACCCCATGCGTACTCACCAACCTTCGTCAAGTCCTCAAGGTGGTGGAGAAAATCGCACTGGATGTTCTTCTGGCTCGTGTTGGTGAAGATAGTACACCCGAGGAAGAACAAGATGTATGCCCGAGCTGCTACCATCTTCATCTCCGTAATGAGGGCGATATTGGAATCTAAGTACTCGTCCCCGGAGAATGTGGTCCTAAGCCATCGGAGGCCGAATCCACTCCCGTCGTGCGCCTCCATTTCCTGCTGCACATCAGCAGCCGAAACTCCCAACAACTCCGCATAGCGTGCGTACGTCGCCTCTATCGGATCCGGCCTATAGACATCAATAATTCTCCCCTTAACCGGGAGGCCAGTAATCACATAGACGTCGTCCAGTGTCAACGTCATCTCCCCAAAGGAAAACTGGAACGTGTTAGTCTCTTGGTGCCACCTCTCACTGAACACCTCATCCAACAGCACGTGGTTGTTGAACCTTGGTAGATGCCGCATCAACGGCCAAAACGGTGTCTCCTCGAGGTAAGCCCTAACCGCTAGTTGTTTGCTAAGGTCCCACTGACCAAGCAAACCGTACTTGGATTGGAACGTGATACCCGAGCGCGCCTGTAAAAAAATTCAAAAATATATACAATGTTAAAACAACAATTTAACTAATCAAACATATATTTAATTCGATAACTTACGTCGTTGTAGTACGCCTCATGTTGGGCATAGTCGGGGAAGAGAAGGACGCTATTTTGGGATAGAAAAAGATTTTTCCATCCCTCCGGATCGGTTAGACGCCCTTCCGCACAGACCTCTTTTCGAGGTGGTGGCATAGAGACCTCTGTTTCCTCCTCCGTGTACTCCTCATCTACTAGGGCACGCCGCCGTCGGATGGGGAGCACCTCTCGTGGAGGAGAAGATCGTGGATGGGGGGCCTCCCTTGTGGGACCGCGATCCCTTGGGGCGTCATATTTCCAATGCCACAAGGATCGTTGCGTGGGGTCCTCGCGCAACTCGCGCACCTCGCGCTCGGGGCGCTCCCCACGTTCCATCCTATCGACCACCGGCCGTCGGCTACCTTCGCCCTTTTTCGCCGCTTTGGCCGCCTTCTCCTTCCCGCGAGGTGCTTCATGTCTGCAAAAACAATCACAACAAAACAAGTTAGAACGAAGCAACAAAAATTACTAGTTCTATAAAAATAACAGGTCTCCCCGCCGGTTAAACAATTTTCACCCTGCGGGTGAAAACTATTTTTTTTGAAAATTGAATTTTCTACCCGCCGGGTGACAATTATTCACCCGGCGGGTAGAAAATTGATTTTCCAAATAATAGTTTTCGCCCGCTAGGTGAATCGGCCCCCAGCCGGCGGGGAACGTAAACACAGTCTCTTCATGTTCATTGTTCCCCGTCGGGTAAATCGGCCCAGCACCGGCGGGGAAGGATGAATATCTGGAAATTCATCTTTCCCCGCCGGTCTAAACCCCTAATACCCGGCGGGGAAGGATGAACATCTGGAAAAAAAAAATATCCCCCGCCGGATATCCAAGCACTGAACCGGTGGGGGAGGCTCGAAACCACCATTAACGACTTGAAGAAAAACTCCTAAAACTCTCTAAAAAACCAAATCAGCCAAAACCAAATCTACCCTAGCATTACTAGACAACTAAAAACAACTTCATAACCAATTCTAACACCCTATGCGTATCAAAATCAAAAAACTTAAGCAAATCCAAATATAGAAAAAAAAACTACATTTAAGAGTAAAAACTTACTATTTTCCTTTTCCCATGGTAGTTCTTGCCTTGATATTGATGTAGTAGAGTTCTTCGGATCTGATTTTGGGGCTCATTTTGCAAGATTGTAGAATTTTGGAAATGAGAGTTTGTTTAGGGTTTTGGGGCTGATTTTGGGGTGGGGCTGGTTTAGATATGGGCTGATTTTAGGGTGGGGCTGGTTGAGGCAAACTATGATCTTTTAAACAACTACTTGATGTATTAAATAATTTTTCTCGTTCGTACAAAACATAATTTTTAAGCTCTTTTTCTGATATAATTAAATTTTTCATTCTTTTTTTTAAATTACGTAATATATCATCGCACATATTTTTCCAATTTTTCAAATAAAATGTGGCTGTACTTGTAGCCTCTTTTAAAGCATGATCCCATTTTTTATCATCACCTAACATACCTAGTGCTCTGCATGCATCTTGATAGCTAGGTTGTACAATTCCACCAACAGTTTTTATGTCTTCAAAACTAGTAGTTTCTTTTTTTAAAATTTAATAAAATCCTTAAATAGTATAATTCACGTGATATTAGATACACATATGCTAGTCTACCTATACATTTACCTTGTTTTCTCAATTTCTAAATTTTGTCATGAGCATCCCAAATAAATTTTATGGGAAATTCTGCATATGATAGTGTAAGAGCTTCTTTATATTGTTCATTTGCATCAAACCACATTTTTAACATTGAATTTTCAACACCTGACTTGTTAACAACCGATTGAAGAGTTACATTAAAATTAAGTATAATATTTTGTTGCAAAGGCAAATGAACATGTAATCTTTCAATAGAAGGATGTCTTGAATGTATGTGAAACTGAAATATTCTCCAAACATATTCATACAGGCATAAATATCGACAATTAAGATGCGCAAGAATTTTATTAGTTTTATCTTCTTCAAAAACACATCGAGCTCTATTTGATCCTTTGTTAATATATTTGAAAATAAAATTAATGATCATAGATTGACAACATGATTCAACATTAGTATGAGCTTTATACCGTACCAACAATTCTTTATTGTAAGGAACAACAAATCTATTATCAATTAATATTTCACTTTTATTAATGTAATTTGATGGGCTGTCACGACATTTATAAGTGAGATAAATATTTTTTCTATGACTCTTTCAGTTTTAAACTACTTAGGAATTTTTTTGTGCATTTACCATTTTCCATGCATGGAGAATATGTATTCAAAATTCCGCAAGGACCGTGAATCATAAATTGACTTACCAATTCATATGCAATTGGATCAATTTCTTTGTTTGGAATTTCTGCTGAAATTATAGAGTCGATATCTTGCGGAAGACTACGTGCGTATTTCGAGTCTAACCAAACTAACAAATGACAATGATGAAGACCTCTTATTGGAATTCGATTGTATAAACATCTGTGATTATACGAATAATCGGGAAAATATATATTATTAGTTATAGAAATAATTATATTTAAAAAATATTAAACTTTAGACAATAAAATAACGTACCTGCTACAACTTCTCCAAAAGGTTTTCCTGATTTGATGTAGGATATCATACTATCGAGTTTCATTTTAATACTCGTGTGACAATATCGGGTCTATCTTCAGCTTTATAACCTGGATTTATAGAGAGTTCTTTTATAATTGCTGGCCATTTTGTATTACATGTAAACGTAATGAATAAATCTTGATTACCAAAATATCGGCAAATTACCATTGCGTCTTGAAAATTATTTATCACATACCTAACACTTAAGGTGTGAGAATATGGTAAAATTATCCTTTCCCAATATAATTAACATTTGTTTCCCTTTTTAACACTGCATCGTGTATTCCCTTATAAATCTCGGACCTAAAAGTTTTTTGATTTTTTATAATAAAATCTAATCGATCTTCTTCAAGAGTTGCATATACATCTACTAAATATTGTTGGAACAATCCACCACTTTTTAAGAAAGAAAAATCATGCAATTTTCTATCTTGAATTTTATATGAGTAGAAATCTCTCATTGGTATTCTTCCTCGTTTTGGTTTTTTACCTCTGAACTCTTCGCTCCATTTCAAATCAGGTCTATAACCGTCTTCCCTGTGAGGAAAAATAATTGGATATTGCAGTGACATAAATTTAGGATGTAATTTCGGTATTCTTTGTAAACAATTAGATTTATGTTCTATTATGATATCTCTTTCGGAATCAAACTCTCTGATTTCTCCAACTATCAAACCACCAATTTTATTTGAAGAAGGTTGATCATACTGTTTACTATCTTTTATTCGACGTCTTACTAATCTCATTTTAATGAAACGATTAAATTTTGATTCACTTTATCTTTAATACTGCGAAATAGTTTGACTAAATTAGTAGTTGCATCAAGCATTTTTATAAGACCATCAATAATTTCATGTTCAAGACAAACTTTCCATTGAAGAGAATGCAAACAAACATGAAATTATATGCTCTTATTTTTTTTTAAAAAATTCACTACCCTCATTATTATTTGGATTTAATAAATTATTTAAAAAAATGATAATCTTAGTTTCACTTTACCACTTAAACAACACCTTCCAAACTGATATTTATTCGTATTTGATTTTCCTTTAAGCGATTCATTAATCCAAAATAAAGCACCGCAATATTTATATTCAATATTTTCTCTCCAAAATCTATATAACAATCGTGAAAAAACATAATTTAAACAAAAATACAAATTAAATATATTAAATAAATATTTATAAAAATATATAATATTTATAAACATAAAAAATAAAGTCAAATATATTTACTTTTTCGTTATGCTTTACTGTGCATATAATCACTCCGACTAACTTGTTTCCTATTCTTCTAAGAAATGCTTTACTGTGACTATTGGTGAGGTTAATTATCGTTTTGAGGGTAAATTTGTAATTTTTCCGGAGGTTTGTGGAAGTGTATGGGTGTTTTATATTTAGAGTAGAAAGTAGAGGGAGAATTAAGCAACCTGGTTGCAGTTAATTTTCATTACCCATAGTTAATGCAGGTGGTTGGGTATTTATACCCTTACATTTGGGCTTTATAGGTTTTCGGGTCATGTTTAATGGACTCGGGTCATGTTTAAAGACCCATGAGCTCTAAATAGGGGAGCAAGTAGCTTAGTCAAGAAGTGTTTAGGTTTTTAGTACTTTTGTCATAGTTCGGACAGTCCAATTGGCTAAGTGTTCGAAGTGGTCTGTCCGGTCCGGAGGGCTAGGTCCGATTTGTCCCTGTCCGGTGAGTAAGCAGAATTGGGACTCATCGGGAGCCCCTTTTTTAGGTGTTTGTTCAAATACCTTTGTCAAAGACCTGAAAAACAGTCCGATGTCAGGGGTAGTTTTTCCCGGACAGGTCTCTTAACTTGGGTTATGGCTTTATCCGGACTGATAAAGCTTTGTGAATCCAAACAGTTTTTCGCCATAGTTTATGGGACACGTGTCGCTTTTTGATTGGTTGCTTCAGCTGTTTTTTCACCTTGAATTTCGAATTAAAGATGGTGACATCAGCGCCGTCTTTAATCATTACCAATCTTTTCGAATTCTCCTAGGAATCAAACTTTTTTTTTCAGATTTACTATAAATTAAAACACTTTCTACTGTTTCACCATCACTCTCATATTTACTCTGCAACTTCTTAAAGCTTTTTCTCTCCAAAGTAAATATTTACCCAGATTGTTTATGTTTACAGCGAGGAACGCTCTGATCAAAGGTGGGTGGCTGAACCTCTCTGAATTAGAAAAAGCGTAAAAGGTCGAAAGGGAAAGACGCATTGCAGCAGGATTACCCGTTTCGCCCATCGACAAGCCAGTGACTTCAGCCACAGAATCAGATCAAGGTTCTTCTTCCTCAAAAGGCATCAAGCCGAAAAAGCTATTTCAAACTAATCTCTCCCCCATCATCTCTGGTTTCTCGGTTCAAGAATCGGAACCTGTTGTTGAGCCAGGGGTAACAGTTACCAGCTTCAAAAAGCCCTCCCCCTTCTTAGCTATGGGGTCAGACACTGAAACCTCCCCCCAAAAGTTAGTCGACCGGAGAAAAGGCCAGCTGGTCAAGGGTCAGGCCTCTAAGAGCACTCCTTCAAAATCGGATGCCAAAGACAACAACACTGGGTCAGAAGTGCCCATCAGAGCTCCGAAGGACAGACTGTCTGGTCCGGAGAGTAGTAGCCCAGGTCTTCGAAGAGAAACCTCTGCATCAGAGCCCCAGTCGGAGGCCAGAAACCAAGGGAACACTGAAGCCCAGCAGTCCGGAGACCAGGCTGAGCCAGATCTGAATCCTCCCCTTGCTATTGCTACTGAAAATCCTTCATCAATTATGGAGGAAGTAATGGAGGACTCTGTCGAAGAGGCTCCATTTGAGTCTGAGCCCTCCGGTCAGACCAGTAGTGTTGTTGTTGCCAAAAAAGACAAAGGCAAAGAGAAGTTGTGCTTGAGGCATCCAAATCTGCCAGAGAGTCTTGAAGGAAGGGTGGGGCCTTGTTTCCACAAGGTCAGTGTCAAGTACCTCCTCGCCCTGTAAAAGATTAACTACGCATTCATCCACACAACCGAACTGGGCCGGATGCGTACGAAGTGGGGAATTCCGGAGAATGTAAAGATAAGGATCCCCATAAACCCAGAGACTCCCATGGACTGCAAATTGAGCGAAATTTTCATCTTCACGGAGTTGTTTAATTGGGGGCTCAGACTCCCATTGGACCCAGAAATTGTCACATACTTTCATCTGATAAAGCTCTGTCCGAGCCAGTTGAGCCCCAATGCCTGGTACACCCTCATGTCCTGCATCATGGCTTCGAGGCTCTCCAAGATTCCTCTGCCAATGGAGGAGTTTGCTGCTGTGGCCAATCTTTACAGAAACCACCACATCCCCTTTTATCACTTCAATATGGGGGATAATTTTAAAGCTGTTGATGACTTGTTGGAGGCGGAGAGGAATTGGAGGATTCAATTCCTGTTCGTCAGTGGTGTTTGGGAGAATGGGAAGAGCTCACCACCCAGCCTCCTCCGGACGTAGTGCTCAAAAGAACGCATGAACCAGATGGGACACTCTACTTGCCAGGCCGGGCCAAGGCCCCGAGCAAGATGAAAGGTAAAAAGAAAGGCAAGAAGGTGGTGGGTGGAGCTAACCCTGCTGAGGTGGAGGAGGATGCTTTAATAAATCTGGAGGGGCCAGTCCCCAGCCAAATTGATGCTGCTCTCTTGGAAGTGGTGGAGCAGGAGACTGAAAGGCAAGAAGTGCACTCCCCAAAACCTCCAAGGGTTTCCAAAAGAAATCGTAAACGGAGAGGTGAAAGCAAAGACAGGGAGGCCAAGAAGAAAAAGACCTCTAAGGGTGACGAGCTTTCTCTCCGGGCTCCGGAGCCTCCTTCCCAAGCTGATCCCACTGACCCAACACAAGCGGAGGAGATACCTGGTGACTTCCAAACCGATGAGGTCGAAGGGGGAGATCTTAACATTGATGGGGTAGACATCACTGGTCTTGGTGGGCTTGGTGAGTACTTCATCAATCTTCCCAGAGACGATTTTGCTGGGCCTTCCCTCCCTCCGAGCACCTCAAACACAGTCACTTTCAATGGTAAGACCTTTATTGTTTCAAGTGAAAGGGATGTCATAGCCCACTCTTTATTAAGCAATATTCAGCCTGTGCTCGCGTTGGAGAAACAAGTTCGAAATCAGGCAGACATTATCAAAGACCTTAAGTCTGACAAAGAGAGGCTGTCTGACGACCTTCTTACTGCCACTTCGAATGCTGTCATTCTAAAGGAAGAAAACGAAGAGTTGAAGAGGAACCAAGAAGTGAGTACCACAAAAGTCACCACACTAGAGAACACTATCACAGAGCTCCGGGAGAAGCTGTCCGGACTGGAGAAAGATCTTATCATCTCAAAAAGGGAGACCAAGGCCAAAGACCAAATCATCACCAACTTAACCAATGACAAAATTGCACTTGAGAATACAGTGTCCAAAGCTGTCGAGGAGAAAGCTAGTCTGCTAAGGGAGCAGGAGGCCAAAATCCAAGCTAAGATCGATGCTTATGCCAACAACGTGATCGACACTCAAGAGCAAATGTATGCCAAGGTAAGATCAGACATGGTCTTGCTCTTCCATGAGAAATTTCCGAAGAGGAACCTAGGGGATTTATGGCTTCATGTAGAGGTTGAAGACCTCCCATATCACACAATGGCCGAAGGCGACCGGATTGGCTTCTCTAGTGCATCTTCATCTGATGATGAAGAAAACACCGGGGAGAGCCCAAACGAAGAAAAAGATGATCCTAAGAGGAAGAAGAAGGTAGATGAAGCTGAGCCATCTTCAAAGGTTCAGCCTTAATTTACGAATTACTTTTTACTTTTCATGTTATCTGAACCAAAGTCCTTGGAAGGCCAAGGCATTCTTTTTGTAAGTGTGTCCGGTATCTGACCGGATAGATCCTTTACTTTGTTTTGACAATTTAAAACTCCTTGGAAGGCCAAGGCACTTAAGTTATTTTAATGAATATTTTTGTTTTGCACAATTTTCACCTTATTTCATAGTGAGAGTGTTTAAATTATCCGATGAAGAATGTTTAAGTGGTCATCACCCTTTTATTTCAGTCCGGATGGTGTGACAAAAGACAAAGTAAGAACACTTCAAATTTTTTTTAAGAAGGCATCAAATTTTATTAAAAACCCGGACACCTCATTAAAACCTCCCCGCGCCACCAGGGTAGGAAAGAGTATGCCCCCAAATATTTACATGGATGTTTAAACAAGTAAATATTTACACAGATGTTACTCCAAGTACATCCGGAGATGTTCGATATTCCAAGGGTGGGTCAAGACTCTTTCTTCATTGTCCTCCAGCTAATATGTTCCAGGTTTAAGCCTTTCAACAACCATATAAGGTCCTTCCCAAGTTGGGGACAATTTTCCGAGCTGTTTTTCTTTGGTGTGTAAGAAGACTTTCCTCAATACTTTGTCCCCCGGCTGGAAATCTCTTATTTTAACTTTAGAAGCAAATCTGCTCCTCATCAAACCCTGATAGTGTGCAACTCTAAGGTGAGCTTTAACTCGTCTTTCTTCCACTAGATCGAGCTGACCTCTGATTGCCACTTCGTTAGCACATTCGGAGAAGTGGTGAACACGAAATGATGGAAGAGTTGCTTCTATGGGAGCTACTGCATCCATCCCATAGACCAAAGCAAAGGGGGACTCCTGAGTTGCAGCCCCAGGTGTCGTCCGGTAGGCCCACAAAACCTCTTGTAAATAACTAGGCCACTTCCCAGCAGCCCCTTCCAAATTCTTCTTTAAACCGGACAGAATAGTTCTGTTAGCTACTTCAACCTGGCTATTTGCTTGTGGGTGGAAAGGTGAGGAGAAACAATGTTGTATACTCCTTGAGGCACAGAAACTCTCCATTTCTCTATTGTCGAACTGTGGCCCATTGTCTGTTGTTATCTTTTGTGGGACACCAAATCTACAACAGATGTTGGATAAAACGAATTTTATGACAGCTTTTGATGTTGTTCCTGCTAGAGGGGCTGCTTCAATCCACTTTGAAAAGTAATCTATAGCAACAATTATAGTCCTGCGCCCTCCGGATGCCATAAGGAGAGGCCCCACTAAATCCAACCCCCATCGGGCAAAAGGTATAGGCTCAGAAATTGACTCTAAAGAAATGGCTGGGACATGAATTTCATTACTGTATCTTTGGCATGGGTCACACCTTCTTACCATCTCCTTAGCATCTTTCATGATAGATGGACAATAGTAGCCGGCCAGTAAAACTCTCCTTGTTAAGGCCCTGAATCCACAATGAGTTGATCCTTCACCATCATGTAATTCGGAAAGGACTACCTGAGATTCATCATCCCCCAAACAGCGCAGAAGAGGTTTACTGTAAGACTTTTTATACAGAATGTCCCTCAGTATGATAAAACCACGAGCCTTGTGTTTAAGTTTTCTTGCCAGCGATTTGTCCGGAGGCACGATGCCGTCGGAGAGGTATTGTAGGAGAGGAAATCTATAATCCTGAGGTTGTTTCGCCTGTACTTCAAAAATTTCTTCTTCTTTACCCATATTAAGTTGAATGGAGGGGCTCTCCAGGACATGGATCCATGGATACGATTCCGTGTATGCTATAGTTGCCAATGAATCTGCCAACTCGTTTTCTGTCCGGGGTATATGCTCATAAATAATGCTTTTAAACTTGAGTGCTTCATTTTTAAGAAGAAGTAAATACTTCACTATCTGCTCCTTTTTAGCCCCAGATTGACCTTGGGCATGGTGGATAAGAAGATGGGAGTCACTCAGTAGCTTGACCCTCTTAGCCCCACAAATATAGGATAACTTTAAACCAGCTATAGCCGCTTCGTACTCAAACTCATTATTGGAAGCCCTGAAAGCAAAACATATAGCTTGGTACATTTTGTCACCATATGGGGAAGTCAAACACACTCCTGCACCACATCCCATAGTGCTGGATCCACCATCCGTCCGTACGATCCAGACCTTTTTATCTTTCATGTCAGTAGCCTGCTCTGAATCTTTGTCGGAGTGAAATTCAACCAAAAAATCAGCCACAGCTTGGGCATTAACTGCTGTTCGAGGAGCGAAATCAATGTCGAAATCCCCCAATTCTACCGACCACTTAGTCATCCTACTTGAAATGTCTGCCTTTTGGAGGACATTCTTCAAGGGAAAAGAAGTCCGGACGATGATAGGATGAGCCTGGAAATAAGGCCTCATTTTTCTTGTAGCTATTACCAGAGCTAACGCCACCTTTTCGAGTTTCAAAGAACGCCTTTCAGCATCTATCAAACTTTTGCTGATGTAGTACACTGGATAGGGGTAATTATCCACCTCTCTCACCAACACAACACTGATGGCACAACTTGAAACTGCCAAGTATACGAAGAGTGTCTCCCCATCAACTGGTTTAAACAAGGTTTTGGGGGAGGATAGGTGCTTCTTGATCTCATTAAAAGCCTCATCACACTGTGGGGTCCAATCGAATCCCTTTGCACCCCTTAAGGTTTGAAAAAACGGGGCGCACCTGTCCGAAGACCTTGAGATAAATCTGCTTAAAGCAGCTAACCTCCCCGTTAACCGTTGTACTTCTTTAATATTTCGAGGGGGCTCCATGTGGAACAGAGCGTTAAGCTGGTCCGGATCGGGCTGTATCCCCTGCTCACTTATAATATAGCCCAGAAACTTCCCAGATTGCACTCCAAACACACATTTTTCCGGATTTAACTTTAAATTCACTTTCACCAAGTTGGTAAAAGTTTCTTGGAGGTCAGCCAAGTGCAATTGCTCATCCACACTCTTCACCATCATGTCATCGATGTACACTTCCATATTCCTTCCAATCTAATTAGCAAAAGCTTTGTTTACCAACCTCTGATAAGTAGCCCCAGCATTTTTCAACCCAAATGGAATTACCTTGTAGCAATGAAGACCCATGTCAGTGACAAATGTGGTATGCTCTTGATCCTTCGGATCTACTTGGATTTGATTGTATCCGGAGAAAGCATCCATAAAGGACATTAGCTTGTTTTCAGAGGTGGAGTCTACTAGTTGGTCAATCCGGGGAACTGGATACAAATATTTTGGGCAAGCTCTATTGAGATCTGTGAAGTCAATGCACCTGCGCCACTTGCCATTTTTCTTTTTTACCAGGACCGGATTGGCAGTCCACAAAGGATATTGGGACTCCTTGATATGCCCCATCTTTGTGAGCCTGTCAACCTCTTGTACAATAACATCAGCCTTTTCTTTGGAAAAGCCCTTTTCTTTTGAACCACCGGTGCTATGTCTTTCTGGACGGATAAGTGATGTGATATCACATCTGCTGGAACCCCAGTAACATCAGCATTGCACCAAGCAAAAAAATGTTGATGGTTTTTCAAAAACTTTAGCATCTCACTTTTCAGACCAGGTGGCATCTTAGATCCTATCTTGACACTTTTTCCTTCTTCTAAACAATGCGTCTCTACCTCTTCGACAGGTATTAACACACCAGGGGTCTCTCTGGGGTCATCAATTTCACCCTCACCCCCAGACCCCTCAAATTGATATTTCTCGTTGATACGAACTACCCCCAACGTCCTGGGAGCCAGAGCTGTAGCGTAACATTCCCTTGCAACCTTTTGACTGCTCCGGACAACTCCCACATGTCCCTGAACAGCATATTTCAAACATTGGTGGACTGTTGAAGTCACTGCATGCATCCTAAAGAGCCAAGACCTCCCTAAAATAGCATTATAGCAAGTGGGACAATCCACCACAATAAAAAGTATCCTGACCATCTTCTTAAAAGGTCCCTTGCCCAACAAAACTTCTTCTTCGAACTCCCCGATCACATCTGGTGAGCTGCCAGTAAAGCCCACAATTGATCTGTCCGAACTCTGAATTACAGCTGGATTTTTCATTCTCTTGTATATGGTTAAGAAAAGGATATTGGCTGAGCTTCCAGTATCCACCAAAATTCTCCTTATGTCGTTGCCCCCAATGGATGCTCCTATGACAACAGCATCTTCATGAGGGCCAGCTATATCTCTCAAATCATCTTCATCAAAAACAATGAAGGGGAATGGAATTTGCGACTGATAGGAAGTCATGCCTCCTTCTAGCTGGGTGGCCAAAGTATGAACGTGCCTCTTCCTCGAAGAAGCAGTAGGAGCTGTCATAGTATCTCCTCCGAAAATCGTTAGTGACTCAAAAAACTTGATGAGCCCGGAGACAGTGCTAGAACATTCTTCAATTGTACCCACTCTGTTTCGAGTTGGATCAGGATCCAAGTATTCAGATTCTACATCAAACCTATTAATTATAACCATGGCTCCCTCCGAAGCAGCATTACTTGGACCAACCCGATGAGTATTATCAGGTCTGTTACCTCCTCTTCTTTTGACATAAGCCCCCAACTTTCCCCTTTTGATCAGGTTCTGAACTTCTTGCTTCAAAGCTATACAGTCATCAATGGTATGGCCAGTGTCATTGTGATACCGGCAGAAAGAGTTATTACGGTGTTCTCTAGGGGATTGTAGCGTGACCGGTCTTCTAGAGTTCACCTCCTCCTTTGTTTTATCATAAATGGTGGCCACACTTTCCTTTAATTCTGCGAACCACTCCGGTTGGACCCAAGGCCCTCTCTTGTTTCTGGATTGCTGACTCTGAGCAGGAGCAGCTGGCTGAGACTGAGCTTTGGCCCTACCATGCCACTGTCTGGTCTCCTTTGCCTTGTTCCCGGACTGATTCTGATTGGGATTTGGTGCCACCGGGGCAGACCTCACTTGCCTGTGCACCCTTGTTTTCTTTGTTTCATCAACGTTAATCTGTTTTCCAACTTGATTCAGTAACCCTCCCTAAGTCATTGCCTTCTTTCTGGTCACCGAATCGGCCAAATTACCAGGGTTCAAACCTTGCCTTAGAGATGTTATCGCAACCTGCTCGAAGCAGTCAGCCAACCCATTCTTGGTGTTCACAAAACGACTTATATATTCTTTTAAGGATTTGTTCGGTTCCTGAGCACAGTTGATTATTGTGTCTCCATTGCCCTTTAGCTCTTTACTCCCAACGAACTGCCTTCGAAAGGCCACCCAAAAAGTATCGAAATTCTTGATACAGCCTTGTGGTAGACTGTTATACCATTTCAGAGCACTCCCCGTAAATGATTGGGAGAATGCTCTGCAAAGTAGCTTATCATCGTCATCAAAGTTCATCATAAAGTTCTTAAATTGCTCTAAATGGTTGTCCGGATCAGTACTGCCATCGTACTTTTCCATTTTGGTGCTGTCAAACCTCTTAGGGAGGTTTCCGGACAGAATTTTAGAAGATAATGGAGATTGCCTCTAATTTCTGCCACGACTGAACACAGTATCCTCATTGGGAGTAGCAAAGATGCCTGGTTCATCGTGGAAAGCGAAAGGATCCATCAGCATCTGGTCCACATGCCTCCGGCTATGAGATGACCCTTTACCAATATTCTTCTTCATCTTTCCATGTCTATCCATTTTCCTTGAGTATTTTTTGATCTGTTTTTGCTTTTTTTAGTTCAACCCTCATCACTGCTAGAGGATAAGGATTCTTCAACTCCCTTATCATCCGAAAAGCTATCAGAAGATTCTGAGCTTGAGTCAGAACTCTCCACTGGCTTAGACCGGTGAGACTTTTTGGAGCTGGAATGAGTCTTTTTGGTACTCACATGAGTCTTTGAAGGCTCATGCTCTCTGGGGTTATCGGTGTGATGAGCAACCGACGCTTTTGACTTTTCTTTCATGCCCATATTAGCCTTTTCTGCCCTCAGAGCTTCTATTTCACCTTTTAACCTATCGCACTCTTCGATAGTGTACTCATCATTTTCACCCACCACTTCGAGCAAAGCTGGTGGTACTTCTGGGGCGTCTAGATTCATTCGGACTGACTTTTCTTGCTGGTTTCGAATGCTTGATTCAGGCACCTTCTCCTCCCACTGTGGTCGCCAATTTGGTGAGGTTAATTATCGTTTTGAGGGTAAATTTGTAATTTTTCCGGAGGTTTGTGGAAGTGTATGGGTGTTTTTATTTAGAGTAGAAAGTAGAGGGAGAATTAAGCAGCCTGGTTGCAGTTAATTTTCATTACCCATAGTTAATGCAGGTGGTTGGGTATTTATACCCTTACATTTGGGCTTTATAGGTTTTCAGGTCATGTTTAATGGACCCGGGTCATGTTTAAAGACCCATGAGCTCTAAATAGGGGAGCAAGTAGCTTAGTCAAGAAGTGTTTAGGTTTTTTAGTACTTTTGTCATAGTTTGGACAGTCCAATTGGCTAAGTGTTCGAAGTGGTTTGTCCGGTCCGGAGGGCTAGGTCTGATCTGTCCCTGTCCGGTGAGTAAGCAGAATTGGGACTCATCAACTATTATCACTCCGACTAACTTCTTCCATCAATTTAGATGGTCTTTGACTTTGGAAAGCATGATTATCTTCATCACCCTTCTTAAAAGATTGTCCAGTCTCACTTACTTAATCGTTTAATACATATGGATAATCCAAGTATACCTGCATATAAAATATAAATCTTGAAAGGCGTTATAAAATATTAAACAAACTAATAAAATTATACTAAAATAAATAAATAATCACATAAAAACATTACATACCTAACTTGATGTTTGCATCCATTGAAAGCTTTTATTTAAATCAGACAATTTTTTAAAGCAATCATAATAATAAAAATTTAGTTTTCAAAAACATTACCTATAATCGGATAATCGAAGAAGTTATAGTTTAACATTACATGTCAAATATTATTAAAGTTGTCCAATAATTAAACAGTCATGGTTTGTAATTTTTAAGAAAAAAAAGAGTAGTTAAATCTAAATAATAGTAACAATAGAAATCAAGATCATATAACATTAGGGATGGCAATGGGTATAACTAAACCCGTAACCCATCCTGCCTATATTTTTTCAAACCATTCCATAACCCGTACCCGGGTAGTAACATTTTTTTCCCACACCCAAACCCGAAAATACGTTTAAAAAGTATAAATCATCAAATTTAATATTTAAATCTTGAATATTATTTTGTGATCTATTAATAATTGATATATGATTTTGGTATATACTATTAATTTTATTATTTAAATATTTTAAAATAAGAAATTGAAAAATCAAATTTAATATTTAAATGTTGAAATACATCTCTGAAAATATACATATTTAGTGACAATTAACAAATAGTTTTTATTTTTATAATATTATTAATAATTAATATATGATTTTTTATTTTTATAATATTATTAATGATTAATATATGATTTTGGTATATGTTAGTATTTTTTAAATTTAATTAATAATATTAAACTGATGATAGTATCAGTTTTTGAGAGAAAAATAAAAATTATTAATTTTTTTTTAATAACTAAATTTAATTTTTAAATAGAATAATATTTTGAAAAAATATATTCTCTATATTAGTAGATAATATATGGTTTATGTATTATAAAATACAAATATTAATATTAATAACTTTATTTTAAAGCTTGATAAATAATATTAAATAATATAATATTTTATAGAATATTAATTTAATTTGTACCCATCGGGTATTATCCAGTGGGTCGGATTCGGGTTCGGTACCCGACCTGTTATCCAGTGGGTCGGATTCGGGTTCGGTACCCGTCCATCCCATCAGGTCGGGTACCCGCGGGTTTTTACAAAGAAAAACTAATTTTGTGGGTTCTCATACAATATTTAGCAATCTTTTATATATATATATATATATATATATGAGATAAAAAAATGTTTGATTTTATTGCTTATGTCTTTTCGTTTATATATTGGGTTCTCATACAATATTTAACAATCTTATATATATGAGAGCAAAAAAATGTTTGATTTTATTGCTTATGTCTTTTTGTTTGATGTTGATTTTTCAATTTATATGATTTTTTTAATTTGTACTACATCCAATGCCATTAATGCATGTTAAAATACTTATCATCAATAATCGCAAATAGAGTTTCCAAGAACATCATCAATAATCTCAAACAATTATCTCTAGCATGTATCCAAAAACATCATCAATATTCCAAAACACCTATTCCAAAAACACATGTTCCAAAAAGAACGGTTCCCAAAAACACATTTTTATAAATATTAAAATATTTAATATTATGATTTAAATATTAAAATATTTAATATTATGATTTACAATGTAATATTAATTTACAATGTTGTCTTTTTGTTTGATTGTTGTTGATTTTTCAATTTATATGATTTTTTTAATTTATACTGCTTCAATAATCTCAAATAATTAGCTCTCTAGCATTTATCCAAGAACATCATCAATAATCAGAATCAGTTAACTCTCTGGCATGTATCCAAGAACATCATCAATAATAATCACAAGCAGTTAACAAAAACACATGTTCCCAAAAACAGCCAAGCAGTTAGCACTCGCATATTTCCAACAACACCTGTTCCCTGTTCCCAAAATACCTGTTCCCAAAATACCTGTTCCCAAAATACTTCGAGATATCGCATATTCCCAAAAACACTTGTTCCCAAAAACACAATTGGAGTAGATAGCATTGGAAGATGGATAGAAAATAAATGCTCTACCTGTTAACAAACATGACTCATCAAGTCATCATTTTGGAACAAATAGCATTTCATCTTTACTCTATCTCTTCTGTTCAATAGGTTTATGCAAAAGGGAAAAGAAATTTTTTAGCATGTTTCAAATAAGATCATCAATAATCCCAAGCAGTTAACAACACTCGCATATTCCCAAAAACACTAGTTCCCAACACCAGTTCCCAACAACACCAACAACACCTACAACTGTTCCCAACACCTACACCTGTTCCCAACAGCTACACCTGTTCCAAACACCATACCTTCTTAATTTTCCCTCCAATCTTGATTCCTCCATCAAGATATTGAACCACCTTTTACTCTAGTAAAAGAGGGAAGTAGAAAGATAAAGATAATAAGTCGAATTTGGTTAGTACATAAAGAATGTCAAATTAAAAAGATACATATTAGTAAAATAGTAGCGTATAAAAAAATAATAAATATTAGAATCGTTTCATATATATATATATGAAATAGAATTTATAAAATATTATAAATCACATAATTTATTTTTATTTAAATTATTATATAATTTTTTTAAAATTAATTTTATATATTTTTAATATTTTTTATTATTGATTATATTAATTTAAGGAAACGTTACAGTTACTGATAAAAGTAATAGAAGATGGTTATAAATTTTAAATTGATGTTTGATTTAAGAAATTAGATTGTAAATTAATTGTTCAAAACATAAATATAAATAAGTATATTTTATTATTAGATAACAATTAAATAATATTTTATATGACGCAGAGAAAATATATATATATATATATAAAAGACACACCTATACGCATGATGCGTCATATAATAAATATATATGCCTCGTATAAACGCGTGTAAAAGATGATTAAAACGAATATTAAATAAGAATAAAATTGAAAGATTAAAATGGTGGAAACGGTAAGCGTAGTGAATTATAATTTATTTTGAATTAATAATTTATTTTAGATTAGATTATAATTTATTTTGAATTAATAATTTATTTTAGATTAGATATAATATCTGTTTAAATTACCATGAACTGTTAATTGAATATTTATTTAAAGCGTCTTAAATTTTATTGATTCAATTAATTGATTTTTCTTTTTCTAAAAAGCAAGTGATTTTTGTAGTTTTATTTTATTTTCTATTTAAAAAAAAAATTATGAAGATTATTCTCAATATTTGTGTAAATGGCTAAAGCTGACTTTTATTGAGGAACATAGGAAATAATAATAATTAAGTGTTTAGGATTATCAATCCAATCTATTTTTTATTGGACTATTGTTTTTTGTTTTTTCATATCGGCCTCAATTAGAACCCAACTCAGATGGATATGACATCCATATTACGTATGTGAAGAATGTATTGGGTTCTGTTTGATCACATGGCTATGTACATGAAAAAACAGAGATTCATATTCCAACCGAGACGTATATGAGGTCTAGTATGTAAAAAATGTATTAGGTTCCGTAAAAAAAAATTATTACTAATGATGAGTCCGAATTCCGCATGCTCCCCGAACATGGACAGTTCGGTCCAATGCCTCCGGACCGGACAGATCACTTCGAACACTCAGACTATAGGACTGTTTGAACTATGACAAAAGTACTAAAAAACCTAAACACTTCTTGACTAAGCTACCTGCTCTCTTACTTAAGAGCTCATGGGTCTTTGAACATGACCCGGGTCCATTAAACATGACCCGAAAGCCCATAAGGGCCCAAACATCAGGGTATAAATACCCAACCACTTGCATTAAGTGTGGGTAATGAGAATTAACTACTACCAGCCAGCTTAATTATCTCTCTACTCTCTACACTAAATACATAACACCCACATACTACTGTTAAACACCAACCAAATTACAATCCTACCCTCAGGCGATAATTATCCATACCAAATTGGCGACCACAGTGGGAGGAGAAGGTGCCTGAATCAAGCATTCAAAACCAGCTAAGAAAATCTATCCGAATGAATCCGGACAATCCAGAAGTACCACCAGCTTTGCTCGAAGTGGTGGGAGAGAACGATGAATACACTATCGAAGAGCGTGATAGGCTAAAGGGTGAAATAGAAGCTCTAAGGGCCGAAAAGGCTAAGATGGGCCTGAAAGAAAAGTCCAAAGAATCAGCTGCTCATCACACCGATAACCCCAGAGAGCATGAGTCTTCGAAGACTCATGTGAGCACCAAAAAGACTCATGCCAGTTCCAAAAAATCTCACTGGTCTAAGCTAGTGGAGAGTTCTGACTCAAGCTATAGCTCTTCGGACAGTGAGGGAGTTGAAAAGTCCTTATCCTCTAGCAACGATGAGGGTCGAACTAGAAAGAAGCAAAAGCAGATTAAAAAATATTAAAGAAAAAGGGATAGACAAGGAAAGATGAAGAGGCATATTCGCTTTTCACGATGAACCAGGTATCTTTGCAACTCCCAATGAGGGTACTATCTTCAGTCGTGGAAGAAACTGGAGGCAATCTCCATTGTCTTCTAAAATTCTGTCCGGAAACCTCCCCAAGAGGTTTGACAACACCAAAATAGAGAAGTACGATGGCAGTATTGATCCAAACAACCATCTGGAGCAATTTAAAAACTTCATGATGAACTTTGACGACGACGATAAACTACTTTGTAGGGCATTCTCCCAATCATTTACGGGGAGTGCTCTAAAATGGTACAACAGCCTGTCTCAGGGTTGTATTAAAGACTTCGATACTTTTTGGGTAGCCTTTCGAACGCAGTTCGTAGGGAGTAAAGAGCTAAAGAGCAATGGAGACACAATAATCCATTGTGCCCAGGAGCCAAATGAGTCCTTGAAAGAATATATAAGCCGTTTTGTGAATACCAAGAATGGGTTGGCTGATTGCTTCGAACAGGTGGCAATAGCATCCCTAAGGCAGGGTTTGAACCCAGGCAATCTAGCTGATTCAGTGACCAGAAAGAAGGCCATGACATGAGGAGGGTTGCTGAATCAAGTTGGAAAACAAATAAACGTCGATGAAACAAAGAAAACCAGGGTGCACAGGCAGGTGAGGTCTACCCCAGTGGCACCAAATCCCAATCAGAATCAGTCCGGAAATAAAACAAGAGAGACCGGACAGGGGTATGGCAGGGCAAAAGCTCAGTCTCAGCCAGCTGCTCCTGCTCAAAGTCAGCAATCCAGAAACAAGAGAGGGCCATGGGTGCAACGGGAGTGGTTCACAGAGTTGAAAGAAAGTGTGGCTACTATTTTTGAAAAAACAAAGGAAGAGGTGCATTACCGGAGACCGGCTACACAGCAGTCTCCCAGAGAGCATCGTAATAACTCTTTTTGCCAGTATCACAACGATATTGGTCATACCACTGATGACTGCATAGCATTGAAACAAGAAGTTCAGAACTTGATTGAGAGGGGAAAGCTGGGGGCTTATGTGAAAAGAAGAGGGGGTAACAGGCCTGATAACACTCACCGGGTTGGTCCAAGTAATGCGGCTCCAGAGGGAGCCATGGTTATAATTGAAAGGTTTGACGTGGAATCTGAGTACTTGGATCCTGATCCAACTCGAAACAGAGTGGGTACAATTGAGGAATGTTCTAGGTCGGTCTCTGGACTCATTAGGTTTTTTGAGTCACTTACAATTTTCGGAGGGGACACTATGACAGCTCCTACTGCTTATTCAAGGAAGAGGCACGTGCGTACTTTAACCTCCTAGCTAGAAGGAGGCATGACTTCCTATCAGTCACTGAACTCATTCCCCTTCATTGTTTACGATGAAGATGATTTAAGAGACATTGCTGGCCCTCATGAGGATGCTGTTGTCATAGGAGCATCTATTGGGGGCAACGACATAAGGCGAATTCTGGTGGATACTGGAAGCTCAGCCAATATCCTTTTCTTAACCACATACAAGATAATGAAGAATCCAGCTATAATTCAGAGTTCGGACAGATCAATTGTGGGCTTTACAGGCAGCTCAGCAGATGTGATCGGAGAGTTCGAAGAAGAAGTTCTATTGGGCAAGGGCCCCTTCAAGAAAATGGTTAGAATACTATTTATTGTGGTGGATTGTCCCACTTGCTATAATGCTATTCTAGGGAGGTCTTGGCTCTCTAGGATGCATGCAGTGGCTTCAACAGTCCACCAGTGCTTGAAATATGTTGTTCAGGGACGGGTTGGAGTCGTCCGGAGCAGCCAGAAGATTGCAAGAGAATGTTATGCCACTTCCCTGGCTCCTCGAACGCTGGGGGCAGCCCGTATTAATGAACAATAGCAGTTTGAGGGCCTTTCTTGGGGTGAGGGTGAAATTGATGACCCCAGCGAGACCCCTAGAGTATTGATACCAATCGAAGAGATAGAAACACACTGTCTGGAAGAAGGAAAAAGTATCAAGATAGGGTCTAAGATGTCACCCATTTTGAAAGAAGAAATGTTAAAGTTTTTGAAGAACCATCAGCACGTTTTTGCTTGGTGCAATGCTGATGTTACTGGGGTTCCATCAGAAGTGATATCACATCACCTATCTGTCCAGAGAGACGTAGCACCAGTGGTTCAAAAAAGAAGAGCTTTTTCTAAAGAGAAGGCTGATGTCATTGTGCAAGAAGTTGACAGGCTCACAAAGATGGGGCACATCAAGGAATCTCAATATCCTTTGTGGTCTCCCAATCCGGTTCTGGTAAAAAAGAAAAATGGCAAGTGGCGCATGTGCATTGACTTCACAGATCTCAATAGAGCTTGCCCAAAAGATTTGTATCCAGTCCTTCGGATTGATCAGTTAGTAGACTCCACCTCTGGGAACAAGCTGCTTTCCTTTATGGATGTCTTCTCCGGATACAATCAGATTCAAGTAGATCCAAAGGATCAATAGCATACCACATTTGTCACTGACAGAGGTCTTCATTGCTACAAGGTAATGCCCTTCGGTTTGAAAAAATACTGGGGCTACCTATCAGAGATTAGTCAACAAGGCATTTGCTGATCAGATTGGAAGAAATATGGAAGTGTACATTGATGACATGATGGTGAAAAGTGTGGATGAGCAGTTGCACTTGTCCGATCTCCAAGAAACTTTTGCCAACTTGGTAAAAATGAATTTGAAATTAAACCCAGAAAAGTGTGTGTTCGGGGTGTAGTCCGGGAATTTTCTGGGCTATATTATAAGTGAGCATGGAATACAACCCGACCCGGACCATCTTAATGCACTATTTCAAATGGAGCCTCCTCGAAATATTACAAAAGTAAAGCGGTTAACGGGGAGATTAGCTGCCTTAAACAGATTTATCTCAAGGTCTTCGGACAGGTGTGCCCCTTTCTTTCAAACCTTGAAGGGTGCAAAGGGATTCAATTGGACTCCACAGTGTGATGAGGCTTTCAATGAGATCAAAAGGCACATGTCCTCCCCCAAAACTTTGTTTAAGCCAGTTGATGGGGAGACACTATTCGTATATTTGGCAGTTTCAAGTTGTGCCATTAGTGCTGTATTGGTAAGAGAGGTTGATGGATATCCCCATCCAGTGTACTACATCACGAAAAGTTTGATAGATGCAGAAAGGCGTTACTTGAAACTTGAAAAGTTAAAATTGGCCCTAGTGATAGCTGCCAGGAAGATGAGGCCTTATTTCCAGGCTCATCCTATCATCGTCCAGACTTATTTTCCCTTGAAGAATGTCCTCCAAAAGGTAGACATTTCAAGCAGGATGACTAAGTGGTCAGTAGAATTGGGGGACTTCGACATAGATTTTGCTCCCCGAACAGCAGTCAAGGCCCAAGCTGTGGCTGATTTTTTGGTTGAATTTCACTCCGACAAGGATTCAGAGCAAACTATTGACATAAAAGATAAAAAGGTATGGGTCATCCGAACAGATGGTGGATCTAGCACTATGGATTATGGTGCAGGGGTGTGTTTGACTTCCCCGTATGGAGACAAAATGTACCAGGCTATTTGTTTTGCTTTCAGGGCATCTAATAATTAGTCCGAATACGAAGCAGCTATAGCTGGTTTAAAGTTAGCCTACATTTGTGGGGCTAAGAGGGTCAAGGTACTAAGTGACTCCCAACTTCTTATCCACCATGCCCAAGGCCAATCTGAGGCTAAGAAGGAGCAGCTTGTGAAATACTTACTCCTCCTTAAGAATGAAGCACTCAAGTTTAAAAGTGTTGTTTATGAGCACATTCCCCGGGCAGAAAATGAGCTAGCAGACTCATTAGCAACCATAGCGTATTCGGAGTCGTATCCATGGATCCATGTGCTAGAAAGCCCCTCCATTCAACTTAGTAAAGGTAAAGAAGAGGAAACTTTTGAAGTACAAGAGAGACGACCTCAAGACTGGAGGTTTCCTCTCCTGTAATATCTCTCTGATGGTGTTGTGCCTCCGAATAAATCACTAGCCAGAACTTTGAAACACAAGGCTCGTGGTTTTATCATATTAAGAGACGTGTTGTACCAAAAATCTTACAATAAACCTCTCCTACGCTGTTTGGGGGATGAAGAGTCTCAAGTAGTCCTCTCCGAATTGCATGATGGTGAGGGATCGGCCCATTGTGGGTTTAGAGCTTTAACAAGAAGAGTTTTACTCTCCGGTTACTATTGGACATCAATCATGAAAGATGCTAAGGAATTGGTAAGAAGGTGTGACCCATGCCAGAGGTACAACGATGAGATTCATATCCCAGCTATTCCTTTGGAATCAATTTCTGAGCCTATTCCTTTTGCTCGATGGGGGTTGTATTTAGTAGGGCCTCTCCCTGTGGCGTCCGGAGGACGCAAAAGTATAATTGTGGCCATAGAATACTTCTCGAAGTGGATTGAAGCAGCCCCTCTAGCAGGGACAACATCAAAAGCTGTTATAAAGTTCATTGTATCCAACATCTGTTGCAGATTTGGTATCCCACAAAAGATAACAACAGACAATGGGCCACAGTTCGACAATAGGGAAATGGAGAGCTTCTGTGCCACAAGGGGTATACAACATTGTTTTTCTTCACCTTTCCACCCACAAGCAAATGGACAAGTTGAAGTGGCTAATAGGACTATACTGTCCGGTTTAAAGAAGAATTTGGAAGGGGCCGCTGGGAAGTGGCCTAGTTATCTACAAGAGGTCTTGTGGGCCTACCGGACAACACCTGGGGCTGCAACACAAGAGTCACCCTTTGCTTTGGTCTATGGGATGGATGCAGTAGCTCCCATAGAGGAAACTCTCCCCTCCTTTCGTGTTCACAACTTCTCCGAACACGCTAACGAGGTGGCAATCATAAGTCAACTTGATCTAATAGAAGAAAGACGAGTTAAAGCTCATCTTAGAGTTGCACACTATCAGGGTTTGATGAGAAGCAGATTTTCTTCCAAAGTTAAAAGAAGAGATTTCCAACCAGGGGACAAGGTATTAAGGAAAGTATTCTTACACACTAAAGAAAAGCTGTTCGGAAAACTGGCCCCAACTTGGGAAGGTCCCTACATAGTTGTTGAAAGAATTAAACCTGGAACATATTGGTTTGAAGACAAAGATGGAAGGGTTTTGACTCATCCTTGGAATATTGAGCATCTCCGGATGTACTTGGAGTAGCATTTGTGTAAATATTTACTTGTTTAAACATCCATGTAAATATTTGGGGGCATACTCTTTCCTCCCTGGTGGCACGGGGAGGTTTTAATGAGGTGTCCGGGATTTTGAATGAAATTTGATGCCTTCTTAAAAAAAATTCCAAGTGTTTTAAGTTTTGTTTTTTGTCACACTATTCGGATTGAAATAACTAAGGGCTATTTAAACTCTAGCCGGAGGACTTAAACACTCTCACTATGAAATAATTAAAGACTATTTAAACTCTAGCCATCGAAATTGGAACAAACGATGAAAGAAGATGAGATTTATGCAAAACAGAAACATTTATTGAAATAACTTAAAGTGCCTTGGCCTTCCAAGGACTTTTGAATAGTCGAAGTAAGAACAAAAAACCTATCTGGTCAGATACCGGACGCAATTACAAAAAGAATGCCTTGGCCTTCCAAGGACTTTAGTTTGAATAAAAAGTAAACAAAGTAAATCATAACTTAAGCTTGAGCCTTTGAAGATGGCTCACCTTCATCTACCTTCTTTCCTTTAGGATCGTCTTTCTCTTTGCCAATTTTCTCCCCGGAGTGTTCTTCATCATCCGAGGAATCACTAGAGTAGCCATACTTGTCGCCTTCGGCCATCGTGTGGTAGGGGAGGTCTTCAGGCTCAACATGAAGCCATAAGTCCCCTAGGTTCTTCTTCGGAAAATTTTCATGGAAAAGTAGAACCATGTCAGACCTCACCTTGGCAAGCAGTTCCTCTTTGCTTTTGATCATCTGGTTGGCATAAGCATTAATCTTGGCTTGGATCTTGCCCTCCTGCTCCTGTAACAAAGTATTTTTCTCCTCGGTAGCCTTGGACACTGTATTTTCAAGGGAAATCTTATCATTGGTCAGGTTGGTGATGATTTGATCCTTGGCTTTGGATTCTCCCTTTGAGGTGTTAAGGTCTTTCTCCAGACCGGACAGCTTCTCCTGGAGATCTCTAATGGTTTCTCTAAAGTGGCGAATTTTGTAGTGCTTGCCTTCTGGTCTCTCTTCAACTCCTCGTTTTCTTCCTTTAACATGTCAGCATTGGAAGTGGCAGTGCGAAGGTCGTCAGACAGCTTCTCTTTGTCAGACTTGAGATCTTTGATGATATCAGCCTCGCTCCGAACTTGTCTCTCCAACGCAAGTACAGGCTGCACATTGCTTAAAAAGGAGTGGGCTATAACATCCCTTTCACTAGAAACACTAAAAGTCTTACCATTAAAAGTGACCGTGTTAGAGGTGCTTAGAGGAAGGTAAGGCCCGGCAAAGTCATCTCTGGGGGATTGAGGAAGTATAAGAGGCTTTTTCCAAGTTAGTGACATCTACCCTTATCAGCCATCAAAACATATAGGAGGGTAATGAGCTCGATTAAGATAGGGCAATATGTTTTCTTGAAATCATGCATCCAGACTTCCAACATGCCTTTTATTAAAATAATTTATGATGCTAGAAACAAATTCTCCACAAAAAATAGTGAGAAATTCAAAGGATAAGTTTAAGTCATTTCCACCAAAAATGGTTCTTACAATGTGGCCATTTGAATCAAAGTGGGGGTATTTGTTTGACATATCAAAAAATTTAACTTCATGTTCCACCACCAACATGTTAGTGTCTTTGATCTTGGGGGTAGCCATATGGGTCCCTGATAATCCAGCACTGGTAGTTGCCGAATCATTACTCGTATTTCTTTATGCATCACCTTTATAGTTTATTACAAACATAACCGACTTCCCATTGTCAATCAAACTTTGGGTCTCTTCTCTTAAAGCGATCCAATCCTTGGTCTAGTTATTAATGTGATTATGTTATTTGCAATACATGTTGTTTATGTATTCTTAAGGCTTCGTTATATGATAATGACGAAGGATGTTCTTATAACACTTAAAGATGTTCTTAATTTAAACAAAACGTCGGGTATAGTCCGTCAAACTTTCCATATTTTTGTGTTTGCAACGCATAATAAAATCTCCATAATCCTTGGCATATTTGCGTCCAACAAACTAATGTCTATACAAAGCCCACAAAGTCCCAAAATTGGTGGTTTACATTTTAGCCAGCTCATTGAACCAAGTCAAGCCATTGCCTTTAAAAGTCATATAAAAGGCCCGATAAATAAGCCAATGATCGTCCTCTAAACTTAACATAACGTTTCTGAACTGTTTGATATGGTGTTCAGGGTCGCCAGTCGCATCATATTTTTTCATTTGAAAAGCCAAACCTTCTCGGTAACTTTCCACGAAAACCTTTTGGGTTAGAGGAAAAATCTTTTTTCTATATCCATGACTATAAACAAACTATTAATATCCCCATCCGGGGTTGATTACAAATCCATATGATACTGTGGCCCTCCGTTGTAAATTGAAATTTGGTACCCATACCCCGAACCTTGCCTTAAAAAACTAAGTTGTGCAGTCGTGGAGGGAGACAATGTTTGTTGTTAGAGACCAAACATCGACATAACTGTTAGGGGTTGTGCGTGCAGCTGTATTTCGGGCCCTCCATTGGCTTGGTCTGTTTCCTCAGCCACAACCGAGGAGATTTCTGCTACTATACTTTGGTCAGGATCACGGTCTCTCTGTGAATCCTTCCTAGATCAAGAGTGATGCATGTGTTTGGTACATACAACACTGCTTTGTGATGCTTTCTCGTGGAGATGATAAATATTATTTAATATCAGAACGTTTCTCATCACTAAAAATGGATGAAAAACAACAATTTCGTGTCGAGTTTTCTCTCGTGATGGAGCTATAACTCTTGTGTGGACCGTATGGTCCGATAGTCGTCTGGGTCAGTTGCTTTGGCCGTTTTTGTTTCTGCTTCGACTCTAATTTCAGACCGGAGAATAAAATGGCTTGTGGTCAATGTTTTCATGTTGGTTCAAAGTGTAGCCCTTCGTCCGTAAATACCGTCTATGTTCTTCCACATGAGATTGTGATAGATGGTGTTGAATCAAGTGAGTTTTCTAATTCTTCGCGCTTAATTTCACTTTCTCCATTACGCTTCGACATCTACATTATCCGAATAAATAAAAATACGAGGTTATTTTTCTAACTACTGATTTTGAAAAATAACTTCTAAATACTAAGTAATCATTAATGAAAAAAATAAAAATAAAATAAAAATCTATGTGAAACACCCAAAACAAGACATAAGAACAGAGAGATGTTAAAAGACAGTCTCCACGCGTGGTCTCACATCAAGTCTGAATTTCTCACTGTTAAACGATTTACCTTTTCTTTCGCATTTCAATTTCTAGAGAAAGAACCAAGATATCAACTTTACTTGTTCTTCTAATCTTTACTTGTTCTTCTAATCTGGGTTTTTTCTTAGGTAAAGAGTTTCAATATTTTATTACTCCACCTCTTAATGTATAATTAAAGTAACAATAATTGAAGTGTAATTATGAATAGGAAAACAAAACACATAATTAGTTCCATTCCATGGTTGCTACGGAAGTATTATTTATTTTGTGGTTAAATAATTACTTGATGTATTAAATAATTTTTCTAGTTCGTACAAAACATAATTTCTAAACTCCTTTTCTGATATAATTAATTTTTTCATTCTTTTTTTTTAAATTATGTAATATATCATCGCACATATTTTTCCAAATGTTTTCAAATAACATGTGGCTGTACTTGTAGCCTCTTTTAAAGCATGATCCCATTCTTTATCATCACCTAAGATACCTAGTGCTCTGCATGCATCTTGATAGCTAGGTTGTACAATTCCACCAACAGTTTTTATGTCTTCAAAACTAGTAGTTTCTTTTTTAAAATTTAATAAAATCCTTAAATAGTATAATTCACGTGATATTAGATGCACATATGCTAGTCTACCTATACATGTACCTTGTTTTCTCAATTTCTAAATTTTGTCATGAGCATCCTAAATAAATTTTATGGGAAATTCTGCATATGATAGTGTAAGAGCTTCTTTATATTGTTCATTTGCATCAAGCCACATTGTTAACATTGAATTTTCAACACCTGACTTGTTAACAACCGATTGAAGAGTTACATTAAAATTAAATATAATATTTTGTTGCAAAGGCAAATGAACATGTAATATTTCAAGAGAAGGATGTCTTGAATGTATGTGAAACTGAAATATTCTCCAAACAGATTCATACGGGCATAAATATCGACAATTAAGATGCGCAAGAATTTTATTAGTTTTATCTTCTTCAAAAACACATCGAGCTCTATCTGATCCTTTGTTAATATATTTGAAAATAAAATTAATGAGCATAGATTGACAACATGATTCAACATTAGTATGAGCTTTATACCGTACCAATAATTCTTTATTGTAAGGAACAACAAATCTATTATCAATTTATATTTCACTTTTATTAATGTAATTTGATGGGATGTTACGACGTTTATAAGTGACATAAATATTTTTTATATGACTCTTTCAGTTTTAAACTACTTAGGAATTTTTTTTTGTGCATTTACCATTTTCCATGCATGGAGAATATGTATTCAAAATTTCGCAAGGACCGTGAATCATAAACTGACTTACCAATTCATATGCAATTGGATCAATTTTTTTGTTTGGAATTTCTGCTGAAATTATAGAGTCGATATCTTGCAGAAGACTACGTGCGTATTTCGAGTCTAACCAAACTAACAAATGACAATGAGGGAGACCTCTTTTTGGAATTCGATTGTATAAACATCTGTGATTATACGAATAATCGGGAAAATATATATTATTAGTTATAGAAATAACTATATTTAAAAAATATTAAACTTTAGACAATAAAATAACGTACCTGCTACAACTTCTCCAAAAGGTTTTCCTGATTTGATGTAGGATATCATACTATCGAGTTTCATTTTAATACTCTTGTGACAATATCGGGTCTATCTTCAGCTTTATAACCTAGATTTATAAAGAGTTCTTTTATAATTTCTGGCCATTTTGTATTACATGTAAACGTAATGAATAAATCTTGATTACCAAAATATCGGCAAATTACCATTGCGCCTTGAAAATTATTTATCATATACCTAACACTTCAGGTGTGAGAATATGTTAAAATTATCCTTTCTCAATATAATTAACATTTGTTTCCCTTTTTGATACTGCATCGTGTATTCCCTTATAAATCTCGGACCTAAAAGTTTTTTGATTTTTTATAATAAAATCTAATCGATCTTCTTCAAGAGTTGCATATACATCTACTAAATATCGTTGGAACAATCTACCACTTTTTAAGAAAGAAACATCATGCAATTTTCTATCTTGAATTTTATATGAGTAGAAATCTCTCATTGGTATTCTTCCTCGTTTTGGTTTTTGACCTCTGAACTCTTCGCTCCATTTCAAATCAGGTCTATAACCGTCTTCCCCGTGAGGAAAAATAATTGGATATTGTAGTGACATAAATTTAGGATGTAATTTCGTTATTCTTTGTAAACAATTAGATTTATGTTCTATTATGATATCTCTTTCGGAATCAAACTCTCCGATTTTTCCAACTATCAAACCACCAATTTCATTTGAAGAAGGTTGATCATACTGTTTACTATCTGTTATTCGACGTCTTACTAATCTCATTTTTAATGAAACGATTAAATTTTGATTCACTGCGAAATAGTTTGACTAAATTATTAGTTGCATCAAGCATTTTTATAAGAACGTCAATAATTTCATGTTCAAGACAAACTTTCCATCGAAGAGAATGCAAACAAACATGGAATTATATGCTCTTATTTTTTTCAAAAAAAATTCACTACTCTCATTATTATTTGGATTTAATAAATTATTTAAAAAAATGATAATCTTAGTTTCACTTTACCACTTAAACAACACCTTCCAAACTGATATTTATTCGTATTTGATTTTCCTTTAAGCGATTCATTAATCCAAAATAAAGCACCGCAATATTCATATTCAATATTTTTCTCTCCAAAATCTATATAACAATCGTGAAAAACATAATTTAAACAAAAAATACAAATTAAATATATTAAATAAATATTTATAAAAATATATAATATTTATAAACATAAAAAATAAAGTCAAATATATTTACTTTTTCGTTATGCTTTACTGTGACTATAATCACTCCGACTAACTTGGTTCCTATTCTTCTGAGAAATGCTTTACTGTGACTATTATCACTCCGACTAACTTCTTCCATCAATTTTGATGGTCTTTGACTTTGGAAAGCATGATTATCTTCATCACCCTTCTTAGAAGATTGTACAGTCTCACTTACTTAATCGTTTAATACATATGGATAATCTTGAAAGGGGTTATAAAACATTAAACAAACTAAAAAAAGTATACTAAAAAAATAAATAATCACATAAAAACATTACATACCTAACTTGATTTTTGGATCCGTTGTCCACCAATTTTACTTTTGTTTGCAGGACTGAAAGCTTTTATTTAAATCAGACAAATTTTTAAAGCAATCATAATAATAAAAAAATTAGTTTTCAAAAACATTACCTGTAATCGATAATCGGAGAAGTTATGGTTTAACATTACATGTCAAAAATTATTAAAGTTGTCTAATAATTAAACAGTCATGGTTTGTAATTTTTAAGCAAAAAAAAAGTAGTTAGATCTAAATAATAGTAACAATAGAAATCAAAATCATATAGGGATGGCAATGGGTATAGCTAAACCCGTAACCCATAGCTAAACCCGTAACCCATCCCGTCTATATTTTTTCAAACCATACCCTAACCCGTACCCGGGTAGTAATATTTTTTCCCACACCCAAACCCGCCGGGTTCGGGTACCCATTGAAGTTATGTTTTTTTTTTTAAAAAAACTAACCACTGGTGTCTAGATTTAAGTCAATTCTATAAAAGAAATTATCTTTAATAATTAATACATAGTTTTGGTATATGTTAGTAAATCATTTTCTTCTAATTTAATTAGTTATATTATTAGTTCGTCTTGAGTTTGATACTAATCGCAGTAAAAAGAAAACACGTTTAAAAAGTATAAATCATCAAATTTAATATTTAAATCTTGAATATTATTTTGTGATCTATTAATAATTGAGATTTTATTTTGGTATATATTATTAATTTTTTTATTTAATAAATCATATTATTATTAGAAAAAATATTTTAAAAAGAAGAAATTGAAAAATGATTAAAATGTTGAAAATACACTTTAGTGACAATTAAATAATAGTTTTTTTTATAATATTATTAACAATTAATATATGATTTTGGTATATGTTAGTATTTTTTAAATTTAATTAATAATATTAGAGTGATGATAGTATCAGTTTTCAGAGAAAAATAAAAATTATTAAAAGATTTTTTTTAAAAACTAAATTTAATGTTTAAATAGAATAATATTTAAAAAATATATATTCTGTATATTAGTAGATAATATATGGTTTCTGTATTATAGAATACAAATATTAATATTAATAACTTTATTTTAAAGCTTCATAAATAATATTAAATAATATAATATATTATAGAATATTAATTTAATGGTACCCATCGGGTATTATCCAGTGCGTCGGTTTCGGATTGGGTATCGTGGGAAATTTCTTAAACCCATAACCCATCCCAGGCGGATAGTAAATTTTCAAACCCACAAGAAATTTTTAAAAATCCATAACTCATCCCATCGGGGTACCTCGGGTTCGAAAAAAATTACCATCCTTATATCCATCTTTTAAAGTTTATTTTTATAAATATTAAAATATTTAATATTATAATTTACAGTTTGTGGGTTCTCAAAACAAAAAAATATTTGATTTTATTGATTTTTCAATTTATATGATTTTTTTAATTTGTACTACATCCAAGGCGCATGTTAAAATACCTATCATCAATAACCGCAAACAGAGTTTCCAAGAACATCATCAATAATCTCAAACAGTTAACTCTTTGGAGTGTATCAAAAACATCATGACATCATGAATAATCCCAAACCAACATGTTTCCCAAAACACTTGTTCCCAAAAACACATTTTTATAAATATTTGTTTTTATAAATATTAAAATATTTAATATTATGATTTAGTGTATTCTCATACAATATTTAGCAATCTTATATATATTATTGTATGTCTTTTTGCTTGATTTTATATGATTTAATATTATGATTTAATATTATGATTTAGTGTATGTCTTTTTGCTTGATTTTATTGTTGTTTATTTTTTAATTTATATAATTTTTTTTTATTTATATTAAATCCAATGCCATTAACTCTAGCATGTATCCAAGAACATCATCAATAATCACAATCAGTTAACTCTCTCTAGCATGTATCCAAGAAATACCTGTTCCCAAAAAAATTTGTTCCCAAAAATACCTGTTCCAAGAACACCTTTGGAACAGATAGCATTGGAAGATGAATAGAAAATAAAAATAAATGTTCTTGTTAACAAACATGACTCATCAAGTCATCATCTAGTACTAGTCTTTTTTGGAAGAGATAACATTTCCATCTTTACTCTATCTCTTCTGTTCTATCGGTTTATGCAAAAGAAAAAGGAAAAATTCTAGCATATTCCCAAAAACACATGTTCCCAAAAACACCCAAGCAGTTAACAACACTCGCATATTTCCCAATACACCTGTTCCCAATACACCTGTTCCCAATACACCTGTTCCCAATACACCTGTTCCCAATATGTTCCCAATATGTTCCCAATACAGATAGCATTGGAAGATGAATAGAAAATAAATGCTCCAGCTGTTAACAAACATGACTCATCAAGTCATCATTTAGTACTAGTGCTTTTGGAACATATAACATTTACTCCCTTTAGTACTAGTACTAGTACCTGTTCTCAATATGTTCCCAATATGTTCCACAATATAGGTAGTTTTAGAAAATACAAAAAATTCCTTTTTATTTTTCGTTTGGTAATATAATGCAGCAATTAATGTTTTTATTTGTTTTCTTTTATTAAATCAATAACTTTGCCCAATAGAATTAGATTACTTCTTGTGTTTTATAGGAGAGAGAAATGATCATTGTATTTATTGGTTTCTACTTATTGGTTTCTACTCCAAAACCTTATGCAAAAGGGAAAGGGAAAATTCTAGCATGCTTCCAAGAATATCATCAATAATCTCAAACAGTTAACAACACTGCATATTCCCAACACCTACACCTGTTCCCAACACCTACACCTGTTTAATCTAGCTTTTTAGAAAAGTTTCTAAACTTTAAATTAGTAATAAAAAAATGTAAACTTTTACTTCAAAAAAATGTTACAATATAAAATTAACATAAAATAGTAATGTTGAGATACATATCACTTATTACTCATTGGACATCTAGAATTGTTGTGCTTGATAAGCAATAGTTTTTTTGTTTTATGAAATGTAAGTTTTTATTTTGATCTCTAAAAATTGTAAAGTAAATTAAAATCTAGGTTTTACAAAATAATCATATTATAATATGATGTATACTATATATATATATGTATGAAAAAACAAATAATGCGATGTATGTATAAGATGTATATGTATGAAAAAACAATTAGAATAATATTGTCTTTCCCTATACTCTATACCTTCTTAATTTTCCCTCCAATCTTGATTCCTCCATCAAGATATTGAACCACCTTTTTTTCCGGAGGGAACCCGCAGCCGCTACTCAGGGTGCAATGAGTGCGCACAGGGTAAACTCTCAGTCTGACGCGATAGCCTGCAAACCAACGCCAGAAGGTAAACCACACAAGGTGACAGGCTCAGCCGAGAAATCGTATGTAGAGGGACTCGAACTCATGACCTTTTGGTTATAAGAATGCCATACCCAACCAACTCGGCTACCCCCTTGGGGCCGAACCACCTTTTACTCTAGAGGGAAGGAGAAAGATAAAGATAAAATGTCGAATTTGGTTAGTACATAAAGAATGTCAAATTAAAAAAGACACATATTAAATATTATAAATCACATTATTTATTTTGATTTAAATTATTATATTTTTTTATATTTAATTTTATATATATTTTATATTATTGATTATATTAATTTAAGGTGATTATATTAATTTAAGGATAAAAGTAATGGAAGATGGTTATAAATTTTAAATTGATGTTTGATTTAAGAAATTAGATTGTAAATTAATTGTTCCAAACATAAATATAAATAGGTATCTTTCATTGTTAGATAAAAATTAAATAATATTTTATAGGACGCAGAGAATATATATATATATATATATATATATATATATATAAAAGTCACGTATATAAATGACATGTAGCAAACTCCAGACCTATACGCATGACACGCGTGTAAAAGATGATAAGATGATACATGCAAGATGCGCCGTATACGCGTGTAAAAGATGATTAAAACGAATATTAAATAAGAATAAAACTGAAAGATTAAAATGGTGGAAACGGTAAGCGTGAATTATAATTTATTTTGAATTAATAATTTATTTTAGATTAGATATAATGTCTGTTTAAATTACCATGCACAATTAATTGAATATTTATTTAAGGTGTCTTAAATTTTATTGATTCAATTAATTGATTTTTCTTTATCTAAAAAGCAAATGATTTTTGTAATTTTATTTTATTTTATTTTCTATTTAAAAAACAATTATGAAGACTATTCTTGATATTTGTGTAAATTGCTAAAACTGACTTTTATTGAGGAACATAGGAAATAATAATAATTAAGTGTTTAGGATTATCAATCCGATCTATTTTTATTGGACTATTGTTTTTTGTTCTTTTTCATATCGGCCCCAATTAGAACCCAACTGAGATGGATATGACATCCATATTACGTTTGTGAAGAATGTATTAGGTTCCGTTTGATCGCATGGCTATGTACATGAAAAAACAGAGATTCATACTCCAACCGAGACTTATATGAGGTGTAGTATGTGAAAAATGTATTAGGTTCCGTAAAAAAAAATTGTTACTAATGTTGAGATTGAGTTTTCTTAGATGTCTTGGATCACGAGGTTATGATTTTCCATAATATGAAACTTTTTTTGATGTAATCGCCGAACTTGTAAAAGTTTAACTCGTTTGATTAAAATAAAATAGACGACTAGGTTTTTCTTACATGTCTTTATATAAAGGCAAAGCTTCTCATTGCTTCCCTTTAACGCAATAACTTGTTGAAAATCTTACGATAAAAATTATATATATATATATATATATATATTTATTTATTTAATATAAGCTTCCAGCTTTAGTGCTCTTTTTCTTTTATATATAATTTGTATTTTATTATTTTCCTCATTCATGATGGTATAAAAGAAAATTAAGGGCACTTATTCCATTTATGTTGATGGTCAACATTTTTAAGATGACTCAAATGATGAGGTTTTTTGGTGGATCTTCACCAGAGTAAAACTGCGGTCCAAGTACATGATGTTCTCTCTCTAAACATGGTTACCGATCTCGATTCTCTATTTCATGCTGTTGAGTAAGCTCTAAAGCCTGACGGAACAGGTGATCAGGGTAAAATATTGAAGGTGTACACGTGTCTTGAAGAAAGCCAGGTTAGGATTATGAATGTGCATGTGAATGATTATGTCGAGGAGGCGATACAAGCCCAAAAATTGATAAACTGATGCAACACTAGAAATAAAGGTGTGCGTTTTTCCAAGTTAGGTGAGATCTCGTTTGATGTGAACGAGAAAAAATGGTTTTCTTCACCAACATTTTAAAGCACGAACTTCGATTTCCTCTATGTCCGAAGTTGTTGAGGTTCTTTGAGGAAACAAAGTGGTATCCAACGCTGATGAAGCAAACACATAGAGAGTGCTCATGGTTAACGTAGTGTTGGGACAAAATCGCTTCCGGTGTTTCAAGCTATGGCACTTCTTGGTCGCAAATAAGCTAATAATAAAAAATTGGAACCCTTACGTTTACTGTCATACAGAGTCATTCGCTAGAGTGCTCAAAGATTTTATATATTGCAACAAGATCTGGAAAGATAAGTTTGTCTACGTGTCAGGATGTCGGGAGGCACCTCGCATTGAGATGATGAAGTGATGACAGGCTTGGATGACGAAAAATAAATAGAATGTTTATAATTGTATTATAATGTTTGTAGTTGTGGAGATTGGGTGGTCATTTCATTTTCCCTTATATTTAAACTTGCAGAGTCGGAGCTGCGTTACAAAGAGTTTGTGAAATAAGAAAAGTTGAGTTATGTCGTAATGATGAAGAAGGACAAATAATTTGTTAGAAGTTACAAAAAGTTGTCGGTTCCGAAGATGCTTGTTGCTTCCGGGTTGTGGCCTTATGAGAGCTATGTGGGTAACTTTCCATTTTCAGACGATGGAGAGATTGAAATAAAGGCCTATTTTGAGAGAAAAATGATGAAATACATATTTTCTACCTTTGTGAAAGCAAATGTGTCCCCTTCGATTGCTGAGAATACGAGGTGTTTGCCTCGCTAAAGGATATCTTTTGATGTGGTGAAGAAAGGTGCAAATATTTATGAGCTGCAGAGAGGCATGAATAAACAAAGATAGAGGATCCCGCAGAGCCATGACCGGGGACATTCGAATAGGATAAGGAGCGGTAACATGGGTAGCAACGTTAGTGAGTTAACCAGGACTGAAAATAAATTTAGGACCACTAAGAATTATAAGGCCGCTGGAGATGTCCCCAATCGAAGATCGGTAAACGAGAACGACACTACTCTATACATCGAGAGACGGTCCAAAAATAAGGAAATTGTTGCTTCCACCCAACAAGGTAAAAAATAAAATGAAAAACAAACATGTCAATATGTGGGCTTGTATTTGAGAGGCTTATGCATGGGATAAACACAGTTGTAGTCCTAACGTCAAGTTGACAGTATTTTGTATATTGGAGGCAAATGTTGCTAAATAGATTGAGGTTTCACCACCATCCAAAGGGAGTGTGGTAGCCTCAGGTCCCACTGAAAATCCCAAATTAAACCTTAAGGAACTTGAGAATGGTGACTGATACCGAACTACATAAAATACCAAAAGCAAAATATAATGCTGAAAAAAGAAAATTAGATTTTTTTAATTTCTGGCAAAGGCACATAAGCTTAGAAGAAACAAGTTTAAGAATGAAATACTTTGACTAAAATTTTATTTTATTTAAAGGTTGTTGTGGTTTCTTTCCAGAGATTGAATGCTTCCTCATCTGAAGCGTTAAAGACCCATGCCATGAAAAAAGCTGAAGTGGGAGACCAGGGATGAGTTTATGGTGGCTAAAAGTAAAAATAAAGAATTTGAGGTTATAGATGATCCACTATAAAAAGAGAAAATGCACGTCTTGATGTCCTCACTTAGGACATACACGAATGAGTTTCTTAATGAGTTTCAGCGTGTGACCACGCATTAGGAGGTCCCAATTAAATTATTTTTTTTGAATGTGGACGACGGCAGATAAACTTTAGACTCGAGGTAAGCTCCATTTATTATTTATCTGTTGCGCATGTGTTTGCATCATGGATCTTTTTATTGTTGATTACGTTATGAAAACAGATGGTGTTTAATGCCTTTAGGCTTGTTAACGACGGGTCTGCTGAGCACATTATATCGGTCAAGGCCTCAAAGTACTGGTGCATAAAACTTCATTAGTATATGAAGAGGATTCCAAAACGAAGGACCAAGTGGAGAAGGAGAAGAGGGTAAGGAAACGGTTGTAAGATATAGTAAAAAATATTTTTAATGTTGAGCTTAAGGCTAAGTCCAAGCGTCAGGCCAATAAAGTGTTGAAAAGTATACATAGTTTTAGTTTAAAGAAGATCGGGCAACCCATAAGTTGCTAAAGGGGTAGATTTCTGAAACTGCCAAAATTCTTAGAATTCAGCTAGAAGAATACAAGTCAAGGTTAAAGGCAACCGAAAAATTGTTGGCGGCAAAGCAGGCAGGTTAAAATACAAATCTTGTGGAGTTCGAGAGTAGGCTAGTTAGGTTAATGCTGAAAAGGATTCCATAAAAAAATGATGTTATCATCAAAGCGTAAATGTCTAGTTGACTGCAAAAAAAGTTAAGCTTGTTATCAAAAGGGCTGAATGGCCCGAGACCGTTGCTAAATTTCCTGCTACCTTGCTTGATCGGATGAAACAACCATGTGTAGGGCTGAAAATTCTATGCTCGTTGTTCTTCAGAGAAGGTTTCTAGATCTTAACTTAGACTCATATGAGCCAAGATTTATGTAGAGCTACGTCCTTCCACATATGTTTCCCAAAGTATCGAAAGGTCGATAGCTGGTACTAGCGAGATTGGTGAAGGAAATGGTGACAATATTTTGGATCTTTTACCTGCAATACAAGAAGAATACAACATTGTTAAAGAAAAACAATAAATTTCATATTATTGTGTTTATGATGAATGTTTTTTTTTTCCAGTGCAAAATGGTTATGCTGGTTTGGAGAAAAAATCAGCTTCAAACCCAGCGACCCCCGCAGGGCGTGCGATCCCTTATTGGGTTTATTCTAGAGTACCAAAGTGATATTTTTATTTTTAGATGAGAAAGGGAACGTGGTCCCCTTCAACATTGAGGAATAAATTTATGACTTTCTATTTACGTCTCATTGCCACCTCTAGAAAATTGGTGTAAGATATCGTGCATGGTCCATCTTACCCTTTGTTTTGTTAGGATTTATCATATAATGTCGTAACATTTTCTTTTATTATAGTAGTCGGTGTTTTGAATTATATTTTTTTATCATAGTCTGAACTTTGTTATTAGGAACTAAGAGATCTCAGTCTTATACCTAAATAAATAAAGTTGCCGCCAAAAGTAGGTACTGGGAGATCTCAGTATTATCCTAATAGAATAAGTGTCATACTGAGGTGGATGTTGAGAGATCTTAGTCATATTCATAGACGAGTAGATGTCATAATCTTTGGACATCATGAGCAATGATATGTGCAATTTAGAACTGTTATTTAGCTGAATTTAAGCAATTACAGTGGCATTATGAAAGCAATGGAAAAAATAATATGGCATAATTTGTACTAGATAGTAGTCCCTTATTAAAATTTCACATGCACCACTAAGTTAGGAAAGAGTACACCCAAAATGTTATGATCAATAAATAAGTGCATAGTAAATGAAAACTTACAAAGTGTGCTATGATTTTATATACTCTAAAATCTAAGGATGTCGAAATTGACTTCTCTATTTGTCTAGTAGCCAGTACATGCCTGTTTTAATTTTGGACTATGGTGTACGGTCCTTTCCAATTCGGGGTAATATTGCTTAGGTGTTTCTCCTTAGTATGTAGCAATACTATTCTTAGTACTTTATCTTCATGCTCAAAGCTTCAGAATCACATCTTGGAGTTGTACCTATTATGCAACAAGGTTTTTTAGTTCTCACACCATATGTGAGCTTTAATTATTTTTTCTACTATATTTCTCGTTTATTCGTATTATTTGCTTCAATATTTTAGTTAGATATTCGATAGGATAGTACAAAGTTTTTTCGGGGGACAGCCACTTCCAAGTCGTAGACCAAGAAGAAAAGAGTTCCATTTGTAGTCGTTCTCAGATTTGTTCTATAAGACCAAAGTATGTCAGGTACAAGATCCGATCAGTTACCAATGGGTCCAACAAGGGTCCTCTTGATCCATTTAGTTATTTTTTTGTTTGTCATTTCCACTTGGGCACTAACATGCATATGGAAAATGGAGAATTTTGTTTATCGAATACCATTCTTTTGGTAGTAATTGGTGTGGATAATAATAGCCTGAGGGTAGGCTGGTAATTTCAGTTGGTATTTTATGGTGGTGTGTGGGTGTTTAAGTCTTTAGAGAGTAGAGAGATAATTAAGCAGCTTGGTAGCAGTTAATTCTCATTATTCATAGTTAATGTAGGTGGTTGGGTATTTATACCCTAATGTTTGGGCCCTTATGGGCTTTCGGGTCATGTTCAAAGACCCATGAGCTCTAAGTAGGTGAGCAAGTAGCTTAGTAAAGAAGTGTTTAGGTTTTTTAGTACTTTTGTCATAGTTCAAACAGTCCTATGGTCATAGTGTTCGAAGTTATCTGTCCGGTCCATGTGATATGTCCGGTCCGGAGGCCTTGGACTGATCTGTCCGTGTCCGGGGAGCATGCTGAATTCGGACTCATCAGTAATAGGTTAAACTGTCGGTCTAGAATTGTGTGTCGTTGTCATATGTTATCACTTTTGGTATATCATAACGACACCATATGCATGAATCTATGAATTGTATCACTTATTTGGTCGTGATGCCATTTAGTAGTTTCCGCTATCCCTCTTAAGAAAAATAATCGACAACCACGATTAAAACTTTCGATTATCCTAATGTTTGAGAGAAAGGTCCCACGATATACATTCCTCACCGGTCAAACGAGACTTCTTCGGATATGGTCTCCAAAAGAGGTGCGGGAGTTTTAATAGAGTTGGCTTAGTAGTTTACAATTGAAGTCCTTCAATATTCTGCTTCATTTTCCCCTTCAATCATCATGAATATGTATTAATAATTTTCTTGGGAGGGTTATAAATGTCTTATTTTAGAAGATGACTCATTATCCAATATTAGTGCAAGCCAAATATTCTAAGGCATCTGCTTCAGTATTTTCTTACCGGGGTACCTGCTCAAATTCTACTTGCTCAAAGAATGTCATTTGCCTCCGGAGCTCCTCAAGGTACTGAATTATGTTGTTTTTCTTAGCATAAGCTTGGCCAAACACTTGGTTGACAACTGATTGTTAATTGGTGAATAGCTGGACGCATTTAGCTCCATCAATGTGTGCAAGAGAAAACCTTGCTATAACAACTTCGTATTCGGCTTTATTGTTGAAGGTGAAAAAACCAAACTTTATAGTTTGGTGAATGATTCTCTTGTAGGGGAGGTGATTTGGATCCTTGAGCCAGAGCCTTACTTATTTATATCTTTATCAATGCATACTTAAAATGTAAACTATTTTTTAATCTTTAATGGTGTGAGCCACTCGGATTGAAATTCTATAAGAAAATTTGTCAAAGAATATGCCTTGATTGTTCTAGTTTCATGATGAATATCATAATCTTCAAGCTCAACATATCATTTCTTCTATCTCTCTGATAGTTTTGTTTTTGCATTACCCGTTTCAAAAGGAATGATGTGCGAACAATAATAATGTGAGCTTGAAAATAAGGTTTTATTTTTTATGTTTGCACAACCAACGCCAAAGCTAGCTTTTCTAGTTGGAAATAACAAATTTATGCACTTATCAAATATTTATTTACATAATAGATGGGTTTCGAATCAAATTCTTCTTCTCTTATGAGAACGACGCTTATGACGAAATTTGAGACCGCAAAGTAGAGATAAGTGGACTCCTCTAACTTTGGCTTTCTTAAAATCTCCAAAATAGCAAGAAAATTCTTTATATAGTTGAAGACTTATTCGTAAGCCAATATCCACTAAAAATTTATTGCCACCCTAAAGACCTGTAGAAAATACTGGCATTTGTCCAAAAACCAAATGAAACAATCGAGAGCCCCTAGTCGGCAGTTAAGATATGAAGTTATTTGGTAGTTCGCTGAGGGGTCATGGTTGCTATATTTTATACCTGGGTGGGGTCTATTTTAATTACTCTCTCGCTAACTATATATCTTATAAATTTTATTGATATCACGTCGAAAATGAAATTAGCGAGTTTAAATTTCAAATTTACCTTTCTCGGGTTCTTGAATATTTCGGCCAGATGTACGATGTGATCCTCATCCTCTTTGTTTGTTATCAACATGTTATAAGTTTGTTCTTCGACCTACACTAACTCTTTTCTCTCCCACCTTGTTGAGAAGTCTCTCTCCACGTTTCTGTCTCTTTTGCAACCTTTTTTCTCATGTATTTCTTCATTTTTCAAAAATTTCAAAAGTTTTCCTCATCTACCAACTGCTAGATTTGGTCTTGCAATTCCCAATTATTTTTTGTATAGTGACCCACATCACCATGGAACTTGCAATACTTGGACGTATCCACACTCTCTCTTGTATCATTAATCGTCTTTGTACTTAGATTATAGATTGTGTCATTAGTCTTAAAATAAATGAAAGCCAGATTATCGTTCAATTTGGTAAACGAGACCCGTTGAGGGCACTCAAACCTTCAGCCACTGTCGCTACTGTTATACTTATTATTATTGTTGTTGTCTCGCTATCCTTTTCCTTCATTGGAATAAATTGACCTTGACAAGACTCGTGCGTTGCTCTTTGATAGATTCATGTTGATTCTCGAAACTTACTTGGGCGACGATGAACGGTTCTCTATCATGGAGTAAGGATTGACTCTGTGGATATTATACTCATCCTCACTGCTACTCTAGCACTTTGCATCTCATCCCACTTTATGTAACATTCCATTTGAGCTAAAAATCTCTGAAGACGTGTCTTTTATTTATTACAAATACCTTGCCTATACGCGAGGCATACCACATTATCCTGATAGTCTCACCAGTTCGTCTCTTATTTATACAAATTACTCAATATACTATCATAAGTTTTCATTTGGCCTTTGTTTGTAATAGATTATGGAGTCCAAATTCCCTATGATAAACTTATACCATATGTAGTGATTGCATAAAATAATCCACATTTAGTTGAAGGTTCGGATGTTGCCCATAGGTAAGCCATCTAATCATGTGATGATTGCACTGTTAAGTGTTAAGATACAAGATTTGCATTTAAATCATCATTCGTCACCAGATACTTTAGTATAGTACTTTGGAAGTTCTCTATATAGTGGTTTGAGCCATCTTTACTGGTGAACTTAGTTAATTTTATGGGTGTTGAAATATATGGGTAACATCGCTCGCTCAATTTCTAGTTCGAATGAAGATTCTCCATACATGTATTCATCATAAAAATCATAAAATATTATATTTTTGTCAATATTTATCTCTCCCATACTTAGTGGTTGCCTGCCAAACATGCTCATTTGTCCGCTGAAACTTGACTGTTATAATTAGAGGCCGTGAACTGGTCGCGAGTATAATAGTCGACTATCATAAGCATGCTATGATTCTAAACTTGTTGTGCATGTTGCCCCATATATATTGGCGGAGGCCCATTTGGCTTATTGGTATTTACTCCAGGCGGAACATGAGGGTAGCCAAGTGGTATATGTGGGTAAACTAGGATAGCACAAGGGTGATGTATTTACTATGGTAGTTAAGAATGGCAGTCGAACACGATAAGGTGTCAGGGATAGATCTTTCTTGAGTTGCCAAAGCATGACGGTTATAAAATTATATTGAATGGACACTTTTGGGAGCCATGCCGAAAATATGAGGTGTTTACTGGTACCATTGACAGTTTGGATCAGTTGGTGGAGGAGCCATATCATGAGCTAATGGGTCAGTTTGGTATCTTCTAATATTTTCATAGACATACTACTCTTTGGTTGAGATCCTAGACTCTGACTCCTACTCTTCTTCTTATAGCGTCGAAGAATTTCATTCTTATGTGAGGATTCTTAGTTCTTACCGGCCACGGGCTCCCTGTATGTATCAAAAGAAATACAATATTTATTTGTTACATGATACATGTATATTGGACTATCTAAGTCGTCTCCTTTTTCTTCATCTATTTCTACACGCTTATGGATTTGAGATATACTCCTTCATCTAGCTGGTCACAACATTAATTCAAGGTAAGTATACATGATATATAGGTTACTCTCTCACGGTTCCTTTACTATATTATGGAATTGTATCACTAATACTGCCCTTGACGTCGTCGATGAATTGAGATCTCCATTTTGATGGTCACTTCTACTTATTTTTTGTATTGTGTTTTTTTCATATATGATTCCATCATTATTTGACTCTTTGATGTATATTTGATTGATTTACGTATTTGGGTCTTTGAATTTTTGCAAAAAGATCTTAGGAAGCACTCGTCCCTAGTGGAGTCGCCAATTTGATATACAAAAATATAGTAAAGTTGTAGATATATTTATTGATGATTTTTTCTCCTTTACATATAGAATATTATAACAAATTATATTTTTTCATTGTACTGATTGCTTACATAATTCTATCAGACACTAATAGCTTAGTACATTTAATAGAAACATGTTTAATATTGTCAAAATGTAACTTAGGAGCCTTGATGTTCTATAGTTTATTTGCATTAATGTTGTATCTTTAACCGAAAGTAGTTTCTCCCAAAATGGATTCACCTAGGTGACTCTTCGATCAGGGCCTTCGACAATGTAGGATTCGGTTGTATAAATTTTTGGTTGAATGAGGCTTTTTCCAAGTTAGTGAAATCCACCCTTATCAGTCATCAAAACATATAGGAGGGTAATAAGCTCGATTAAGATAGGACAATATGTTTTCTTGAAATCATGCATCCAGACTTCCAACATGCCTTTTATTAAAATAATTTATGTTGTTAGAAACAAATTCTCAACAAAAAATAGTGAGAAATCCAAAGGATAAGTTTAAGCCATTTCCACCAAAAATGGTTCTTACAATGTGGCCATTTGAATCAGAGTGGGGATATTTGTTTGACATATCAAAAAATTTAACTTCATGTTCCACCACCAACATGTTAGTGTCTTTGATCTTGGGGGTAGCCATATGGGTCCCTGATAATCCAGCCCTGGTAGTTGCCGAATCATTACTCGTATTTCTTTATGCATCACCTTTATAGTTTATTACAAACATAACCGACTTCCCATTGTCAATCAAACTTTGGGTCTCTTCTCTTAAAGCGATCCAATCCTTGGTCTAGTTATTAATGTGATGATGTTATTTGCAATACATGTTGTTTACGTATTCTTAAGGCTTCGTTATATAATAATGACTTCTTATAATAACCATAATTCCTGGTTTTGTCGTACATTTTGTCCATGCTTTCACTAAGATCGTTATAACTATCATGCCTCAACCACTTGTTCCTCCGGTCATATAGACCCTAACCAAAGTACCTCCCCAGAGTGAAAGGATTTCAACCTGCCTCTTGCCATTTTGATTTTAAGATTGTGGTGCTCTTGATTAGGTATGTTCCGCGGGTGGAAAAAAGAGAGCTTAATAATTTGCTACTGATGTTGTTCTTGTACTTGCGGTGCTTGGTACACTATTACACTCGTGATTGAGATCAATTAAGGGATTGATAATTATACAGATGCTGCATGTTCGAGATAATTCAGATGCGCATAGTCTCCGCAATTTTAATTTGTGACTCTATTTGAACCAACAATGTTATAAATGTCAAGCTCTTCTTTTCATTACACCATCTGCCAGTCTTTGGAAGAAGTCATTGTGTGAACAACATGCAAATAATATTTTCATTATAATACTTAAGGATGTTCTTAATTTAAACAAAACATCGGGTATAGTCCGTCAAACTTTCCATATTTTTGTGTTTGCAACGCATAATAAAATCTCTATAATCCTTGGCATATTTGCGTCCAACAAACTAATGTCTATACAAAGCCCACAAAGTCCCAAAATTGGTGGTTTACATTTTAGCCAGCTCATTGAACCAAGTCAAGCCATTGCCTTTGAAAGTCATATAAAAGGCCCGATAAATAAGCCAACGATCGTCCTCTAAACTTAACATAACGTTTCTGAACTGTTTGATATGGTGTTCAGGGTCGCCAGTCGCATCATATTTTTTCATTTGAAAAGCCAAACCTTCTCGGTAACTTTCCATGAAAACCTTTTGGGTTAGAGGAAAAATCTTTTTTCTATATCCATGACTATAAACAAACTATTAATATCCCCATCCGGGGTTATATACAAATCCATATGATACTGTGGCCCTCCTTTGTAAATTGAAATTTGGTACCCATACCCCGAACCTTGCCTTAAAAAACTAAGTTGTGGAGTCGTGGAGGGAGGCAATGTTCGTTATTAGAGACCAAACATCGACATATCTGTTAGGGGTTGTGCGTGCAGCTGCATTTCGGGCCCGCCATTGGCTTGGTCTGTTTCCTCAGCAACAACCGAGGAGATTTCTGCTACTATACTTTGCTCAGAATCACGGTCTCGCTCTGAATCCTTCCTAGATCAAGAGTGATGCATGTGTTTGGTACATACAACACTGCTTTGTGATGCTTTCTCTTGGAGATGATAAATATTCTTTAATATCGGAACGTTTCTCATCACTAAAAATGGGTGAAAAACAGCGATTTCGTGTCGAGTTTTCTCTGGTGATGGAGCTATAACTCTTGTGTGGACCGTATGGTCCGATATTGGTCTGGGTGATTTACCTTTTCTTTCGCATTTCAATTTCTAGAGAAAGAACCAAGATATCAACTTTACTTGTTCTTCTAATCTTTACTTGTTCTTCTAATCTGGGTTTTTTCTCAGGTAAACAGTTTCAATATTTTATTACTCCACCTCTTAATGTATAATTAAAGTAACAATAATTAAAGTGTAATTATGAATAGGAAAACAAAACACATAATTAGTTCCATTCCATGGTTGCTACGGAGCCGAAGTATTATTTATTTTGTGGTTATAAACTGGAATAATCTTATAAATTGCTTGTTCTGAATCGAAGGTAATTTTTTTTTGTTTGGTTTGTTAGCTTTGGCACTGATTAGTGTTCTGAGATAGATTTATCAGAACTAGGTCGGTTTGATATGTCCTTTTAGCTTGTCTATTGGCATAAACTAGCTCTTTTCGGGTTTGGTTTTGCTCTAGATTGCAAATTTTGATTTTATTGTGTTTTTCATACTTTACCTACACGCACTGCTTCTGATATTTATCTGGAAAAATGGATTGCTTGCTCACTGATTAATTATAAGTAGTATGTTTTTATTTACTGTGGTTGAGTCGTGTATTTTTCTTGTTCTATGAAAACTCTGTAGATTGAGACGAGGAAAATCATCCGAACAAACTGTTAATTGAAAAAAAGAGTTGTTTTTCCGAAATTGTAAGGTTTTGGTTTAGTTGTAACCATTCAATTGTTTAGCTGCTTCAATTAGCTTTTGTTAATTTTCCGAATGTTTAATGTAAGTTATGTGACAATGTATATATCTTGTAGAGTTCAAAAGCATATAATGAGTTTTTCTTCGTGGTGCTCGTAGAATTGTTCGATACAAGGTGTTTTTATTCTCTTGGTTGCAACTTGGGCAAAACGGCTGAAATGTTCTGCTTGATGGTTTCTAGACGAGTTGTTCGCTCTTGTAGACTGCTCATTGAGTCATCTAGTTCTTATTTACAAGATGCTGCATTGGTACTTATCATTACCTTTTTCCTGATAGGTAAACGGCATGGAAAGTTTTATCGATGAATCCTCGAACAATTCCGAGTCTAGGTGTTCCTCTGATGAACTGTGTGGTAAGCGGATTATGGATCCACGCGTTGGAGATGTTTACCAAGCTCAGATTCCACCGTTTATAAAACGAGTAGCAGACTCCGAACGGAACTTTTTGTATCAACTTTCAACCGTCCCGATCATCTGGGCAATGTGTGAAACAGCGAATCGGATTCAGGAAGAGATAACATAAAAATATATTTATCATTCAATTTGGAAGCTAAAATTGCATGCTATGTTTTTAACTCATCTACATCATAATTTAATTCTTCCTTTAATTGTTTATTTTTAAGGTATTCTATTTTGTGATAATCAGGCAAACTATGATCTTTTAAACAACTACTTGATATATTAAATAATTTTTCTAGTTCGTACAAAACATAATTTTTAAGCTCTTTTTCTGATATAATTAAATTTTTCATTCTTTTTTTTTTAAATTATGTAATATATCATCGCACATATTTTTCCAATTGTTTTCAAATAAAATGTGGCTGTACTTGTAGCTTCTTTTAAAGCATGATCCCATTCTTTATCATCACCTAACATACCTAGTGCTCTGCGTGCATCTTGATAGCTAGGTTGTACAATTCCACCAACAGTTTTTATGTCTTCAAAACTAGTAGTTTCTTTTTTAAAATTTAATAAAATCCTTAAATAGTATAATTCACGTGATATTAGATGCACATATGCTAGTCTACCTATACATTTACCTTGTTTTCTCAATTTCTAAATTTTGTCATGAGCATCCCAAATAAATTTTATGGGAAATTCTGCATATGATAGTGTAAGAGCTTCTTTATATTGTTCATTTGCATCAAACCACATTGTTAACATTGAATTTTCAACACCTGACTTGTTAACAACCAATTGAAGAGTTACATTAAAATTAAATATAATATTTTGTTGCAAAAGCAAATGAACATGTAATATTTCAAGAGAAGGATGTCTTAAATGTATGTGAAACTGAAATATTCTCCAAACAGATTCATACGGGCATAAATATCGACAATTAAGATGCGCAAGAATTTTATTAGTTTTATCTTCTTCAAAAACACATCGAGCTCTATCTGATCCTTTGTTAATATATTTGAAAATAAAATTAATGAGCATAGATTGACAACATGATTCAACATTAGTATGAGCTTTATACCGTACCAACAATTCTTTATTGTAAGGAACAACAAATCTATTATCAATTTATATTTCACTTTTATTAATGTAATTTGATGGGATGTCACGACGTTTATAAGTGACATAAATATTTTTTCTATGACTGTTTCAGTTTTAAACTACTTAGGAATTTTTTTTGTGCATTTACCATTTTCCATTCATGGAGAATATGTACTCAAAATTTCGCAAGGACCGTGAATCATAAACTGACTTACCAATTCATATGCAATTGGATCAATTTTTTTGTTTGGAATTTCTGCTGAAATTATTGAGTCGATATCTTGCGGAAGACTACGTGCGTATTTCGAGTCTAACCAAACTAACAAATGACAATGAGGAAGACCTCTTTTTGGAATTCGATTGTATAAACATCTGTGATTATACGAATAATCGGGAAAATATATATTATTAGTTATAGAAATAACTATATTTAAAAAATATTAAACTTTAGACAATAAAATAACGTACCTGCTACAACTTCTCCAAAAGGTTTTCCTGATTTGATGTAGGATATCATACTATCGAGTTTCATTTTAATACTCTTGTGACAATATCGGGTCTATCTTCAGCTTTATAACCTGGATTTATAAAGAGTTCTTTTATAATTTCTGGCCATTTTGTATTACATGTAAACGTAATGAATAAATCTTGATTACCAAAATATCGGCAAACTATCATTGCGCCTTGAAAATTATTTATCATATACCTAACACTTCAGGAGTGAGAATATGTTAAAATTATCCTTTCCCAATATAATTAACATTTGTTTCCCTTTTTGATACTGCATCGTGTATTCCCTTATAAATCTCGGACCTAAAAGTTTTTTGATTTTTTATAATAAAATCTAATCGATCTTCTTCAAGAGTTGCATATACATCTACTAAATATCGTTGGAACAATCTACCACTTTTTAAGAAAGAAACATCATGCAATTTTCTATCTTGAATTTTATATGAGTAGAAATCTCTCATTGGTATTCTTCCTCGTTTTGGTTTTTGACCTCTGAACTCTTCGCTCCATTTCAAATCAGGTCTATAACCGTCTTCCCCGTGAGGAAAAATAATTGGATATTGCAGTGACATAAATTTAGGATGTAATTTCGTTATTCTTTGTAAACAATTAGATTTATGTTCTATTATGATATCTCTTTCGGAATCAAACTCTCCGATTTTTCCAACTATCAAACCACCAATTTCATTTGAAGCAGAAGGTTGATCATACTGTTTACTATCTTTTATTCGACGTCTTACTAATCTCATTTTTAATGAAACGATTAAATTTTGATTCACTCTATCTTTAATACTGCGAAATAGTTTGACTAAATTATTAGTTGCATCAAGCATTTTTATAAGAACGTCAATAATTTCATGTTCAAGACAAGCTTTCCATCGAAAAGAATGCAAACAAACATGGAATTATATGCTCTTATTTTTTTTTCAAAAAAATTCACTACTCTCATTATTATTTGGATTTAATAAATTATTTAAAAAAATGATAATCTTAGTTTCACTTTACCACTTAAACAACACCTTCCAAACTGATATTTATTCGTATTTGATTTTCCTTTAAGTGATTCATTAATCCAAAATAAAGCACCGCAATATTCATATTCAATATTTTTCTCTCCAAAATCTATATAACAACCGTGAAAAAACATAATTTAAACAAAAATACAAATTAAATATATTAAATAAATATTTATAAACATAAAAAATAAAGTCAAATATATTTAATTTTTCGTTATGCTTTACTGTGACTATAATCACTCCGACTAACTTGTTTCCTATTCTTCTGAGAAATGCTTTACTGTGACTATTATCACTCCGACTAACTTCTTCCATCAATTTTGATGGTCTTTGACTTTGGAAAGCATGATTTTCTTCATCACCCTTCTTAGAAGATTGTACAGTCTCACTTACTTAATCGTTTGATACATATGGATAATCCAAGTATACCTGCATATAAAATATAAATCTTGAAAGGCGTTATAAAACATTAAACAAACTAATAAAATTATACTAAAAAAATAAATAATCACATAAAAGCATTACATACCTAACTTGATTTTTGGATCCGTTGTCCACTAATTTTACTTTTGTTTGCAGGACTGAAAGCTTTTATTTAAATCAGACAAATTCTTAAAGCAATCATAATAATAAAAAATTAGTTTTCAAAAACATTACCTGTAATCGGATAATCGGAGAAGTTATGGTTTAACATTACATGTCAAAAATTATTAAAGTTGTCCAATAATTAAACAGTCATGGTTTGTAATTTTTAAGAAAAAAAAGAGTAGTTAGATCTAAATAATAGTAAGAATAGAAATCAAGATCATATAACATTAGGGATTCCAATGGGTATAGCTAAACCCGTAACCAATCCGTCTATATTTTTTCAAACCATACCATAACCCGTACACGGGTAGTAATATTTTTTTCCACACCCAAACCCGCCGGGTTCAAGTACCCATCCGCGGGTACCCATTGAAGTTATGGTTTTCTTAAAAAAAAACTAACCACTAGAGTCTAGATTTAAGTCAATTCTATAAAAGAAATTATCTTTAATAATTAATACATTTTTGGTATATGTTAGTAAATCATTTTCTTCTAATTTAATTAGTTATAACGGCAGTAAAAAGAAAATAAGTTTAAAAAGTATAAATCATCAAATTTAATATTTAAATCTTGAATTTATTTTGTGATCTATTAATAATTGATATATTATTTTGGTATATATTATTAATTTTTTTATTTAATAAATAATATTATTATTAGAACAAAAAAGAAAAAATATTTTTAAAAGAAGAAATTGAAAATAAAATTTAATATTTAAATGTTGAAATATATCTTTTGAAAATATACGGTATTTAGTGAGAATTAAATAATAGTTTTTATTTTTATAATATTATTAATAATTAATATATGATTTTGGTATATGTTAGTATTTTTTAAATTTAATTAATAATATTAGACTGATGATAGTATCAGTTTTTCAGAGAGAAAAAAAATTATTAAAAGATTTTTTTTGAAAAACTAAATTTAATGTTTAAATAGAATAATATTTAAAAAAACAATATTCTGTATATTAGTAGATAATATATGGTTTCTGTATTATAGAATACAAATATTAATATTAATAACTTTATTTTAAAGCTTCATAAATAATATTAAATAATATACTATATTATAGAATATTAATTTAATGGTACCATCGGGTATTATCCAGTGGGTCGGTTTCGGGTTGGGTACCCGTAGGAAATTTCTTAAACCCATAACCCATCCCATACCCGGCGGATAGTAAATTTTTAAACCCACAAGAAATTTTTAAAAACCCATAACCCATCCCATCGGGTACCTGCGGGTTCGAAAAAAATTACCATCTTTATATACATCTTTTAAAGTTTATTTTTATAAATATTAAAATATTTAATATTATGATTTACAGAGAAATGTGGGTTCTCATACAATATTTAGCTTAGGTCTTTTTGTTTGATGTTGATTTTTCAATTTATATGATTTTTTTTTAATTTGTACTACATCTACCTATCATCAATAACCGCAAACAGAGTTTCCAAGAACATCAATAATCTCAAACAGTTAACTCTCTGGCATAATAATCCCAAACCAGATGGCATGTATCCAAAAACATCATCCCAAACCAGATGGCATGTATCCAAAAACATCATGAATAATCCCAAACCAGATGGCATGTATCCAAAAACATCATGAATAATCCCAAACGAGACGTGAATATTTTGCCATATTTTATCATTTCATAAAGATAAGTTCGAGATATATGGAGATATCCATTTCATGTAACAACATATTTTTTTTTCATGGTTTTTTAAGGAAGTCCTTTTTAAAAAGATTATCCTTGTCTTTGTTTATGTCTCGGGTTGGAACAAATTACTATAATTCGTCTCCGCCTACGGATTAGTCGACACTTTTCGCAAATTTTACGAACGGAAGCCCTTATTTTCATAGTAGTTATTCCTTTTTTTAGTTATCGGAAGAAAATAAGGTTCTTGAAATTTTTGAATCTAGAATCAAACTTCATTATCTCATTTTTTTTTTCTTTGTAAAAGCCTTTCCTTTAAAGTATCAACAAATATTGGACGAGTTTTATTAATATTCGAAACAACTTGTCTTTTTTTTCACAAATGGTAAGTTTTTGATATTAGAAAGATTACCATATATAACACAAAATTTCTCGGAATTCGTTGATAGTTAGAATAAATTCGTAAACCAGGTCGACTGATTCGTTTTAAATTTAAAAGAGTTCTATATGGTTTTTTCTTATATCAGCCATTTGATATATAAGAAATTGTCCATCGTTTTTTACACACAACTTAATAGGTTCAATAGATTCAATAATCAAGATTGCTTTTTTCATTAATTCTCGAACACTGAAAATCCTCTTCCTCATCAGAATTTCTAGACTAATTTCTCCTCTTTGAATGGACGATATAGCAATTTCTCTTGGATTTCTCAGTTTAAGGAAGAGACCATATACTTTTAGCTTATCACTAATTGTTTGATTTAAAGAATTCTTCCATCCTAATTGTAAACACAAAAAGCTTTCGAGCAAGAAATGCAATGCTACTATATTGTTTTTGTATTGTTTTTTCTAATCCGATTCAAGCTCCCTTTGACCTGCAGATTTGATTTCATCTTGATCTTAATTATTTAATCCAAGATATTCATGAATAATCCCAAACCAGCATGTTTCCCAAAACACCTATTCCAAAAACACATATACCAAAAACACATATTCCCAAAAACACATTTTTATAAATATTAAAATATTTAATATTATGATTTACATTTTGTGTGTTCTCATACAATATTTAGAAATCTTATATATATTATATATATGAGAGCAAAAAATTTTTGTCTTTTTGTTTGGTTTTATTGCTTATGTCTTTTTGTTTGATTTTATTCTTATGTCTTTTTGTTTGATTTTATTGTTGTTGATTTTTTTGATTTATACTAAATCCAATGCCATTAACTCTCTAGCATGTATCCAAGAACATCATCAATAATTCGAAGCAGTTAACAACTAGCATGTATCCAAGAATATCATCAATAATCACAATCAGTTAAATCTCTAGCATGTATCCAAGAACATCATCAATAATCCCAAGCAGTTAACAACATTCACCGGTTCCCAAAAAATTTATTCCCAAAATACCTGTTCCCAAAACACCTTTGGTTCCCAAAAAATTTGTTCCCAAAATACATGTTCCCAAAACACCTTTGGAACAGATAACATTGGAAGATGAATAGAAAATAAATGTTCTAGTTGTTAACAAACATGACTCATCAAGTCATCATATAGTACTAGTCTTTTTGGAAGAGATAACATCTTTACTCTATCTCTTCTGTTCTATCGATTTATGCAAAAGAAAAAGGGAAAATTCTAGCATGTTTCCAAGAACAACACTCGCATGTTCCCAAAACACCTGTTCCCAAAACACCTGTTCCCAAAACACCTGTTCCCAAAACACCTGTTCCCAAAACACCTGTTCCCAAAACACCTGTTCCCAAAACACCTGTTCCCAAAACACCTGTTCCCAAAACACCTGTTCCCAAAACACCTGTTCCCAAAACACCTGTTCCCAAAACACCTGTTCCCAAAACACCTGTTCCCAAAACACCTGTTCCCAAAACACCTGTTCCCAAAACACATAGCATTGGAAGATGAATAGAAAATAAATGCTCTAGTTTTTAACAAACATGACTCATCAAGTAATCATTTAGTACTTAGTGCCTTTGGAACAAATAGCATGTACATCTTTACTCAATCTTTTCTATTCTATAGGTATACTACAGGTTTATGCAAAAGGGAAAGGGAAAATTCTAGCATGTTTCCAAGAACATCATCAATAATCTCAAACAGTTAACAACACTCGCATATTCCCAAAAATACCTGTTCCCAACACCTACGCCTGTTCCCAACACCTACGCCTGTTCCCAACACCTACGCCTGTTCCCAACACCTACGCCTGTTCCCAACACCTACGCCTGTTCCCAACACCTACGCCTGTTCCCAACACCTACGCCTGTTCCCAACACCTACGCCTGTTCCCAACACCTACGCCTGTTCCCAACACCTACGCCTGTTCCCAACACCTACGCCTGTTCCCAACACCTACGCCTGTTCCCAACACCTACGCCTGTTCCCAACACCTGTCAAAACATCTTTGGAACAGATAGCATTGGAAGATGAATAGAAAATAAATGCTCCAACTGTTAACAAACATGACTCATTAAGTCATCATCTAGTACTAGTGCTTTTGGAACGGATATCATTTACATCTTTACTCTATCTCTTCTATTCTATCGATTTATGCAAAAGGGAAAGGGAAAATTCTAGCACGTTTCCAAGAACATCATCAATAATCTCAAACAATTAACAACACTCGCATATTCCCAAAAACACCTGTTCCCAACACAAACACCTGTCCCCAAAAACACGGTCCCAAAAACACGGTCCCAAAAACACGGTCCCAAAAACACGGTCCCAAAAACACGGTCCCAAAAACACGGTCCCAAAAACACGGTCCCAAAAACACGGTCCCAAAAACACGGTCCCAAAAAACACGGTCCCAAAAAACAACTATAATCTAGCTTTTTAGAAAAAAATTTAAACTTTAAATTAGTAATAAAAAAAATGTAAACTTTTACTTGCAAAAAAATGTTACGAATATAAAATTAACATAAAATATAAAATCAAGTAATGTTGAGATACATATCACTCATTACTCATTGGACATCTAGAATTGTTGTGCTTGATAAGCAATAGTTTTTTTTTATGAAATGTAAGTTTTTATTTTGATCTCTAAAAATTGTAAAGTAAATTAAGATCCAGGTTTTACAAAATAATCATTTTACAAAATAATCAGATTTATAATATGATGTATACTATACATATATGAAAAAACAAATAATGCGATGTATGTATAATATGTATATGTATGAAAAAAATAATACTGTCTTTCCCTATACTCCATACTTTCTTAATTTTCCCTCCAGTCTTGATTCCTCCATCAAGATATTGAACCACCTTTTACTCTAAAAAGAAGGAGAAAGATAAAGATAAAATGTCGAATTTGGTTAGTACATAATAAAAAAGTATATATATATGGAATATAATTTTTCGTATAAAAAAATAATAAATGTTAGAATCGTTTCATATATATATATGGAATATAATTTATAAAATATTATAAATCACATTATTTATTTTTATTTAAATTATTATATTTTTTTTATTTAATTTTATATTTTTTTATATTTTATATTATTGAATATTAATTTAAGGAAACGTTACTGATAAAAGTAATGGAAGATGGTTATAAATTTTAAATTAATGTTTGATTTAAGAAATTAGATTGTAAATTAATTGTTCCAAACATAAATATAAATAGGTATCTTTTATTATTAGATAAAAATTAAATAATATTTTATATGACGCAGAGAAAAAATATATATAAATATATATATATAAGACACGTATATGAATGACAGGTAGCAAACTCTACATCTATACGCATGACGCGTGTAAAAGATGATAAGATGATACATGCAAGATGCGTCGTATAAACGCGTGTAAAAGATGATTGAAACGAATATTAAATAAGAACAAAACTGAAAGATTAAAATTGTGGAAACGGTAAGGGTGAATTATAATTTATTTTGAATTAATAATTTATTTTAGATTAGATATAATGTCTGTTTAAATTATCATGCACGGTTAATTGAATATTTATTTAAGGTGTCTTAAATTTTATTGATTCGGTTAATTGAATATTTATTTAAGGTGTCTTAAATTTTATTGATTCAATAATTGATTTTTCTTTTTCTAAAAAGCAAGTGATTTTTGTAATTTTATTTTATTTTCTATTTAAAAAACAATTATGAAGACTATTCTTGATATTTGTGTAAATGGCTAAAACTGACTTTTATTGAGGAACATAGGAAATAATAATAATTAAGTGTTTAGAATTATCAATCCGATCTATTTTGAACCCAACTGAGATAGATATGACATCCATATTACGTATGTGAAGAATGTATTAGGTTTCGTTTGATCACATGGCTATGTACATGAAAAAACAGAGATTCATAATCCAACCGAGACTTATATGAGGTGTAGTATGTGAAAAATGTATTAGGTTCCGTAAAAAAATTGTTACTAATGTTGAGATTGAGTTTTCTTAGATATCTTGGATCACGAGGTTATGATTTTCCATAATATGAAACTTTTTTTGATGTAATCGCCGAACTTGTAAAAGTTTAACTCGTTTGATTAAAATAAAATAGACGACTAGGTTTTTCTTACATGTCTTTATATAAAGGCAAAGCTTCTCATTGCTTCCCTTTCACGCAATAACTTGTTGAAAATCTTACGATAAAACTTATATATTTTTTTAATATAAGCTTCCACCTTTAGTGCTATTTTTCTTTTATATATAATTTGCATTTTATTCTTTTCCTCATTCATGATGGTGTAAAAGAAAATTAAGGGCACTTATTCCATTTATGTTGATGGTCAACATTTTTAAGATGACTCAAATGATGAGGTTTTTTGGTGGATCTTCACCAGAGTAAAACTGCGGTCCAAGTACATGATGTTCTCTCTCTAAACATGGTTACCGATCTCGATTCTCTATTTCATGCTGTTGAGTAAGCTCTAAAGCCTGGCGGAACAGGTGATCAGGGTAAAATATTGAAGGTGTGCACGTGTCTTAAAGAAAGCCAGGTTAGGATTGTGAATGCGCATGTGAATGATTATGTCGAGGAGGCGATACAAGCCCAAATATTAATAAACTCATGCAACACTAGAAATACAGTTGTGCGTTTTTCCAAGTTAGGTGAGATCTCGTTTGATGTGAACGAGAAAAAATGGTTTTCTTCACCAACATTTTAAAGCACGAACTTTGATTTCCTCTATGTCCGAAGTTGTTGAGGTTCTTTGAGGAAACAAAGTGGTATCCAACGCTGATGAAGCAAACACATAGAGAGTGCTCATGGTTAACGTAGTGTTCGGACAAAATCGCTTCCGGTGTTTCCAGCTATGGCACTTCTTGGTCGCAAATAAGCTAATAATAAAAAATTGGAACCCTTACTTTTACTGTCATACAGAGTCATTCGTTAGAGTGCTGAAAGATTTTATATATTGCAACAAGATCTGGAAAGATAAGTTTGTCTACGTGTCAGGATGTCGGGAGGCACCTCGCATTGAGATGATGAAGTGATGACAGGCTTGGATGACGAAAAATAAATATTATGTTTATAATTGTATTATAATGTTTGTAGTTCTGGAGATTGGGTGGTCATTTCATTTTCCTTTATATTTAAACTTGCAGAGTCGGAGCTGCGTTACAAAGAGTTTGTGAAATAAGAAAAGTTGAGTTATGTCGTAATGATGAAGAAGGACAAATAATTTGTTAGAAGTTACAAAAAATTGTCGGTTCCGAAGATGCTTGCTGCTTCCGGGTTGTGGCATTATGAGAGCTATGTGGGTAACTTTCCATTTTCAGACGATGGAGAGATTGAAATAAAGGCCTATTTTGAGAGAAAAATGATGAAATACATATTGTCTACCTTTGTGAAAGCAAATGTGTCCCTTTCGATTGCTGAGAATACGAGGTGTTTGCCTCGCTAAAGGATATCTTTTAATGTGGTGAAGAAAGGTGCAAATATTTATGAGCTGTAGAGAGGCATGAATAAACAAAGATAGAGGATCCCGCAGAGCCATGACCGGGGACATTCGGATAGGATAAGGAGCGGTAACATGGGTAGCAACGTTAGTGAGTTAACCAGGACTGAAAATAAATTTAGGACAACTAAAAATTATAAGGCCGCTGGAGATGTCCCCAATCGAAGATCGGTAAACGAGAACGACACTACTCTATACGTCGAGAGACGGTCCAAAAATAAGGAAATTGTTGCTTCTACCCAACAAGGTAAAAAATAAAATGAAAAACAAACATGTCAATATGTGGACTTGTATTTGAGAGGCTTAGGCATGGAATAAACACAGTTGTAGTCCTAACGTCAAGCTGACAGTGTTTTGTATATTGGAGGCAGATGTTGCTAAATAGATTGAGGTTTCACCACCATCCAAAGGGAGTGTGGTAGCCTCAGGTCCCAGTGAAAATCCCAAATTAAACCTTAAGGAACTTGAGAATGGTGACTGATACCGAACTACATAAAATACCAAAAGCAAAATATAATGCTGAAAAAAGAAAATTAGATTTTTTAATTTCTGGCAAAGGCACATAAGCTTAGAAGAAACAAGTTTAAGAATGAAATACTTTGACTAAAATTTTATTTTATTTAAAGGTTGTTGTGGTTTCTTTCCAGAGATTGAATGCTTCCTCATCTGAAGCGTTACAACCCATGCCATGAAAAAAGCTGAAGTGGGAGACCAGGGATGAGTTTATGGTGGCTAAAAGTAAAAATAAAGAATGTGAGGTCATAGATGATCCACAATAAAAAGAGAAAATGAACGTCTTGATGTCCTCACTTAGGCCATACACGAATGAGTTTCTTAATGAGTTTCAGCGTGTGACCACGCATTAGGAGGTCCCAATTAACTTATTTTTCTTGAATGTGGACTACGGCAGATAAACTTTAGACTTGAGGTAAGCTCTATTTATTATTTATCTGTTGCGCATGTGTTTGCATCATGGATCTTTTTATTGTTGATTACGTTATGAAAACAGATGGTGTTTAATGCCTTTAGGCTTATTAACGACGGGTTTGTTGAGCACATTATATCGGTCAAGGCCTCAAAGTACTGGTTCATAAAACTTCATTAGTATATGAAGAGGATTCCAAAACGAAGGACCAAGTGGAGAAGGAGAAGAGGGTAAGGAAACGGTTGTAAGATATAGTAAAAAATATTTTTAATGTTGAGCTTAAGGCTAAGTCCAAGTGTCAGGCCAATAAAGTGTTGAAGAAGTATATATAGTTTTAGTTTAAAGAAGAGCGGGCAACCCATAAGTTGTTGAAGGGGTAGATTTCTGAAACTGCCAAAATTCTTAGAATTCAGCTAGAAAAAATACAAGTCAAGGTTAAAGGCAACCGAAAAATTGTTGGCGGCAAAGCAGGCAGGTTAAAATACAAATCTTGTGGAGTTCGAGAGTAGGCTAGTTAGGTTAATGCTGAAAAGGATTCCATAAAAAAAAATGATGTTATCATCAAAGCGTAAATGTCTAGTTGACTGCCAAAAAAGTTAAGCTTGTTATCAAAAGGGCTAAATGGCCCGAGACCGTTGCTAAATTTCCTGCTACCTTGCTTGATCGGATGAAACAACCATGTGTAGGGCTGAAAATTCTATGCTCGCTGTTCTTTAGAGAAGGTATCTAGATCTTAACTTAGACTCATATGAGCCGAGATTTATGTAGAGCTACGTCCTTCCACATATGTTTCCCAAAGTATCGAAAGGTCGATAGCTGGTAATAGCGACATTGGTGAAGGAAATGGTGACAATCTTTTGGATATTTTACCTGCAATATAAGAAGAATACAACATTGTTAAAGAAAAACAATAAATTTCATATTATTGTGTTTATGATGAATGTTTTTTTTCCAGTGCAAAATGATTATGCTGGTTTGGAGAAAAAATCAGCTTCAAACCCAGCGACCCCCGCAAGGCGTGCGATCCCTTATTGGGTTTATTCTAGAGTACCAAAGTGATATTTTTATTTTTAGATGAGAAAGGGAACGTGGTCCCCTTCAACATTGAGGAATAAATTCATGACTTTCTATTTACGTCTCATTGCCACCTCTAGAAAATTGGTGTAAGATATTGTGCACGGTCTATCTTACCCTTTGTTTTGTTAGGATTTATCATGTAATATCGTAACATTTTCTTTTATTATAGTAGTCGGTGTTTTGGATTATATTTTTTTATCATAGTCTGAATTTTGTTATTAGGAACTAAGAGATCTCAGTCTTATACCTAAATAAATAAAGTTGCCGCCAAAAGTAGGTACTGGGAGATCTCAGTATTATCCTAATAGAATAAGTGTCATACTGAGGTGGATGTTGAGAGATCTTAGTCATATTCATAGACGAGTATATGTCATAATCTTTGGACATCATGAGCAATGATATGTGCAATTTAGAACTGTTATTTAGCTGAATTTAAGCAATTACAGTAGCATTATGAAAGCAATGGAAAAAATAATATGGCATAATTTGTATTGGATAGTAGTCCCTTATTAAAATTTCACATGCACCACTAAGTTAGGAAAGAGTACACCCAAAATGTTATGATCAATAAATAAGTGCATAGTAAATGAAAACTTACAAAGTGTGCTATGATTTTATATACTCTAAAATCTAAGGATGTCGAAATTGACTTCTCTATTTGTCTAGTAGCCAGTACATGCCTGTTTTAATTTTGGACTCTATGGTGTACGGTCCTTCCCAATTCGGGGTAATATTGCTTAGGTGTTTCTCCTTAGTATGTAGCAATACTATTCTTAGTACTTTATCTTCATGCTCAAAGCTTCAGAATCGCATCTTGGAGTTGTACCTATTACGCAACAGGGTTTTGTAGTTCTCACACCATATGTGAGATTTAATTATTTTTTCTACTATATTGCTCGTTTATTCGTATTATTTGCTTCAATATTTTAGTTAGATATTCGATAGGATAGTACAAAGTTTTTTCGGGGGACAGCGACTTCCATGTCGTAGACCAAGAAGAAAAGAGTTCCATTTGTAGTCGTTCTCAGATTTGTTCTATAAGACCAAAGTATGTCAGGTACAAGATTCGATCAGTTACCAATGGGTCCAACAAGGGTCCTCTTGATCCATTTGGTTATTTTTTTGTTTGTCATTTCCACTTGGGCATTAGCATGCATATGGAAAATTGAGAATTTTGTTTATCGAATACCATTCTTTTGGTAGTAATAGGTTAAACTGTCGGTCTAGAATTGTGTGTCGTTGCCATATGTTATCACTTTTGGTATATCATAACGACACCATATGCATGAATCTATGAATTGTATCACTTATTTGGTCGTGATGCCATTTAGTAGTTTCCGCTATCCCTCTTAAGAAAAATAATCGACAACCACGATTAAAACTTTCGATTATCCTAATGTTTGAGAGAAAGGTCCCACGATATACATTCCTGACCGGTCAAACGAGACTTCTTCGGATATGGTCTCCAAAAGAGGTGCGGGAGTTTTAATAGAGTTGGTTTACTAGTTTACAATTGGAGTCCTTCAATATTCTGCTTCATTTTCCCCTTCAATCATCATGAATATGTATTAATAATTTTCTTGGGAGGGTTATAAATGTATTATTTTAGAAGATGACTCATTATCCAATATTAGTGCAAGCTAAATATTCTAAGGCATCTGCTTCAGTATTTTCTTACCGGGGTACCTGCTCAAATTCTACTTGCTCAAAGAATGTCATTTGCCTCCGGAGCTCCTCAAGGTACTGAATTATGTTGTTTTTCTTAGCATCAGCTTGGCCAAACACTTGGTTGAGAACTGATTGTTAATTGGTGAATAGTTGGACGCATTTAGCTCCATCAACGTGTGCAAGAGAAAACCTTGCTATAACGACTTCGTATTCGGCTTTACTGTTGAAGGTGAAGAAACCAAACTTTATAGTTTGGTGAATGATTCTCTTGTAGGGGAGGTGATTTGGATCCTTGAGCCAGAGCCTTACTTATTTATATATTTATCAATGCATACTTAAAATGTAAACTATTTTTTAATCTTTAATGGTGTGAGCCACTCAGATTGAAATTCTATAAGAAAATTTGTCAAAGAATATGCCTTGATTGTTCTAGTTTCATGATGAATATCATAATCTTCAAGCTCAACATACCATTTCTTCTATCTCTCTGATAGTTTAGTTTTTGCATTACCCGTTTCAAAAGGAATGATGTGCGAACAATAATAATGTGAGCTTGAAAATAAGGTTTTATTTTTTGTGTTTGCACAACCAGCGCCAAAGCTAGCTTTTCTAGTTGGAAATAACAAATTTATGCACTTATCAAATATTTATTTACATAATAGATGGGTTTTGAATCAAATTCTTCTTCTCTTATGAGAACGACGCTTATGACGAAATTTGATACCGCAAAGTAGAGATAAGTGGACTCCTCTAACTTTGGCTTTCTTAAAATCTCCAAAATAGCAAGAAAATTCTTTATATTGTAGAAAGCTTATTCGTAAGCCAATATCCACTAAAAATTTATTGCCACCCTAAAGACCTGTAGAAAATACTGGCATTTGTCCAAAAACCATGAAATGAAACAATCGAGAGCCACTAGTCGGCAGTTAAGATATAAAGTTCTTTGGTAGTTCGGAGAGGGGTCATGGTTGCTATATTTTATACCTGGGTGGGGTCCATTTTAATTACTCTCTCGCTAACTATATATCTTATAAATTTTATTGATATCACGTCGAAAATGAAATTAGCGAGTTTAAATTTCAAATTTACCTTTCTCGGGTTCTTGAATATTTCGACCAGACGTACGATGTGATCCTCATCCTCTTTGTTTGTTATCAACATGTTATAAGTTTGTTCTTCGACCTACTCTAACTCTTTTCTCTCCCACCTTGTTGAGAAGTCTCTCTCCACGTTTCTGTCTCTTTTGCAACCTTTTTTCTCATATATTTCTTCATTTTTCAAAAATTTCAAAAGTTTTCCTCATCTACCAACTGCTAGATTTGGTCTTGCAATTCCCAATTATTTTTTGTATAGTGACCCACATCACCATGGAACTTGCAATACTTGGACGTATCCACACTCTCTCTTGTATCATTAATCGTCTATGTACTTAGATTATAGATTGTGTCATTAGTCTTAAAATAAATGAAAGCCAGATTATCGTTCAATTTGGTAAACGAGACCCGCTGAGGGCACTCAAACCTTCAGCCACTGTCGCTACTGTTATACTTATTATTATTGTTGTTGTCTCGCTATCCTTTTCCTTCATTGGAATAAATTGACCTTGACAAGACTCGTGCGTTGCTCTTTGATAGATTCATCTTGATTCTCGAAACTTACTTGGGAGACGATGAACGGTTCTCTATCATAGAGTAAGGATTGACTCTGTGGATATTGTACTCATCCTCACTGCTACTCTAGCACTTTGCGTCTCATCCCATTTTATGTAACATTCCATTTGAGCTAAAAATCTCTGAAGACGTGTCTTTTATTTATTACAAATACCTTGCCTATACGCGAGGCATACCACATTATCTTGATAGTCTCACCAGTTCGTCTCTTATTTATACAAATCACTCAATATACTATCATAAGTTTTCATTTGGCCTTTGTTTGTAATAGATCATAGAGTCCAAATTCCCTATGATAAACTTATACCATATGTAGTGATTGCATAAAATAATCCACATTTAGTTGAAGGTTCTGATGTTGCCCATAGGTAAGCCATCTAATCATGTGATGATTGCACTGTTAAGTGTTAAGATACAATATTTGCACTTAAATCATCATTCGTCACCAGATACTTTAGTATAGTACTTTGGAAGTTCTCTATATAGTGGTTTGAGCCATCTTTACTGGTGAACTTAGTTAATTTTATGGATGTTGAAATATATGGGTAACATCGCTTGCTCAATTTCTAGTTCGAATGAAGATTCTCCATACATGTATTCATCATAAAAATCATAAAATATTATATTTTTGTCAATATTTATCTCTCCCATACTTAGTGGTTGCCTGCCAAACATGCTCATTTGTCCGCTGAAACTTGACTATTATAATTAGAGGCCGTGAACTCGTCGCGAGTATAATAGTCGACTGTCATAAGCATGCTATGATTCTAAACTTGTTGTGCATGTTGCCCCATATATATTGGCGGAGGCCCATTTGGCTTATTGGTATTTACTCCAGGCGGAACATGAGGGTAGCCAAGTGGTATCTGTGGGTAAACTAGGATATCACAAGGGTGATGTATTTACTATGGTAGTTAAGAATGGCAGTCGAACACGATAAGGTGTCAGGGATAGATCTTTCTTGAGTTGCCAAAGCATGACGGTTATAAAATCATATTGAATGGACACTTTTAGGAGCCATGCCGAAAATATGAGGTGTTTATTGGTACCGTTGACGGTTTGGATCAATTGGTGGAGGAGCCATATCATGAGCTAATGGGTCAGTTTGGTATCTTCTAATATTTTCATGGACATACTACTCTTTGGTTGAGATCCTAGACTCTGACTCCTACTCTTCTTCCTATAGCGTCGAAGAATTTCATTCTTATGTGAGGATTCTTAGTTCAATCCGGCCACGGGCTCCCTGTATGTATCAAAAGAAATAAAATATTTATTTGTTACATGATACATGTATATTGGACTATCTAAGTCGTCTCCTTTTTCTTCATCTATTTCTACACGCTTATGGATTTGAGATATAATCCTTCATCTAGCTGGTCACAACATTAATTCAAGGTAAGTATACATGATATATAGGTTACTCTCTCATGGTTCTTTTACTATATTATGGAATTGTATCACTAATACTGCCCTTGACGTTTTCGATGAATTGAGATCTCCATTTTGATGGTCACTTCTACTTATTTTTTGTATTGTGTTTTTTTTCATATATAATTCCATCATTATTCGACTCTTTGATGTATATTAGGAAACACTCGTCCTTAGTGGAGTCGCCAATTTGATATACAAAAATATAGTAAAGTTGTAGATATATTTATTGATGATTTTTTCTCCTTTACATATAGAATATTATAACAAATTATATTTTTTCATTGTACTGATTGCTTACATAATTCTACCAGACACTAATAGCTTAGTACATTTAATAGAAACATGTTTAATATTGTCAAAATGTAACTTATGAGCCTTGATGTTCTATAGTTTATTTGCATTAGTGTTGTATCTTTAACCGAAAGTAGTTTCTCCCAAAATAGATTCACCTAGGTGACTCTTCGATCAGGGCCTTCAACAATGTAGCATTCGGTTGTATAAAGTTTTGGTTGAACGAGGCTTTTTCCAAGTTAGTGAAATCCACCCTTATTAGTCATCAAAACATATAGGAGGGTAATGAGCTCGATTAAGATAGGACAATATGTTTTCTTGAAATCATGCATCCAAACTTCCAACATGCCTTTTATTAAAATAATTTATGTTGTTAGAAACAAATTCTCCACAAAAAATAGTGAGAAATCCAAAGGATAAGTTTAAGCCATTTCCACAAAAAATGGTTCTTACAATGTGGCCATTTGAATCAGAGTGGGGGTATTTGTTTGACATATCAAAAAATTTAACTTCATGTTCCACCACCAACATGTTAGTGTCTTTGATCTTGGGGGTAGCCATATGGGTCCCTGATAATCCAGCACTGGTAGTTGCCGAATCATTACTCGTATTTCTTTATGCATCACCTTTATAGTTTATTACAAACATAACCGACTTCCCATTGTCAATCAAACTTTGGGTCTCTTCTCTTAAAGCGATCCAATCCTTGGTCTAGTTATTAATGTGATTATGTTATTTGCAATACATATTGTTTATGTATTCTTAAGGCTTTGTTATATAATAATGACTTCTTATAATAACCATAATTCTTGGTTTTGTCGTACATTTTGTCCATGCTTTCACTAAGATCGTTATAACTATCATGCCTCAACCACTTGTTCCTCCGGTCATATAGACCCTAACCAAAGTACCTCCCCAGAGTGAAAGGATTTCAACCTGCCTCTTGCCATTTTGATTTTAAAATTGTGGTGCTCTTGATTAGGTATGTTCCGCGGGTGGAAAAAAAGAGAGCTTAATAATTTGCTACTGATGTTGTTCTTGTACTTGCGGTGCTTGGTACACTATTACACTCGTGATTGAGATCAATTAAGGGATTGATAATTATGCAGATGCTGCATGTTCGAGATAAATCAGATGCGCATATTCTCCGCAATTTTAATTTGTGACTCTATTTGAACCAACAATGTTATAAATGTCAAGCTCTTCTTTTCATTACACCATCTGCCAAAGTCTTTGGAAGAAGTGATTGTCTGAACAACATGCAAATAATATTTTCATTATAATACTTAAGGATGTTCTTGATTTAAACAAAACGTCGGGTATAGTCCCTCAAACTTTCCATATTTTTGTGTTTGCAACGCATAATAAAATCTCCATGATCCTTGGCATATTTGCGTCCAACAAACTAATGTCTATACAAAGCCCACAAAGTCCCAAAATTGGTGGTTTACATTTTAGCCAGCTCACTGAACCAAGTCAAGCCATTGCCTTTGAAAGTCATATAAAAGGCCCGATAAATAAGCCAATGATCGTCCTCTAAACTTAACATAACATTTCTGAATTGTTTGATATGGTGTTCAGGGTCGCCAGTCGCATCATATTTTTTCATTTGAAAAGCCAAACCTTCTCGGTAACTTTCCACGAAAACCTTTTGGGTTAGAGGAAAAATCTTTTTTCTATATCCATGACTATAAACAAACTATTAATATCCCCATCCGGGGTTGATTACAAATCCATATGATACTGTGGCCCTCCTTTGTAAATTAAAATTTGGTACCCATACCCCGAACCTTGCCTTAAAGAACTAAGTTGTGGAGTCGTGGAGGGAGGCAATGTTCGTTATTAGAGACCAAACATCGACATATCTGTTAGGCGTTGTGCGTGCAGCTGCATTTCGGGCCCGCCATTGGCTTGGTCTGTTTCCTCAGCCACAACCGAGGAGATTTCTGCTACTATACTTTGCTCAGAATCACGGTCTCTCTCTGAATCCTTCCTAGATCAAGAGTGATGCATGTGTTTGGTACATACAACACTGGTTTGTGATGCTTTCTCTTGGAGATGATAAATATTCTTTAATATCGGAACGTTTCTCATCACTAAAATGGGTGAAAACAGCGATTTCGTGTCGAGTTTTTTCTCGTGATGGAGCTATAACTCTTGTGTGGACCGTATGGTCCGATAGTCGTCTGGGTCGGTTGTTTTGGCCGCTTTTGTTTCTGTTTCGACTCTAATTTCAGACCGGAGAATAAAATGGCTTGTGGTCAATGTTTTCATGTTGGTTCGAAGTGCAGCCCTTCGTCCGTAAGTACCGTCTATGTTCTTCCACATGAGATTGTGATAGATGGTGTTGAATCAAGTGAGTTTTCTAATTCTTCGTGCTTAATTTCACTTTCTCCATTACGCTTCGACATCTACATTATCCGAATAAATAAAAATACGAGGTTATTTTTCTAACTACTGATTTTGAAAAATAACTTCTGAATACTAGGTAATCATTAATGAAATACGATTTTTAAAAATAAACGTAATAAAATTAACTTTTTTTTTACTATTAGTGTTTAAATAAATTAATGATGCTTTACCTTTTACAAATAAAACAACAAATTAGATCATAACATTTAAACGTTTATATTCCATAAATATAATAAAATCATTATTCAACTTCTTTTAGGCCCTAACAAGGGCATTTTAGTCTAAACCCGTATATAAAATCATATTTTAAACATTTTAGCATCCTATATTAAAGTCGGTTATACCGATAATGAATATGCATTTTGGTAGCATTAATTCGTCATTTTGGCTGGATTAGACTAACTAATATCTCGAGAACATAAATTGCGAAAATGCAAAAAATAAAAATAAAATAAAAATCTATGTGAAACACCCAAAACAAGACATAAGAACAGAGAGATGTTAAAAGACAGTCTCCACGCGTGGTCTCACATCAAGTCTGAATTTCTCACTGTTAAACGATTTACCTTTTCTTTCACATTTCAATTTCTAGAGAAAGAACCAAGATATCAACTTTACTTGTTCTTCTAATCTTTACCTGTTCTTCTAATCTGGGTTTTTTCTCAGGTAAACAGTTTCAATGTTTTATTACTCCACCTCTTAATGTATAATTAAAGTAACAATAATTAAAGTGTAATTATGAATAGGAAAACAAAACACATAATTAGTTCCATTCCATGGTTGCTACGGAGCCGAAGTATTATTTATTTTGTGGTTATAAACTGGAATAATCTTATAAATTGCTTGTTCTGAATCAAAGGTAATTTTTTTTGTTTGGTTTGTTAGCTTTGGCACTGATTAGTGTTCTGAGATAGATTTATCAGAACTAGGTCGGTTTGATATGTCCTTTTAGCTTGTCTTTTGGCATTAACTAGCTCTTTTCGGGTTTGGTTTTGCTCTAGATTGTAAATTTTGATTTTATTGTGTTTTTCATACTTTACCTACACGCACTGCTTCTGATATTTATCTGGAAAAATGGATTGCTTGCTCACTGATTAATTATAAGTAGTATGTTTTTACTTACTGTGGTTGAGTCGTGTATTCTTCTTGTTCTATGAAAACTCTGTAGATTGAGACGAGGAAAATCATCCGAAGAAACTGTTAATTGAAAAAAAGAGTTGTTTTTCCGAAATTGTAAGGTTTTGGTTTAGTTGTAATCATTCAATTGTTTAGCTGCTTTGATTAGCTATTGTGAATTTTCAGAATAATGTAAGTTATGTGACAATGTATATATCTTGTAGAGTTCAAAAGCATATAATGAGTTTTTCTTCGTGGTGCTCGTAGAATTGTTCGATACAAGGTGTTTTTATTCTCTTGGTTGCAACTTGGGCAAAACGGCTGAAATGTTCTGCTTGATGGTTTCTAGACGAGTTGTTCGCTCTTGTAGACTGCTCATTGAGTCATCTAGTTCTTATTTACAAGATGCATAAACTCAACGTGCATTGGTACTTATCATTATGTTTTTACTGATAGGTAAACGGCATGGAAAGTTTTGTCGATGAATCCTCGAACGATTCCGAGTCTAGGTGTTCCTCTGATGAACTGTGTGGTAAGCGGATTATGGATCCACGCGTTGGAGATGTTTACCAAGCTCAGATTCCACCGCTTATAAAACGAGCAGCAGACTCCGAATGGAACTTTTTGCATCAACTTTCAACCGTCCCGGTCATGTGGGCAATGTGTGAAACAGCGAGTCGGATTCAGGAAGCTGAAAACAAAGATGAGCCCAAAGTCAAAGGAGCTAGTTCATATAAACGCACAATTGTGCTAGGCTTGCCATGTCTCTCAAACCGTAAGGTGATTCAAATTCAAGCAGAGAGGAGCCTATGTCCTCTGCCTGGCTCTTTAGGTGAACCGTGGACTGATTTGGAACGTCAAAGTCTTCTTCTAGGTCTCTTCATCTTTGGAAGAAATTTTTCCCTAGTTCAGAGATTTGTCGAGAGTAAGAAGATGGAAGACGTGCTGTCTTTCTACTATGGCGGGTTTTACAAGTCTGCTGAATATTGTAGATGGTCAGAGAGCCGAAAATCAAGGAAAAAAAGGGGTATACATGGAACCAAGATATTCAGTGGATGGAGGCAACAGGAGTTGCTGTCCCGTCTATTGTATTGTGTGCCAGAGGAACGTAAGAGTATGCTGCTTGAGGTAGACTCTTGTACTGATCTTGTCTAACGTTATATGATGTATGATTGGCACTAACTTTAGTGTATTAGTAGATCGTAAACTCTTTATTATATCTACTATAAGAATCTGTAGTTCAAAAAATTCTGACGTTTTATTGGCTTTTCTGAGACGAGCAGGATAGTCTAGCATGAACAAATACATTAAGTGCTGTTGGTTAGTTACCTACAAGCTTATTAGTAATGTAGAAGAAAATCGCCCAATTTTTGGTATTCGGACAGATTTATTGCTTGACAACAATGATCTTTATTATCTTGCATGAGCTGCCTCTAACTAGTAAATTAGAGGTTTTAGGGTGTATCTCGTCTTTGTAAAAAAACTTTACACTGATGTATCGCGATACATATCGCTGGTATCGCGATACGTGATGTATATCGCTGGGCTACGTTATTGTACGATAAGGGTATTACAAAGAATTAAAGAAATAGATTTGACTAACTGTGATACTACTTGTTACATTTCATAATTCCGTATCTCTTACATATCACATGTTTGCAGGTTACAAAATCCTTTGGAGAACAAAAAGATGTGTTTCAAAAATATATATTCGCATTAAAGAGTATAGTTGGCGTCAAGATGCTTATAGATGTAGTTTGTATTGGCAATGGAAAGAAAGATCTGACTACTACAACTATGGAGCCAGCTAGAACCAAGTGCATTAACTCTGCTCCTTCTGAAAGACAAAGGGGCAGAACTTACACTTCTCTTGCAAACGCAGATATGGTCAAGCTTTTAACCGGAGGGATGAGGTTAAGTAAGGCTCGATCCAATGATCTTTTCTGGGATGCTGTTTGGCCGCGTCTTTTAGCACGAGGATGGCACTCTGAGCAGGCTGAGGACCATGGCGCTTCCTGTTTAAGGAACTCTCTTGTTTTTCTCATACCCGGTGTTAATAAGTTTTCCAGAAGGAAACTAGTGAAAGACCATCACTATTTCGAATCGGTGACTGATGTTTTGAGGAAAGTCGCATTAGATCCCAGCCTATTTGAGTTGGATATAGAAGCTGATAAAGATAACAAAGGCAAAGAAGGAAAAGTGGGACACCATCCGGTAAAACGCGTCCCAAATGGTATTTCTAGTAATAAGTCAAGCTGTTATCTCCACCCATTTGATAAAAATAAAGCTGGAGGTGAGGCGATGTTTACAGTTGTGGATACGGGTGCGCTTGGAGAACCAGACTTAGGGGAGGTTATCAAACTCAGAAGCTTGCAGTTTTGTTTCTCTGGATCTGAGCTGAGCACATATGAAGAAAAACAAGATGACAAAACAGAAGAAACTGGCACATCAAAAGCTACTGATCATGTAACTGATATTGCAGCATGTACAAACTCATCAAATCGTGTAAACAAAAGGATTAAGGAAATGAACGAAAACCAAGAAGTGAAGACTAAAATACACAGATCTAGTCAGATGCTGGATTCGGACAGCCACTATATAAGAGCTTTTTCTGGCACAGGACAATCAAGCTGCAATACTGATGCCAGTTGCGACCTGAATATTCAGACGAGTCATCCACAAAATTTATCTACAACCACTTTTTCGGGCAAAGTAGACAGCACAGAGATAAAGCAGCCGCAGTCGTGTGCAAACTTAAATGTACCTCAAGTTTCACCGGAGGTTGAAACTATTGAACCTGTCGCCGTATATACCGTGCAAACCATATCTACTATTGAGAGTGGCCAAGAGGAGCAACCTAACCGGAGGAAAAGCACAAGGAACCGACCACCAACCACTAAAGCATTGGAAGCGATTGCATTTGGGCCTTATGGTAGCCCCGCAAAGAAGAGAAAGGACTTGGAGGTTCCTAAGCCTTCCAGGCGGTCCCGTGGGCGACCACGACGCTCTAGTGTTGACTCACAAGGAGGTGGTATGTCGGGGTTGGAGTAGATTGCGGCCATTGCGAACACAAATGTTAGGAAGTATGGTGAAGTGTTTTTCTTATAGTTTTATCCAATACATAGTGAGATGTAAAGGTGCTAGCTTCTTTTACTTTGGTAAAAGTGATAACCCTCCACCTCTATGTTATATTTGTCACTCAAAATTAGGTGTTTTCTGTTTTCGAACCAGTGAGTTGAAATCCAACTGTGATGGAAATAACAGAAACATGGTGGTTTATCAACAAAACCTTTTAGATCTTGATGTACTTGAAGCGATTAGCCATGGGTGAACCCATATATATAGCAAAATAATCCAAGTGACTAAATCCAAGTAAGACAAATGTATATCTAAGGCATCCTTATTCCATCTTTGGTTTTAGGCTTTTAGAAATAATTAATTAGTCCCGGAAAAAAATGTACGGTTTTAGTCCTTTTAGTATACACTCTCGTAACATAACATATAGTTCATTAACTGAAATCGTTCAGTTTTGGTAGGTCATAGACTATCCCTCACAAAAATGGATAGTCACTAGTCAATAGTCACCGGAGTAAATGTGACAGGGATAGTCAATAGTCACCCGAGAAAACTAAGATGTTCACGGAAAATGAATTTCATCGAAAAATGATAGTCAGGGGAGTAAAATAGGATGTTTCTTAATCGATGGACTAAGGAATAAGCAAATGATTAATTATTGTTCAAATGTTTTGATTTTAAATGAAATTTAACTTTGTGGATTTTCTTTAAACTTGTTCTCAATTCTATTAAAAATGTCATTTAGAAACTTTTAAGAGTAAACTTTTACGTGGTATTACAATAACTACTCTAATTTAGAAAACTATGTCACTTGCTCAATTGAATTTTTTTTATTATCTAACTTGAATTCCTAACCAAAACCAATTTGTTTTTTTATTTTTTCCACTAAAAGATAGAAGTCAAAACCAAACTTACGGGAACAAATCTCCTCTAATAGATTTCGATTTTCTGAAGAACTCTTAATATCAGTTATTCAGCTGATATCAAGTGATATCGATTTCGATCTTCTGGTTCTATATTAAATATAATATTTTTTATTAATGTGTTTGCATTTCAAACCAAAATATTACGAAAATAAAACAATTTTGATAGCAATTTTAGATGATAGATAATACGATATCAATATATAGTTTATAGAAAGTATAAAAACGATATATTAATAACCGAAAATTTATCCATAATAAAAATACAATAAAACATAATACGTTGTTAATGTTTAGGGTCACGAAAGATTTCATTCATACTGTGTTGTTTCCTTTTATATTTAGTTTAATTATAAGCTTCAAGTTATTTTGGGCAATAGTGCACCTAATATCTTTTAGTTGTTTCGTAGGTAATTTTTTATCAATAAATGAAGAGCATTGCTTTGATTTTAATTCATGTTCTTCATGGATGATGTTGAAAACCCCAAAAGCACGAAACCTCTTGACATAAGCCTACTTCACACGAACTTCATCACGGATACGCGGTGAAGACGGTGAGATTATTTGATTTTTTCTCATAAATGTAGTACATTCTGACGACTACGACATCGTAAAATATTTTACGAAATTCATTCCTCATCGTTAATATTTTGTTGACGGTCTATGTCAAACATTTATCTTTTTTTACGCCAAAACATATTTTTAAATTTAAGATTTAATATCAACAGTAATGGTTATATATATAGTGGTAATGTATGTGTAACAAAGCCTTGGCAAGGAATCCGTTTCAGCTCGTCGAATAACATCATCTCCAGTGCTCAATCAAGTGTTGACACATATCGAATAAATATTACATACCAAGACTCATTTCTGTGACCAATCATGTTGTTCTTTTGTTAAATATGTCCAAGTTAATGTAAGAAACCTCACACTTTCATATTCCAAATTTTATCGATAAAACTTTTAATGTTTGCACATTATATGATTTGGTTCGAGGTATTTAACATTAACAACTCTTTTTAAAATTAACTAAAAAGACGTATGTCAAAATATAACAAACAAAATTAAAATCTATATATGGCTAGTTTCATCCGTTTGATTTTTCAAATGAGTTGTACTGACAAGTGTATTTCTTCCCTCTTGTGAATGATGTTATCCTTCACCTTATTGAACTAAAGTTTGCAATATTATCAGCATGCTTAAAAATAACTAAATAAATTCATCTTCTATGACTTCGCATGCGAGGTCAAACATCCGATACATAAGAATATATCTCAGATAATCCCATCCCATTTGGTAAAGATTTATTTTCGTCCACGTGTAGACGACATCCAGGATGACATGTTTCATACCGTACATGCTGTAAATGACATTTTTAAAAAATGATGGTCATTCATATGCCTCTGTAGTCTTCATATGCCACCAAATTTCAGCAAAAATGATTTTTAATCATATTAAACTCCATATTTTATATATAATATATTTTATTTTAATTTTTTTTGTAGATGTTGATATGTTTCACACACTCGCTATATATACATTAAAGAATATAGAATTAAACTAAACAACTTTTAGATTAGTTTGATTATATCAAACCAATCACGCATAACCACGTGTTTAAGTATGTGAAAATATATTAAAATTTAGATTGAAAAAATAACATAATTTCATTTGTGATGTTCGAAATTAGTTTTAAAATTAACATACCAAATGCAACTAATTTCGACTAAACGGGTCGACGTTAGTTGTTATAGGAAAAATAAAATAAAAAACCTAATTTCGACCTGACAGTCGAAACTATATGTTTTTATTTATTTATACTCTCATAATAAAAAAACGTAATGTTTGTTTCATTCTTCGACCCACATGGTCAAAATATAAAGTTTTTCTAAAGCTTCAAAAATCATCTAATTTTCACCATTCAGGTTGAAATCAAATGTATTTTTTAATTATAGGAAAATCATTTTTTTTCACTTTCTCAATCCACATAACACTAAAAATAAAAAAAATTCTAGACATTATAATTAAAAAGATTACACTAGTGCAATCAAACGCATCATTATACCAATTCAAAAAAGCTACACTAGAATAATTACAAACAATCTAAAATAAATATTCTCTAATAGTTCTATTAACAACACTTCAAAAAATACAATAAAAGAAAATGAACTAAGAGAAGTTTTTATAGTTGTTTCGGTATTAAAATTAAAATATACAATAAACCAAATCAATCCAAAAAAGTCCTTATAGTAGTTAGTTTCGTCAACAATACTTCAAACACAAACTAAAAGAAGTTTGTGTACTAGTTTAACTAACAACACTTCAACAAAGATATATTAGTACCATCGACAAGATTCTTTTACATCTCTTATGACCTTCATCCAAGGTATGGGGACGCTTGATTGAGTTTAATAAAAATCACGAATCTCATTTCTAGTCTCACTTTACCAAATTAACATTTCCAAGTAAGAATCTTACAAAACCGTTCAAACATTTTGCATCATCCAAAATACACTAAGACAAACATTAAAAATGAAAGCAAGTTAGATGTGAGTCCAAACAAGAGAATGTTTTTCGTGCCTCAACTCATTCATCTATACTTCTGTCTACTTTACACAACAAAAAATTCATGAGTAAAAAGTAACAAAATCGATGGTTATGTCAATTATTATATTATTATCGGAAAAAACTTACATATATCCGCAACTTATTTAGATGAGATGATATTTGTAGCAAGTTTAGCAACCCATGAACAAACATGTCACAAATTTTAATCATCACTATATGTAGTAATTTAAGGAACAATGGGTTTTGATGTTGATAATCTTAAAAATAGTAAAAAATAGGTACTAAATTAACTGAAAATATTCAAAAACACATCAAGGGTTGGAAACACCTACTTCGACATAACCGTAACAATGGTAATTCTCTTAATATGATGGAGCATCGGTAAGACTTATTTTTACCGACTCAAGATCTTCAAGTTTATGTGTTTGAATATTAATTTACAGATAAAAAACGATGCATACATCAATTCAAACTCTTCAAACTTTACAAGTATTAATAATGATTTGAGATTATACGGCTAAATATAGATAACATATTCCTCATTTGGATTCTAATCGTAAGAAATTATTGACTATTTCTTTGAAATTTTAAAACCTAATCAAATATCATCCATCAAATAACAATGCTCTAAAAACTATTTCTCAAGCACACGAAATCCACTTAATAATATAATATATTTGTCATTAAAATTAATTAGTTACATTGGTAAAATATTGAGGAACAACAAAGAGACATTCAGAGAAATAATGAAAACAAAGTTGGCCAAAGTTAACTTTTTAAGTGCTCAGAGTGCATACATAATTGTTGTAAGTTCCACTCTAAAAAATCCTAAAATATTGAAGTTACTTCATCGACCACATATTCTGTTGCAAATCGAAGCTATAGGTTAAAGTCAAATATGTCATTGTTAACTAGTACCATACCAAAAAGATGAAATTTTATGAGTTTTTTCTATACTATAATGAGCTAGGATACTCTCGGTCATATTCAAATTTATTTCATAAATATTGTCTAATACGAAGAGCGAGATAAACCATTTACATCAGCTTCTCTAGTGGTAGGTGACAATCTGATTATGAGTATAAGTATGAGGTTCAGTAACTCTCTAATCACTGCATGGACTTCCATCATATCAAGACCACCAAAATTGTAAACATAAATATTCAGCAAATAACCAAACCAAATAAAGTAATTAACCAAACTAAATATTCAACTACAACAACAGTTGAATCTGACCCATTGAGCCAAATGTTTTTAGTTATAAAATAAATTATATTCGACCAAAGGGGGTCAGAATCAGATACATTGTTATTGCACCAGATTTTGGCCTTATAGGTCGAAATAAACTAATTTTCCAACTAATTGTTTTACCCCACAAGGTCAAAATTAGCTGTAGGTTTTGACCCCATAGTCAAAATCTCACCTTGCAAAGAACAAGAACACAACGAGGAAGCCTAACCCAAATTCTTCTTAATGAAGCCCTAAATAAAAAAATAGTAAGTAAATATCAAGACTAGATTAATTAGTAAATATCAAGACTACTAAAAACTAAGAAAAATTGAGTTTTTTTTTCTACAATTTGAACATAAATTAAAACTATAACTTCAAAAACCTAAACAACAAAACTTTAAATAAATAAATACATATATAAAAAAATGATTTCATACCTTGGTTTTTCAAAAATATCTTAAAATCAGATTTTGTTTAGGTTGTGTTTTTGAAGTTTGAGAGGTTTTGGGGTTTCACTTTTTGGAGAAGTAAAAAGAATGGTGATATTTTTAACAAAAACCTTATATATATATATATATATATTCCTAGAAATATTTCTAACGAAATTAAAAATATTTTAAAATATGATGTTACCAACTTAAAAAACATTAATAACTAAAAAGGTAGAAATCGCTTGATCCATGATATTCGATCGAAAAACGCATGAAGCTCATTCAACCAACAAATTAAGTGACGAATAGTAAGTTAAATATATGAATAAATAGATCTTAAATCCCACGATACGATAAGTCAAAGATATTAACAGCGAAAGAAATGATTAGACAGAAATCCTAATTCAAATTAATATAAGATCTAGTTAGTTATTAATAAAGCTATGATATTCCTTAAATGTATGAGATATTATCTATATAGATATATGAATTACTCAAAAGAATTTTGGCTATTACTTTTATTTGGTATTTATATCAGATCCGTATTCGGCTGATACCCAATGGGCGTTGTCTGTGGGAACCGACTGATACCCAATATATTTTCATCCAAAAAAACAAGAACAAGAAGGCTAAATGAGATTAATGCAAATTTAGAGTGATAATATACTCTGTCCATTTAGGTGGAGACTGACGGTGATCAAAATCCATATGTAGTTGTTCCGACCGTTTTGGCTACAAACTTTCAGATCTTGGCAAAATAACTGCAAGAGAATTATGTTAATATTTTAGAATATTGTGGGTTATATTGTTCACTTCTACTCCACAATTAAAATCTAAGATACTGTATCCTGAAGAGTATGTTAAAAGAGAAGGAAAAGAAAGAGACTATGCAACAAATATAATACTTGAGAGTGCGCCTTCAAAATGTTACAAACCGGCACAACAAACCCTTCAAATCTAAGATTTATATCACAAAGAGAACTCAAATTGGGGATCCTCAAGCAAGAACCATAAAATTCAGCGTCATGCCACAATAGGAGGAGTAGGGATGGCAATGGGTCGGGATAGGTGCGGGTATAGCTAAACCCGTAACCCATCCCGTCTATATTTTTCCAAACCCATACCCTAACCCGTACCCGTCGGGTAGTAATATTTTTTTCCCACACCCAAACCCGCCGGGTTCGGGTACCCATCCGCGGGTACCCATTGAAGTTTTAAAAATTCAAATTTAATATTTACATCAAAAAAATTATTTTTGAAAATATACTGTATGTTAATAAGCAAATATATCTATTCATAATTTATATATAGTTTTGGTATATGTTAGTAAATAGTTTTATTTTAATTTGATTAAAAATATTTTAGATCTTTTAGAATTCGATATTAATTCCAAAAAATAAAGGAAACATGTTTAAATTTATCAAGTTTAAATATGTTAGTAAATCTTTTTTAATAATTAATATATGGTTTTGGTATATGTTAATAAATATATTTTTAATTTAATTAATAATATTATTATTGGACAGAAAAATAGAATAAAATTCAAAAGAGATATTAAAAAATCAAATTCAATATTTAAATGTAGAATGATATTTGTCAAAATATACAATAATAATTATAATTAACAAATATTTTGTTTAAATGTAGAATTATATTTTGTTTAATTAACAAATTTAAGATGATATTTTTCAAAATATACTGATTATTCTCAGTTTTGTAGAGATAAAAAAGAAAATATTTCAAAAAATTAAATTAAATATATAAATTTAGAATAATATTTTTCAAAATATTATATATATATATATATATTAATAAATAATAAATTGTTTTTGGCATTACATAATACAAATACTAATATCAGTAATTTTATTTTAAAGTTTGTTAAATGTTATTAGATAATTTAATTTTTTATATAATATTAATTTAGCGGGTACCCATCGGGTATTACCCAATGGGTCGGGTTCGGGTTGGGTACCCGTGGGAAATTTCTTAAACCCATAACCCATCCCAAACCCGGCGGGTAGTAAATTTTCAAACCCACGACCCATCCGCGGAATTTTTTTTAAACCCATAACCCATCCCATCGGGTCGGCTCGGGTCGGGTACCCGCGGGTTTGGGAAATATTGCCATCCCTAAGGAGGAGGAAAAGTAGGACTCTAACATTCAAAGAAGAAAATGAAAGGAAGATACTAGAGCATGACTGAAAGCACCAACCAACCCATAATAGGAATTTATCTCACAAAACAATCCTGAAATTTGATATTTTGCTCCAGTTAAATGAGAAACAAGTTCCACCACCCTAACTAGGAATGTAGGCGAGCTACTAACATGCTTTAGTGACTCGTCCATGGATCCCACCAAATTATCAACATGTCATAGTTTCTCGGACATAGGTGCAACCAAAATATCAGAAGTATGAGACACTTCCAATACCGTGTCCTTCTCATCATAATTTTGCTCACGTACCCCTAGTTCACTAAATTAAGCAGGAATGATACCTTGAGGCCTCGACCACAACTGATGCAAACAACTAGTACATCCACCTCCATCTTATATGGATTAACAAAACCCTTTGAATTCTCATTCATTCCACACAGTCGAACCATTACTACACTACAAAATCACATCTCTAATAGCCTCATGGCTATGAATCATTATTTCTAAACAAAAATAATGCATGACCTTCAACTGAAAAGTGGCAAGGACCAAGACACCAGTAAGCTTACCACTTTATTGGGAAAACAATAAAAAAATTCCAAAGATGATGATGAATTATTGGAGAAGGTGTCCCGTTAACATAAAACATCCTATACGGGGAATTACCACCAAAATTTAACAACCACAAGATGGAAAAGTTCAATGGAAAGAGAGATCATGATCATCATATTAAACAGTTATAGAGTGAGATGTTGAGGTATGAAGTAACTGATAAGATGAAGTACATGGCATTATTCATGACCTTTAGGGTCAATGCTCTGACATTGTCAAAAAATATTCCATCATGTTGCATTAAAAGTTTCAAAATGTTGCGAATGCCATTTCATAACAATTTAATTAGTTTTAAAATGATAAAGGAAGATTATTTAAAAATGGTTGGTGCCTCCATTTCATCATGTGTGATCTCATATTACGTTTGTATGGTCTCAGATCTCGTACTTCATTTTGTCATGGTCTCGCATAATATAATACATATATGCGAGACCAAACATGATGTAAGGGAGAGATGTGAGACCATACATGATGAAATAGTCAGATAGGAGACCAGATAAATCATGTGAAACCATGCATGATGAAAGTGAAGAGACCAAGTATGAAAAAGTGGTGAGACCGGAAATGATGGAAGTGGAAAAACCAGACATGATGAAGTGGAGAAACTGGACATTATTAAATTATGTGTGACCATGTATTGATGGGAGTGAAGAGACCACACATGATGAAGTAGAGACACCGTGTGTTTTTTAATCATGTGAGACCATGCATGATGGAAGTGGAGAGATCAGACATGATAAGTGGAGAGATGTGAGACATGTAATACTTGATGGTAAGAAATGCGAGACATGGATTACTAGGTTTCACAGAAAAAAGAATCTCCTCAATGGATCTTGTTTTGTTTGTTTAAAAAAATCAAAAACAATTTCGATTTTCCTTTTTGAACTACAATTTAAAAGACATAAAACGAGATTAAAAAAATTACAAGAAAAAAATAAAATGATTATTTTTTATTTATCTCTTCAATTGAAATTTTTTGTTTTTAAATGTTGACGTATGTGTTAAGAGCATCCCAACCGACTAGATAAATGAGACTAGAGATTATGTGTTAAGTTTTTCTTTTCAATAAATAACTATATTTGCAGTGGAAGTTACCCAATCTCTTTGAACACTCCTTATTTCTCTCTTCCACTTAAAAAATAAATACATGATCTAATTATAACTATTACGTGATATTGTTTGATAATCTATCGTATCAAAATACTATCTGATTATCAAAATTATAGATTATCTGTTGGATGTTATAAGTCATCCAATAAATAAATTATCTAGCATTTCATTTTTATACTAATTGAAATTGCGTTAGTGAGGGAAAATAATTATATGGTAAAGTTTGGCACTTTTTCCCCAAACAAACGCAGACGGTTTGTAAGCCACCCCTGATTTTTACTGGGTATTATACTATACTAGTGGGTGGAGAATCCTTGTGTATTCTATGTTATTACAAGGTCGAGAATCATTGTGTATTCTACTGATATATAATCTTTGTGTATTACTAGGAAGGCGGGCTACTTCCGTCTAGCGGTCATGGGAAAGCCAAAACTTGTATATGATAAGTCAATACTGGGTCGGTCGAGACTCTTTCTTACTTCAGTGGAAAGACAGCACCGAATCAGACGGGCACAGAAGAAGAAGTGGTTTCATCCGACCGGCGAGATAGTTCGATTTCTAGTCAGCTAACTGAGAATCCAATAAAGAGAATTTATTTTCCAATGATTTCTCAATAGAACCGATTTCTTGTGAGCCACGAAACATATAATCCAAGTCGTAAGTACGAACTACTCAATGGAGAATCTCAGGCCAATAAGCTATGACTACGAAACGAATTGGATCGGGTTCAACGCTTGAAAGCTATCGAAGAAGAGTCAATTCAAATGCTCTAATAAGCTTTCTTTTACGCCCTGAAATGAAGAATTATTCAAAGACAGTAGGCAAGGCACTAAAAAGAAAGGAAGACTGGTGCTACTATAGTAATGCCAAGCATACGAAAAAATGACTTTACCTACCCATACTGACGAATGAAAGAAGCTCAGCGCGGATGATAGGACAAGCGATAGCGGTTCCATTCTTGCTCTTCCTAACCATAAAGAGAGACCTTTGATTCATCAACATTGGCGCGTCAGGCTCTACCCTAACCCCCCAACCCTTTACCAGACCAAGATAAAAAATTCCCCGATATCAGAAAGTCATAAAGAAAGTAAGAAGGGGTAAGGCCCCATTGAAAGAGAAAGCACTAAAAGATAAGTACCATATGGGCGCTGGATAGAACGAGGTGGGACACTTCAATAGTAATGGAGATCTCTCGAAACATCGATTCCTAAGCCAAAAGCTAACACACCACGAATAGTACTCACTCATCATTTTCATTACAGGGGAAGCCATCGGAATTTGCCAACCATAATGAGTTATACAGCCAGCATGGCTTCTGAGAAAAGACCCAAGTATAGTCGTTTTTTTGATTTGGTTTGATACCACAACCACAGAATGCTCTTTTTTTGGGATATCAACATTCAATCTTCGCGTACACAAAAAGAAAGAAAAATATCTTAAACTTCCTTTCCATGCGGTCAAGCTACTTTGTTCCTTTGCAACCAAGTAAACTACCTTTTCTTAATAATAAGGTAAGCGAATTGTCTTACGACAAAAAGTAGTCATGGGAAGGGTTATCCGTATAATTTCATTTCTAATCGGTAGTAGCCCGGGTTCGGGCATTACAAAGGACTGCCAGTAAAGGGCCAGGGCTTCTTTTAGTATCCAAAAAAGCAGGGAAGAAGTTTATTCGTTAAAAGATGGGACGGGAGTTGACCGAATCAAATACAAAATAACATATTTGGAGATTATTAGCGCTTTGAAACTGAACTTCTACGCAGGGATCTGATTTGACCGGTCTAGAAAAGGTCAGTGCTGAACAAAGCTCCTAAGGTCCCTATTCGGGGATTTCCCCGTAAAAGCTAAGTCCTTACTTTACACAGAGTGAAGCTTCCGGCCACTGCTTCCACAGCAAGACATGAGTAGAATTGAGTGCTTCAGGTGGATAAGCTTCGACGCTCTCAACTAGGTTTGGATCGTTTGACTATGGCTCCGCGTTTTGTAAAATCATAAGCTCGATCACGAGGGTCCAAATAAGATTCTCCATGATGGTGGCCACAGTGAGATAGAGTGGTGAAGCTGGGTTCCAAATGAAAACTGAGCGAGAAGGGGAGGCAAAAGGGATGACATTGGAATCTGCTTCAAGGTCTGAATTGGTTATGCCCACGACTTGTAGTAGAGAGTGCTCCAATGGCATTGGGGGCACAATTGAGATGCCATTTCGGGGGTTATCATAGAGGAACTGTCCGACATAAGGCAAGTGATGATCTACAGGACATGAATTCCCCACGATGAGAGGTACGGTCTCGGTCCAATGCCACTCAGAAGCTGTGAGCTTCCGAGAGCCCCAGCACAGAGTATCACCTCGCCCTTTTCACGCACCATTGCTCGGTTTGGTCGCGAAAAACAAGCCCAATTGCCGATTGCTTCGATCCAGAATAAGGCGAAGAAGAGGCTAAAAATATTATTTCAACATTTGCGTAGACATCCACTCGAATATTCGAAGCTTCGCATAGCTGAGGAGATCAACAGCACTGTGTATATGACCAGAACTGTCGAATGTCGAACCACCAATCTTGGTACCCACTAAATGATCCAAAGTAAACCGGATCAATACCGGCTTCCAATAGCCCGTCTCTGACTGCTGATTGCCAATTCTTGAGCTCCGGCCTAAAGAAAGACGATAGCCCTCTCAACCCCCTCATAGGACTGGTTCACCACTCGGAGGTCCCAATTCACCCCTGACCTTCCGTAGAATTCTTGATCGGCTCGACTATAGAACCCAGCATTGATAGCACTACTGTCGCCAAGAACCCGGCCTCGGGCATTGGGGACGCCGTTTTCTCTCGGTCTTCCATGGCCATCTTGATAACTGGACTGAATGTCTCATCATAGTCCTCACTTGCTGGTTGTAGCCTTTGGCTACCACACGAGCCTTGCCTTGTAGCGATCAATAGTCCCATCAGACTTTTACTTTATCTTGTATAACCACTTGAAGCCGATAACTTTCTTATCCGAAAGACGGGGGACGATGGTCCAAGTCTGATTTTGATAGAGGGCAGTAATCTCTTCATACATGGCAGCAACCCAGCGTGGATCCTTCTGAGCTGATCGAAATTGAGTGGGTTCCTTCACCTTGGAATCAGTAGAGACAACATTGACCGAGGAAAGGAGCCTATTAGTAGTACAGGAGCGTACTCCTCTTCATAAATCAATAGGAGCTTCCTGATCAGGAGGAAGACTCGGCAGGTTTTTCCGTCGTACGTCTAGTTTTTAAGATAAGGAAAAAATGTACGATCAAAAGTAGAAAAGAAATACCCTACCCTATTCTGTTCTATTGGGATTTTCCATCATCCAATGCATTATTCTCTTTCTTATGAGATTTCGATTTAACATCTCACTTCTTCCTTCTCATGTTCCCCCGATCCATCGACTTTTCCTGTCCTTTTTTTAGGAATAAAATAGAGACTGACCATAGAGATACTAGTAGCTCGCAGGCGAACGAGTAACGAAAGTGATGAAATTAAGGTGATACCCTAGGATATGAAAGATGGTAACTGATCATGAAATTGTCCAAGGAAGGGAAGCTGTTCGCTAGCGTACCTCGCCCAAGGTTTACACCGCTCCACTATAGAAATAAATACTGAAATGCATTCCTCTACCTATCTAAAAAGAAGGAGGGCCCTGGAAAGCATGCCACCCTCAACCCACAAACTCCCATTCTCCTCAATCCCAGTATTGGAGACCTACTTACTACATTTCGACCGGGGGCCTCTCCAGTCTTTCCGTAAGAAAAGTTCTTACGGATTCCTTTACTTCCATCATAGGAAAGGTAAAGCACTTTCTTTTAAGAATGCATCTGGTTCCATCTTTCTTTCTTTAGTTAATTCACCTTTTGCTAAAAGGGCTTGTAGGAATTCTGGTTTGACACTATTTGGAATGTCTCTCTCATATTGAGAGATTCTGTCTAGTGGCATTCGATCACAGAATCTATTGACAGCTGCATAAATGACTATAATTTATTTTTCAATTGGAAGTGGTGCATATTGTCCTTGTTTCGGTACTTCTGCCAGCCTTGCACCTCTATTCAGTAATTCCCGAGTCGCAGCATCAAGGTCTGACCCAAATTGAGCAAGGGCGGCCACTTCGCGATATTGTGCCAATTCTAGTTTTGAACTACTGCAGACTTATTTCATAGATTTCAACTGAGCGGCAGACCCGACGTGACTGACAGATAAGCCGACGTTAATAGTAGGTCTAATTCCGCGATAAAAGAGCTTTGTTTCCAAACAGATTTGTCCATCGATAATGAGGATCACATTGGTGGGAATATAGGCCGATACGTCTCCAGCTCGTGTTTCAATGACGGGTAAGGCGGTCAAGCTACCTGCACCTGTCTGGTCCGATCGTTTAACGGCTCTTTCTAAGAGACAAGAATGTAAATAGAAAACATCGCCTGGGAAAGCCTCACGGCCTGGTGGTCGGCATAACAATAATAACATTTGTCGATATGCCACCGTCTATTTACTAAGATCATCATAGATTATTAATGCGTGCATTCCATTATCGCGAAAATATTCCCCCATGGCACACCCAGAATATGGGGCCATAATTTGAAGAGGAGCAGGATCCAAAGCAGTGGCTGCTACAAGAATGGAATATTCCAAAGCATTCGCTTCTGAAAGAATTTGAACTAATTGTGCCACAGTTGAGCGTTTCTGTCCAATCGCTACATAGACACAATATAATGTTTCACTCTCAGACGTGTTCAATTTTTTTTGGTTTAATATGGTATCGATAGCAATAGCAGTTTTTCTAGTTTGTCGGTCCCCGATTATAAGTTCGCGTTGACCACGGCCTATAGGAATCAGGCTATCTACCGCTTTTAACCCTGTTTGCATATGCTCGTGCACAGATTTACGTTCAATAATCCCAGGGGCTTTCACTTCGACACATCTTCGCTCGTGATCGCTTAGAGCCCCTCTTCCATCAATAGGTACTCCCAACGCGTCGACCACACGCCCTAGCATAGCCTTTCCCGCAGGAACATCCACAATAGATCCAGTGCGCTTGACAAGATCTCCTTCTTTAATAGCGGTATCACTAACAAAGACAAGAATCCCTACATTCTCATTCTCAAGATTTAACGCCATTCCTTTCACACCGCTGGAAAATTCAACCATTTCCCTAGATTGAATCTCGTTCAATCCATAAACACGTGCAATCCCATATCCAACTGAGACCACTCGACCGATCTCATCCACTTGAAAATTCGTGTGAAAGTTTGTAATTCGACTTTCTAATAGAGTCGTTAGTTCCACAGCTCTCGAAGAGAATTCCATGATTCAAAAATAGGATAGAGGAAAGGGGGAATGGGAATGGCCGCTGCTGATGGATCCCGGAGCTTCATTCCATAATTGTCTGCCCAATCAAGCCGCACCGAATATGAGTCCTCATCCTGCTCTGAACCCGCCCGCGGACCATAATTTAATTGTGCTACAATTGTACACGCATTCTCGAAATGAGGGCTCGTCGCCCCAGAACGAGAAGGCTGTCGGCCGTCTCATACAGATTCGGGAGTGATGTCGAATTCGCGGTCAAAGAATTGACCACCTGCTCCATATTGGCAGGTGAAAACTCCGCATTTTTAAATAAATAACGGAGTTGTTCTTCGATTTCCGAATTCAACATATGGTTCGTATGTTCCTTGATAAGGGGAGACGCATTTGGTGAATGCTCAAGGTAGTTCAATAAGTCGAGGAATGATTTTTTATCCAGTTAAGGCATTCTTGCTTGATTGAGAAAAATGATTCCCTCCAGACAGCTTCACTCCGTCAAGCCTGTACGAGTAGTGAAGAACTAAAGAGAGCAGTGATTGGTTGTTGACAAACGGAAAGCATGGGAGAAAGAAAAATGCACGTACATAAGAAGAAATGAAAATGGAACATCATTCGAATTCATCAGAATCAATATCACTTTATAAACCGAGACTTACACCTGTTTAGGGAATGACTTGATCGATCTTACTAGATAGATAGCCTCAGATAGACTATAAACCTTTCATACACAATTCCTCGATCCATTCATTAATGCGCAAGAGAAAGCGATCTATTAGACTAGAAGGAAGTTGGTCTTTCTCCATGACCCATCCCCTTCGTGCAACTTCTCGCGTAAGGCTTTCACTCGAATCTCGTTCCTAGGGCCCTCTTTCTTCCATAGATAGGTATGATCCCTTACTTAAAAGAGAGCTAGGCAGGTTATAAATTCATAATGAGAATCTTCGACAGAGAGAGTTTGTTTAGCAATCAATTCTATCTATATTAACTTAGCTTGAAGCATGGCTTGCCGTTTGATGCTACTCTTGGGAACATTGATACATCGACTTTCAAGCATCTTGTAGTTGAGCGGTACTGCCATCAACAGTTCCAATCCAACAAGGACTGCTGAACATGGATGGATAGAATGAGAGTCGAACTCGCATGTATCTCTTTTCCTGTTAGTTCGGAAAGAAACCTATCTTCATTGACCATAAGGCATATCTTTTTACACCAATTACTGGAACATGGATCCCCACTGAAAGAAGAAAAGTTTCAGTTTATACTTTTGCTTCTGAAGTAAGATTGGAATTTATGCCCTATGGTATCCCGGCTGTCGTCGACCCATTTCAGGTCAAACAAGGCTAAGCTCCTGGGAGAGGACTACCTCACTTGACTATAAAAGCAAAGGGCAGAACGAATCTCTCTTATCTATGATAATTCTTATCTAACTTTCTCTCCTTAATTGAAATGAATATCGTTTACTAAGAGAATAGATGAGCTCTGGTAGACTAAACTTCACACTTTACTTTCTTTTCGTTCGTCCGTTCCAGGTATTACAAGAAGTATGTATCTCTTTCTCCTTTCAAGTATTATTAAATTCCCTCCGTTCGGGTATAGAGTCAAGGAAAGAATTTCAATTTCGGAATAAGTCCAGATGAAGCTCAGTCTCGTCTCCAGCGATGGAAGCAGGTCGGGCTGCCGGTTTCAGTCCAATCCGTTAGAGTATGAAGCCAAGCCGCTTTCAAGCTTGAGGCGAAACGGAATTCAAATAGAACGATAGTACGTGAGCCAGTCAAGTAATTAGCACGTTCAGGATAAACAAATTTTAGAGTGAATAGCCCGTAGCTCACTTCTGAAATTGTTCCCGTATATTCATCGGCGGGAAGCGAAGCAACTACTCAACGGTTTGAGCCGGGTTTGTTGTTAGCTGTCGAAGTAGGGACATGAAATCTAAAATAACTAGTAACTTAAAGTAAAGAATGGAGTAGCCCATAGTTCTCCTCGAGTAGTGAAAAACTATAGTGATAGTACGCACGTATAGCTCATTGAAGAAGAAGACCTTATATAAGAAACGGTTGAATCCGAACCAGCCCACCCACCAGCACTAGTAGAAGATTACCCACGAGGCTCTTCATATCCATATTCAGTTTATGCCGCAGCAGATCGAAATCAAGGCCTATCTGCAAAAGGTAAAAAAAAGGTTTTGAAAAAGGTAGATATATTTGCTACTTAAAAAGCTCACTTAGTCGGTTACGCTCCTTCAATGGGGTAATGTGAATAGTATAATCTATTTTAGGTGGGGATAGCCTGACTACCATTGATTGGTGAAATCGGAATCAAAGGATGTTGGAGGAAGCATTGGTGGAATGAAGAAGGTTTTCAAATAGAAAAGAATCCATTTCGCACGAAAAAAAGAACAAAGGGTTGAATCATCTAAAAGCGGTAGTCTTATGCTGCTGCCCCTCACTGTTCAAACCTCTCCCATCGATCGACGTAGAGCATCGAAAGAGCTCAAAGCAGAGGGCTATTGGTTTACCAAAAGATCTGCAGGTCCAGACAAAGACAACTAGGCTGACTTGCGATCTTCTCAATGATAGAAGGCAGGCAGCAATACATGTGCATCACAAACGGCATTCCTGAAGGTGGTTCGCCCAAGGCATGCGCTAGATAGAACACATATATGTGGCCTAGGAAAATAAGGGAAGATAGAGCCGACCACTCTTAACTTAGTGGCGTAAGCATGGACTGATGTAGGATGAAAGGGGTAGTAAGGCCTTTAACCCAAGCCCACGAGGGCCTGGATCTGTGTTGTATCAAGTGCTGGTTGTGGGGGAGGCAGAGCCAACTGGAGGATTTCCTGGTGCGAAGGGTCGGCTGTCATCAATATCAGGTTATTTAGTATGAGGTTAACCGGAAAGCTTAGTTTAAAGCTAGTGATCTCCAATTACGTTTCCGGATCCTTTGTCAAAGGTTCCCAAGCCAAGGTTCTTAGAGTCATGCTAGGACCGACGCCTTGGGTGCGGTCACGACCTCAAAACCGGATAATAGGAATGAATCTAATAATTTGTCTGGTTGTCAATTACCACCCGATACCCGACCGAGGAGAGCTGGAAAGAGAGGAATTCCTCATATTCATTAGCTTAGCCAAATTACAATGATTCTGATTCCGCTTCCGAGGAATAAAAGAACCTAGCTATTTTGATTTGTCTTATCCTTCGTTCCTAGCTTTCTTTTTCGGGTGCGCTCTCTATGCCGAGCAAGTTAGAAACTAAATGACCTTACCTTCGCTCCGCTCTCACAAAGCAAAGTCGGATTGGTTTGGAAGGCGAGTTTATTAATGAAATGAATTCCTCCCGTTGGTCGCCTCGGGTTGGTTGAATTGCTTTGGCTTGCCTTCCTGTCTAACTAAATAAAAGGTAGACTCGGTCTTCTTGCGTGCCTACCTAGCTCGAGGTGAGTTTAAATTAAATGGGGTTGGTTTCAATATGAGATATTCCTTTCATAGCTACTAAGGTAAGGTTGGAGATCTTCCTCTTTTTAGGCAAGTCAAGGCTTTTGGCTATCAAAACCTAAATAATTCGGGGCCTCAAGCCTCGTCGATACTGAATTCAGTGTCCAATCTACCGTCAATCGACTTTCCAGCGCTTTCAATTTATGCTAACTCCCATGGTGAAATCTGGAGATGGGCACCTATTATCAGATGGATCTGGCATATCGTATGGGTACGCTGGTTCATCCGGGGCTGGTTAATCTGCTGAATTTGGTCTGGTCAAATCAAATACTGGCTCTTTCTTCGCTTGGCGCGCTTTCCAAGAATCCCCCCTGGGGCCCCTTTCTCGCGGGCATGGCTTTCTAAAAACTAAATGACCAAATCTCGCAGACTTTTTTTTCTTTTAAGAGAAATTCTATTTTCTTTCCCAAGCTATCGATTGAACTCTTTGCTAGAAGCTCTCTTTCTAGCCAAGTGAGCTCGCTGAGCGGAACAATACCAGATCAATCGCGTGATACTGATCTTAGCATACCAAGGGGCTGACCTGAGCTACTTAATTGATCCAGGCGAGAACCGAGCTAACCTTATCGCACTGAGTCAGTACCAACAAACCAAGAGAAGGAGGAATGCTAACTTTTGGTACTAGTCCTTGCCCTTTTGGGCTCATCCAACTACAACTCTATTATGCCCGAAGAACATATCAAGCAGGAATGAATAGTTTCACGAGAAGTGTAAACATCACTAGAAAGGGTTCACTACTATTTTAGGCTTATGTCGACCTGTTATAGTTATAGTTGTAGGAAGGAGTTCTTTGTTCATATCGATTCTATGGGCACTTTCTATCTAACCAGATAAATGAGAGCTTTCTCGAGGAAAGATTGAAGGCTGACCTGGACCGTGCTTTCGCTCCGGATGTCCCGAGATAAGCATTCATTCATAGAAGCAGAAAGACTTTTCTGTACCCTGGGACGAAGTGATTCGACTAAAAGAAGAGAGGGGGAGAAAGCCAGCTTCAATTCAAAGAGAGGGCGAATCTCGCTCTGGCAACAAGGTTTGAATGGAATTCTTTCAACAAGCATAAATGCCGGGGTCAGACTCATCTCATAGAGAAAGAAGGCTTCTATAACTACTATTCAAAGCATCAAAACAGACTTCCCTTATATACATCATTATCAATGGCACATCACATCTTCTATCTATGAAGGTAAGCTCCGCCGCATTCTCATTCTAAAGTAAGGCCAAGGACTATTTATATCCCCATTGAATCGAGGCAATGAGATCAAAAGAAAAAGGCAATCGTTTGATCGAGAGGACCCAGATCTGCTCTCAGATGCGCTGAATCGATGTTGAGTTAGCACTACTTTGCTTCTGCTCTTGCTAGCTAGGGGATTCATCTCTATTCTATCAATTCCTTTTTATAAGGGGGGAATGCGAGAAGGGATTACTTGCTAACGGGTTTGTTTCAACCCCTACGTATTTTTTTCCTATTTAGGGCATCCATATGTGTCAACTTGGCTACCATGCCCGGCTCCACTTTCTATAAAAACAATCCAATCGAGGGAGAATTGACGATTCAATCTTGTAAACTAATCGAGACCGAACTTGGAAAAAGATATACGAAGGGAGAGGAATAACTAATCGATGAAGGAACATGAAACCATTTTGTTTCAATAGAGGTATGAGAAAGGGTTAGCGGCAATAAAGTAGGTGAAGTGGTTGCATTTTTTGAGCTGTTCCAACCACTGCTGGATGTGATTCCAAGAGCCGAACGAGAATGAAGACCACACAGAAGAGTCAAGACCAGGCTCCCTAATGGAATGTTTACCCGATCCATTTCAGATTGACCGAATTGGTACGGAAGTTGTAACATGGGAAACCCACGGGAAACACGACTAATTTGAATAACCCGGTGACCTACCAATTGTAAAAGTAGGATTTTTGGCAAGCAATAAGTACTTAAATAATACAATTCGAGTGTACCATCTTCTTTCTCATTTCGAGGAAAAGGTGCGGTAGGAAAAGGAAACAACGGAGGGATCCGAATCGGACCTAAATGGGAATGACATGAAAAGTCTTGTTCAAAACCTAGCATTAAGGGCGTTACGACGATATACGATAGGAATGGAGAAAAACTCGTGATTGGTGTGGAGGGGAGGCTCTGTTTATGATATAGTTCAAGAGAAAGTCGTTTCATTTCCTTACTTCTTCGTTCTTTCTAATTCAAAAACTTCAAGGCTGGTTTTGAACGCCGCGGAACATCATCTTCAACCAACCTCCACCGTACCGTGCAGCCACTAAAGAATTGCTTATACACTAATGCTTATATAGGCTTACTAAAAGACTGACTTTCATTCATTAGGCCAACATGAAACTAAGAAAGAGAGATGTGTCTAAGGCGGCATCCAAGCAAACTGTGCACACTAAGAAAAAAAAAAGATGTTCGCAGTTACTACCACAAGAAAACCGCCCCCTACCCTATCTCTAAAGGGGCCCTCACTTCGTTCGTACCTTCTTGGCTTAGGCTTCCAACTTCATTTACTTTATGGCCTTGCCGCCCGCCGCTAGCAGAAGCTAAGTGAAAAGCGCGCTAAGAAACGTTGCTTCAGTCGGCCTTTCTGTGCAACAGTCCACCAATAGAAGAAGAGAGGGTTACCGTACATACAAGACTCTTCTAGTTCTTACATTAGCTTTTTCTTACCAGTAAAGTAGTACAACAGCTGTATCTTATAGCCCGGCGGGTCGCCTTTTGAATTCAATAGATAGAATCAATTATTAGATAGATGAGGAGTAGATGAGTGAGTCCTCACTAACCTGAGCGATTTCGATCACCTAACAGGCCTTTTCTTTGGTAGGTAACATCGCCGGAGCGTATCAAATTTCACTACGAAGAAAGTCGAAGTAAGACGGTCTTGTGCAACGATGGTTGGCCCTCTATCATCTTCTATCTGGTAGACTTGGTAAAAGGGCCCCTCCTACTTTTTTAAGAATGAGAGTTCGACCGCAGCTGCCTTTTTTTGTTTTGGAGAGATCAAGTTCCTTGCCAACTATCGACCCCGATCTCTTTTCATTTGTTTTGGGTATTACAAAACCTAGCCTACCCTTCGTCAATCACACTAAAGCGGAGCACCCAACTATGGCAAGCAAGACCCCCTTAAGGTAAGGGTTAGGTTAGTCAATCCGGCCCGAAACGCGTTCGTTGACAAAACCACCGTAGGAATGGGGCCGGACCTTTCAATAAAGCGTAGGCGAACTGATCAACGAGAAAGAGGCCCTACTCACTACAAACGAATACACACAAGATCGAACTGCACTCATACCTCTCCCGCGTCAAGTTGACCGCCCTCTATACGTAGCGATTCTATCAATCATGTAGGTAGGGTCCTCTTTTAATAGACTCCGCTATTCATATGAATTGAAGAAATGAATGCCGGACCCTTTCTTTCACTGATAACCCCAACCCCAAGAAGTTTCTTAATGTTAATGGAATCAGGTTTGTAAGCCACCCCTGATTTTTACTGGGTAAGTGCCTTAAATAAAGGTTAAATTTACAAAAAATCATTTTTGTGATGTTAGATGATTTTTTTTACTGAGACTATCTAGTAAGAGTTTCTGTAAATTCCATTATGAGTAACAACGTCCAAAACAACACTCCAAACTTTAAAAGCAAAATTTCACTCGGTGTAATTTACAAATGACCCCATAGAGGAATGATATATAATATGCACATCCCCATTTTCTTAGCATCAGCTATCACACTATCCTAATTCAGACCACAATAAAGCATATAACATATCCAGTGTTCCAGCAAACATATACTTTAATTAAAAAGAGAAAGACAGCTACACGCCCATGAATGCTCGACACTGAGATTCCCAGTGCTCTTTTGCCTGATGAACCCTCTCTGTTCTTTCTGTTCGTAGTCGCTCATCCCAGTAGTCACGGCAGCTGTTCATCTCATGCAAGACCAGAATTAGCAGCTGGTGAAAACTAAATTGACTTCTACTTTTGATGAATAGGTTAATAACACAAAATTAAAACCGTACCTTCGCCTCAGTAAAATACTAAGCTCATCCAGATGTACAGCACCTTGGTAAACTCCTTTCTGAAAGCAGAATACAACCGTATTACAATTGAGAACTGAATTTGCAATCGAAAACAGACTAGAAACACAGTCGTTACAAGATTATGAGATTGTGTTTCTTAGCATAACATTGACCAACCTCACGGCAAAGGGGACATTTTTTACTTGGGTCCGCAGCCTTTAAGCCATCAACAATGGTTACTGATGCAGCAGAGCAAGCACACATGTAGCAGAATATATGTGCGCATGTAAGAGATACCGGATCAAATACTGTATCCTGTTAATAAAAAAAGAAGAGCAAAATCATAATCTAATGACATGTAAGGGTTCAAGAGAATAAAATGGCTGAAACCCTTACTCTTCTAAATAGCTAAGCAGCAGCAGCAGCACTACACATATCAAGCGCCAAATCAAACCGAGGCCAAACATAATTTAAACTAATTGGATTTAGAGCTGACCATCTTTCTACACTACTTTAACCAGTTTTTCAAGAAAAGAGATGAATATTAAACTATATGTATGCTTGTACTGTATTCAAATAGTGGACAGACCGTCTACATTAAAAAAACTGCACAAGCTGTATTGGGTTACATGACAAAGACTTGGTCACTAAACCAATTGATATTGTAAAACACGTTGTCTTACCAAGCAGATTGAACAAGTCAGCTCAATATCAACCTTGACAGAGTCAAAAACCTCATAAGAGAGCGATGGTTTTCCATCGGTGAGAGTCAATGAGCACGCGTCAAAGAAAGCAGGAACTTTGCTTGACTTACTCTCCGTTTCCCTTAGATTAATGTGAAAAGCCATAAGCTCATAAAGCCATGGTGACTGAAGGATTTCAACGTGCATCCGTTGTACTTCAGATTTGAAGGCTTGTCCTTGGCGAGAAAGATGAATCTGCACCATCAACACGACAAGAAAAGTCAAAACATTTATTCACAAATAAATAAATCAAAACGAATTTGTTTTAAGTTATTGGAATTCTCTTAATATCTATACCTTATCATACTTCTTGAGTATTTTCCGGATAGCAGTAGCATTTATAAGCGCATACGTAACTAAATCCTTGCCTTCTTGAATCAAAGCAGCATGATTCTTTCGCTTTTTTCCTTTAAACCACATCAAGTACTTTCTCACACCTGACGACAGATGCAGCTCAAGCAACTTTCGTGCACGCTCGTTAAAGCTGCCTACTATATCCGACATTTCCTCCAGAAGGAAGGGAAAGAAAGTTCCATCACAAACTGCAAACATCAACCGAAGCGACATGAAAAATAATAATTTGATACAAAAGTCTCTAACATCACATAGAAAACTGAAATTGCATATTGCCTAATGATCATCCCAAACAGATCAGGGGTTTAATCTCACCAATCCCACACTGATCAGTGGATAACCATCAATTCACCTGTTCTAAGGTCCCAGGAGATTTACTTGATACACATTGAACATACAAATTTTCAACTATACACAAATCTGGGCCACCTAGATTATTCAAAAAATCTGATGAAAAAAACAAAGTGGTCACATACAACTAGTAGCAATGGACATGGTCCTCCTGCCCTGCCTGATAAAAAACAACAAAATTACCCTAAACTCAAACGACCTCATAACTTTCTAGTCATTGTTATATCTAGATAACCATGAAATCAATAGAGATATAAGAGAAATTACAATCAACGAACAACCGGGAACCCAGAAAAAAAAAATACCTGTGCATTCCTGAGGACAATTGGTATGATCATGATTTTGAATAACTCCATTAAGACTTTTACGAGAAATCGAATCTCTCCTGCATCTCTTCAAAATCTTCTTGAGCTTCTTGAATTCAACCCTAGGTAGCTTCTTCTTCTCTTGTCCCTGCATGTATTCCTGGTATTTCTTGCAAAACTTCATCTTTTCTGTTTATAATCCACCAGCTGTTCGATTAAACGATGACGAAACGAATGTTAATTTCGCTATTAGATGACCATCAACGAAAATTCACGAGTATGAGGGTGAATCGAAGAAAAAAACTATATTTTTTTAAGGTTTTGTTTGTTGGTATTGGTATGAATATGAATCATATGATAGAGAGATTTGATGCGAGTTTTCGAAAGGAGTTGTTATAGGTTCCTGTTATTGGGATAAGAATTAAGAAGTGTATGTGCCATTTATAGATAGGAATACGAGTAGGTACCTTTGACTTGACTATTTGCTGGGCTTTATGTTTATCTGTGTTGTTGGCCCCTGAATTCTGAATTTAGAAGATTGATTTCCACTCATGAACCTGACTTAAATCTAATATTTATATTTTGTTTTACAATATTCGATTCTAATTTTATAAATCTTTAAGATGAATCTTATATTTTAAAATTCTAGCTTTTTTAGTCCTAAGTATCTTTAAATTTTCAATTTTGTTTTAATACTTCTCGCATTTTTTTTAGTAGAGGACTATATTGAAAATTAAAAGAAAACCAAGCCTTAAAAGGCAATTGTACAAAAATTCAAAACAAAACCCTAATCAAAAGCGGGAAGTCATCTTCTTCCCCAAAAAACCCTAAAAGAACATCTGAACCCTAAATCACAAAATTGAACTCTAATCAACCAATCTCAGGTAGCCCAAGTTAAGGCTTTCTAAGAAGGCTATAGCTTTGATCTTCGGAGGAGCGTCATTGCTGCTGAAATCGAACTCCGATTGAGTCTTCAAAGTCTCCTTGACCACCCAATCAGCACCATGGTTCTGCTCCCGGAAGACATGCTTCACCACCATCTCCGGTTTGATAAGTCTCCTACAACAACTCAACAAAGAAACAAGATACCAAGGAGACTTACCAAAGGCCAAAAGATGGACCAGGACCAAAGAGTCAATTTCAACATCAACTTTCTCAAGCCTCAGATCTCTGCACAGCTTCAAACCATCTAACAATGCTCGACACTCAGCAATCAATGGAGTCCCTTTACCGTACAGTCTACCACAACCCTTGACAATGCCACCATTCCAGTCACGAATCAGAATACCACCAGCAGCTTCATGAGCAAAGGTACAACCACCATCCACATTAACTTTGTATCTTCCAAATTTTGGATTTTTCCATTTCAAAAATAAAGGCTTATTCAATCCTTTAGTTTGAAACACACAACCCATACTGAGACCAACCTTAGCATAGATACCCCAATGCTTAGCTTTTAAAACTCTTGCATTGTCCAGACTAGTAAGAATGAATATAATCTGCTTAATGATAGTACTGGCGTTCATGTTTTCATTCCCTATCTTTCTTTTATTTCTTCCAGACCATATGGACCAAGCAATGATGGCTGGAAGAATGGTAAAAATGTCACAGATACTCTGAGCAGACCAGTACCATCTCATCAAGATATGCGAGAATGTCATGTGAGGCTGCACCTGAACCTTAAGAATAGTACTGAAGTAAAACCAAACAGCCCAGGCTTGAGGACACTGCACAAAGACATGGTTAGTAGTTTCTGCCTCATTACAATGAATACATTTAGAAGCCAAATGGATATTTCTAGATTGCATAATATCATCTGTAGCAACCCACTTGTGAAGCACCCTCCATAGCAAAAAAGAACACTTTTTAGGAGTCACAGCATTCCAAAATTTAGCATATATGCTAGTGACAGTACCTTTATTCCTGATATGATTATAGGTGTCTTTAAAGTTGAAATTACCGTCCTTTGACAAAGACCATAACATAGTATATTGAGTGTTGGAAAGAGATATCTTACTGATCTTGACAATCTCAGTAGCGGTTACTTTAATACTAAGTCTATCAAAATTCCATGATCCATCAGACCAAAAATCCTTTACCAGATCATTAGTAGAGTCCCAAAGAAGCCTTCTTTCATTATCACTAGAGACTTTGATAAAAGGATTATCTGAGCACCATCTATCATACCAAAAACTCATACTCCCCTGACCAGGAAGCCAAAAAACAAATTCCTCAGCCTTCTCTCTAGCACAGATAACCCGATTCCATACCTTGGACTTAAGATAAGGAGAAATAGCCAAAACAGGATGAATATTAGACCTGCAATAAATAGACAGCAAGTAAGAGGCCCAAAAAGATTTCTGCATCCTGAAATTAAACCATAGCTTCATTGAGTAGACCAACTGAACATCCCTAAGCTGCTTGATGTTAAGACCACCTTCATTGATACGCTTGCACAATCTTTCCCACCTGGCCCAACTAACAACTCTTTTCTCACTTTTACTTCCCCACAGGAACATGTTCATCAGTACTTCAAGCCTATTAATAATACTAACCGGCAAAAGAGTATGTTGAAGAAGATAAACATGGAAAGCAACCAGCACAGTTTGGATCAGCAACAACCTTCCAGCAAATGATAAGTGCAACTTATCCCAGTCCATGATTCTACTTCTAACTTTGTGAATCAAGTTTTCAAAATGAACAACTCTTGTATTAATGGCAATAGTAGAACCAAGATAAGTAAAAGGAAGAAATGTATGATGAATGTTCCATAACTCTTCAATGATATTAATCTGATGATGAGACATTTTATTATAAACAATTAACTTTGATTTAGCAGTGTTAATTTCCTGACCAGAAACCTCTTGATAATGCTGTAAAACACTTTTAACAGCTTCCATAGTCTACAATCTTCCATTAGAAAATACCATAAAATCGTCTGCAAAAGCAAGACATGCAACATTATGATCACTTCTAGTCTTATACCTGAACAAGCTATTTCCATCAGAAATAAACTTAATAGCACGAATCAAGTACTCTTCAGCCAGAATAAATAGACTTGGGGAAAGTGGATCCCCTTGTCTAAGGCCTTGAGTATTAGCAAAGTATCCCACAGGCTCTCCATTCACCAATACAGAAGAACAAACTCTGTTAATGCAGCTGCCAATGAGACCAGACACACTATCATCAAAACCAAAAAGCTTCAAAACTTTAAACAGAAACACATGAATCAGATTATCAAAAGCTTTAGTCATGTCTGTTTTAACAATAACATTGCCAAACTTTCTATTTATATTAATATCAAAGCTCAACTCCTGAGCCAAAAGAATAGAATCATGGATACACCTCCCCTTTACAAAGCCACCTTGCTCCACAGAAATAAGCTTAGGCAATATCTCAGCCAACCTGTTATTGATGATCTTTCCCACCACTCTAGAAAACATAGTAGTTAAACTAATAGGCCGAAAGTCTTTCCATCTATTAGGGTTGTCAATCTTAGGGATTAAACATATCAAAGTTTCCTTCACACCCTTAGGCAAAGAGAAACCAGTGAAGACTCCCTTAACAGCATCACAGAAGTCACAACCTACCACAGACCAACATTTCTTATAGAACTCACCATTGTAACCATCAGGACCAGCAGCAGAATCTGAGCTTAAAGACTTAACAACCTCAAAGATCTCCTCAGTGCTACGAACTTTAGAAATATTATAATTATCAACAGCAGAAACCAAAGAAGGGATGACCTCCATTAAGACTGAATCAGACACTTCATTATCAGTTGGAGCTAACAAAGATTTAAAATAATCCACAGCTGAACTACCAATGTCTTCCTTAGAAGAAATCCACTGATCACTAACCTTTATTCTATGAATTCGATTTCTTTTAATCCTCTTCCTCACAAAACTATGATAAGCTTTAGTGTTCCTATCAGAGTCCTTCAACCAGGACACATGAGCCTTCTGCTTCCAAAAAGTATCCTCCCTATCAAGGAGCACAAGATGATTCTGCCTAGCCTCATCCAAAGCAGTTTTATTCTCATCACTAAAGACACTTTGAAGAAGAAATTCCTTGGCAATGATACTTTCTTCAGACCTCTTAAGAGCATCAAAGACATTTCCAAATGTACTCCTATTCCAAGCCTTTAAAACACCCTTAACCTCTGTTGCTTAATCCAGAAAACCATGACAGGGTTCCTCATATCACCATCAATATTAGTGGACCAGCTATCCTTAACAGTTTTCATGAAATCAGGGTGAGAAACCCACATATTTAAAAACCTAAAAGAAGCTTTAGGCCTTTCAAAACTAGAGGCAATCTTAACAACCAAAGGGCAGTGATCAGAACAGCTTCTAGCAAGGTGAGACACTGAAGTACAGTCAAAGAATTCCAACCATGAAGAACTATAAAGAACACGATCGAGCCTCTTCCACTTATGACCATTAGACCAGGTATAAGGACACCCAGAAAAAAACCAGCATGAATGAACCCACAATCCATAATCAAGCTGTTGAAGTCATCCATCCCTCTCTGATTAATGGTAGAACAAAACAACTGCTCCTGAATATTGGAGATAATATTGAAGTCACCCAACAATATCCATTCACAACTACCAACATCAAGACTTCTAATCAAATCCCACAGAACCAACCTCTGATCCCTTCTACACTTAGAATACACCACAGAAACATAGAACTCTTTACTCATTGAAGCATGACACACCTTTAAATGTAACAGCTGCTCACTATCCAAAAGAACATCAACCTTATAATCCTGATGCCAAAAAACCCAAATCTTGTTATTCACATTACTACTGAACCCAGTTAACTTCAATTTCCTGGCAACAATATTCATTTTATCAACCCTCACAAAAGGTTCCTAAACAGCAACAAAGCTAGCTTTTTCAGAGATAACCAAAGACTTTAATCTTTGCACTGACTCCTTATTAGCAAGCCCTCTTGCGTTCCAGCAGATCATAGTAATAGTCATTGATCAGAAGGCAGCCTATGGGCTCTTTTGAGCTTCATAATTTTAGATGAAACTGGCCCCTTAGAGCTCCAAATCTTAGACACTTTCTTGGGCTTCTGAATATCATGTCTTCTAACCTTTTCTTTATCAATCTTGTCCTTAACAGGAGAAGAAACCAGACTACCATCATGCTTAGGGGAACTATGAACATCATCACTCAGAACTTCGAACATATTCTTTCTCTCTAAGGTCTTCAATGCATCAATCATATCTTCCTCATTAACAGGGGATTCACTGTTCTCTCCATTAACAACTTTAGTAAGAGTGAAATTATCAGACTCCATATCAAAAGAATCAACAGTCTTATCTACAACTATGGACTTTAACATACGAGTATTAATGTTTTCATTACCAACCCCAGAGTGAACCACCTGATCCACATTAGAATCTTGAATATTCACATCATCCTTGTGAGAACAAGACACATGATCAGAAGCATTCCTACTATCCTGAGCATTCTTCACCAACTTATCAACAGAAACCAACTTCTTACAATTGTCATTCGAATGCCCAATGTGAGCACAATGGCTACAATATATTGGAATACTGTCATAAACCAGATTGATCCAGTAACCATCAGAAACACCAAATTTTAATTGCATTTTTCGAATCAAAGGCTTTGAAATATCCACTTCAACCCACAGCCGACAACAATTCTGCCTTGCCCGATTCACAGAAGGAACCCACACCTTCAATGGAGTTCCTAACACTTTCCCAACTTCAGTAATCGTGGATTTATTAAACAAAAACTCAGGTAAACCTGGAAGGGAAATCCAAACCGGAGTGAAAGGACACTCAAGATTAGGATCAAACTCAGGAGTCCACTTTAACAATCTCATGGTCTTGTTTCCCAAAACCCACACGTTTCTCGACCATAGCCTCATGAAATCATCAAACTCATTAAACTCAACGAAAATGTGCCTATAGTCCCAGACCGAGACACTGTATCTTCCAACGAATTTAAACTTCGACAAAAATTTCCTAAAAGATTCCATCGGTGGCTTTCCAGAAGCAAATTTGGCAACTAAAGTATGCTTAGAAATCCTTAACAGTCTTTCTTTGTCTTCAGCATCAAACATTATCACAAGAAACTCTTCTTGAAGCGAAACAGTAACCTTCGAATGTTCAAAATCAGTGTTGTTATCTTTCAAAGTATATGCATAAGAGCCCTTCTTGATTGCATCATTCCGTTATTTATCACCTTCTTTAACACCTTCTTCAAAAACTGGATTCGAAATAATCTTACATTCATCACTGTTCCCCATTTTGAGATTGATCAACTTTCCTCAGCGAAGGAAATTCAACAGATGAACCAATCTTTAAACCAGCAGCCATGATCGAAGCCCCAGATCTTGATCAGAAATAAAAAACAAGATGGAATTTAGTTAACAGAAAAAAACTCTGTTCTTGAAGGAGTACAAAGCGTTTCCATTTTTCTTATATTTTCCCCCAATACTTCTTGCATTATAAAGATGAACAACTAATTTTTAAAATAAATTATATAAATCTCACATTTATAATGTTTGATATGTTTTTTTTAATTTTTTTTACTATTGTTATGATATTGATGTTATATTGTCGATTTGAATTTTATTTGGATTTTTATTATTTTGGATGTAATAATAAAATAAAAAGAAAATTAAGAGAAGGTTTTTGTATTTTAAAAATTAATTTTTATTATATTTGACATCATCATTTAAAACCACGTTCTTACTTGGTAGATGATAAATGTTATATAAATATTTTTATAACTGTGGTTTAATATAATAAGTTTAATTATTATTTATTTAATATCTATTTTTTAATATTTAATTTTCTAATTAATAATAATTAAAATATTCATAATTTATGGTATGTGAGTTGGTAACCATTTTTAATTATAATTTTATTTTTCTCTTATTTATTTTTTATTCTTCTTTCTAATGGTTTGTATATTTAATCGGAGCTCGGAATTCAAATCTAAAAATACCATTGTTTTTATTTTTTTAAAATGAAAAACTAGATTCATTGATGATACTTTTTGAATATAATTTTGTTACCATAAAACATGCGAGACCAAAAATAAACAATAATTTTGTTACCATAAAACATGCGAGACCAAACATAAACAAACATACTAGACGAGACATTATAAAACATACTAGACTAAGCGTAACCAAACATGCGAGACCAGGCATAGTCAATCGTGATAAAGTTGAGAGACCAAACATTATTAAATCATGCAAGACGAGACATAATAAGGAAGACCAGACATTGTTTTTTAAGACAAACAAAACTAGATCCATTGATCATTTTTTTGTCAGATCCAATAACACTCGTCGCGCATCTTTATCATCAAGTAGTACATGTCTCGTCTCTCTCCGCTTCAATATGTCTGATCTCATATCCATCCACTCTCATCATGTCTCGTCTCACATAATTTAATAATTTTTTGTCTCTTAACTTTATCACGATTTATTATGTTTGGCCTCACATGTTTTAATATCTGGTCTCACACGTTTTTATGTCCGGTCTTGCATCTTTTCTAACGAAAAAAATAAATCATTAATGAATATAATTTTGTTCGTCTTAAAAAAAACTGACCGTACTTTTGGATTTTCTCAAGCTACTGTTTGAAATATACAAATTTTTAAAAATAAAAAAAAAACAAAAAATAGAAATTTGATTTTTTGAAAAAGAAGAAGGTAAGTTGTGATTTTTCACCATGGTTGAGGTATCTATTGGTAGTTACCATTTTTGGGTATTAGGTGGTAATGTTATACATGGTTGGGTATTAGGTGGTAATGTTATACATGGTTGGGTATTTATGGATAGTTTACCCTAATTTAAATTGTACCAATAATATATCAAGTTTAAAGAAATATATGTATAAAATATTTTTATATAATATTTTGTGATATATTTTATAACTTAAAATTATAAGTATCATATTTTTCCTATATGACAATATTAGTCAAATTTAATTTATAATAGTTTTTTTGTCATTTTTTTATATTTTGACTATTTAATTCTATACTATTTTATATTATAATTGTTGAATTTCTTTTAGTTGATATGAATATAATTTTATCACATTGATAAGGCATAACCCTTAAATAAAATTACACCTCTTGACAAAGACGAAGTGAGTTCATGCGTCAACTAAAGAACGACTAGGTATAGAGAAGTTCGATCAAGATTGATACCAAAGAGACCTCGGTTGGCAAAACCAAAACAAAACTGTCATCCAGGAAAAGTCCGAGTGACATGTCAAAAAAATACATGTAACATGTTGCTGACCGAAAGTATTAACTAAAAAGATGGTTATTAAACAAACAAAACCAATAGAAGCATGATCGAACAAATGAGAAGAACGCAAGGATAATAAGATAGAGATAATACGTATCTATTGTAATATATAAAAGGATTGAGACCTTTAGAAATGAAAAAAAGGATGGAATTGAGTTGATATACAAGAAAATGTTCCGATCATTCTCTATTAATTCTAGTTAAATATTTTCATTAAAATACCTCATAATTCAATGCTTTTTTTATATTTTTTTATCTACCATAATTTCTGGGTTGAGCAATGATATAAGGTATTAAAATAATGTCGTAATTCTGGTAACCAAATTCTACCATCAAGTTTTGAATGTATATTTTTGTCATTTAATTTCATGATATTTTTATATAATTATTGTTGGATTATTATAGTTTTTACGTTTTATGCATTTCATGGTGTTTTATCCAGATAACATTTCTATCGTTGCTTTTAAGTTAAAAAATAATATGATTTTTTTAAAAACTTTTGTTTACTAAATGATGGTGTAATTTTGGTATTTGAATTCTGTCATCGAGTTTTAAGTGAAGGATTAGTTCGTTATCATAGTTTTTTATATGGGTAACTGGGGTAACAAAATATTATATTGTTGTTATTGTCTAAAAAATGAAATTTTGATAAAATTTGTGATATAAGTTTTTACTATTATTCATCGTAGATTTTGAAGGTATTAAATGATAAAAAATATTATAAAAATTATAAATGCAACTCCTCATGAACTGAACTAAAATATTTCATCACGAAAAAAGGTGATTGTGTAATGGTTAATGTATTGTCAAACAAATGAATTATGAATCAGACATTGAACTTGACAAAACTTATTGCCACAATCAATTGTCTTTTGTTGGATTAACATTATTTATATTTTTTAAATGAATTAATGGTCAATTATATAGTGCAACATGAGCGTTTAGATTTAAGATTGGATATTTAACTATACCACCGACAGATTTTAGACTTTGTTGTAACAATTAAAATATTTTTACACTAGCTAATGGAAACTACAACCATACTGTAGTAGCTACAAAACTTTTGTTTACATGATAACATCTAAATGATTCAACACAACAACTAAATTCTTAATCTTATAACTTAATACATAACTAAAACCTAAATGGTTACGTATAAGCTAATGAAGATGGTCATTTACTATAACAACTAAATATTAATATTTAAATAATAGCAATTAAATGATTAAGCACAAAGACTTAATCATTAATATTAAATCTTAATATATAGCTATCAGTTAAATGTTTGTTCACAAGTTAATGACAACTAAAACGTTATTCAAACAACTAAATAGTTGTGTTTAGACGATGAAAACTAAGTGATTTAAGATGACACTTCAATCCTTATTTTTAGAGATTTATGCATAACTATTATCTACATATTTGTGTCCAAGCTAATAACCGTTAAACGTAAACTATAACAACTAAATACTTGTGTTTAGACAACAATATCTAAATTAATTATATATTTAAATATCTAATCCTACACTTTAATACATAGCTATTTGAACTTACATCTTTCTAACTTTACTCCAAGCACGCCTTTAAAAAAATAAAATATATGTCTACCCATAACTTAAGATTTATAACTCAAAAAAATGACCAAAGTTAAAGGAACAACTAAATGTCTGGTTGCATTGTTCTAGTAGCATTTAGGTGATTGAAGTTATTTATTTTTAATTGTGTATGTCTTATAAAATTTAATATGTGTGGAAAAACATAAGAATTCATGTGAGTTTTTGTATGTTGTATATTAATTTTAACTAATGGAAAATGATGATATAGTTATATGTTAGGAAAAAAAATACTCAATGGAATCATAATATTAAAGTTCTAAGCAATTAGTCGAGACTTTGGCTAAGCCACCGGCACATTTCGGAAGTAAGTTAAGACTTAACCAACAATGATTAAAATCCTTGCAAGTGTGGAATGAATAAAGTAGTGTTTTGACTCTTTCTTTTCAAACACAAAATTAACAAGAAAAATATAAATAATAAATCAATCACACAATACATGATTTAACATGGTTCGGATTATAAAAATATCTTACATCCATAGATAACAGACTTCTCATTTTATATGTAAGAAAGATTACAAAAAACTTCTCAAACACAAATAACACAGTTGTTGAATTATACTTCTTTCAAAGCTCTTCAGTCTTAAAATGTAAACTCTCAACTCTCAATTTTTATCCCTTTATAAAATTCTAACTTTATTTATCTAAATTTTATCAATGTTATTTATATGCAAATCGATTTAGCTAGCCCTCAAGGGGGTAGCCGAGTTGGTTGAGTATGGCATTCTTATGACCAAAAGGTCATGAGTTCGAGTCCCTCTACATACGCTTTCTCGGCTGAGCCTGTCACCTTGTGTGGTTTACCTTCTGGCGTTGGTTTGCAGGCTATCGCGTCAGACTGAGGGTTTACCCTGTGCGCACTCATTGCACTCTGAGTAGCGGCTGCGGGTTCCCTCCTTAAAAAAAATCGATTTAGCTACCATTTGTTTCATACTTCTTCGTTTCAATTTATAGAACTAAGGGTGAGTGATATAATACTTTAGCCTCACAATACCAACTAACATTTTGTCCCCATAAACAATTGAGAAGTAGTAACACAAGCCACCTTGACATATGTATTAGCTTGTACTGTCTGAAAGGCAGTGACACCAACCTGTGATATCTGCAACACAAATAATATTCTTTACCAACCTCTAGAATTTAGCTCAAAGACATATTGATCAATGATTGAGGATACCCCATCAATTTTGATTTTTTTCATAATATCAAACTCATTTTTATCCAAAAATATATAAATATCTTCAGAAGATTTGGAAGGTAATGATCATGTCCTTAAGCTCCAACATGTAAGATCATGTATAAATAAATCATAAATTGGAATGTCTCATCATGTGTATTTTAGGATATTCAGACATGTTGTGGCAAGTAAACTAAAGTACACTATTGGAATATTGGACCAACAAATAATAGTATAATAAAATTATATAATATTATTTAGTTTTATGGTATTATAAATAATATGTGGATACTTGATGAGCTAAACAATACCTAAAAGGATCATCATTTAGTTCAATAATTCAGTATTGGGCTTAAAGCCTAATAAGTGTTACAGAGGGTTTGTCATGATCAATAAGTGTATTAATTGAATTATAGATTAATTATGAATAAAATATACGTGTAATTAACTATATGAATGAACGAATATTTATGGTGGTAAAAAACATACAACCAAGTGTGTTTTATTGTTAAGCTTAATATAATAATTGATTCACTTCAATTATTATATAAAACAAACTCTCATCCCTTTTCACGAACATATGTAATCTGTTGCTTCTCAAAGTTATAGTTTTTTCTCTCTTTATCTTTAATATATTTTTTGCATAAAGTTCTTCTAGTAGGTTTATGTTCTACTCCTTCAAAAAATGTTTTATTACCAACTCTCAAGCCAATAGAAGAACCAATAGCTCGCATTGTTCTCTCAGCATGAACCAAAGGCTTCTACTTCAATACCAAAAGTACTAGAGGGAATAAATATAGAAACTTTGTAAGTTTTCTATTCATATTATTTATACCGTATGAGAAATCAAGTTCTTGGTTTGAAATCATTGATATAGGTGCCCTGAGTAATTTTCCAAAACGATAACTATTGTCAAATTATGGCCAATTTTCCATCTTTATTCTCCTCAGAATACCAAAACGACAATAGATACTTGAAATAATAAAATTGATCACATCTTTGGATTTTGTTCCAGCCAAGGGTTCAACTTTAACCCACTTAGAAAAATAGACTACTACAACTATTATTGTTTATCTTCCTCGAGATGTCATCGGTAAAGGTTCGACCAGGTCAATACCCCATATGTCCAAAGGTTACTCCTCGGAGATTGATTTAATAGTTACTCCTGGTGTATGGATTGTGTTAGTAAATATTTGGCAAGTATCACACTTTTCCACCAATTCTTTAGCATCAGAAGCAATCGTGGCTCAATAATATCATGCATAAATAACTTTTTTTTTATCAAAGTTGTACCCATAATGTAGAGACTTCACCATCGTGTATCTTAGATAATATCATATGTGATTCATTTTCATATGAATCTTTAAGATGAAGCTTATTTTATAAATCTTTAAGATGAAGCTTATTTTTTAAAATTCTAGCTTTTCTAGCCCTAAGTATCTTTAAATTTTCAATTTTGTTTCAATACTTCTCGCATTATAAAGATGAACAACTAATTTTTAAAATAAATTATATAAATCTCACATTTATAATGTTTGATATGTTTTTTTTTAATTTTTTTTACTATTGTTATGATATTGATGTTATAATGTCGACTTGAATTTTATTTGGATTTTTATTATTTTGAATGTAATAATAAAATAAAAAGAAAATTAAGAGAAGGTTTTTGTATTTTGAAAATTATTTTTTATTATATTTGACATCATCATTTAAAAACACTTTCTTACTTGGTAGATGATAAATGTTATATAAATATTTTTATAACTGTGGTTTAATATAATAAGTTTAATTATTATTTATTTAATATCTATTTTTAATATTTAATTTTCTAATTAATAATAATTAAAATATTCATAATTTATGGTACGTGGGTAACTATTTTTAATTATAATTTTATTTTTATGTTTTTTATTTTTTATTTTTTTTCTAATGGTTTGTATATTTAATCGGAGCAAATCTAAAAATACCATTGTTTTTATTTTTTTTAAATGAAAAACTAGATCCATTGATGATACTTTTTGAATATAATTTTGTTACCATAAAACATGCGAGACCACATATAAACAATAATTTTGTTACCATAAAACATGCTAGACGAGACATTATAAAACATACGAGACATTATAAAAAAAAATACTAGACTAAGCGTAACCAAACATGCGAGACCAGGCATAATCAATCGTGATAAAATTGAGAGACCAAACATTATTAAATCATCCGAGACGAGACATAATAAGGAAGACCATACATTGTTTTTTACGACAAACAAAACTATATCCATTGATCATTTTTTTTGTCAGATCCAATAACCCTGGCCGCGCATCTTTATCATCAAGTAGTACATGTCTCGTCTCTCTCCGCTTCAATATGTCTGATCTCATATCCATCCACTCTCATCATGTCTCGTCTCACATAATTTAATAATTTTTGGTCTATTAACTTTATCACGATTTATTATGTTTGGCCTCACATGTTTTAATATCTGGTCTCGCACGTTTTTTATGTCCGGTCTTGCATGTTTTCTAACGAAAAAAATAAAAAAATAAATCATTAATGAATATAATTTTGTTCGTCTTAAAAAAAACTGACCGTACTTTTGGATTTTCTCATGCTACTATTTGAAATATACAATTTTTTTTAAAAAGTAAAAAATAGAAATTTGGTTTTTAAAAAAAGAAGAAGGTAAGTTGTGATTTTTCACCTTGGTTGAGGTATCTATTGGTACTTACCTTTTTGGGTATTAGGTGGTAATGCTATACATGGTTGGGTATTTATGGATAGTTTACCCTAATTTAAATTGTACCAATAATATATCAAGTTTAAAGAAATATACGTATAAAATATTTTTATATAATATTTTGTGATATATTTTATAACTTAAAATTATAAGTATCATATATTTCATATATGACAATATTAGTCAAATTTAATTTATAATAGTTTTTTTGTCATTTTTTTTTATATTTTGACTATTTAATTCTATACTATTTTATATTATAATTGTTGAATTTCTTTTAGTGGATATGAATATAATTTTATCCCATTGATAAGGCATAACCCTTAAATAAAATTACACCTCTTGACAAAGACGAAGTGAGTTCATGTGTCAACTAAAGAAAGAACAACTAGGTATAGAGAAGTTCGATCAAGATTGATACCAAAGAGACCTCGGTTGGCAAAACCAAAACAAAACTGCCATCCAGGAAAAATCCGAATGACATGTCAAAAAAATACACGCGACATGTTGCTGACCGAAAGTATTAACCAAAAAGATGGTTATTAGACAAACAAAACCAATAGAAGCATAATCGAACAAACGAGAAGAACGCAAGGATAATGAGATAGATATAATACGTACCTATTGTAATATATAAAAGGATTGAGACCTTTAGAAATGAAAAAGGATGGAATTGAGTTGATATACAAGAAAGTGTTTCGATCATTCTCTATTAATTCTAGTTAAATATTGTCATTAAAATACCTCATAATTCAATGCTTTTTTATATTTTTTTATCTACCATAATTTTTGGGTTGAGCAATGATATAAGGTATTACAATAATGTCGTAATTCCGGTAACCAAATTCTACCATCAAGTTTTGAATGTATATTTTTGTCATTTAATTTCATGATATTTTTATATAATTATTGTTGGATTATTATAGTTTTTACGTTTTATGCATTTCATGGCGTTTTTTTCCAGATAACATTTCTATCGTTGCTTTTAAGTTAAACAATAATATGAATTTTTATAAAACTTTTGTTTAAAAAATGATGGTGTAATTTTGGTATTTGAATTCTATCATCGAGTTTTAAGTGAAGGATTAGTTCGTTATCATAGTTTTTTATATGGGTAAATGGGGTAACAAAATATTATATTGTTGTTATTGTCTAAAAAATGAAATTTTGATAAAATTTGTGATATAAGTTTTTACTATTATTCATCGTAGAGTTTGAAGGTATTAAATGATAAAAAATATTATAAAACTTATAAATGCAACTGCTCATGAATTGAACTAAAATATTTCATCACGGAAAAAGGTGATTGTGTAATGGTTAATGTATTGTCAAACAAATGAATGAATTATGAATCGGACATTGAACTTGACAAAACTTATTGCCACAATCAATTTTCTTTTGTTGGATTAACATTATTTATATTTTTTAAATGAATTAATGGTCAATTATATAGTGTAACATGAGCGTTTAGATTTAAGATTGGATATTTAACTATACCACCCACAGACTTTAGACTTTGTTGTAACAATTAAAATATTTTTACACAAGCTAATGGAAACTACAACCATATGGTAGTAGCTACAAAACTTTTGTTTACATGATAACATCTAAATGGTTCAACACAACAACTAAATTCTTAATCTTATAACTTAATACATAACTAAAACCTAAATGTTTATCTATAAGCTAATGAAGATGGTCATTTACTATAACAACTAAATATTTATGTTTAAATAATAACAATTAAATGATTAAGAACAAAGACTTAATCATTAATATTAAATCTTAAAATATAGCTATCACTTAAATGTTTGTTCACAAGTTAATGACAACTAAAACGTTATTCAAACAACTAAATAGTTGTTTTTAGACAATGAAAACTAAGTGATTTAACAAGACACTTGAATCTTTATTTTTAGAGATTTATGCATAACTATTATCTACATATTTGTGTACAAGCTAATAACCGTTAAACGTAACTATAACAACTAAATACTTGTGATTAGACAAAAATATCTAAATTAATTATATATTTAAATATCTAATCCTACACTTTAATACATAGCTATTTGAACTTACATCTTTCTAACTTTACTCCAAGCAAGCCTTTAAAAAATAAAATCTATGTGTACCCATAACTTAAGATTTATAACTCAAAAAAATGACCAAAGTTAAAGGAACAACTAAATGTCTGGTTGCATTGTTCTAGTAGCATTTAGGTGATTGAATTTATTTATTTTTAATTGTGTATGTCTTATAAAATTTAATATGTGTGGAAAAACATAAGAATTCATGTGAGTTTTTGTATGTTGTATATTAATTTTAAATAATGGAAAATGATGATATAGTTATATGTTTGGAAAAAAATACTCAATGGAATCATAATATTAAAGTCCTAAGCAATTAGTCGAGACTTTGGCTAAGCCACTGGCACATTTCGGAAGTAGGTTAAGACTTAACCAACAATGATTAAAATTCTTGCAAGTGTGGAATGAATAAAGTAGTGTTTTGACTCTTTGTTTTCAAACACAAAATTAACAAGAAAAATATAAATAATAAATCAATCATACAATACATGATTTAACATGGTTCGGATTATAAAAATATCTTACATGCATAGACAACAGACTTCTCATTTTATATGTAAGAACGATTACAAAAAACTTCTCAAACACAAATAACACAGTCGTTGAATTATACTTCTTTCAAAGCTCTTTAATCTTAAAATGAAAACTCTCAACTCTCAATTTTTATCCCTTTATAAAATTCTAACTTTATTTATCTCTTTAAATTTTATCAATGTTATTTATATGCAAATCGATTTAGCTACCATTTGTTTCATACTTCTTCGTTGCAATTTATAGAACTAAGGGTGAGTGATATAATACTTTAGCCTCACAATACCAACTAACATTGTATCCCCATAAACAACTGAGAAGTAGTAACACAAGCCACCTTGACATATGTATTAGCTTGTACTGTCTGACAGGCAGTGACACCAACCTGTGATATCTGCAACACAAATAATATTCTTTACCAACCTCTAGAATTTAGCTCAAAGACATATTGATCAATGATTGAGGATGCCCCATCAATTTTGATTTTTTTTCATAATATCAAACTCATTTTTATCCAAAAATATATAAATATCTTCAGAAGATTTGGAAGGTAATGATCATGTCCTTAAGCTCCAACATGTAAGATCATGTATAGATAAATCATAAATTGGAATGTCTCATCATGTGTATTTTAGGATATTCAGACATGTTGTGGCAAGTAAACTAAAGTACACTATTAGAATATTGGACCAACAAATAATAGTATAATAAAATTATATAATATTATTTAGTTTTATGGTATTATAAATAATGTGTGGATACTTGATGAGCTAAACAATACCTAAAAGGATCATCATTTAGTTCAATAATTGGCTTAAAGCCTAATAAGTGTTACGGTCTTAGGGTCTGTCATGATCAATAAGTGTATTAATTGAATTATAGATTAATTATGAAGAAAATATAAGTGTAATTAACTATATAAATGAACTAATATTTATGGTGGTAAAAAACATACAACCAAGTGTGTTTTATTCTTAAGCTTAATATAATAATTGATTCACTTCAATTATTATATAAAACAAACTCTCATCCCTTTTCACGCACATATGGAATCTGTTGCTTATCAAAATTATAGTTTTTTCTCTCTTTATCTTTAATATTTTTTTTGCATAAAGTTCTTCTAGTAGGTTTATGTTCTACTCCTTCAAAAAATGTTTTACTACAAACTCTCAAGCTAATAGAAGAACCAATAGCTCGCATTGTTCTCTCAGCATGAACCAAAGGCTTCTACTTCAATACCAAAAGTACTAGAGGGAATCAATATAGAAACTTTGTAAGTTTTCTATTCATATTATTTATACCATATGAGAAATCAAGTTCTTAGTTTGAAATCATTGATATAGGTGCCCTGATTTATTTTCCAAAACGATAACTATTGTCAAATTATGACCAATTTTCCATCTTTATTCTCTTGAGAATACCAAAACGACAATAGATACTTGAAACAATAAAATTGATCACATCTTTGGATTTTGTTCCTGCCAAGAGTTCAACTTTAACCCACTTAGAAAAATAGACTACTACAACTATTATTGTTTATCTTCCTCGAGATGTCATCGGTAAATGTTTGACCAGGTCAATACCCCATCTGTCCAAAGGTAACTCCTCGGAGATTGATTTAATAGTTACTCCTGGTGTATGGATTGTGTTAGTAAATATTTGGCAAGTATCACACTTTTTCACCAATTCTGTAGCATCAAAAGCAATCGTGGGTCAATAATATCATGCAGAAATATCTTTTTTTTTTATCAAAGTTGTACCCATAATGTAGAGACTTCACCATCGTGTATCTTAGATAATATCATATGTGATTCATTCTCCCAAAAGCATCAAAGCAAAGTCCTGCTAAAATATTTCTTATACAAGATATACTCGAGTACCATATAACCATATGCTTTGAACCATATTTTCTTTTCCATTGCTTTATCGACTCACTAAAAATGCCTTAATGTCGTACGTCTAATCTTTTTCATAACTTGTAGAAATTTGAAAAGTTTCAACTGATTCTTTCACCAGTTCATACCCTTTTGTTATCAAAGAAATTTCTTGTCTAAGTATCCATGGTGCTCTTCGAAATACACAACAGTGGCTAGATAATCAGCCACAAAATTATCAGCCACATAATTATCAGCCATATGAATATGTTCGTATTTGATGCTTTCAAAGAAAATCAGAAAGAAAAATATTGAACAAAAATAGAACATAATCAGTATAAAAATAGAACTTAGGATGTTAGGAATCTTACATAACCAAAGAGAGATTAGGTTCAATACGAGAAAACAAGAGATACAAAAGTAAAAAAGTTTGATTAAGCAACGACGGTGAAAACTCCAAAATTATATGGTGAAAACGAAAGATGAAGGTAAATTTTTTAATGAAAAACAGGTTTCAGTAGTGAGAAGAACGAGGATACTACTTTAATAAAACAAAATTTTACTCACAAATTAACTTCCTTTCTTAAATAATTAAGTGTATTTTGTATTTAAAAAGTAATTTTAAACTTGTAATGAATACCATTTTATTTTGATACAAGAAAAATAATTAGCATGTATCACCAAATTTATAAATTAATAATATATGTATTAAATATTTATAGTTGAAACTTTTGTAATTATTTTTTATATATAATTTTTATAATTCAAAATATATATAAAACGATAATATATATTTTTCGTTGAAAAAATGCATTAAATTAATAAAAGAAAATGTTCATACAAATACCTAGGGAATTCTCCAAATGTTGTCATTAAAGTCATAAAAAAAAATTGGCTGTAACAAACCAAAGACTAAACAAAGATAGAATAAATAGACATGCAATAAATTAACATGAACGTAAAAGCGAAAACCATAGACTCGGAGAAACCAAGTGTAAGCAGTAAACCAAACATAAACTAGTAAGGGAAAACCATATACACTCGGTAAAAGAAAACAAATAGAAAAATAAAATAAAATTAATGGATGGCGAGGCAATCTTAGTTCTGAGAAACCTGAAACAAAAACTGACTAGCATACAATAAGAGACAATAGAAGCCATGTTCGGAGTGAAGCCAAAAATTTTGTTGTCTTTTTTACGTCAGATATAATAAATAATATCACCAAAAGTCAGATATAATAAATAATATCATGAATACAGACTCGTAAAAAACGAAGTAAGCTGACCAAAAAAACCAATTCAAGCTATAATTGAAGGGAAAAAACTCTCCCCTCTCTCTAGAAATCCAACGGTAACTTAGGTTCTCCTCCCCTCCTGTTTTTTTGCTCATCCTTCCCTGGCTCCTTGGCCAGGGAATCCCTTGGTCTTATGTATGTTAACATAAGTCCCTGTATGTATGCCTGTCAGTTTGTCTATCCCCATAGTCTCTCTGTTCCCCAGTCCTTCTCTTTCTTGTGCTCCACTTCAAGGTTCCTTCTCAAGCTTGCCTATCCCACCCCTTTCAAGTTTTCTTAAAACCAGCTATGTTGTCCCATCAGCATGTCCTTCTGCCAGTATTTCTCAACATACACTTGTTAAATTTGATGGATTTCTTGTTGCTTGCTAGATTTTTATTGAGTTTTGTGTGCTAGAAGGTTATGACCTCTCCTCAATCCCATCCAAGCCCCGCTTTTCTGCATCTTGGCTGTTCCATCGCTCCTCACCCTTATGGACCCTGATACCATGTATTCTCCCCATCCATTTCATCATCATCTCAGCCAATCCGCATTTCCCCTTCTATGTTAGTTCCTCCTTGATTAGCCCCAGGTTGGATCGTTTCAATTTGCTGGTTTTTTCCCCTTTCACCTTCCTCTTTTTCACTGTGGTAAAACTGGTATTTACTGTGTCTGCTACAGCCATTTAGTTAACCCAAGTAGATCCGTTAGTATACTCTGGTTTCAACCTTGTAACTCTCCTAAAAAATCCAACCAGTCTCCTTACACCCCCTCTCTCCTTCTTAAGGTAACTCTCTGCCCCCCTTTCCCAGTCTCCCTACTCCCTCTAATCCCAGATTTCCATTCCAAGCTTTACTGGATTCTTTCAGCCACAAAACCTCCACTAGCCTATCACCTCTCTTTCTTTTCTCTTCCTAGCTATAGTCTTTCCCTCTACACCCAGTCTAACCCCCCCGGACTTTCACTATAACCATGACTATTCTATCCTGCCATCAGACTAGCTTTTCCTTCCCTGTGTTCTTTTATAGCTTCCCTGCTGAACACTACAACCTACCCAAATCCAACACCTATTACCCTGTAGCCAATACCCACCCTTATTTACTTAAACCTTTCCAACCCTGTTCTTCTCAAACTCCATCAGCTACCTTAAAGTTCCATAAGACTATTATCAAACTTTACCAAACTCACCTCTCTCTGCTCAAGATGGTCTCGTCTGACTCCCCTCGCCCTGTTAATGCCTCTGAATTTATGGACTCCTTCTCCCCTGTGAGATCTCAGACTATATCCTCCTCCCTGGCCTCCTTCCCGGTCAGCTCTTCTGCCTGCCTGGACTTCTCGACTCCCTCTCCAATCACCTCCCACCATGAAGAATTTGTCAGGAATACGCTCTCGATGGCTAGGTTCCATATGGAATCGGGCCACTCCCTATTTCTCTCTGCTCCCATGTCTGATCAGCCTAATATTCTTCCCTTCCCGGTTATCTCCCGTAGCCTCCCCAGAGTGGTGTTCTCCTCTGCTTCTGAGATCGGAGTCCCAAACCCCACCAATATCCTTCCTCTTGGTGTCTCTGATGCACCGCTTCCATCTCTGGGTTTCTATGAGAACTTAGTCGCTCCCATCAACGAGCCCAGTTCTACTCCCAAAACCCTGAACCGCGACTCCTCTGCTGGCAACCTCCTTAATGCCCTTTTTGCTGGGTCTTCTCCCCCTGGATTTCATCCACTTCCGATTCTGGTATCTTCTGTTGATGCAAGTGGGTGCAGGTATCGCACCGGCTATGCCTCTCCTTCATCGTCGAATCGTAACTCCTCTGGGTTTTTGGACTCTCTCCCTGGCTCTGGTTTGCGTAGAATCGCAGTCAACCTCGAGCACTCTTCCCACACTGAACCTCTGATCGTAGTCGAGCTCGAGCACTCTTCCCCCTCTAAACCTCTGACCGATGTTTTGGAAATGGCTGAGGGTTTGATTTCGAAATCAATCTCTCGATTCTCTATCCATAAATCACCTAGAGCAGATAGGAGTATCGAGCTATAGGGTGCAGATATTTCGTCTGGATTCAGCCCTATCTCTTCAATGGTCCCCTATCTCTCTAATGGGCTCATCAATGGGGCTTCGAATAGTAACCAGTCTGGTTCATCTCTCCAAGGATGGACCTCAAAATATATTGGGCCTACTCAAGTTCTTTCTATTTCCAAGCCTAGTAGAAACAAGGGTAAAGGTTTGATGGGTGGTCCCTCCTTTTATGTCCCTTATTCCTTGATTAGGAATTTTAGAAATGCTGGTAAAGGTCCTAAAGGAAGGAGGTTTTTAAATAAATTGGCTCAAACCCCTTCAAAACTATCAAAATCTCCGTCCATTAAACCAAACTCCCTGGGCATTGCTAACTCGAATTCTCGCATCCACTCTACTTATTCCCCTTCTTATGCAAGCATTGTATCTGGACATAGCGACAACCACTCCCCTTTGGTGATTGGAATTAACCATATGGAACTAGTGGAGAATGATCTCATTATGCAAGAATCTGCCATGGGTCCCCCTGATTCTTGGAAAGCATGTCTTTCTGGATATTTTCTAACTCAACCAAATAACCTTAGCTTTCTCAAAGCAAATGTGGAGTCTTTATGGAAGAAATATGGCCTCATTCTTTTTAAACCTCTTCCTGAAGGCTATTTCATTTTCCAATTTGGCTCTGATTTCATGGTTAAAAAGGTTTTAGAGGGAGCCCCTTGGCATTTTGGTGGCAACTTGATGATCTTGAAAATTTGGGAACCTCTATCCCCTATTATCAAAGATCCTCACACAGAAATTCCTATTTGGGTCAAGGTTTTTAATTTTCCCCTTGAACTTTGGACGACGGAGGGGTTTAGTAATATTGACTCGGCCTTAGGGACCTCTTTATATGTAGACCACCAACCGGAACGGAAAGAAAAACTCTGTTTTTCCCGTATCTGTATAATGATTGTTGTTGGATCCCCAATCCGATCTGAGCTCACTTTCAAGATTAGGGGCAAATCTATTAAGGTCTCCTTCGAGTATCAGGGACTTCCCCCCAATGTGATAATTGTAAGGTTTTTGGTCATCCTACTCGCATTTGTAAAAATGGCCCAATTAAGCTTACTCATTTTCCCATTCCGACATCGTCATCTGAGGAAGATCCTTCTGAGTTCATTCCAGAGGTAGATCTTGGTCATCATCTCACATCCATTAATGAGGTAAAAGAAGTAGAAAGTGGAGAAGAGGCGGACTCTCCTCCAAAACGGCTTCGCACTGTGGATCCCAAGGGGAAGGGTAAATTGGAAATGTCCTCCGACAGGACCATCGTCTGACACACTGTAAGTATTTCTCTTTATGAATATTTCCTCCTGGAATGTTCGGGGTCTCAACAACCCTGTTAGACAAAGAGACGTAACCGATTTTATAATTAGTAATAGTATTGCATTGCTTATTCTATTGGAAACTAAAATTCAACGATTTAATGTAGACTCTATTATTAGTAAGATAGTCCCCTTCTGGCATGTAATTACTACTCATTTCTCCCATCCCTTCGGTCAAATTTGGATTACCTGGAACCCTAGTGTGATTACCATCACAAAGCTATCAGAGTCTGCCCAATACATTCATTGTAGAGCCAAATGCCATAATTTCAATGCATTTTTCAGGCTCTCAACTATCTATGCTTTTAATGAAGCCCATGACCGTACCCACCTTTGGAATGACTTAATTGCCATTTCTAAACCGGAGAACCACATCCTGTGGGTCTCCCTTGGGGATTTTCATGCTATCCGTCACCCTGATGAGAAAATTGGTGCCTCTGACAATTGGTCATCAACAATTGATGAGTTTAACAATTGCTGTTACGTTAGTAAGCTCAATGATCTCCGTTCCACTGGATTTCACTTCACTTGGATTAATAAACAACCTTCTCACCCAATCCTATCCAAGATTGACCGTGTCATGGTCAGTACTTATTGGGATGATCTCTTCCCTATGTCCTTTGCCCATTTTGGATATCTTAGATCCTCAGACCACACCATTGTAACTCTCAACCTAGGCTTGCCTAGGCCTAGACGTAAAAAACCCTTTCATTTTTTCAACATGTGGAAATCTCTCTCGTCTTTCAAGGAAACTGTTTCCAAAAGCTGTAACTCCCCTATTTCTTCTTCTGGGATGAGGTTAGTCACTGATAAACTTTACCGCCTCCAGTCTGAGCTCTCAAAGCTCAACCGTATGAATTTAGTGACATTAGTAGTATAGTCCGTAATGCCCAACTCAATTTATTTGAGGCCCAATCAAACTTCGCTAATGATCCCCTCAATCCTAATCTTATCTCTGATGAAATTGAAACTTCCAAAACTTATATCTTTTTCAGTCGTGCTGAAGAGTCATTTCTTAAGCAAAAATCTAGAGAAAACTGGATGAAGCTCGGTGATAAGAATACGAAATTCTTCCATAATTGTATTAAGACCAGACTATTTCGTAATAAAATCGTTTCGATTAAGAATGACTCTGGAATTTCAGTTTCTACACCTGCTAGTGTCTCTCAAGTTATTGTTAATTACTTCGAGAACTCCCTTGGTACTAAACATTCTTCTGCCTACCCCAGACTGGAAAAAGTCTCCTCTCTTCTTACCCCTAAAGTTACCAATACTGATAGAGACTTAATGATTCACGAAATCACTTGTGAAGAAATTAAATCTGCTTTATTCAGTATTGACAGTAACAAATCTTCTGGTCCGGATGGGTACAAATCTTCTGGTCCGGATGGGTACAAATCTTCTTTCTTTAAGTCTTCCTGGAATACTGTCGGTCCTGACATCTGTAATGGTGTTCTTGAATTCTTTCAGTCGGGAAATTTAGACCATTCTTGGAACTCAACTTCCATTGCCTTCATCCCAAAAATCGACTCTCCCTCTGTGCCAGCAGACTTTAGACCTATTGCTCTATGCAACGTGGTCTACAAAATCATCTCTAAAATTCTGGCCAATATAATTAAAGACACTTTTCCTTACCTTATTGATCCTTCCTAATCGACATTCGTCGCAGGAAGAAATATCTCCGATAAAATTTTACTATCCCAAGAAATCCTGAGAGGATATCATAATAATGCTGCGGGCAAAAGGATATCTCTTAAAATTGATATCATGAAAGCCTTTGATAATGTTCGTTGGCACATTGTCCTTGATATCCTTGTGGCGATGCATTTTCTTGATCAAATGATTACTTGGATTATCAAGTTCATCTCCTCTCCCTCTTATTCCATCAACATTAATGGAGACCCCTGTGGTGACTTCAAAGGAAAAAAAGGATCTTAGATAAGGAGATCCCCTATCTCCTTTCCTTTTTGTCCTCATTATGCAAGTTCTATCCGGTTTACTCAAGGAGAAGAGCCTGGATAGCAACTTCAGATTTCATTGGAAATGCCAAAAACTTAAGATCATCAACCTCTGCTTTGCAGATGACCTGATGATCTTCTGCCATGGGGACTCCAATTCCCTTATTCTAATCAAAGAGGCTCTTGACGATTTTTATCAGCTCTCTGGTCTCAAAGACAACCCATCTAAAAGCCATATTTTCCTCTCGGGTATCGAGGATGCTCTTAGGTCTACCCTGCTGCATATTCTGGGCTTCCCAGAAGGTTCTCTCCCAGTGAAATATCTGGGAGTTCCCCTCATTACTGGTAGGCTAACCCACTCAGACTGTCGTCCTCTTCTTCACAAGATCACTACTCATATTGATTCTTGGACCTCCAAACATCTCTCTTACGCTGGTAAACTTCAACTGATTAAGTCAGTCTTATTTGCCGGTCAAGTTTATTGGTCCTCTATATTTATTCTTCCCTCTAGAATTATCAAAGAGCTAAGCCAATACCTTCGTCGTTTTCTCTGGTCGGGAACGACTATGAAAATTCATGGGGCTAAAGTAACATGGACCTCTGTAAACTCTCCTTACAAAGAGGGAGGCCTTGGGATTCTAGATCTTAAGATTTGGAATCAGGCGGCTGTCCTTAAGCATCTTTGGTCAATCGTTAGTAATAAAAATCACTCCATTTGGTGTGATTGGATTAAAACTGAAAAAATTAAAAACAACAGTTTCTGGAATATCACATCTGGCTCCTCTCCATCTTGGATTTGGATGAAAATTCTTCGTCTGCGCCCTTCGGCTTGTAACTTGTACATGGTGGCTATTGGCAACTGCATGAGCACCTTCTTCTGGCATGACCCTTGGCTTCTTTCTACTTTTCTAGTATTACATTACGGAGACAATATCATCAGCGACTCTCGTCTGGGAACCAACCTCAAGGTTTCGGACATCATCCACAACGGTCAATGGAACTGGCCTGCTGATATCAGATCGGCGAGAGCTAGAAGTCGATCGCATCTATCGGAGATTCACAACCTAATCCTCGCTCTACCTCCGCCTAACACCGAATTTACCGATGTTCCATTTTGGACTGCAAAACCTGGAAGCATCTCCTTCACTATCAAGGACACGTACAACGCTATTCGTATGCCCGCCTATGAAGTGGGGTGGGCCGGGTTAGTTTGGAACAAATATAATATCCCTCGCCATTCCTTTATTCTTTGGCTTGCTATTTTAGGCAAGCTTGCTACCAGGGACAAGCTTATCAGCTGGGGTCTCAACACCCCAACTGATTGTGTCCTTTACAGTTATGATTCGGAATCTATCTCTCATATCCTCTATGATTGTAGCTCCACTCAGAATATTTGGTTCTTTGTTAGTAATAAATTTGGTTTCCCTTTTTCTCTTTCGTGCTGACAATCTTGGATCAGTGTGGCGTCAAACTGGTCTAACTCTCGTGACCACCTAATTTGGCGTACTTGCTTTGGCGCGGTCATTTACCACGTCTGGAGGGAGCGGAATTCAAGAATTTTTGGTTCCGCTCCTGTCCTGGATTCTCACATCACCCACCGTATCATCGCCGATCTTCGCTATAGGCTCCAAGGCACCAAAATCAGCTGAACTTAGTAATTAGTATGATTTATTATCTTACTCCACTTGTATGCAGGATCCTTTTCTCGATTCCGGATTGCTAGAGGACTCCCAGATGATCTCATTCCAGTATATGGGTCGAGTTCCAATTACGTCGTGTTATCATTCGGAATTGCTTACGTCTCCCTTTATTACGATGCATTTCCTTATCTTTAGGTTTATCCTTGTTTGTAGACTATTTCTCGACTTACTTCAGTCGATGTATCTCTTCGGGGTATGCCCCATATATCTTGTATGAACCATTTACATTTATTTAAAAATTTCTTTTCACCAAAAAAAATCTAAATTTGAAAATTACGAACTTTCAAACAGTATATAAAAAACTACCGTCATTAAAAAATGTTCAAAAAACCCGTAAAATATTTTCAAAATAATTTTTAACGACAAGCTTTTTTACAAAATAATTATAAGTCCAATTCACCTTTTAATTAAATAAGTTATCATAAAATTATACAATAACATGTTGAGATGATAAATAATTATTTTTAAACCGTTAATGTCTGAATCCTTTACAAATATAAAACACTAGTTAGATTTGAAAAAGCAAAAATTAGTTCTGGTTTTATTTTATCAGTTTCCTTATATGACCGGTGAGGTGACCATTATTTTCAAAACATTCCAGATCAAAACTCGGTTCACCTTGGCCCTTTGGCGTGATCCAAATGCATAGTTTTGATTTGTAGTCTTATTCTTATGTATTCATCAACAGTTATCTTGTGCACAAAGAAATCTTACAGTCACACGTCTGCGCCAGTTCCGTGTAAATCACAGCTGTCACACATATATTTTTCGATTTTTTATTTCATATAATCGATTTTATATCCGCAATTGTATTTTTTTTTACTTTTTAAATTACATATTTATTTTTTAAAAAATAATTACAAATTATTTTTAACATTTTAAGTTAATATTTTTTTTTGACGAGGCTAAAAACTTCATAACTAGCTATGCAAATAAAAAAAAAATCAAAGAGACATACAAAAATTCAATAAAATTTTCTAAAAACTGTTTTACTTATTTGGTAAAGACAACTATAATTGTAATGTTATTCTAGTTTCGCTATTCATTTTAAATTTTCGTCCAACTCATAAATGATTCATTTATTTTTTATATAATATAATAGTTTGGATTTAGTGGTCTTTTAGGTAAACGCTTCCCTATTGGTTTAGTTATTTTTTTTATAGAACTTTATTATAATAAGATACGTTTTTTTTGTTGCGGTCTTGTATGATGTTAGATACTTTTTTTTGTATGGTTTCACATGTTTTATCCGTATTTATTAAACATGATGTCCGTTCGATAAATAACACGAGAGGATAAGAACATGATCACGGTGCAAACGAACGTACGTTTAACTTTAGAGACCAAGTCTATGGTTAGTGTTCGACCAAGCTTGATCAAGTTGCGCGGGTATGGGACCATGTAGTGCATATGACTTTGTTCTCGTGGCCGAGCTTTTGATCACGCGAAGTCGCCTGATACCGTGTTACTTGATCTTTGGTATTGTAGTGTCGCATGATTCCGCACGATCAAATATCTGACATTTTCGGCATATGTTTAAGTTCCTGATCGTATGACATTGCACGGCCATGATATATGAACGAATTTTCTAATATATGCCAATTCTTTGATGGCCAATCACTATTAATTGATGAGCCATAAAAGCCTAGTTTGGAATGAATATTTTTTGTCTAAAAAACTTAATTAGCTTAACCATTTAATTTTTTTTCGTACTATATCATTTATTAATAAATATTTGATTTTATTATTATTTTAAACCATGGTAACAAATCAATAAGTAATTAAGATTTATTTTGATAATCGAAAAATATACAAGAAAATAACTAATTTAATAGGACTGTACAAGTTACATTTGAAGTTTTTAGGGATTGTATTTATAGTGTTTAACATTAAGTTTGAATTATGAATCATGAAATAAAATTCATATAGATTTTTTTACTCTTGATCTCAAAACTAAAGATATTATATTTTTGATTTATAATTATTAAATTTTGGGAGAGAATATTTTTTTATCTTTAGCTGATATTATTATAATATAAATTTATCTTTAGCTGATATTATTATGTATCATCAATTAATATTTTTTTATCAAGGTTCGACTACTTTACATATTTGGTCCGTATAAGTAGTCTAATAGTGTTTGTAAACAAAGTAAAGAAGTATGAATTGGTTTGGTGTAGGCCTTAACCCCAATAGAATTTATAACTAACAGCCCTATCGAATGAACTATTCCTTTGAGATCGAGTTGTTTGATCCAAATATTGATTTAGGTAATATTTGTATGTGGTGGACAAAATAATTTGATTTGGAGTTTAGTCATAACATTGAGCCTTCGATTTTTGGATTTTTTTGAAGAACTGTGCTTCAAGGGTTCAACATATGTGGGTAGCAGATCCTCTAAGTTTTTAAGCTTCTTGATTTACGTGATCAATTTTGTGAACTTTAATTTGAGAGCATAATTAAGCCTTGTTATTTTTTCTATTTTCTCGCTCTAGTTACCTTTACCTGAACTGTCATGACTTCGAAGAGTTCGGTTCAATACAACCTTACTCTTATCTCGTTAAGACCTTTGTTGGTCAAAACCTATTTTAATGAAAAAAGTTTATTTAAAAAAAACATAAATAAGTAGTAGGTTGTTGTGCAAATGACATGTCTTATGTAGTGAAAATTATTATTTTTGGTAATTTTAACGAAATTAGTAGTCGTCATAGCATTTCAAGGAGAAAATAGAAAGATTACTAATAATGAGCAAATAAAATAAAAAAATAAAAAGGACGTATGAGTATTTTAACTTTATGTAGAACCCACGTGTGTAGTTTAATAGTATGTCGATCCCTTTAACGTGAAATAAAGACAGTTAGGAGATCAGATAAGTCGTTTCGTATAATGATTGCACTTAAGGATGGAAAATGTTGATGACGTTTAGAAAAAGCATGTTGAGACATGTGTCTCAATTATAGTATAAAAAATTATGATTTTTTATTTTTAGCATTGGGAATTTATGTCAACCGTTAGCTCAATTTGTGTCTAATTAGTTGTGATGAGACATACGTTCTCCACAACTATCAATAGAATTATTACTTTATATTTTTTATTTTCCTTGCTATTTATCATATATAATATGTGCTCTCCTTTTGATTCTCTCTATGTAAGAAACTTATGTTAATCTTTTTTTTATTCTTCTATAATGAATCATAGTCAGGTTATGCGATTGTATCTGAAGGATCATATGGCAATTTTTTTTCCGCATATCCTCTAAAGTGGTGGCTTGTCAAATCTTGATAGATCAAGAGGTGAGGTTATCAGTCATCAACTTAGAATATATTTTATATTCTCTGTTATCTACCCATCTCATAGTTGGGAACCTTCAAATATTCATTAGTGAAGGATCAACTTCTACAATACGGTCATATGTTCATGAGAAGTCAAATATTATTCTGACAAATAGACAAATTCATATGTTTGATCTAATGGTGGAAAATGTGGTAGACACGAAGTGTGGTTTTTTTATCAAAATAAACTTCATATTTTCTAAGTGAAGTAGATTTTTCCAAAATACATGGTTATTACATTTCTCATAGAAAAGGAGAATCCGGCAGATAATTTCATTTAAAGCAGTGTTTATTACAACTCTTTTTACTCAGGGATTCGTTTACCCCTGCATTATGTGTTACTAGATTTCATTCGTCGTGTCTGAGCTAGCTACTGTTGAATGGCTGAAGGTTGTTGATATCATCGATCATGGTGGTGAGCTATTCCAATTACCCTTATTTATGTAGAAGTTTACGTTTATGAATCAAATGAAGTTGAGTCTATACTGATAATTGTTGTTTCTCGACCCTTATAAAGTAGTAACAAACCTTCCAAGTTTTGAGAGTGGAAAAAAGGTATGCGTCTATGAACAATGATTAAAATAAAGGCATATCGCTTCGTATTCTTCTTTTGCTAACGATTTGACTTTGAGATGTAAGTGTTTATTTGGCTTGCGTGTTTGTTTTATAATCATATCATAGAATTTTAGGGTATGGATTTATTATTTTCTTAAACAGATCATCTCTGCTATTTTGTTAATCATGTAGATTCTTGTAGAAAATATTTATGGTACTTAGAGATATTTCCAAGAAATATTGGAGGAAGTCACACCATAATTTTTTCATCCTTATGATTTTTTTTTGTTATGGGGTATTAACTTTGGAGAATAAGATGCTCAAGGTAAGATCTCCTAATTTTAACGTCATGAAGAGTGCAGTTGATACGGATATGATTACTAAAGAAAGGGAAATATATAAGTTACATACCCGTGAGGTTATTGTTTTCCAACCAAAGTCGAAGAAGGCTTCCCCATAAAAAAATATTTTCTCCCCTCTTTGTCCCGTTGAAGGGGATTATTATTCAATAATAACGGAAAATCCTAAAACAAATTTTGGTTAAAAGGAAAGGTAAAAGCACAATAATCATCGATGTTGGATTCATAGATAAGGCCCAAGAAATGAGGGTAGTGGATGCAGAGTAAACTATTAAATTGAAATATTAGATGGATTTTGCGGTTGTCTAAAAGTATGGGCTTCTAGAGAAAAAGGGATCTAGTAGTGGTACAGCTAAGAAGAAGCATAGAGGGGATGACCATAATGGTTGTTTGAAGTCTGCGGAACCCTCTACCAACACTCTTGTAGTGCCTCCGATTGTAGAATATACTTGTGGTGGGACTTTTATTATACCCTTAGAATAAAAAATTGTTTATCGTTCCACTCATGTTGGTAATAGGAAGAAAAATGCTGCCACTGCCTTATTTCCACTCCCGTTGATAATATGAAGGAATACATTCACTTTAGCCGCAACCATAAAAAAAAAAGATAATTCAAAATAATCTTCATTTTTTTTTGTTGAACCGTATGCCTCTTAAGATCTAAATATCATATTATAATATATTATATTTTATATATTTATATTACAATATATTTTATATGGTGACATTAGTTTGGAACCTAACCATGGAACATAGCTCCATGTTCTTGGTTAGATGGCTCAATAAATGGAGCTCAAAATTTATGTAAGTATTTATTTGAATTATCTTTATATATTGATTGACCTTGGTTTTCTAAGTCAAATTTTACTCTTGCATACCATCTTTAATAGTTTCAATACATTGACAATGGTATAAATAAATAAAAGATTAGAGATGCCTTATCTCCGACCATTGCTTGTTATAATGACTGAGCCCTTGGAGATCAAATGCAAACTAGGGAAAAAGACACCTAAATGGAAAATATCTAGAAAGAAGAATAAGTTGGAGGCTTTTTTCGAGCCACAATTTTCCACTAATAAAAAGGTAAAAAAGAATATAGAGTCCCGACGAATGTATAACTAGGTAAGGCCGAGATTAATTAGTTGTTTGTCAAATAAGAGTAATCGAGTTGGAGGGAATATATAACTGGATATGGTCGTTAGATTTTACTACCATCATTGTTAAATAATGAACAAGTTCAACATTAAACTCATCTGAAGGAAACTTGGGAGCTGGGCACCAAAAATATTATTGAATATGGAAAAATGTTGAGCACAAGTATAATTTTGATCATATCTCGAGATATACTAGAACTATATATGGGGTACTTTTGAGAGCTGGTACCATATGAGAAATATTATGTTGGAATTTTTTTGTCTCCTATGGGTGTTATGAATTATACTTAGTCTGGTGAAGCTAAAAAAATAGCGAAAAAAATAAAACTAATCTTTCAGTAGTACAAGCTTATATTTTTAAAGAAGTTGATTGTGTAATACAAGCTCTTCCACCCAAATCTTCTGATAAAAAAAGGTTATTCCACCCAAGGATCCTATCAAAAATAGTGATGGAGAGCAAAAGGCTTTTCTTACCAAGCTGGCCAATAAAAACTAAATAGTTCTTTCACAAATAGGTATTAATGTTGAAAAAGGATTTCTTTCGCTCCAAGGTGGCAATAAAGATCTGGTTCATCAAACCCTGAGATACTAATGAAAAATAAGTTCGTCTGCCCAAAGATCATATACTTTTTTACTCGTTGTATTTATTTTCAAATACTCTCATTAATGAACTAACATGGCAACATATAATTTGTGTGTAGCCAAGGCTTGTGCAACAAAGTGGTTTTAATGTGATGATTTGTTTTGTTCATTACTTTGTGTATTGCTTTAAAGTATCGTAAATACGTTTTGCTAACTTAGTTTTAAACAAGTCTTTTAGTTTGGACGTCGCGTAGAGGCTCAGAATATTCTTCTTATGAATTTTTTTGTTAATATATGTGTTACTTTATTAAAAGTGGTGTTGGATGTATGTAGATATATATTTTTTACTTTTTTACGTTTAAACATATCTTTTAGTTCAGAAAACGTTTGGGTTAGTCTCATATATTACTTTTTTTTATTCTTTAGAACTACTTTTATATACATGGTGGAGAAGAATAAATACTTTTCTTAGATTTCTTACATTTTTTCATACAACGACAAGTAATGCTGGTTTATTTCAAGATGATTATAACCAAATATAGTGGCTAGTATTCCAGTTTGGAAGCCTAATGTATATTGCTGCTCTGACTCGGAAGCCTAGTGCACATTGATGTCCTGACTCATAAGCTTTATTACACACAAATTTCATAATACAAAATCAAAATAAAATTTAAGTTAAGATGATATCAATATTTATTAATAAGAATGTTCCATTTAAAACCTACATGTGCTACCAAAATAGGAAATGATACATTTATGGTATATAACTAAACTGAAAAGAAAGTTTACATAAAAACGTGTTGAGAGAATGTACTCTTTATGGGATTTATAGTTTCACGTGCTATGTGTTACATATGTACGACAACAAATGTCCTTCTAAGCCCAATAACTTTTAAGTTCCATGCTTGAATTTGGTCGGTAGTGTATATGATCCTTCCCAGTTAGGTCATATTTTCCGAAGGGCTTCTGAATTTTGTGTAGAGGAATAACTTTATAAATACTTCATCTCCTAATCTGAAATTGTGAAAATGAATTTTAAAGTTGTACAAATTTCAAATTAGTATTTGTTAGTGCCCTGTATGAAGATGGGTCTTGATTTTTTTTATCATGTCTGATAAGATTAAAAGTGACTAAGGTATGTATCTTAGATTTAGAGTTTGATGTGAGTAGAGAATAAAGTGTAGAGAGAAAGTAGAAAGAGAAAGTATTTAATAATGCCCACCAACCCAGGAAAAGGGAGGTTCCCTTATATAGTGGGTAAGATGGTCCCCACCCCTTTTCCCTTGTGGTCATTTTATGTTCCTAATTTACTTTTACAACTTGGTCCCTCACTTTCCCATACTTGGGGACATTTCCCTCCAACTATTGTTACATATTAATAATAAATATAACAATAATATAAATACATTTATTTTATTTAGTTATTGTTATCTCTAATCTCGAGCCCGGTGATTTATTGCCTCATTAGTAGCCCCCTAGTCTTCAAGAGCGTGGGAGTGAAGACTTGTTATATTTTGGCTCGAGTAGCTTCTTGCGTGCCATAACATCGAGAAGAATTCCTTTGCAATAGGAAATTCGGAATTGAAGCCGCATCAGAACTTATTTCTTGAACGTCGGTCAATCCTGGTTCCCTGATCCCGCAGCTAACGGTCTGCTCACTTGCTGTATCTTCGCGTCTGATCCATTTGCTACCTTCATGGTACTTAGCAGAAAAATTAGACCTGCTTCTGTTTGCGTATTCTTGGGCCTCTATGTCCTGGAACTCTTCATAATGGGCCTAACTCGGGTTTCTTAATTCTTTCTAGCCCATCTGTAAAAACGAATCGTCATGCTCTTTGGCGTTGGTGTACATGTGGGACTCGCTTGACGGACACGCGAGTTCAGACGCCTCCGCAGGCGTACTAGGCTAGGTTCGTGATTACCTATTACTTTTGTAGCTGATGATGGTTTCCACATGTCATATTCTTACTCAAAGCGTGTCTGGTCACACGTTTTCCCAGGAGACTCTTCACCTTTCCGCGAATGTTTTCCCTTGGACTTCCCCATACAGAAGTCTGTTGAGGCACAAGGCTGCCTATTAATATATATTCGCCTCATTCACCATTTACTTCCATAAATAAATTTTAGTGAGAGAAAGTGCTAACCTCGTTTGTTCTGGAGAGAGAAACTGTTGTGTTTATGAGAAAGAACTCCCCGAAGAGAAATCAAAAGCCTAAACAGAAAAAAGAAACATGTGTTCGGGTTCATAGATTACAATAGCATTACTGATAGAGCTGAAGAGTATCGAGTTGCGAGATTAATTTGGAATTCTGTCAAATATCTCCATACATTATTTCACGCTCCTCACGATCCGGTTCTGTCATCACCACTTCCCTTAGAACCATCTTTGCCTCAAGAATTACCTATTATCCAGACGCTAGACCCGGTTCTTATTTCGTCAAGCGATCCTACCCCGAGCCCTCCTGGCGGTCCTACTCCAGTAACTCTCACTGGTAATTTTTCCTGTCCTTCCGCTCCCGATCATTGTTTGGAAACGAAACCCCGACCTCAGTTCCTTGTAATGGGTGAATCTAGTGCCTCTTCTTCATATGAATTGGTGTAGTTGATCGAGACTATCATCGGTTTTTAGACCGACGTTACCACCGCTGCTATCCCTCGGGGCGTTGCTCAACGGGACGCTGATCGTCAGATGTAGGAAAAAACTTCCTTGAAAGATCTACAAGAGAGTGACTCCCAACATAAGCGCATCGGTAGTAGCTCAAGCTTTGTTAATCCTATTACAGTCAAGACCAACATCTCAATTCGTCCAAAAATTTCAGAAGAAGCCGACCCTGCGGATGTTGAATAGAAAATGACCGCTGTTGACAAGGCCCCGGAGCTGTCTATTGAAGCCGACCCCGAAGAGGGACACCAAGAAAAAGAGGAGGTTGTGGCCGGGGACGAAGGGGCCGCTAATGTTGTTCCTCCCGAAGAGCCTCTCCCACCCGAAGTCGATGCAGTAATAACGACCAGCTATCACCGGGGTTTGTGCAGGGATAATATTATCACCTCATTTGAGGGTAAGTACTTGTATTATACCCCAAAAGAGAAGCCTAAGTTAGAGGTCAGATGGGGCATACCGAAAAATGTAAATGTGCGTTTTCTCGTTTCTAGGGAGACACCGTTATCTGTCAGGACCGAGAGATAATTATTTTTACCGATCTCTTCAACTGGGGTCTTAGACTTCCTCTGGATCCCGACATTGTAAGGTATTTTGAAATTATCGATCTTTGCCCATCCCAACTGACCCCCAACGCCTGGTATACACTAATGTCAGTATCATGGCCTCCCGTATTGCCTTTCTTTTACTCCTCTCTGGGCAATAACTGGAAGGTAGTAAATGATTGTGGAAGCATCAGTTCGTTTTTGTCAGCGGTGCTTAGGAAAACGGACGACCTTACTCGGGTGAAAACCCGAGGCGGTTGTTGCGCACATGGATTTACGACGATAAGTATTTATGTATATATATTTTTTTAATTTACCCAAGATGTTGTTTCAGTGTGCAAGGAGAATATCCAGGAGATAAAAAATAATTATTTTAAGTCTACTAAGGTGACCTTCCAAAAGCTGAAAGACTACGCTCAAACAAATTGAGGTCGGGCGTTCCATCGGTGCTTCAAAAATACCAACTTGATAGGCAGTAAACTATGACGGTGCTCGAACGAGCCTCTGACTATGGAACAGTTGGGCCAGCCACCCAGCTTGGTGGACTTGGTTGCAAAGACCGATGCACCTGATGCACACTTGTTTCTACCCAAGCGTAATAGGGCGCCAAGTAAGCGTTCCAAGTCTGACGAACTTGCCGAGCAAGAAAACAAGGATGAAGCTGATGTTGAAGGGAATGATCCGGTAATCGCTGGAGATGGTGGGACTACCATAGTCCTTAGTGGTCACGGTGCCAGCGGTAAGGAGGAGGAGGTTATGAAAAAGAGAAATAAATTTGTAGCCGATGGTAGTGAAGCCAAGAAGTCAAAAGTGTTGAAGAAAAAGGTAGGCCCTAAAACAGGAGATATCAGAACGACTCTGTCGGCCGTCGAGAAAACTACTATCCCAGCTCTTTTTGAGCAGTATGGAGAAGTAGTCAAGGCTGGGGATCCTATTGCGCCAGCACAGTTCTTGGCGGAGAACACCACTGTAGGGGTGATTGCTGATGAAGACGAAACCGGTGAGCCTACACCAGAGAAAAAGAGGGCCAGCCCTTCCGATGGAAAAAGAATTGTTAGAGCCTCGTCTAGTGGGATGAAACTACCCATGCTTTCGGTGCCTGGAAGTTCGAGTACCTTCCCTTAAAGTGTACTGATGTACTTTCTTTATCGCTATATAGCATGATCGCGCCGTTGGCTATGAAAGAAAGACGGGCGGGGATTCTAAGCCAAGAGTTGTCAGATGCCAAAGAATGTATAACTAAGTTGAATAAAGGACTTAAGGAGAGGGATGAAGGCCAAAATATTCTGGAGGTGAGAGTTAAAGACGCAGAAGAGAAAACGACGAAATCCGAGGTGGAGTTGACATCCCTTCAGGCAAATAAAACTTCCATGAGCAACTCTCTTTCGCGAGTCAAGAAAGATTATAACAATAAAGGGCGCAACTTGGTTGTACTGAGGCTTCAGAACCAATTTCTCCGCCACTTAGTGGTAAAGAAGACCAAGGAAAATGACGAGCTTCAGGACCTAGGTAAGGAGGAAAACACCCGCTTTGTCGCGTCGTGCAAAAAATCAATGGAGAGGCAAGTAGCTGACGCTAAAGCCGGTTATGTTTTGAACTTCCATAGCCAATTTCCCGACCTATCCTTTGGAACAATGTGGTTGGATGTTCCAGAAGAGGATCGCCTGCCCGACGTCATTCGTGAAGATGAAGAGAACAATGACGCTAATATGTCTGATAGTGATCCTGATGATGAAGATGTCTGAATTTATTGAAGTTGTATTTTTGTGTTTTTTTTAATTCTCGCCTGCACAAACGTGTTTTGTAGAACCAAGCCGAACGCGTAATCAGTTGTGTTATGTCTTTATTCAATATTTATGATTTCTTCGTTTGTTATTTGTTCTTCAAAAACTTGATAATGAGACATCCCAATAGGGTCGGGATAACATGTAGATCAGTTAGAACGTAAAAACCTATTAAGGTTTAGATTAACCCTTAGATCAATTAAAATTGAAAATTCCTATTATTGTTTGGGACAATATGTGGATCAGTTAAAACTGAAAAACCTATTGAGGTTCGGGCTAACTCATAGATCAGTTAGAACTGAAAATTTCCCTTAAAGCTCAGGATAATATGTAGATCAGTTAAAACTGAAAAACCTATTAAGGTTTGGGCTAACTCATAGATCAGTTACAACTGAAAATTTCCCTTAAACCTCGGGACAATATGTAGATCAGTTAAAACTAAAAAACGTATTAAGGTTCAGGATAATGTGTGGATCAGTTAAGGCTGAAAAATTCCTATAAAAAATCGGGACAATGTTTGGATCAGTTAAAGCTGAAAAATTCCCATTAAAGAGCGGGACAATGTGTGGATCAGTTAAGACTGAAAAATTTATACTGCCCGAGCTCAAAAATTTATACTCGCGAGTTGATGAACATTTTTTGAGATCTTATACTTTGGTATCACATTTGTAATTTAAAGGCAAAATAAGTAGATTAAACAGATCGGTTGCGATGAATGCCTCATTAAAAACTCATCGCACCACCAAGGTAGGAAAGAGTGCACCTCCGACCAAAAGTTTTTACACAGTCATAATTAGTCATAAAAAGAACATGTTCAATCCAAATATATTTTAAAGTGCTCGATATTCCAAGGGAGTTGCAAGAGTCGCCCGTGCTTGTCTTCAAGTCTGTAGGTAACGTTCTTTACTTTTTCAACCACTTGATACGGGCCTTCCCAATTCGATGCGAGCTTACCGAGGCTTTTATCTTTTATATGCAGAAGAACTCTTCGCAAAACCATATCCCCGATTTTGAATTCCTGCCGACGAACTCTCGAGGCGTATCGACTCCTCATCAGGGTCTTGTAATGTAACGAATTTAAGTGCGCTCGACTTTGTATCTCTTCTACCAAGTCGCGAGCCAAAGATCGGTCGTCTCCATTTCTATCCTCATCGTAGCTTCCGACCCTGAAGGAAGGAAAAATTGTCTCTGCCGGGGTTACCGCGTCCATACCATAAACGAGAGCATAAGGTGATTCTTTGCTGTTCGGGGGGTTGTGTGATAGGCCCAAAGTAGTTACTGTAAGTAGTCTGACCATTTACCAGTTTTTTACCTTCTAAGATCTTCTTGAGTCCGTCCATGATGGCCCTGTTCGTGACTTCAACCTGGTCATTGGCCTGCGGGTGGAAAAGTGCTGAAAAACACTGCCTGATTCTATGAGACGAAAAAAAGGACTTCATTTCGTTGCCGTCGAATTGCAGACCGTTGTCCATGGTGAGTCTCTAGGGAATTCCATACCTACAACATATGTTTGACCAAATGAATTTGATGATATCTTTATTCTTCGTTCCAGATAATATCTCGGCATTGACCCACTTGGAAAAGTAATCCATCGCAACTACCATCTTCTGCCTTCCACCAAACGCCATTGGTAACGACCCGATCAGATCGATCCCCTATACGTCAAACGGGAGGCCTTCTGAGATTGACTTTAAAGAAGTTGCAGGTGTGTGTATTATGTTCGCAAATATCTGACATGTGTTGCACGTTTTTACTATACCTGTCGCGTCGGCGGTTATAGTCGGCCAATAGAATCCTGTAAGAAAAATTCTCCTTATCAATGCTTTGAAGCCGCAATGAGCGGCTCCGTCTCCGTCGTGGAGCTCAGATAGAATTTTTTGCGATTCTTTTATTACCAAACATCTTAATGACGGTCTGATAATTTTTTTTGTAAAGCACATCTCCCAGGAGTACGTATCATTGGGCCTTGTTTTGTATTTTTCTTGCCGAAGCTCTGTCTTCAGGTAAAGAATGTTCTGCTAGGAAATTTATAACATTTCTTCTCTAGTCCGACAAGGCTAACGATGATATCTAACGGATGATTTCAGGTCGGTTTTCTGGCTCTGTTCTTTTGATGATTGAGGGGTTTTCCTAAGTTAATATCCATGAGTAATTGTTCGAACATAAAGTAGACACTAGGGAATCCGCAACTACATTCTCCACTCTGGGAACGTGCTCGTATGTAACCTTTGTAGAAGAGGCAGCCAAGACGCGCAGTGCGGCCAAATATTTAACAAGTTTTCTTTCCGGGCTTCGGAGGCACCCGACGCTTGATTTATCAACAATTGGGAGTCGCTAATGACGCGTACGTGTTTGGCACCACATACCTGAGCCAAACTTAACCCGGCCAGCGCAGTCACATACTCAGCCTCATTGTTGGATGTGGTGAAACCAAAACAAATTTCCCGGTGCATCGTTATTCCCAAAGGTGTGGTGATCTGAACGCCGGCCACGCATCCACCGATATTTGATGCTCCATCGGTTCAGATTACCTATTATTCTGGTTTACTGGCTTTGAGCAATTTCTCTTCCTCTGATCGTCTTGAATGAAACTCTACCAAGAAATCAGCCAGTGCTTAGCCCTTTATAGTCGTTCGGGGTTCAAAATCAATATCGAAATCGCTTAATTCTACCGATCATTTGGACATCCGTCCATAGATGTCCGGTCGTTGTAACACGTATTTTAGAGGAAAAGATGTTCTGAAGATTATCGAATGAGCCTGAAAGTACGGTCGTATCTTTCGCGATGCGGTAACCAAAGCCAGAGCCAACTTTTCGAGCTTCAGATATCTCGTTTCAGTGTCTAACAAACTTTTGCTTATGAAGTAAACCGCTCTACGGATCGCCCCTGCTTCGCTGACTAAAGCCAAACTTACCGCGTAGTCACAGACAGATAGGTACAAAAACAAAGTTTCTCCCTTCAAAGATTTTGTTAAAAGGTTCGGGGAAGATAAATAATTCTTGATTCCCACAAAAGCTTCATCGCAGGCTAGTGTCCACGCAAATGCTTTGGCATTTCTTAAAACCTGAAAAAAACAGGGCAGACTTGTCAAAAGAACATGAGATAAACCGATTTAAAGTTGTCAACCTCCTCGTTAGTATATGTACTTCTTTGAAGTTTATTGAGGGTACCATGCTACTTAAATCTTGCAACTGGGTCGGGTCTGCTTCAATTCCTCTTTTGTTGACTAAAACCTCAAGAATTTCCCTGACCGAACGCTGAAAGAGCATTTCTTAGGGTTCAGCTTGAGGTTTATATCCCTTAAGCTGCCAAAATTTCCCTCAAGTCAGCCAAATGATCCTCGTCAGTCCCATTCTTGACGAGCATGTCGTTAATGTAAACTTTAACGTTTCTCTCAATCTGCTTCTCATTAGCCTTGTTTACCAGCCTCTGATATGTTGCGCCTGCATTTTTCAGCCTGAAGGGCATAACCTTGTAGCAGTATAATCCTCGTCCGGTTATGAAAGTTGTGCTTTCCTAGTCGTGCGGGTTTAATTTGATCTGGTTGTATCCGGTGTACGCGTCCATTAAAGAAATTAGCTTCTTTCCGACGTTGAATCAACCAACTGATCGATTCTCGGCATCGTTGAAGTCTACACACATCCACCACTTGCTATTTTTATTTTTGACCAAAACAGGGTTGGACGTCCATCGTGGGTACTTCGAGTCTTTGATATGCCCGACGCCTATCATCCTTTTGACTTCCCGTAGTATTATCTCTGCCTTTTCTGGTAAACAATCTCGGAATTTCTGCGAAATTGGTTGGACGTTTCGATTAACTGCTAAACTGTGGATAATTAAATTATCTGGAAATCGCATACTTTAGGCATTGAAGAATTATGGATTTCACCGCGTGCATTCACGACATCCATGATCTTCCGAAAATTTCATTATATGAAGCAGACGCGTCAACAACCACAAACAAAACCGTGACTTCGTTTTTAAACGGTTCGCGCCCGAGCTGCACCATATCTTCGAATTCGCTAATTACCACCGCTGTCGAACCTGTGAACCCAACAATGGTCCGATCCGACCTCGAAATTACCGGTGGCTTCTTGAACTGAGCAAAAATATACAAGAAGATTATATTCGCGGAACTTCCAGTTTCCACAAAGATACGACGAACCTCCTCTCCTGCAATTGCGGCTCCAATCACGACCGCGTCCTCGTGAGGTTCAGTTATGTCGCTCATATCGTCACCGTCGAAGTATAGGCTGGGCGAGAGAATCCTGCGTAGATGAGGAGACGTTTGAGATTTTTATTAGGTTTCCAGATTCACGATGTGTCACTTTTGGGAAGCATTGGTGATTCCTGGCATTGAATCACCTCCAAAGATTGTTAGAGACTTGAAAAATTAACAAAGACTACTTACCTTCTTCCGGCCTTCCAAGATCTCTTCTTTGATGACCCCGATGACATTACGATTAACATTAGGATCCAAATATTCTATTGGTACATCGAAGAGGTCTGTAACTTATGCTATGGTCATCGTCATTTCCAGTTTGGGGACTGCCACAATTTCTTTCGACGTCGCTCGTTGTTACACCCGTTTTTTCACGTAGTCAAGTAACTTTCCATTTCCACTAGCATCTGTATTTCCTTTTTCAAAGAGATACAGTCCTTTGTGTCATTCCCTACGTCTTCATGATATCTACAATATCGATTGTTCCTGTTCTCCCGGGGGATCTAGATTGGAAATGGTCTTCGGTAGATACCTTTTTTTATATTCTTATAAATAGTTGACACACATTCGGTAAGGTTGGCATAATAGGTAGGTCAGATCCATTTGTTAGAAATGGGTCGGGTGACCACTTAGTTACTTTGCTTGGTTTTCTGTACCTACGATGTTTGGGTTTTAACCAGATTTGACTGGGCCCTAGGGGGAAGTGTGCTAATTGGTTGTGGGATCGGGTTATAACTTGACTAGGAATGCTGACGAGTGACGACCGCGGATTGCGCGCTCTACTGGACTTGAGCGGCCAAGTCAGATGCCTCTGTCTCCTCCATCAGTATATGCTTTTCCACCCGTGCCAACAGAGTGGAGAAAGTAAACGCCTGTTTCTTTGTTACAACTTGTTTCATTGGTCCTGAGACTAATCCTAACCGGTACCCTGTTTAGGCCATGTTTTCTTCACCAATGGTCGATCTCGGTTTTAGCATCAATGAAATGCCGGGTATAGTCCCTGAGTCTTTCGCCTACCTTTTGTCTGCAGTTGATAATCGTGTCTCCATTCGCCCGAATACTCTTGCTTCCAACGAACTGCTGACGAAACATAACCCAGAACATCCCGAAAGTTTTAATGCAGCCTTGTGGCAACCTGTTGTACCACTTAGATGCTCGATCTTTGAAAATCATTGAAAACTCGGCAAAGGAGCTTGTCGTCATTGTCGAAACTTAGCATGGAATTTTTGAAAGCCTCTAAGTAGATCACTTATCCCGACCTTGTCCGTTGTGGTCGTAGTCAGGGAACCTCTCGCCTTCTGACAATGATCCAGCTCGGGCTGGACCTTTCCCGATCCTATCCTAAGCCATTTTGCGATCCATGTTTCAACTTGTCGTGATCTTGAAGAAAATGTGACCTTCAGGTATCACTCTTTCCCACATACGGCACCATTGATAAAATTAAAAGTGACTAAGGTATGTATCTTGAATTTAGGGTTTGATGTGACTAGAGAATAAAATGTAGAGAGAGAAAGTAGAAAGATAAAGTTTTAATAATGCCCACCAACCCAAGAAAAGAGGGGGGGGGGGGGGGGGGTTCTCTTATATAGTGGGTGAGGTGGTCCCCACCCATTTTCCTTTGTGGTCCTTTTATGTTCCTAATTTACTTTTACACCTTGGTCCCTTATTTTCTCATACTTGGGGACATTTTACCTCCAACTATTATTACATATTAATAATAAAAATAACAATAAAATAAATACATTTTATTTTATTTATTCAATGCTATCTCTAATCTCGAGCCCGGTGATTTATTGCTTCATCAATGTCTAATTTTATTATTTGGTTTTCCTTAATTGTGCATTGATTGTAGTTGGTGACTTTGAAAGAGAGATAAAACTATTTTGTTAGGGCTACTACCTTCACTCTGTAGACTAAAGCGAATAAAGGTCTCCCTTGTTGTTGTCATTGAACCGATTCTGTATGACCATAAGACCTATTTAAGTTTATATGAACACTTCATTGCTAAACATTCGAAGATGAGCCATATCATTTCTGTTAAAGGAAATAATAATATACATTGACTAAATAATTTATTATAGTCAATATTCAAACGTAATCTATTATAGATATTATTAGATTAGATTTTATTACAGTAGACTAGTATAATAATAAGATATTTTCAGAGCCTATATATATGGCTTTAACTTGTACTGAAATTCTATGATATAATAAATCTTTTCTAGTCTTTACATGGTATCAGAGCCATTAGGGTTTCTATAAAAATAAATCTAGATAAAAAAAAAATCTAGATGGAGGTTCGTGGTGGATATAATGATTATGGTAGTCATGGTAGATCAAACTATGGATATAATGATTATGGTAGTCATGGTGGATCAAACTATCGTGGTAATCGTGGTGGGTATAGTAGATATAACGATTATGGTAGTTATGGTAGATCAAACGATTATGGTAGTTATGGTAGATCAAACTATCGTGGTAATCGTGGTCGGTACAGTAATCGCAGTAGTCGTGGTGGATACAATAGTCAAGATGGATACAATAGACATAACAGTTCCGGTAACCGTGGTGGTGATCTAAACAATGTTCAATTTGCTAATATGGCAACGAACGAGGAATCTCATGTGCTTTCCGCCGAGGAATATGCTCAATTGTCCAAGTACCAAAAGTCTCTAAAGTCACAAGATCTTAAAAACCCTGCAGCTTGTGTGTCAGGTGCAGCTTGTGTGTCATGTAACTCAACTACATGTCTTATTTCTTCTTCCTCTGATTGGGTTATTGATTCTGCTGCCACAGAACATATGACAGGTAATAAACAAGTTTTTACTTCTCTTTCAAATACACATCATTCTAATGTCACATTGGCAGATGGATCATCATCTCGTGTTTTAGGTTCAGGGACTGTCAATCCCACCAAAAATATCTCTTTGACATCGGTTTTACATCTCCCTCAGTTTTCATTCAACCTTATTTCTATTAGCCAACTCACTAAAACACTAAATTGTTTTGTTACCTTTTATTCCGATCATTGTTTGTTTCAGGATCTTACGACGAATAAAATAATTGGTAGAGGGCATGAGAGTGGAGGTCTCTACTATCTTGATAAAGACTATCATACATCTACTGCATATTTTAGTATTACATCTCCATTTGAAGCACATTGTCGTATGGGTCATCCATCTTTAATCTCTTTAAAACAACTTTATCCTAAATTTTGGCATTTGACATCATTAGAGTGTGAGTCATGTAGATTTGCTAAAGATCATCGTCTTCCACCATATCTTCGTATTAATAAACGGGTTGCATTTCCTTTTGAAATCGTTCATTCAGATGTTTGGGGTCCTTGTCCCGTTGTTTCTAAAACTGGTTTTAAATATTTTGTTAGTTTTGTTGATGATTATTCCCGTGTCACATGGCTGTATTTAATGAAAAATCGTTCTGAGTTATTTTCAGTATTTTGCACGTTTACTGCAGAAATAAATACCCAATTTAATCGTCTTATTCGTATTTTAAGAAGTGATAATGGTAAAGAATATTGCTCAAATGCATTTCAATTATTTATGGAACAAAAAGGAATTATTCACCAAACTTCGTGTGTGGACACGCCATCTCAAAATGGTGTTGCTGAAAGAAAAAATAGACATCTTTTAGAGGTTACTCGTGCACTTCTTTTTCAAATGAAAGTACCGAAATTATTTTGGGCAGATGTTGTTTCCACTGCATGTTTTTTAATTAACCGTATGCCATCTACTATCCTTTCAAATAATATTCCATATTCCGTGCTTTTTCCATCTAAACCTCTATTTCCTGTTGAACCGCGCATTTTTGGCTGTACTTGCTTTGTTAGGGATGTAAGTCCTACTCGTACAAAATTAGATCCCAAATCCTTAAAATGTGTTTTTCTTAGATATTCTAGGTTTCAAAAAGGCTATAAATGTTTTTCCCCATCTCTTGATCGTTACATAGTATCTAAGGATGTTACATTTTTAGAACATGTTCTATTTTTTCCTGGTTTGTCTAATGTCGATCCAGAAACAACTACTGTCGATGATGATTTATTCATGCACACCACCGTTCAAAGATCTGATGTACCACCTCCACCATATCGACCTCCTATTAGATATGTTTATTCTCGACGTAAAGCACCTCCTCCATCATGTCCACTACCAATTCCTTCGTCTCCAGATCTTGCTACAAACGATAATGAGTCCACTCCTGATCTTCCTATTGCTCTTCGAAAAGGTAAAAGACAATGTACTTATCCAATTTCTTCTTTCGCAAAATATGATCAATTACCTTCTTCAACCCAAGCTTTTATAGCATCTATTGATTCTATTTCTATTCCAAAAACTGTTCACGAAGCATTGTGTCATTCTGGCTGGCAAGCTGCAATGTTTGAAGAGATAAGAGCATTAGAAAACACTGGTACTTGGAAGTTGGTTGATTTACCCACTGGAAAGAAAGCTATCGGTTGTAGATGGGTGTTTAATGTAAAAATGAATCCAGATGGGACGCTAGCTCGTCTCAAAGCACGACTTGTTGCAAAAGGATATGCTCAAACCTATGGTGTTGATTACTCTGAAACCTTTTCTCCTGTAGCTAAGTTTACTTCTATTCGTTTATTTATTTCCTTAGCAGCATCAAATGATTGGCCATTACATCAGTTAGATATTACAAATACATTTTTACACGGAGACCTTCAAGAAGAAGTCTATATGGAGCAACCACCTGGAATTGTTGCTCAGGGGGAGAGAGGAAAGGTATGTCGTTTGTATAAATCATTGTACGAATTAAAACAAAGTCCCCGTGCTTGGTTCGACAAGTTTAGTGATGCATTAAATGAATTTGGGTTGAAGAAGAGCAGTTGTGATCAATCTGTCTTTTATAAACGTTCAGCAAATGAAACTATACTCGTTGTTGTATATGTAGATGACATCATTATTACTGGGAATGATGCTAAAGGCATTTCATTGCTTAAAACATTTTTACATTCGCGATTTCAAACAAAAGATTTAGGACCATTGAAGTATTTTTTGGGGGTTGAAATAACAAGAAACAACAAAGGTATTCTTTTATCGCAAAGAAAATATGTTCTAGATTTGTTGATGGAAACATGATAACTAGGAGCAAAACCATGTAATACACCAATGGTTCCTAATTCGTAATTACTGAAAGATGACGGAGAATTGTTTAGTGATCCAGAAAAGTATCGTCGATTAATAGGAAAACTTAATTACCTTACAGTAACTCGACCAGATATTGCATATCCAGTCAGTGTTGTAAGTCAGTTTATGTCTTCTCCAACAGTTAATCACTGGGCAACACTAGAACATATCTTGTGTTATCTCAAATAAACTCTTGGACTAGGATTGTGGTATGGCAGTATTGGTCATACAAATATAAAGTGTTTTGCAGATGCAGATTGGGCTGGATCTAAAATTGATAGAAGATCGACCACTGGTTACTGTGTTTTTGTAGGGGGTAATTTGGTATCTTGGAAGAGTAAGAAACAAAATGTTGTATCGCGATCAAGTGCTGAAGCTGAATATAGAGCCATGGCTCAATCTATTTGTGAGATAATTTGGATTTTCCAATTGTTAAATGATATTGGCATCAAGACTACCATGCCTGCGCAATTATGGTGTGATAATCAAGCGGCCCTGCACATTGCGTCTAATCTTGTCTTTCACGAAAGAACGAAGCATATTGAAATTGATTGTCATTTTATCCGCGAAAAGATTCAGCAAAATCTCATTCATACGAGATATGTCAAAACAGGAGAACAACTAGGAGATATATTCACAAAAGCGCTCAATGGATCACGAATTACTTATATTTGTAACAAGTTGGGCATGATTAATATATATGCTCCAGGTTGAGGGGGAGTGTGATTTCGTTTCAGTCTTTCGATCAAGCTTGCACTTCAAGTACTTTAGTTCAAGTTTCAAATAGAACGTTATTATCAAAGCTACGACAGTTTCAAGCACTTTCGCACAAGCTTGAGGGGGAGTGTTAAAGGAAATAATAATATACATTGACTAAATAATTTATAAATAATTTATTATAGTCAATATTCAAACGTAATCTATTATAGATATTATTAGATTAGATTTTATTACAGTAGACTAGTATAATAATAAGATATTTTTAGAGCCTATATATATGGCTTTAACTTGTACTGAAATTCTATGATATAATAAATCTTTTCTAGTTTTTACAATTTCTAAGAGATTCCACTTAGTTAATTTAACCTTTTAGTTAGCTTGAGGATTGAATGGTGCCAATAAGATTTTATGGATTCCTCTTGTTTGACAGAATAATTCCAGCTCTGTGTCTGTGAACTATAACCCATTACTAAAATTTATGCCTCTTGGGAATTTGTACCCGAAAAAATGTTGGTTCTCAGGAAGTTGATGAATATTTTGGATCTTATATTTTCCATTAGTTCTGCTTCCATCCATTTAGAGAAGTAGTCAACTACCACTAAAATTTATTTTATCCTCATAATGTTTTTAAAAGTGATCCTACTATATCGAGGCCCTATGTATTAAAGATAATGGTTTCTAAAATGGATTCTATTCGTATTGTTGAGATTGAATTGAATTTAAAAATTGCTAACAAGTATCACAGTGCTAGCCAAAATTCCATTGGAATTACATATATTGATGATGAATAGTACCATACTAGCAAGATTCATCTATGACAAGATTTATACACAAGATGGGAACTTACATCTCTTTTGTTGAGTTCTTCGATAATAAAGGTTGATTCTTCTAAACTTAGACATCTGAGGAGGGGGGTTGGTTGGTAACCTATATCGATATAATACATATTTGAGCCGTACATATCAAACATTCATGATCTTTATGGTTTTGGCCTCCGTTATTTTCCAGAAAATATACCCTCCTCGATGAGATACACCATTATAGAAGTTTGTCGGTGTGGGGGTTTATCAATGAAAATGACCTCATATGTTGTTCCATATGGGGGTTAACTTCTTAGTTTTGAAGATGGTTGGGTTTTTGAAAAGCCACCCAAAAAGTGGATTCAGTACTTCCTAACGAACCTAGAGCATTGACTACTGGATTTTTCTGCCTAATGTACTTGTTCGTACTTAATTTGTTCAAATTCGGTGGCTTCCGATCGCATTTTTTAAAAGTAGTCATAATATTATTTTGGTTCGCCCATATTTGTGGGATTTTAAATGTAAAAGATGCAGTCGTAAAGATCATAAGTTCCCCCGAGAGGATGTTAGTTGTAGCCTAACTCTGAAGTCTAGATTATTCCCCATCGGTTAAAACTATCCACATAGGTTGTGGATTTTCTTTTGATGAAGTTGGTATTTATGCCTAGAACTAAGTGAAGTTGTTTGCTAAATATTTTATTTTGATGACTGCCCTAGGTTTGAACCAGATGTTGAAATCTTCAAGCTCTATTGACCATCGTGTTAATCTTTATGAGATAACATACTTTTGGAGAATGTTCCACATAAGAAAAATGGTTATGACAAAAACTATGTGAGCTTGGCAATATGAAATTAATATCCTATTGTAGGTATTGAGTCTTGGGGTCGGGAGGTTATGAAAATACTTGTGCTATCTTCTACAATCATAGGTACTGAGTCTCGGGGGCGGGATGAGATTTACTTACGTGGTCAATGACTCTCTAGGTGGCTCATTCTTACCTTACCAGGACTGCGGATACTGTAGTTTCCACTTCTAAGTACAAATAAAGAGTGCTACCTGAATTTGGCTGCATCATCACTTTGGGAGAAGTGAAATGATCTTTGATTTTTTAAACTATTTTGACATACTCTGAATTTGACCTAAAATGTCTGAACCCTTTCATAATTTGAAAAAACAGCATGCACTTGTCCATAAATTTTGATATGAATTAATAGAGTGCAACCAACCTTTCTTCAATGATCTATAACTCCTTGATGTTTCTTGAAAAATCTATCACTAGAAGATTTGATTGATATTCACTTAGGGTCTACTTCAGTTCCTTTTTTGCTGACTAAATATCTCAATATTTTTATTGACCAAACTCTAAACATGCATTTTTTAGGTTGAGCTTAACATTTACTACCCAAAGGTTTTTAAAGGTTTCTTCGTTTCGACAACATGTCGTGTTTTATATGCGTCAATATATGCTTGTAAGTTTCCATATATTTGGCTAAAGAATACCTTGTTTACCAATGTTTTATATGTTTTATATGTAGTGTTAAAACTAGAAGACATTAATTTATAGTAGTGTAATCTCATTCGATCATGAAATATGCATGTTCTTCATCATTTGTTTGCATTAAAATATGACTGTATCATGAATAATTATTTTTGAAATACATAAATATTGTTTTCTAAGTGGCATATACCAATTGACGAATGCATGAAACCGGGAATGGGTTATTTGGACATGCTCGATTAAGATTAGTGAATTCTACACATATGCATTACTATCGTTTTTTTTACTAACACCAGATTTATAGTTCACACATGATAAAAAAATTCATAATATGTCTAATTTGACTTAACCGAGTGACTTCAGGTCTTCTACATTCTTCATTAAAGAAGGTTTGACACCTTTATTTTATCGGCCTATAAATTCTATTTATATACAACTTGTGGCACGTAACCATGGCTGGTACTCTGGTTAAGTCATGCACATACCTAATAAATATATCCAAATTCTTGGATAAGAAAATTAATAAATTGGTTCATATGTCCCCTTATCATTTTTGGCCGATATATACGACTTGTACTAGTTTCCATATTTTGCATATTAAAGAAGTAGCGTGACATTTTCAAGTTGCGTGTTTTCTACTTCGACTTACTCTGATATTTCCATTGATGATGTAATTAATGCATTGATGCACTATGAAAACTATTATGTTCATCTGGTTAAGCCATATCTACCTGAATATGATATTTTAAGACAAAGGTTTATTGTCTCTTTCTCCTATGAATAAATCTAGCTTTAATAAATAAGTATTAGTGCATTGAATTTGGTGAAACTAGTGAAATTATTTTGGAAGATTCTAGCAGCGATATACCTCATATCGAATCATAAATCTTCTTGAATATGATATTAGTTTAGCTTCTTGTATCGATCACAATTTTTTTGATCTGTCTCAACAATCTCGATGATGATTATGAGTATATCTTCGTAGGATCCTATTATCCCTCTTATAACATGATTGTTGAAGTTGGTATTGGGGTAAGGATTCATGTAGAGATTGACTGGAGTTTGGTTTATTTTTTGAACTTCAAAATCAGTTGTGTGACGCATTTGAGAGGAATATATGATTCCTTTAAGGGTGTCCTTTCCAGCAATGTTGCCGTATACTACATATTCTATTGATCGTGATTTAAGTACTCGTTGTAAGATTTACATATTATTAGGGTTTTCATCATCCGGGACACTATAGTTGGCGTCTCTGCTTGAGAGGGCTTCACCCAGGGTATCGTTGGATGGTTTGCTAGATTGTTTTGAGAAGTTGAAGGGGCCCGAGTATTTATAAAATGAGTAATCGTACTATCATCGATTATATTTTAGATTTATCCTTTAAGGTTTTGCATTCCCTTGTTTGATGATCGTTCTTATTATAGTAATTACATAACTTGTTTGGATTTATTCTATCTCTTGGAATCTACATTCATTTAAGTTTTTAAAAGTGATCATATATGGTTGTTTTATTATTAATGAGTTGTCGTATTAGATATTCAAACCCACAATGGTAATATTTCTCTCGCTTGAGTAGTTTTTGTTATGATGTTAGGATATTTGATGTGACTATTTAAAATAGTTTCTAGTTGTTCGCAGGGGCGGATCCAGGACAAAAATTTAGGGTATGCCGAAAAAATATTATGCAAAAAAATCCATAAAAGATAAATATCTTAAATATCGCATATTAAAAATATATAAATATTTCGATTACAACTCAAAATGAAAATATAGTCTATTCCAAGCGTAAATGCATTCTCCTCTTACTCATACCTTGAAAGCATTTGATAATATCTAAATCATCAACCGTACAAAATACTTCTCTCTCCACAAATGTCACTAAACAATCATTATACCATGAATTCGCCATTATATTTCTCAACTCACTCTTCATATATTTCATACCAGAAAATACTCGCTCAACACTTGCAGTAGTAACCAGTAATGACAAAGCTAGCTTCAAAAGTGTGTACACAAATCCAAATATCTTGTGTCTCTTTAAACGAACAAGAGTCTTACATAAATCCGAGATACTCTTCAAATTAGAAAAATTACCATCCATTTTGACACATGCAATATAAGTCTCAAATTGGCTGGACAACTCTTTATCACTAATATCCTCAAAGTCATTTGGATAGAATTTTTCCAACCTCACAAGTGATTTAGTGTCAAAGTTTTCAAATGAAGAACATGGATTCAAACATGCTACACAATTCAACAACTCAACATTTTCCGGTGTAAATTGATCACCCATCTCTTTCATAACAAAGTCTATGACATGTAAAAAACATTTATTCTTGCATTGCGGTCACAATATCTTGATCTCCCTTTTGTAATACTTGAGACAAATCATTGGTCAACGATAATACCTCAACCATTAAGTGCAACATATAAACAAAACTAAAAGTTTGCATAAAAATTAATAAACTTTTTGGTTCACCTTTTGAATATACCTCACTTCTCAAATCTTCATAACTTGGAGGAAACAAATCAACCAACCATAATTTGTTCTCCATAAATTATATATTAATTAATATAAAATATTATATATTGAACAATACAAAAATATGCTAAAGAATCAATAATTTGCTTAATTATTCTCATATACAAAATATTATTTCCATTTAAAGACATTAATTTGCTTAAAAAGAATGAGTACACGAATTTTCTTATATAAAAATATTGTTTCCATATAAGAGATTACAAAATATGATAAAAATCAATTAATATAAAATATAAAATATAAAATATTCCAAATTCATCAATACTTAATTTGAAAATCCATCAATTATCCATATAAAATATGTTAAAAATTATAAATTTAGTCAAAATATTCATTAAAAAAATTGCTTTAAAAAAAGCAATAAAATATTTTTTTTAATACGAAATAAATCGACACCAAATATCATAAAATAGCCTAATTAAAAAAAAGTAAAAAATGTAAAAGGAAAGTAAGATATATATACTACTTTATTAAATGAAAATGGAAGGAAAATGTGATGAAAAATCATTAATGGAAATAAATCTAATGAAAAATCATTAGCTGAAACGAAAGTGACTTATTAAAATAAAAAGAAAAAAAATGTAAAAGGAAAGTAAAAAATATATATATGTTTGGGTATTTAATAGGATTTGAACTCATGACCTCAAGTACTTTAGAAGAGATCTTTACGAGTGTACTAAATTTATTTCATTGATTTAGGGTTGTCCCGGGCATACCCATATCCCCTCTAAATCCGCCCTTTCGAAATATAATAATGGGTAGAAGATCAGTGAAGACATAAGTTGGGTGATGCAAGAGATATGTGATGGACCTTCCTGAAACTTTCAGATATATAGTTTTGTCGATTTTGATTTTATTCTCGAACGGATTAAGAGCTGGTCGAATGTCATAGTTTTTGTGTAGTACCTCATGATTTTTATTGAGCTTCTACTTGTATTGAATGATGTAGCAAATTACCTTTCTCCAAATAAATTGGTTTCTAATTTTTTTTGAAAATGTTTTGAAAGTGTGAGTCAAACCTAGAATCAGTTGGTTAAACTATATAAACACATTATCTCAAAAGGTAATAAAAATACTTAGCATAAGATCATATTGTTGTCATCGAACCATAGCATCTCGCTTCAAAAAAAATCGATCGCATGTCCCGTCGTACTTATCCATCTTGTATTCTTAAAATTATGAGGTAAGTATCCTTCTAGTATTTATGGTGCTAGTGGGGATGCGACAATATTGTATCTCATGTTGTACCCCTCCACTCCACTTATCCCACCCACCCACCTAGGGTAGTTCGAGATATGTGGGTTAGCAGGGAAATATGTTGGTAATACTGCCCAAAATATTGTAGGCCTTGATTAGGTACATTGTAATTGTAATGGGGGTTTGAAAAGTTTGCTAGATTATCTGGATTACTTTTTCCTACTATGTTATTGTGCATGACCCAGATTGATGCAACACTACCGGATGGTTAATAGTAGTTTGACTCATTGAACGAGATTGATATCACATGCGGTGATGAGGCTCATTCATGCTGACTAACCATATTTTAGATTTACCCTTAGAGCTTCTAGCCTCCAAGAATTCCCCCTAAAAAGATAGTATCGGTGTACTTAATTTGTGATTGATCAAGGAGACAAAGGTACTGATGTGCTGAAATATAGTCATCCTTACCTTAATTATATTTATCTTGTTGGTATAAGCGATGAATTTTCGATCGTATTTTGTTTTTTACGACGACCATTATATACCTCATTGCAATGATCATATAACTTGAACATTAGGTTGGTAGTTGGTAAATTCAACATGGTCAATTTTAAGATTTGAATTTTTAAAAATATATAAAAATGCTTTTTAGAATTCTTTAGTGTTTTAAAAATACTCATTTCCAACGTAAATGATGAACTAATATTTGAATCAACTGCTTTATTGAAGATATAACAATATATTTGGAAGCAACTAGAAAAAATTAGTGATTAAAAAATAAACAAAAAAGTAATTGTCCCAGTAAGATAATATAAAGACATCAATTACCTGAAATCTTATACATTATCGGGAAATAAGATGCATATCAAAAAAATTATTCGTAAACTAAAGTTAAGAAAAATTATATATTGAATTCATTCATTTTTTTATTCTTTAAACAATTATTTAAGAAGATTAAACTTATCTGCATCCAATACTACCATAGGTCTCGAATTGAATTTTATTTATTCATTAAAGTTTAACTAATTTATATGTTGGATATATTTTAATTTCAGAATCAATTTAATAAACTGTTTTAATATAAAAAAGTTAAGTATTTTAATTAATTTAGTAATAAATGGTTAAATACTTTTTTATCATAAAAAACTTATCAAAATATTTTTTAAAAACTAAATTATGTTTTTATGTTGGGTTTAATACCATTTAAGAACTCAAACCAATATTATTATCCACTCAATACCTATAGTTTTTTATATTTGTGAAAAGACTCATTTCACTCAAATATTTACCATCTAAGACCTAATAATATCGTAAATACCCTTACTTAATTATATAAAAATCTTTATGGTTTTAATTCACCATTTTTCTTTTTTTTTTCTCTCTTTCTCTCTCCATATATATATATATATATATATATATATATATATATATATATATATATATATATATATATATATATTCTATTACGTGAATAGAACAATACTTTATAGGTGAAGATTCAGTTTTGTACTCCATTTTTTTTTTCTTTTTTTTGTATGATTTTGATTGTGTTTTTACTTGATATCGAAGTTTGATTTTGGATCGCTATTTCGATAAGTCGAGTTGAGTGTTTAGGTAACTCGATTTTTTATTTCAAAATAGGTAAGTCGAGATTTGTTTTCTTTGCGATTTTTGGTATTCTTCAGGTATTACTTTGATTTTGTAGTGGAATTGTTGTATTGCAGTAAGGTTTTGGTCGATTTTAGTGTGTTTGTGTCTTTCTGGAAATTTTCGTTCGAGTAAGGGTTTCAGGTTTAAATGAAGAAGATGAAGTAAAAAGATGCGAAACCGGTTTTACTTTTCGTACTAATAGTTGCGAAATGTGTTTATTCTTTTGTACTGGCAGATGCAAAACATGTTTATTACTCGATGCAAAACGTTGGTGTTAAATATAATTTTTTAAAAAATCAAAACATATCATAAATGATACTAGTTTTGTTTGTCTTAGAAAAAGAAAATCAAGAGTATTTTCGGATTTCATTTCTGAGTTACAGTTTAAATGATACAAACTCTTAAAATTTTAATTTGAGAGTGTAAACAAAAAAGACGACTGTTACGAAGAAGATGTGAAACCTTCCTTTTACTTGATGCGAAACCTTCTTAAGTTTGAACTGGTAGATGCGAAACCAGAAAATTATGATAGATGTGAAACCAAACCAACTATTATAGATGTTAAACCAGGTCAACTATGATAGATGCGAAACTATCTATATAATATATACGAAACCATATAATGAGAAATTAGTGTAAAATATAACTTTTAAAAAAAATCAAAACATATCATAAATGTTACTAGCTTTGTTCGTCTTAAAAAAACAAAACCAATTGTATATTCAGATTTTTTTTTCTGGTTTATGGTTTAAAAGATACGAACTTTTTAATTTTTAATTTTAAAATATAAATGAAAAAGAAGGCCGTTACGAAGAAGATGCGAACTTTTTTTGTACTTGTAGATGCGAAACCAGATAATTATGATAGATGTGAAACCAAATCAACTATGATAGATGCGAACCCATACAATGAAAAATCAATACAAAATATAACTTTTAAAAAAAGATACAACACATATTATAAATGATACTTTTAAAAAAACCAATCGTATTTTTTTTAGTTACAGTTTTAAATATACGAATTTAAACTTTTAAATTTAAAAAAAAATAAAAAGAATATGCAGGTGTTTGGTGGATTTTATAAAAGTTTTTAATTTTTTTGAATTTCTTTTTGTAATAAATTTGTTAAATAGGTTTTAAAAGGTAAATATTTATTGAGAGAACTACCCATTAATATCTTCTCAACTTTTAATCTACTAACTGATACCCAGAAATGGGATAGTACCGACACCTACCCAAATCTAATTAATGGACTAAAATACCCCAATACTATAAATAAGGTCATTTAGATTGAATTCCACTATTTTCTCCTCTAAACTAGACTTTTCGACTTCGATTCCCTCTCCAAATTTAACTATCCATAAATTTGAACAGTCGTAACCGAAACCCATTCTCTAACCTAGGCAAATAGTTCTCCGGCGAAGCACCGATCATCGAACAACCTAAGCAAACAGTTCGTTGTTTAAAACACGTTCGATAGCGTTCTCTCGCGGTAGTCGGATTCTGGACGTCGTGTTTGAAGCAGAGGTAATTTCTCTTTCTAAATATGGACTCTATCTGGTTAGATTGATGGTAGAAGTTCGAAGAACAATATATATTGTTTAGTGTATTTGATGTTGATGTATTTGTATAGTAGTCACGCTTCTGGTTATCGGGTTGATTTTGAGTTTTTTGGTTGGAATAGAAGATGGGTTGGGGATAGAAATATGTTCATCAATAGTCTTGGTAGCTTCGAAATGGTGTGGTCTTACTGTATTGTTAAACTACGAAATTGTTGTTTGTAGTTCTTCCTCGTAGTGCATGTGAAACACACTTGTAAATCGCATTCGTCTAGCAACGTCTGTGTATCAGTCGCATCAATGGGTATGTCGTTTTAGGTAAATCGCATAGGTGGGTAAGAAACGTATTAATGAATCGCATAGTCTGCACTTCTTAGCTACAATCTGATTGGAGCTACTGAGTTTCATCATGTAATATATAAGTAAATTATTTCCACCGGATTTGGATTTGAGATTGGTTTTGGGTAAGCATCATATACCATCTGATTGTTGGGTTTGTCATTAATGTTCGATTTACTCCAGGTGAAAAATGATACATTCACGAAAGATGATGGTGAGTTTTCGATGATTAACTGAACATGCATGTGATTATTAGTGTTTAAAACATAAATTGTGAATAACTGAACATATATGTGTAGTGCTATCTAGCAAAGTGTGGCCAGGCATTTCTGTTATGTTATTGTCTACCAATATAAGTGTTTAAAATATCTAGCAAACTGTGGTTATTAGTGTTTAAACATAAATTGTAAGAAACATATTAATGAATCGCATGGTTTATATTATTTTCTAGAATCGCACATGCATGTGTAGTGGTATCTAGCAAATTATGGCAAGACGAATCGCAATGTGAATATAAATAAACATCTACCAATGTTATTTCTAGTTTTATGGATGTCAGGTGATAGTTAATATAAAGCGCAAATACGATATATGACCCCGATATGACTGTTTTATTTCAAGAAATATGACGACAAAAGGTGTATTTTATAGGTCTGGGTTGGTTAGCATCTTGAACCTTCTTAGACGAAATATTATTACAAAACAACGCATAGAAGCGACGAGAGACTCCATTTTATACATTATTAAAAACATCGTTCGACCTACGGAATGAGGATATGAAGATGAAATTTTTTCATAAACTAATTGAGGAGATTGCGAGTAGTTACTCAGTTGAGGAGGAGGCTTTCAAAATAGGGGCTAAGTTTGTCAAGTTAAGTGTAACAGATGTTAAGGTTATATTTGGGCTGAAACATGGGACATAAGAGATGCCTTTGAATAAAGCTGGAGTGTTCATTGGTCGGTTCACTGATGGTGCTGAGAATGATTCTCTGTTGATGCAGTAGTATTTTCTGAGTCCTCGAGCTCGGAAAAGTGGACCATCAAATGATAAATCTGTATCAAATGCCTTGATAAAGGTAATTGTTTTGACTAATACGTTCAATGTGTAATTTATGCTGACAATAATGTATGCTTTTTTTTGTTGCAGAAAGCTATAGAGAAAGCAGTTAGGGATGGAGGAGAGGATGAGGTGAAGGATGTTGCACGTCTTCTTATACTGTTTCTTTGCTCGACCTTGTTCTTCTCAGTTTCAGGAGATATAGTTGGTTGGACAGCAGTATTCTACGTTGAGGACTTGGTTAAAATGAACGAGTACGATTGGTCGAGAGCTATAGCTCAGAAGCTGCACCGGTCCCTTAATAAATGTCTTGCTGCAGGAAATCCCGATAGAGTTATCGAATGCGTTGCCGTTTTATTCGTAAGTTCAATGGCATATACATTTTTATTACAGTTCTTAAAAGAATCATCTAAGGTTATATTCGGTTTATATGCAGCCTTTTGTGATGGATCATATTTTAATTGGGATTGACATATCAAGGCCTAACATCATACCCATATGCTATAAGTGGTGGGGACTGGAGGGTTAGGAGACAACCATGGACATGATTATGATGGTTCGCAATCTACGGGACGAAAAGGTTACAAAACTAATCTAGCAATATCATATAGCATTTTAACAATATCATAATGATTTAAAAATAATCTAGCAATATCATATAACATTTTAACATTTTATATTTTGAGTTTATCTAGCAATTTATATATTTTGATCTCATATAGCAATCTTATGTAGACTGTTTTTTTCCCGTATCTAGCAACTGCGTGTAGCATGTTTTGTGTTGTCATCTAGCAGTATTGCACACACTAGCAATTTCAATATACCATAAATCGCAATTGCGAACCAAGCTTACAACTAGAAACTATATAGCAATATCAGCAATTTAACTTGTTCAAATCTAGCAACTATTTATCTAACATTGTTACATATAACATGTTACATATACCCATCAGTTATATTTATCTAGCATTGTTACATATACCAAGCAGTGACATACAATAGATTTTTTAATTCGTATCTAGCAACTGTGTTTCACATGGTTTATGTTATCAGTAAATAACAATCCTCTTGCAGCTACCTTTATTTCGAATTCTTGGAGTTACTACACCGGTAAAAACCAATGTGTATTATGGTGCTTGGACTCTGAACCTCTTTTAAAATATGATTATTCATTTCTTTGGTATTACTTCTCCTAAAATATTTCATAAATTAGTCAAGGACTTCAATTAGTTTGGGGTTTAACAACAACTGACATGACTTAGAGCATTTGTGTTGGGTATGTGTTTAAACTTATTTGTTGATTTCAGAAGTGGGAGTAGGAAGAAATCTACGTACCCTCTTTGTCGTGAATTATCTAAGTGACGTAATAAATTTTGGAAGTTAAAAGTGTTGTTTTGGTATCCATAGGCTTTTATAAGTAAATTTTTTTTTGTTTCGTCTAGTTTTGTAGGCTTAGATAAAAGTAGTTTTTGAAGCTTTTTGGTTTAGAAAAGCATTTCTTATCTAATATATAGAATCGCACATACATGTGTACTTGTCTCTAGCAAACTGTGGCCAAACGAATCACAATGTTAATATAAATGAACATGTATTATCTAGCAACTTATTAATAATTTCAAACATATTAATTCTTTCCGATATCATTTAAATCTTCATACATATGTTTAATGGGTGTATAGGTTTTGGAGTGGCAACTGTCGTTGACAACTGAAGAGAGATTAGTATTTGGGAGCATGAGATTATGTGAGAGGTGTGAAAGAGGAAAGACAATGCATGAGGGAACTACGCGGAAAAGGAAAAAAGTGGTGCGCCACTAATCAAGAAAAAGGTTGAAGAAACCGTTACCAGTGCCGACCGAATTCAATTATAGGGATGCATGAACCTATTCTCAATCTCTGAACGACAAAGAACAAATGTTTGATGATTATCCGGAGCTGGAAACAACAGGAGACGATTTGAGAAACAAGAAAAATAGAGCGAAGCGTAGGTCAAGCATGATTTTTTGAAACTTGTTAATAGAGCAAAGTCAAAAACTTTATCTAGCAACTTGTTCATATCTAGCAATTTCAATATACCCTAAATCGCAATTGCGAACCAAGCTTACAACTAGAAACTATCTAGCAATATCAGTAATTTAACTTGACCAAATATAGCAAAACACGTATTTACATTCATATCGCAAAGTCATAAACCTTATCTACCAACTTGTTCATATCTAGCAATTTCAATATCCTAAATCGCAATTGCGAACCAAGCTTACAACTAGAAACTATCTAGCAATATTAGTAATTTAACTTGTTCACATCTAGCAAAACTTGTATTTACATTCATATCGCAAAGTCATAAACCTTATCTACCAACTTGTTCATATCTAGCAATATCAATATACCATAAATCGTAATTGCGAACCAAGCTTACAAGTAGAAACTATCTAGCAATATCAGTAATTTAACTTGTTCAAATCTAGCAAAATACGTATTTATATTCATATCGCAAAGTCATAAACCTTATCTAGCAACTTGTTTATATCTAGCGATTTCAATATACCCTAAATCGCAATTGCGAACCAAGCTTACAACTAAAAACTATCTAGCAATATCAGTAATTTAACTTGTTCAAATCTAGCAAAATGCGTATTTACATTCATATCGCAAAGTCATAAACTTTATCTAGCAACTTGTTCATATCTAGCAATTTCAATATACCCTAAATCGCAATTGCGAACCAAGCTTACAACTAGAAACTATCTAGCAATATCAGTAATTTAACTTGACCAAATATAGCGAAACACGTATTTACATTCATATCGCAAAGTCATAAACCTTATCTACCAACTTGTTTATATCTAGTAATTTCAATATCCTAAATCGCAATTGCGAACCAAGCTTACAACTAGAAACTATCTAGCAATATTAGTAATTTAACTTGTTCACATCTAGCAAAACTTGTATTTACATTCATATCGTAAAGTCATAAACCTTATCTACCAACTTGTTCATATCTAGCAATTTCAATATACCCTAAATCGCAATTGCGAACCAAGCTTACAACTAGAAACTATCTAGCAATATCAGTAATTTAACTTGTTCAAATCTAGCAAAACACGTATTTACATTCATATCGCAAAGTCATAAACCTTTTCTAGCAACTTGTTCATATCTAGCAATTTCAATATACCCTAAATCGCAGTTGCGAACCAAACTTACAACTAGAAACTATCTAGCAATATCAGTAATTTAACTTGTTCAAATCTAGCAAAATGCGTATTTACATTCATATCGCAAAGTCATAAACTTTATCTAGCAACTTGTTCATATCTAGAAATTTCAATATACCCTAAATCGCAATTGCGAACCAAGCTTACAACTAGAAACTATCTAGCAATATCAGTAATTTAACTTGACCAAATATAGCAAAACACGTATTTACATTCATATCGCAAAGTCATAAACCTTATCTACCAACTTGTTCAAATCTAGCAAATTCATTATGTCATCAATCGCAAATGCAAAATAATCTTACAACTAGAGACTATCTAGCAATGGTTATAAACCAACTTGTTTATATCTAGCAAAAGAAGCATTTACATTGAAATCACAATGAGAAACACATATGTAGAAACTTGTTCATATCTAGCACTTTCTAAATATCATCAATCACAAATGTAAATAAAACATAAAATGACTACAATACATTAGTGATATTAGTAAATCGCATCCTCAACAGACACCAATCGCATCCTCGACAAACAAAAATCGGTTCATGTTTCTGCAATTAACAAAGCTATAATTCGACAATCATAGAGCCAATGAAACTAACAAATTTTTAAAAAAAACTCAAGTATAGGATCGCTTTAACCCTAGTTAAAACCAATAAACCGACATGAAAACAAGAAATCATCTCTGTTACAATTTTAGTTCAAGAAAAAAAATAAAGAACGAAGATACAGAGTTGTTGCCGTAAAACTGTAACCGAGCTTCAATATCAGGTCGAAATTTGTCTCTCAACCATAAATATAGGTGAAAGTAGATCGTGGCAGTTAAAGTTCCAGTCGAGACCGGTGAAGTTAAGCGGCACGTACCGATTAATCCTGATAAAAGCTATCTCTGGTGATCTGAAATGATTTAAATCCTGTATCGATGGAGATCGGAAAATGAAAATTAACAGGAAATGTGTCTCTGAACAATAAATACAGGTGAAGTAGATCGTGGCAGTTAAAATTCCAGTCGAGACCGGTGAAGTTAAATGGCACGTACCGATTAATCCTGATAAAAGCTTACTCCGGTGATCTGAACGATGGCTTAGAATTTTTTAGCAAGAGATTTGAGGTTTTCTTTCGAAAACAGATCTTTGCTCACGGTATGGGAGAGACGACTGCTTCTACATTTAAAATTTGAAAATTTTGTTTGGAAAACCCTTATATAGTAGGTGGAGGGTAAATAGGGTATTAAAATTTAATTTAGTATTGAATGGGGCTTATTTCAATGAGATCGGTATTAAGTGAGCATAAGTCCAATTTTAAATACTAAATGATAATATGTTTGGTAAATAGGTATTTACGCTGTCATTTCCCTATAAATTATATAATTTGTATTATATTAAAATAAATAAACGCATTCAATGAATATTGATAAGGAAAGATATTCTTCAGGGACTAAAGTGATAAATTCTGTAATTATAGGATTAAATTAGGCTTTAGGAGGAACCGAAGGGTTAAATTGTAAATATGACAATATGTAACCGTTTCTCTAACTAACTCACCTTGCCTATTTAAAGAGGCTGAAGGAGTTATTTTGACCTATGATATATTCAGAAGTACTTTTCACTACTTTAAACTCTCTCTGCAAATTTTCTGTTCTTAATTCATTCACTACAACTTTAATTCACACCAAATTGGCGCTAGAAAGAGGGGAGAGGATACCTTGATCAACAGATCAAAAATCAACGTTCGAGTTCTCGTTTTTTAAGTTTTTCGTTCGAATTTTCATATTTCGTTTGATTTTTCGCTGTTTGAAGATGAATCCAGAGGAAGGTGACAATCCATCTGTTCGCAAGGCGATAGAGACGCTGAAATCCGATCTGCAAGAGGCAGGTAAATCTGTTCCAATTCAATCAGTCCAATTTGACTTTGAAGGAAAAATGAATGAAATGATTAGGAAGGTGGCTGAGCTTGACGAATTGGTAAAAAAGAAAGGAGATGATAACGGTGCTAGACTTAGGTCTAAAATAGCAGGAGGCGATCGTAATGATCAGTCTGATCAGTCGATGGATGAGGGTGATGATCACTATGAGCAGCGTAGGGCACGTTCTGAGCAAAAGAAAGAGTATAGCGGGATAAAGAAGAGGAAGGAAAAGTTACAAAGGCGGCTGTATGAAAACTCTAGTGATGAGGAGGATTTTGAAGATTCTGAATTTGATGAAACACCGAGGTACGAACGTTCTCGAGGCCGTTCAAGAGGAACAGAGCGTGAGTTCCGGCCAGCTAAGGCGTTTAAGGAAGGAAGGAAGAAGAAAGAGAGGCGAGTATACTCACCTCGGAAATACTCGCCTCGGAGGTGCTCGCCTCGGAAATATGAAGGTGAGTCCAGCTTGTATGCAACTGTGGGGATGAGAAATGAGGACCAGTATGTCCAGGGGGTTGATTGGAGGGACTCACCACTGGTCAGGGAGATCAGATCTGTGCCGCTACCGAGGCGGTTTGATATTTCCAAAGTTGAAAAGTTTGATGGGACTCAAGATCCCGATGACCACATAGAACAATTTAAAAACTACATGACTAATTTCGAAGATGATGATAGATTGGTGTGTAGAGCTTTTTCCCAAACGTTTAAGGGAACTGCGCTAAAATGGTTCAATAAGATTCCTAAGGAATCGATTGCAAATTTTAGAAGTTTCTACACTGCTTTTCGGAGGCAGTTTGTGGGAAGCATGGAAATGAGAGCCAATGGAGACACAATAATACAGTGCAAGCAGGCTGTGGGAGAGAAGTTGAAGGATTATACCAAGAGGTTTGTGTCAACAAAGGCTGAATTGGATGACTGTGAAGAAAGTGTGGCTATGGCAGCGTTCAGGCAAGGGCTGTTGCCTGGGGATTTAGCCGATGAGACTACGAGGCGCAGGGCGTTAACTTTTGGAGCTCTTATGGCCCAGGTTGAGGACCAGATTAAGGTCGAAGAATCGACGAGGGTTCGAGGAGGTGCTAGTACTGTTCAGAAGGGGAGTGGACAATCTAACGTCTCAAACAACAATACCTCGCGTCTGAAGAACAATCAAAATGTTTCTAACCGAGGAACCTCGAACTCGTATCAAGGGGGATATAATCAACATAATTCTAACAATCAGCAGCAATTTAGGTCCAGGTCGAATGTGTGGGTAAGGCCAAATTACTATGCAGATTTAACTGAGAGCGTGGCTTCAATATATGAAAAAACAAGAGGAACAATCAATTTTAGAAAGCCACCAACTATCAACAGGCCAAGAGAGGAGCGTAATAATAAATTTTGTAGGTATCATGAGGACATTGGCCATGATACAAATGATTGCATTGCTCTAAAGAAGGAGATGCAAATTCTGATCGAAAATGGAAACTTGTTGGAATATGTCAGGAAGAATGCTAAGGCAACAGCTCCTAAAGGAGGTAATCCTAATTCCAAGCAGGAAACTGCGTTAATGATTTTAGATGTTGCAGGTGAGGCAGATGGTTTCGATGTAGCCTCGGAATATGTTGAACCAGACCCCAGTCGACTTTTGTTAATGTCGATAGATGAGCCGATGCGTCAGGGACGTGTTCGAGATTTGTGTGCCTTTTTCGAATCACTAACTATATTTGGAGGGGATTCGATGACGAACAACACCAATAATTCGAGGAAGAGGCATATAGTAAACTTAACGCGACAAATTGAGGGAGGCGCATCGGCACATCTAAGCAGCAAAAAGGATGTGCCCTTTATAATATTCGATGGAGATGATTTGAGGGGCATTACTGGGCCACATGAGGATGCGGTGGTCATTGGAGCAGAAGTATGCGGGGTGGAGATTCGACGAGTGCTGATCGACACAGGAAGTTCTGCTAATGTGCTTTTTAAGTCAACGTATGATAGGTTGACTGCACCACCTCGAATAGAAAAATCAGAGAGGACTATCATTGGGTTTACCGGCGCATCAACAATTGTAATAGGTGAATTCGAAGGTGAAATTTCCTTGGGAAGAGGGCCTTTCAAGAAGAAAGTACAGGTACTTTTTGTGGTGGTGGATTGTCCATCAAGTTACAACGTTATTCTTGGGAGGTCATGGTTGGCCAAAATGTACGCTGTAGTTTCTACAGTTCATCAGTGTCTGAAGTATGTGGTCGAGGACAGAGTCGGCGTAGTCCGAAGTGACCAAAAGGTGGCAAGAGAATGTTATGCTGCTGCATTTAGGTTACGTGGTAAAAGTTCTGATGATCTCATGGAGAGTTAGCAGTTTGGGGGGTTGTCTTGTGGTGAAACGGACGAGGGAATTGATGATCCGAGGTCAACCCCGAGTTCTGTAGTGGTCAATGAAGAAATAGAGGAATTTATTTTTAATAATGGCAGGGTACTTCGAATTGGCACTCTGTTATCTTTGTCGATGCGAGAAAAGTTGTTGAATTTTTTGTCTGAAAACTTGGATGTGTTTGCCTGGAGATCCGAAGATGTAGTAGGGGTCCCAAGCAACATCATATGTCATAGCCTAGCGGTTGATCCGAAGGTCAAACCAATTATCCAAAAAAGAAGGGCTTTTTCATTGGAGAAATCTGAGGCCATAGTTGCCGAAGTGGATCGGTTATACAAGATGGGGCACATTAGGGAGGCCAATTATCCGAGGTGGACGGCTAATCCGGTGGTAGTAAAAAAGAAGAATGGAAAATGGCGAATGTGTGTGGACTTCACAGATTTGAATAGAGCCTGTCCAAAAGATCCTTTTCCGGTGCCTCGAATAGATCAGTTAGTGGATTCCACTTCGGGAAATAAAATTCTGACTTTCATGGATGCATTTTCGGGGTATAATCATATTCGAATGAATCCAGATGATGAAGAAAGCACAACTTTTATTACTGATAGAGGTTTGCATTGCTATAAAGTAATGCCATTTGGATTGAAAAATGCTGGATCAACATATCAGAGGCTGATGAATAAGGCGTTTGCTTCACAGATTGGGAGAAATATTGAAGTGTACATCGATGACATGCTTGTTAAAAGCAAAGGTGATGATGAACATATTGATGATTTAGAAGAAACGTTTTTGAATCTTAGAGCCATTCAATTGAAGTTGAATCCAGAAAAATGCACATTTGGAGTCCGATCTGGAAATTTTTTGGGGTATATGATTAGTGAAAGAGGAATCGAGGTGGATCCAGAACAGTTGAAGGCCCTGATATCGATGTCTTCACCTCGGAATATCAAAGAAGTGCAAATGTTAACAGGCAGGTTAGCAGCTTTGAACAGATTCATTTCTCGTTTTTCAGATAAGTGCTTGCCTTTTTTCCAGGTGCTGCGTAAACCCAATAATTTCGAGTGGACTTCGGATTGTGAAGAGGCCTTTTTGAAGATAAAAAATCTTTTGTCCTCTCCTGAAATATTATCAAAGCCTCGGAAAGGAGAGCAGTTATTTTTGTATATAGCAGTGTCAGATTATGCAGTGAGCGCAGTTTTGATCAGTGAAGACACAAAAATTTCAAAGCCTGTTTACTATGTCAGCAAAAGTTTGGTTGATGCTGAGAAACGTTATTTGAAGCTCGAAAAATTGGCACTGTGTATAGTAGTGGCAGCAAGAAAAATGCTCCCTTACTTCCAGGCACATACGATTGTAGTTCGAACTTCATATCCATTAAAGAATGTTTTACAAAAACCAGACATTTCAGGAAGAATGACCAAGTGGTCTGTGGAATTGGGAGATTTCGATGTGCTATTTTCTCCTCGAACAGCTATCAAAGCTCAAGCTTTAGCAGATTTTCTGGTGGAGTTTCACTCAAGCAGATCCGAGGTGAAAGATGCAGAAAAGGTGAATGAGAATCCGACGTGGACAATACGAACTGATGGGGGATCCAGTAGTAAAGGGTCAAGTGCAGGAGTTGAATTGGTGGCACCAACGGGAGAATTTATGTTTCAAGCTATAAAATTTGGCTTTCATGCTTCAAATAACGAAGCTGAATATGAGGCTGTGCTAGCAGGGTTGCGCTTGGCGAAGATTTGTGGAGCAATGTTTGTACGCTTGGAAACAGATTCACAGTTGGTAGTTAACCACGTTAAAGGGGTGTCAGAAGCTAAAAAGGAGCGTTTGGTTTTGTACCTACAAGAGCTTCGGGGGATGATGGCGCAGTTTGAAAATGTCGAAGTGGAGCATATTCGAAGAGGAAACAACACTATGGCTGATTCTTTGGCAACAATGGCTTATTCAGAAGAATACCCATGGATTGTAACACAACCATCGCCTTCGATCATACCAAATTCTGAGCAATGTGAAGTTCTTGATGAGGTGGTAAATAATCCGATGTACGCTCGAGGAGATTGGAGGTTTGACTTGTTAAACTTTATTTCAAATGGAATACTACCTATGGATAAACACTTGCTCAAGAAAATAAAGTACAAATCCCTTGGCTATGTGGTACTGGATGGAGTATTGTACAAAAGGTCTGCTTCGAGACCTTTACTACGATGTTTAAGCAAGCATGAGTCTCAGAACGTTCTGTCCGAACTGCATGATGGGGATGGGTCAGCTCATTGTGGGTTTAGAGCTTTAACGCGTAGGGTATTGTTGGCAGGGTATTATTGGCCTACCATTTTGCAAGATGCCAAGTCGTTAGTTCGAAGTTGTGACACTTGCCAAAGGTATGCAAATTTAATACACAAACCAGCTGTACCCCTAATGACAATTTCAGAGGCGGTTCCTTTCGACAGGTGGGGAATTGATTTAGTGGGACCATTACCTATGGCTTCTGGTGGAAGACAAATGATTATTGTTGCGGTTGATTATTTTTCGAAGTGGGCAGAAGCAGAGCCCTTAGCTGGGACAAAAGCTAAGGATGTAATCAAATTTATTCAAAGTAACATTTGCTACCGTTTTGGAGTACCTCGGAAAATAACAACTGATAATGGTCCTCAATTTAATAACAAAGAAATGGACTCTTTTTGTTCTTCGAAAGGGATACAGCAATGTTTTTCCACTCCTTTTCACCCCCAGGAAAATGGGCAGGTAGAAGTTACGAATAGATCTATTTTGGATGGCTTGAAGAAAAATTTGGCAGGAGCAGCAGGGAAATGGCCAAATTTTCTTCAAGAAGTATTATGGGCATATAGAACAACTCCTAGAGAGGCTACAAAAGAGACCCCCTTTTCTTTAGTATATGGGATGGACGCTGTGTGCCCTGCTGAATCTACGTTGCCCTCTTATAGACTACTACAATATTCCGATGCAGATAACGATGAGGCTAGAAGGGTGGAACTTGATTTGTTGGAAGAAAAAAGGGTCAAGGCACATTTAAATGTGATCCATTATCAAACGTTAATGAGAAGCAGGTATGATGCTAAAGTTAAGAGAAGGGAATTCAAAATTGGCGATCTAGTGTTGCGAAAAGTGTTTCTTCACACTAAGGATAAACACCTCGGAAAATTGGCTCCGAATTGGGAAGGTCCTTACGAAGTTAAAATGAGGGTCAAACCAGGTTCTTACAGGTTATCAGATCGAGAAGGGAGGATGCTCAAGCACCCTTGGAACATAGAGCACTTGAAATTGTACTGTGAGTAAAACTGAACTTTGAATTTTTGTAAAACAGACATACTCTTTCCTTATCTGTTGGCCCAGAAAGGTTTTAACGAGGTGTCTGATTAAGATTGAATTTTTTAATAAAATTTATTTTGGCCATTGGTTGTTTGTTATGATGTGTGATTTATTATTTTGGTAATTTGGCAAGGATTGATCATCTTTGAAAGTTGACCAAGAATAATTTTCCGAAGCGATAGCTTTGAAGAAACAACCAAATTTTTCGAGGTGGCACGTCTTATGAGTGCATCTATTTTTCGAGGTGCCACGTCTTATGAGTGCATCTATTTTTCGAGGTGCCACGTCTTATGAGTGCATCTATTTTTCGAGGTGCCACGTCTTATGAGTGCATCTATTTTTCGAGGTGCCACGTCTTATGAGTGCATCTATTTTTCGAGGTGCCACGTCTTATGAGTGCATCTATTTTTCGAGGTGTCATGACTTAAGCATTTATGTTTAAGAATAACCAGTTTAAACAAGTATGCCAGAAATTTAAGATATAAAAAAAAGATAAGTGATTTCCTCGTGGAATAAAATACGAAGTTTACAAAAAGAAAAGGAGGGAGTACTTAATCAAATACACAAAAAACAAAAACAAGTTGCTTAGCCTATTAGGCATCATCTTCTTCTCCTTCTGATGATTCCTCTTCGGAACTATTTCCTTCTTCTGAGGAGGAGCTTGGTGGCACTTCGAAAGCTTCCTTGGGGCGCTGATCTTCTGGAATTCGTTTCCAAAGGTCTGATAAGTCTAGTCTTGGACAAGCAGCATGAACTTCTCGAAGAAGCTGAATAGATGTATCAATTTGAGTTTTCTTCATGCCTTCGAGCATCACAGAACTAACTTTGGTTTCAGCCTTTTTGACTGCAGCTTTCTTTTCTTCTTCGAATCCTGTTCGAAGTGTAGTAATCTCACTTTGGCTTTTTTCCAGTTTATCTTTTGTTTCCTTAATAAGTGCCGTAGCATCGGAGATGGCAGTAGAATGTTCAACCTTCAGACTTTCAAGAGCTTGCAGATGAGTAGTTTTAAGAGTTTCGACTTCCTCCTTGTGTTTTTTAAGAAGCTGTTCTTTCTCAGCTTCGAATTTTTGGAGTGCTTCATTTTTCGAAGTCTTTTCGGACTCTGTTTCTTTTCTGCTTCTAACTAACTCTTGGGCAAGACGCTCCAATTGGCTTTGAGATTTGCTCACCTCTTCGTATAATTTTGTGACTGCAGTAATTAAATTTGGGAAAGGTTGAAGAATCGAAGTTACCTCATCGGATTTCTCTGAGTGAGGAAAGACTAATGGCTGATGAACAGGAGCGAAGGGGTTAGATGCTGAAGCTGTAGCAGCCTCGGTAAAAATTGGTGGAACAACGTTGGCAGGTTGAGAGCCAGAAAGTACAAAATCTCCACTTGAGTTGAAGTCATCAAAGTTTAGATAATCATCTACTTGTTTATCTCCAAGGGTTATTCCTCCTTCAGGATTTTCCTCAACAAAAGTTTTACCTTGTGCTTCGGAAGCTAGCACAGCTTCTAGTATATCAGCCTCATTCTTTTCATTGGGCTTCTTAGACTTATTCTCTTTCTTTTTTGGAGAAGTTTCCTTTTTCTTTTTCTTTTTCAGGGTAGGCTGGTCTTCTTCGGTTATGGTGGGAAGCGAAGGTGCAGACATTTTTCTTTTCCCTGTACTCTTCGAAGTCTTGGAGGGCTTAGCCCTGCTGGTGCTGGCTTTCTGGGTCATTTTTCTTTTCTTCTTCAAAGGAAGATGGCTGTCACTTCGGTTTCGAAGAGGAAGATAGCATTTCCCATCTGGTGCAAGTATCCTCTCAACTGCTAGAAGGGGATCTGGTGGCGTCATCAGATCCTGAGGGAAGTCGGCCCCTAAAGATATACGCCAGAGATGGCTATTAACGAAGTTAATGGGCTCGAATTCTGAATGAAAACCATTGCCCCAAGATTTTTCAGCCCACTCAGCCATCTTTTGGAAGATAAGCTTGGCTTCTTTTCGACGACCCTTAAACCGCCTCAGAATTTCTAAAGAGAGAAAAATAGTTAGCTAAGTAGATTGATTCAAAAACAATTAGATAAATAAGGGAAGGTTTCACTTACTACTATCTCTCCAAGTAAGGGTGAGTCTGGAAGGATTGGCATCGGAAATTTCTTTGCCATTTTCCCAGGCGCCTGACAGAAAGACGAACCTTTGTTTCCAGAATTTATCGGCTTCGAGAAGGTCGTCGATAATTTTCAAGTCATCTTCAAGGGTTAAGTAATAAAATGGCAGAACAGGGCCATTTGAGACTTTGGTTACTGAGATGAAGTCCTCGATTTCGAGGGGAATACCTCCAAGCCTTGATACCATAATTGCTGAGAACAAGGTGAAGAGCAAGTTGGGAGTAACTTGTGTTGGGCATAGTCTGTGGATTTCGAAGAACTTCACTATCATCGGATCCAGGGGAAACCGAAGTCCCCAGTTAAAGAGCTCAGGGTACACTACCAGCTCATCTTTTTGGCAGTTCAAGGGTGTCTCTCCTTCAACTGGTAGTCGAAGTGTCATATTGTCAGTTAACCCCCATAGCTTTCTGAGGTGCTCTTTCTCTGATTCGAGGTAGTAGCTGTAAGGTACATTCTTCAAGGCAAGAATGTACCAAGCAGAAAGAGGCTTGAGATTTTCCTGAACTAAGGAGGCAACATTCTCAGGCAGTGTAATGAGACCTTTTTTCCCTCGAGTTTTCTTTGGAGGAGCTACATCATCAGCCTCGGATTCCTCCTCGGCATCAGATTCAGTAGCTTCTGAATCGTCTTTTTTGTGACCTTCCTCGGAGTGACTTCGAATTTGTGTCTCTTGTTGAGTCACAGGAATTGGCTGACTACACTATGGTGTAGTATCATCCACTTCTTGTGGGGGAGGAGGAGAGTGTTGAGGAGTAGAAGAGGTTTTTGCTTCTTCACCCATTACTAAGAAAGGTGATTTTTTGGCACGTTTAGCTCTGATAGCCTCGAATTGAGGAGGAAGTGTTTTGGATTGAGGGTTTTTTGTCTCTTCGACTTGAAGGACAGGTGATTTGAGTTGTGATTTGTTATAAGTGGGTGGCTTGTCTAAAGTAACTACTTTAGATTTTCGATGAGGTCTTAGTAATGAAGATTTGGCTGGATTTTGGAGAGAAGAGGTTGTTGAGCTATCTTCTGGGTTAGAAGCTAGAGGTGAGGACGAAGTGGCAAGGTTTGGATTGAAGTTGCCGTATTTAAAAGTGGTGCAGGAAGAGTGAGGACCGTTATAGATCAACCCAGCAGCTTTGTATTCTTTGGCTCTTCGAGAAATACAAAGATAATCGTAGGCCCCGAATACTTGGTTACTGGAACCAGGAAAAAGATTTTTCTTTGATCTTACTGGTCTTCTGGGTTTAAATCTATTGTATCTAGGGTATCTTCTCATACAATGGGTTTTGGTATGAGAGATTGCTTGGGTAGACAAGAAAAGATGAACAAGTTGAAGATGAACAGGTTGAAGATGAACAGGTTGAAGATGAACAGGTTGAAGATGAACAGGTTGAAGATGAGCGGGTTGAAGATGAAGAACAGATTGGAGATGGTTCAAAAGATGGATTCTCTAAAAAACTCTTACTGAATGAATAGCTGAGTATTTATAGGGTAAAGAGTAGCGTCGAGAATGTGAAAGTGTGGAACAAGTAATCTGTTTTCATTGGGTGGAATATGAAACGAAAAGGAAACTAGTGATGTCATGGGTCTACTACTAGAAGTCTAATCAGTCCATCAAGTAGGGTTTAGAGATTTCGAAGTGTTATTAAACTATGTGTGAAGTAATAACGTTTGAAAACCAAAGGCAAAGCAGTACCACAAGAAGTCAAATTCGACGAGGAGTTAAATTCGAGGCAGTTGAGAAATTCTTTTGCACTTACTCACCAATTCGAAGAGAGTTCTAGTTCATTGAATTTAATCATAATAAAGATGTAAAATGATGCTGATCCGAGGAAGAATTCGAAGAGCTAATAGTTCTTATACATTAATGTATAAGAACTAGGGGGGCTACTGATAAGGAAAGATATTCTTCAGGGACTAAAGTGATAAATTCTGTAATTATAGGATTAAATTAGGCTTTAGGAGGAACCGAAGGGTTAAATTGTAAATATGACAATATGTAACCGTTTCTCTAACTAACTCACCTTGCCTATTTAAAGAGGCTGAAGGAGTTATTTTGACCTATGATATATTCAGAAGTACTTTTCACTACTTTAAACTCTCTCTGCAAATTTTCTGTTCTTAATTCATTCACTACAACTTTAATTCACACCAAATATAATAAAAATTCAAAAAACACATTTGATGACTTTATAACGAAAATAAATTAAAGTAAATACTAGATAAAACGATTCTGATAAAAGCGGAAAAAAAAATCTACAAATAAAATAAAAAACTAAAATGCAAAACAAAAACATAGTTTAAATTTAACTTTTGTATAACAAATAATAATTTAGATATTTTAAAACACGAATTGACAATTACTCTATTTTACATTTTTCCAATGTGCTGTGATCAGATTGTATAATTTTGTATTTTTAATGAAAATGATGTTGTGATGTTTTAAACTTGATAGCATGTTGATTCGAAATTAAATGATTTAAAATTACTTTATTATATTTTCTGACCCTGAGATCTGAATTGTTTAGTAGTACTATTACTTTCAGAAATTGTTTAGCCCACGGCCACTTGGCTTTTGACTTTTTGTGATGTGCTTCTACAAAATCTAAGTATATTTTAGCTACCGACAAATAACTGAAAATGAGAAGTTAACTTAAAAGGTTGAAATGGTTGATTCTTATTGTATCAACTAACTATTTTTTTTTTCTTTCAATAAAAGCCTTTATTATTTATTAATTATTTAAGGAATACAAAAACTCGTCTAAAACAATCCAAATATTTTGAAAGACTAATACATTTGGAATGGTTTTCAAGTGTGTCTTCTCAATTCAATCTATTAGCACTGAAATTTTACGATCAAATCGAGAGACACTAAAATCAAATAAAACCCAGGCTGAATTCCAATGCATCTCGCTTTCAACATTTAATTATAGAACTGAAAGCTTTCATAGTTGAAGGAAATATCATTGATTAGAATAGATGAATTTAAGCTCAACCATTGATTAGAAGAGACGTTCAACAAGCTTTCAACATGTAAGTCTCATATCTCTCAACCAAGACTAGTCTCAATCGTCATTTTCAAGTCTAATATACCTTGTCCCAAGAATTTCCAGAAGGATTATGGCCATGAGCTTGTTAGGAATATCCTCTGTCTTGCAATCAACATTAATCCTATTTTTCATAGATTGCTTTGAAATCCAATCAGCTGCAATATTCTGTTCACGAAAAATATGAACAAGATTCATCTTTGAAGTGATCAATCTCCTATAACAACTTACAATATATTCCAGATACCATGGTGCTTGCCCTTTAAGAATCATCTCCCTTAATATACTTGAATCCGTTTTTATATCTAAATCAGTGATTTCCTTCGCCTTACACATTAGGAATCTATCAAGTAACGCTCTACATTCTGCCACAATAGTGGATTGATTCCCGTAATTTCTGTCAAACCCAACAATCATTTCCCCATTGTGATCCGTGATGAGCCCACCTCTATGTGATTCACCCTTGTAACTACTAGCTCTATCGGTGTTGATCTTATATCTTCTGTTTTTAGAGTGATTCCATTTTAGAGAGATAACAATCCTCGATTTTTCCAGGTGATAGACACAACCCAGTTGTATAGCTGTATATGAGTCTTTATCACAATGCCTTTTGTTAAGAAATCGACTTTGATCCAAACAAGATAATATCTTGATTATATAGTCTTTCATTGATTTAGAATTGGCAGAGAAATCGTTATTTTTTTTTTTTTGTTCCTCGTAGACCATATCACACATGTAATGATCATTGGTAGAATTATCCTGATGTGTATATCCTTTTTTTTGGACCAAAACCAAGACCTCAGCATATGAGAATATGACATGTTTTAGTTTATGTTGATTCTAAACACAGAAGAAAATAATGTCCAAGTCTCCCAAGCCTTAGAACAGTAGATAAAACATGGTTTGTTTCTGAATCACCATAGTGTTGGCATTTAGATGCTAAGTGAAACCCTTTACTTTGAAGATTACATGTAGACTCCAGTTATTAATAGCTCTCTAAGCCAAGGACGAGCATTTATTGGGAGTGATTGTATTACAGATTTTCTTGAACATATTTGACTTGTTGTTCTTGTTCCTTCAATTATTCCATGTATATTTTATATTGTAATCCCCTCACTTAGAAGGAGACTATTTTATGGAGTCCTTACTGCTATTCAAAGTTATCTTCCTGATTTTATCAATAGTTGTTGAAGAAAAACACCAATTCAGCATGTCGATATTCCATTGCCCATTCTCCGAGTATGTTTTGACTTCCTTTGGATGATACCATGTTTTGTCATTTTCAGAGTCAAGAATGATAAATGGAGAAGGGGAACACCAACTATCTAGCCCAAATTCCATTCTCCCTTCACCCACCTTCCAGAGATCATCTTTGCAGTCCTGTCTCTGACTTTCATAAGTCTATCCCATAACTTAGACCGTTTGCTAGGAATTGGTATTGTAATAGGATCGTAGTTTATGCTATAAATTGATGTCATAAACCTTGACCACATAGATTTCCGCTCTCTAAAATTGAGCCACAGTTTGTAAAAGAAAGACTCCTACATATCTTCAATCTTTCTAATGTTCAGTCCCCATTCACCGTAAGGCTTACATAATTTGGACCAAGATGCCCAAGAGATGGCTCTACTATTCTCCTTTGAACCCCATAATAATTTGTTACAGTAAACTTCAATTCTCTGCATAACAAATTCGAGTATTAGAGAATTATGCATAGTATAGATTGGAATTGTGTTGAGAACACCCTGAACAAGTATAAGTCTTCCTCCAAATGAGAGAGATAAAATGTCCCACTCAAGAATACTTGACCTAACTTTTCAAACCAAGTCTTCATAGTTAGACTTCTTATTATTAGTACAGATGTACTTCATTGGAAAGCTGATATGCTTAAAGCCCATAATCTGCTCTAAACTTCTTATTGTTGTATTTTTCATTTTTATAGGCACAATTTTTTTATTTCTCATTGTTTACATCTTGGCCAGATCTATCATTGCAGTGGTCCAGAAAGCTATGAATCCTGCTTACAGATGAGTAAGACCCATTGCAAAATACAATAAGATCATCCGCAAAGACTAAACAAGGTATATGCCAACTTCCTATGTTTTTAAATCTTACTGAATGATGTTGAGTAGTTATAAAATGCATACCCCTTTATCAAGTATTCCGCTGCAATTATAAAGAGGCTATGAGACAAGGGTCTCCCTGCCTCAACCCCTTTTTAGATTTGAAGTATCATTTTTTCTCCCCATTAATGATCACATGAGAATATATGTGGTTGATGTTTTTGTTGACAAATCCAGAAAATATTTATCAAACCCAAAAGCATCTAAAAACCTTATAATAAATCTGTGTGAAAGTTTATCGAAGGCTTTGGAGATATCCATCTTGACCATTATATTCCCACCATTGTCTTATAATTCAAGTCACAACTAAGCTCATTGTTGGTTAGAATGGTTTCATGTATACGTTTTTGCTTTACAAAGGCCCCTTGTTCTTCAAAAATTATTTTAGGGAGAATAGTAGCTATCCTCTGATTTATGACTTTAGAAACTACCCTGCTAAACATGGTTGTCAGTCTTATCGGCCTAAAATCCTTCCACATCTTTGAAGATTTCGTCTTTGGAATTAAAAAATTTGATATTGCATAAATCTCAGTAGGAATTTGTCTGCCTTTGAAAATTCCCCTTACTGCTTCACTGAGATCTCCACCAATGATTTTCCAACAAGTTTTGAATTTTTTTCCATTAAACCCATATGGACCTGTAACACCATTAGCATTAAGAGAGTTAATATCAATAAGAATTTCATCATTTTTCAGGGTTTTCCATTAGTATCTTGTTGTCTTCAATTGTAACCAACTTAGGAATGATGTTTAATAGATCTCCTTCTTCATTATGGTTAGTTGTTCCAGCCATGATATTTTTAAAATAATCTTCTGTTGAATTTCCAATTGAAGTCTGATCTTCAATACAGTTAACTCCATCCCAAATTCTCTAAATTTTGTTTATTTGCCTTCTTTTTTTTTAACAAAGTTAGGAAAGATAACAATGTTTCTATCACTATCCTTGAGCCAGTTTGAGTGGGCATTTTGGCTCCAATAGCTTTCCTCCATGTCAAGTAACTATAGGTGCATACTCTTAGCTTTATTTGGAAGTATCTTATCATCAGTAGAGTTAGACATCTGATTATTTCTTTCTCTGAATAAGATTTCATCTTCCACATACTTCAAAGAGTTAAAAACATTCCCAAAGATGTTTTTATTCCAGCACTTCAAATCGGCTTTTAATCTTTTCAACTTTTCCCAAAACCTTTGAAGAAGATTACCATTTATGTTTTATGTCCAATTTTTCTCTACCATATCCATGAAACCATGATGTCTGATCCACATATTCAAGAATTTAAAAGATGGCTTGATCCGACCTTGGTTTTCTTGTAGGAAGATGCGAATTGGGGAATGATCTGAACAAGTCCTTGCAAGATGATTAATGGAGGTATTATCAAAGTAACTGGACCAGGCAGTGTTGTATAAGACTATATCAAATAGTTTTCACTTCCTTTCATTGGTTCAGGTATACTTTGATCAACAATATCCTGCATCACTCAAATGATAGTCAAGTAACAATAAATTAAGTTCATTCATGCTTCTAACATCTAAAGTAGTACATGATAATTGATCATCTGGGTTTAGAATGGCATTAAAGTCACCTATAATAATTCATTCCATAGACACATCTTCAATCTCTCTGATATTTTCCCACAGATGAGATCTTTGCTCCCTCTTGCTTTTACCATAAACCACTGTGACTCTAAATATTTTTTCAATCAAATGGTGCTTTACCTTCAGATGTTTAATTTGATCATAGTTAACAAGAATTTCCAGTTGATAATCCCTGGACCACAATATCCAAATCTTATTGTTAACATTTCCAGCGTAACCATTAAAGCCCAATTTATTAGAGATTGTAGGTGTATTAGAAACATATATAAAAGGTTCTTGTAAAGTCATTAAAGAGACTTTCTCTGTTCTTTTGATGGATCTCAGTCTCCTAAGGTTCTTTTTGTTAGGAAGACCTCTCACATTCCAGTTTAAAATAGAAATAGTCATTCAGATTGGGGTGTAAAATATTTAACAGACCCTTTCAAGTGCAATATTTTGGAAGAAACCGAGGCTTTAGTTTTCCATCCTTTTGGTCTTTTGATTTTTTTCATTACAGACTTTTTCTCTTCTTTTTTTGTCGTAATCTGCCTTAGTCTTGGAGAATTCGGCATACTTCACATATTTCATTTCATAGGAGAGTTGTCATATTGTTCAGAAGATTCAGAATCTCTAATAGTTCCAAATAAAGCTTCATTTTCAATCTCTTGCAAAGCTTCAATTATTTTAGAGTCCTTTACTTCTATAACTGGATCAATGTTGAATGCCTTCTCACTTCTAGTTAAGGTTTTGTTTCTATAGTTTCTCTCAGTCGTAGATTCAACCTTTTGTTTCATATTTAGATGTAACTCATTGTTCTCACTACCATAATTGCTTAAGATTTTACTACGAGATAGTCTAGGACTACAGGACACAATACCATTGGCAGAAGGTTTAACAACCATAGACTTAATTTTGGGAAGCAATTTTGTTGTATCCAGATTTCTATTTTGGATTATTGAATCATTTATAGAAGAGATGAGGACATGTATTTTTTATTTATTTGTTTTCTTCCAATCTTTTGTAGTCTTTAGACTCATGCTCCAAATGATAACATTCTTTGCAGTAGGATGGCGGGGGGTGGGGTGTAAATGTATCTGACTTCTTGCTAAAACCCTTCAGAATCTCCAAAACCTATCCATATTCGTTTTGTGAGATTTTCGAGACATCAGCTTCCAGCCATAACTTACAACAGTTATATCTAGCCAGATTCTTATCAGGAATCGACATAGATAGAAAATAACCAATTGATTTTCCAATGACCTTTATCGTCTCCCCATTGAACAGGTACGCATGTAAGTTAGGCAGACTTACCCACATTGGAGAAATAAGACACTCAATATTGGGATTAAAGTATGGTGTCTACTTAAGTATCCTCATGATTTTGGATGCAACATTACATAGATTGCGTTTCCATAATCTTTTAATGTATTCCTTGTTGATATCAACAAAAATATGTCGATAATCCAGAGCGAAAGATTGTAACCTCTTGGAAATTTTACACTGTCAAGGAATCGCTTGATTGTTTCGGTTGCTGGTTTTCCAGTTGAAAACTTTCCTATCAATGTATGTTTTACATTTCTTTCAAACTTTCCTTTATCTTTGTATTTGAAAGTAATTGCAATATGATCACCATGTTTTTTATCAGCAAGATTATCATGGAACAACTCCTCATATTTTGATTTAAAGAGATCAACAAAAGATTTTTGTTGATTCTTTTGGTATCCCGATTTGGCATCATCTTGATATTGATTTCTAGATTCCTCAAAAGTAGGGTTATTTCTTATAATAGTTAAATTCTTGTGGATCAAATAGAATTGATCACAGTTTTGTGGTATATGTTTTTCCAGGGGAGCATATTCTTTTTTTATGGAAAACAAAAATAGAAAATTATGAAATAGATGGCTTTAGGTTTGGTGATGATTTGGTTGAGCTTGGTGAATGGAGTTCACCCTCTTCCATGAAGAAGATCGACACCGAAGATCAATCTCAACAAATATTTTCCCATTAATGATGTCATTTAAAAAACCGGGATCTTTGAGAAGAAACAGAGCTCATAGTAATCTTTTAGGATTCTTATTTATTTGTAATATCAAACAAATCCCTAGTAATATCAACTAACTAATTAAAAGAAGACACATCTTCATTTTTTCTCTTAAAGTTTAGATTTAGAAAATAAAAAATTATCTATATACTTTTTAACTTACATTTTCTAAATAAATCTAAGTATTTATATTAAAAATAATATATATTAGGATATATACAAAAAATATTTATATAAAATATTTATTTTAAATAGACGAATCACAAAATTAATTATTTTTATATAATTTGAATAATTTAAAATAAATTAATTTTTGAATTCTCATTTGATCGCGATTATTTTAGCTGAGATCTTGATTTTTTAGCTGAAAAATAAATACCCCACAATAACCTTGGATTTCTCTTAGTTGTATGTTGAAGAAATTAATACATATATTTACTATGATTGAAATTAGGCTTAATAGGATAGAGCATATTCTCATATTTTATGAAACTTGACTCTTTTTGCCTCATAATTAGGTATGATCATAAATGACTTTATATCAAAATCTTTTTTTCCTCGTAAATATCATGTATATATGATAATTTAAATCCATATTTATGTTAAGTTAATGTGGTAAGGAACCATAACCATTGATCATTTATTTCTTTACAATTAGTCCCTAAACTTATAGTTTATTCTTAAGCGTCGCTATTTGAATTCACTAGTTCACAGGATTTTAACTTAACGTGGTATCTACACAATTACCTCCATGAAGATTTGTAACTATTAATCTTTTACTTATTAGCATGATTACTTGTTAGTCGAACTATTATCGATAATAGATAATTCATCATTACGCATATGTCAATCCATCCTAAAATAAAAAATTTAACAATCACCCACGTGAATCATCATATGTTACTACATGGTTCATCCACCTAATGAAATTTATTTAATTGTATCATCACATAGATGAATAAAAAAATCCTGTATATAATTATTAACCACAAAACTTCTTCATTGTATTAATATGTACAGATAGACACAATCTTAATCACTTATTACCAACAATCAACTACGTAGATCTATCATGGTGTGTAGCATAAGAATAATATTAAATGAACCGCTATAAAATAAAGCATTTTCACTATCCGTAGTGGTATTAATAATAATATTTTTATTATTATTTGTAGTTATCGTTTTAGGCAATAATATCAATCGACAACAAATTATTATATAAATATAATTACTAAACATAATTATCAAAGTTAACTTCACTATCTAAAATCTTGAACTGAGCTAAGAGTGATTTCTTTTTCTTATCACAACGGATAATAACCGTAATAATAAGATAACGATTTTTTTACCCAATACGTTTCACTTTGCACGCTTAGATTTTCATATTTCATATATAATCTAGTTCAAAAATATGTTTGTCCAATTTGATCAATTGATCTAATATGATCATCTATAACTAAAAAAACGGGTATGGGTGACAGGATTTGACCACGTGGTATATTATACCCAAAACATACGTTCTACCAAGCTATACTACGTTTTTTTCGATTGGTTTCCTATTTTATTATAGAAAATACATTTATCTGGTAAACGAATGAGCTTAGTCCATAGTAGCGTAAAATACTATTGTTGCAACCCATGTTCCGGTAATGGAACTGTTGATTTTTTTGTTCAGTAATGAAATCTTATTGGAATTGTTGATATCTAGTTTATCTTTTGGAACCATATCAAATCTAAGATATGATGATATCAGATGAATTGAGGGGTTCAACCTAATTTTTCAAAATAATAATTATGTTTGGATAGACTTAAAAAAAGAGCATCACCATTTCACCATGGAATCAATAAAAAAATCAAGTACTAAGTTTTAAATCAATTATGAGAAATAAAAGTATATTTTGTAGGTGGGACATGTTCCAACGAAGATATAATACTTAAGTTTTTGTATGAGGATATTCATACCAGTTTTCCTCTATTGTTCCATTTATATGAACAAAATCCGGTCGTCTTTAGGCGTATAACTAAACTCTGAACTCTTTGCCTGGCCTCAAAAAGACATTAGTCTTCCGACTTAGCAAAAAATAGGCAAATTCTACAATTTTATATTTAATTTCTTGTGTAGTCAACTTTAACCATTATATTTTTTGTACATATTTTATCTCCATACGAACTAGAGAAGAAACTATGACATATAATTGTATTAATAGATAACAAAATTCGAAGATAAAAGTTGAACTTGGTTAAGTTGAAAAAAACAATGCATATCCAATTGACGAACCATTAAAAGAAGGAATACAACATTAACACTAACAATTAAGATTGATGCAGTAAAAATTAATGAAAAGACAACCAATTGTAATCAACAGTTATATTTCAAACCATCCAAGTTACCAACAAAAGAATAAATATTCTTAAATTCTCCCTTATCCCAAACTCAACGCCTCAAGGATCTTGTTAACATTTCAAAAATATTTATAGTGGGAGGATCGTAAAATTCTAAACTTTTTGAATACTCAGAATAACCAATAAAAACAACTAACCATATTTGGGGCGAACATATTTTCATTTGAATATAAGACTTTGTTTCAGATGGTCACCCCCATATATGTAGATGCTTCAAAATAGGATTTCACCTGGTACATAGCTCATATAAGGTCTTTTTGGATGCCTATTTGGTAACTCTATTGAGAATATACCTTGCACATTTGATGGAATTACACGTGAGTGATTGTGGTAGATTGGAATAACGAATCGTACTTATCACCATGTCCTTAAGCATATAATTTTACATATAAAAAATACTATTCATGGTGAGTGACCCCGTATTGTATATGAAGGGAGTATACCGCACTGTTTTAGATATTAAATTGATGTTTTTTTTCATAGTATTCACCATCACAGTTAGATCTGACGCATTTTATGCTATTGCCTAGTTGTTTCTCAACTTTAATCATGAAAGCTATAAACTTGCCTAGGAATTTTGAATTCTTATGAAGAAGGTAAAGGGTACTTAGTTGTATTATTGTCCTTTTGTTAGCTTCATGGTTATGGACCATAACCAAACTAAATTGTTTTATTTAATTTAGTCAATAAACTAGTAGTTTAGCTTTTAAGTGTTCATAATTAGGGCCTAATCCTTCACAATGCCCAAATAATACCCGTTCTCTACATAATCACTTTCATAATGGGTGTTCACATATTTTCCAATTATTCAGTTGATTTACTTTTCTTATTATTTATTTAATTGGACAATAGAAAAACCTTGTCCTCTATATCAGTTTCGATAAATCTCTCCGGTTGTCTCAGGTAGATTTGATAATCCAATTGACCATGTAAAAACACAGTTCATAGCCAATTTCTCAAGTTCTAAATCTTGCAAATATACTATGGATGAATAAACTCGAGTCAAACTATGTTTCACCAATGGAGAAAACACTTCATTGAAGTCAATTCATACATTTTGAGTAAAACCCTTAATGGCCAACCTTACTTGAATAAAGGTGTCTCATACTCTGGATTACCTTCTTTTTTCTTGAACACTCATTTGTTACATACTACCTTATTTAAATTAGGTAAGTCAACAAGCTTTCATGTATGATTCTTAAGAAGAGATTTAATCTCTTCCCCATAGTGTCAGTCCACCGATTTTCTTCTTAACTCGCTATAACTTCCATGTAGCTACTAGGTTCTTACATCGCAATTTCTTATACAAATGACAACAAATATGATACTAGATTCGCATACCTTTTTAGTGGTCTAATATCTCTTATTTCTTTGCCCTATATTATGCTATAAGGTTGTTGTTCTGGTTCAAGCGCATCATTATCACTATCATCTGATGCTGACGCTTCACCTTCTTATTCTTGATCCACCTTGGAACCATTAAAATTATTAAACCTACTAGGAACTGATTCTACTTCAAGCTCCACATGTTTACTCACAATAAATTTATGATTCAATCATTTCTCTTACTTCTTTCTGACTGTCTAGCAAAGCAAACTCACTAAGAGTCACGTCCCTACAGATGAGAAAACCTGGAGACTTCAGAAAGGTACAACATAACCTATATGCCTTCACTCTAGTAACATATCCTATAAATATGCACCTCTTTGCCCCCGGCTCAAGTTTACCATCTTTTATATGAGTGTACACAGGACAACCGAACAACCTCAATTGTTTATAATCAGTCGACGATCGAGATTAAATCTCAAAATAATATTTACAATCAATAGTAGTTTATGAAGACCGATTCACCAAGTAATACATTGTTTTGATAGATTCAGCCCAAAAATCATTTCTTATGCCAGAATGTGAGAGCATGCTTCGTGCCTTGTCACAAAGCGTTATGTTCATTCTATATGCGACTTCATTCTGTTGTGGTGTTCTAAAACAAGGGCGATGTATTGTTCCCTCAGCTTCACAAAATTTATTAAACTCACAATTGCAAAATTCTAACCCATTATATGTCCTCAAATGCTTGATCTTTCTTCATGTGTGTTTCTCAATCATTGTCTTATATTTGGAAAATATTGAATATGCCTCATCTTTCCTTTTTAGAAAGTAAACCCACACCATCCTTGAATAATTGTCGATCAAACTTATATATTGTATGACTCCATTATTCTATAGAATTGTTTTTGGCCCTCAAAGATAGAAGTGAATGTAATCAAATGTCTCTTTAGTCTTTATTATAGTAGGCCTGCTAAATTTGACTCTAGTTTGTTTACCAAACACACAGTGTTTATAAAACATGCAATCCTCTTTCATTTAAATGACCGAGACGCTAATGCCATAACTTATTTTGATCTTGCCTACTTTGGCTATTACTTTATGATAATGCTATTGCAACATCGCTCATAATAATACTCCTCTGGAGAATGTAAATCCGCTAATGCAAACTTCATTTCATACACACCATTGAGCCATTTGTTATTGGGTTGTATCATCGTCTGCATGATACTTGTAACCTTGAGAGTCTAGTGCCCCAAGAGATATTAGTTTTTTTTTTCATCCTAGGAACGTGCCAGCACGTCATGATTCTAACAACCCAATGATTCTGACGTTACTGATACCACCAACAAAAAACGAATGATTGTTCCCTAAATAAATAATTTCTTGCATTTGCTTTTCAATATTAAGCCATTGATTGAACTGGCACATGTGATACATAGCGCCAGAATCGAGTACCCAAGAGTTTTTCCCACAGTCTGAACTCACAGATAATACATCTTGTTTACCACTATTTTTGCTATCGTCAGAATCGCTCACACCTTCACTAGGTATGTTGTATTTTCCTTATGATTTTACTTTATATCTTTCAACTTCGGATATTATCTATTGCAATGACCCTACTCACCATAACCATAACAAGTTTGAGCTCTTGGATTTTAATTTGGACTTCCATTATTCTTTGAAGAACTTTCATTCGTTCTAGATCTTCCCATGATCATAAGGTCTTCCTCTTCTACCAGATTGTCTGGCCGCAACTGTCTCTACTCATTTGATTTTAGCGCCTCTTTGATATAAAATTTCTTTGGATTCGTTTGGTGCTTAGCTTTTCTTTGAACTTTGGATTATACGTTTGTTTAGATTGGCATTTATCCTTTTTATTTGTTTGGATTTGTTTGGTCTTTAGATTTTTTTTGACATTTGGATTATGTCTGACGTTTGATTAGATCAGTGTTTTTCGTTTAGATTTTGTTTTTGATATTCAGTGTTTAGATTTCGTTTGACGTTCGGTATTTGATGATCTAAGAAGTGTAAAGAAGATGTGTAAAGAAGTTTTAAATATTAAAGGAAATTTGTGAAGTTCTTCACAAAGAAACATAAGATTTTTTGTTTTCTTGACAAACTCTTGATGTTTCTCACTAAGCCATCACGAGTTCAAGAGATGATGTTAGCATATATAGTTTTTGTATATTATGTTTGTATCTCATATCTTTATTTTCTTATTTTGCTATTTGTGTCTCTATCTATATATAGAGACGTTTCACATATTGTATTTATCTTTCTAAATAATAATGAAACCATGGTCGTTTTCTATATTTAACTTTTTAAAAAAAGACTATATATGATAACACCTTATGAAATGGATCATAGAGGGAGAAAGTAGCACCGTTTCGAAGATTAATTTGGTTGGTGTGGCTGTTGGTTCTCTTGGTTTAGTTTCAATGCTGAACGGTGACTCTAGGGTCATGACAATGGAGGCATGTTTTGAAAAAGAACATATGTCTACTAGATTTTGGGTTAATCTATTAAACAATCGTATATGTAGATTATTTTCTTGCAAATTATTGAAGTTATACTTACTCACGTGTTTGGCTATGCTTCTTTTAATGTTTTGGGTTTTGTTATAGACCATGTGTTGGATCTATTTTTGGGTCTGAATTTTTTCCATGGTCCATATATATTTGGCCGGATTATAGTGATCCAAGATGAGAGTGCTTAGTCAAAATCATTTAGAATCTTAATTTTCCAATTGATGGTGGCTCTAGTTGTATCGATTTATGCAGTTTTTTTTGTTGATGTCTATTTTTTGGTAGAGTGATCCATGTATGAAGAGCAACGACTTTCTACGTTAAAAATTTATCACTTCTAATGGAAGCTGAATGACATGTGTTAAATCTTCTATTTGAGAATTCTTAGGATTACTTGCATAATATGGAGAATGATAAATGGAAAAAGGAGCGTCACCTTGTCAGAGACCTCTTTTACTGCGGAAAGAACAAAAAATATTACCATTTATTTTAATCGAGTAAGAAGGGGCGGAGATACACTAGATAATCCAACCAATTTGTTGATTGGAGAAATCCATGACACCAAAAACGTCCAGTAGAAGACGCCAACAAATGTTATCAAAGTCTTTCATCAAATATATCTTAAGTGTTGCTCGGTGGACTTTCCAATTGGTATAGTAGCCACGGAGAAACTCCTATGAAATGAGGATATTGTTACAGATACTCCAGACGTAGATGAAGGCCGACTGAGAATGGTCAATGAGAGAGGAGAGGAAATATTTAATCATGATAGTTAGGATTTTTGAAATGGCTTTGTAGGTAACATTGCAACATGTAATGGATCTGAAGTCGGGGAGGGGGGATGAGTTATCCGAGTTTGGGATCAAAGCAATTTGAGTATTTTTCCATATGGTTACTAATCGCTCCATAAATATATGGATTTGATTTAACTATCCGATATTATTGAAACCAAGTCGAGAGATACAAACATATGGAGTACAAAGATAAAATATCAAAAGTGGTTGTAGAATATTAATTGTTCATCATTCTCTAAAAATGGAATGTTGATTTATATAATTAAAGTTGTGGGCCAAAATCCACATGATTGACCATTTTAAGGTTATTTCACCACATTATTATACTATTCTTACACTTGCACGTATTATTACATCATATGCCGTCGATATTACACATTTGTATTATTTTATGTTACAAGATTTACATTTGACCAAACCCACACGATATTTGACCGACCCGGACCCGATCCGAATAAATAAGACCTTTATTAGTAGCCCCTAGTCCTTGTGATAAATTTGAGCGAAGACTATACAACATTACTCCGGATTGAGGGCGCCTCAGTATTAGGTATGTGCCAGTTCAGATCTATACCGAAGTGTTAACGGATCGACTTTAGCAAACGATTGTTGTGTTGCCCACTACCTTTTTTACATGTATGTAATCAGTGTATGGACCAGATCATTCAAAAAATTTCAAAAAATAACTCTTTGCCTTCCCAAAGCATTGTCGTTCCACTTCCCCATGTAAGTGACCGTTGGGATGAGAGCATCCCCTTTCGTATAAATCATTATATTTATATTCCTCTACCTCCTATAATTGGGTCATGCAACCTAGGGAACCTAGTTCAGACTTCACTCGATCATGGCCCTAGCGGACTACTCATTCAACCCATTGGTATTATTATATTTCTGTTATATTTCATAAATAGATTTACCTTCCGGTCTCAAGTTAGAGCTAATATCAATCAGTTGAACTAGTAAGTAATTGAAGGAATTACATTCAATAATACTATATATATAAATTCAAATTAAAATTAAAAATCAATCCTTAATATATATATATATATATATATATATATATATATATATATATATATATATATATATATATATATATATATATATATATATATATATAATGTTCTAAACTCTAGAACAAAAGGTGTTCATAGTTTAAACAATAAAAAAAGAAAAAGAAAATCAGAGAAAATAGTAGAAAAGTATACTTTTGTATTGACGAACGTCTAAATCTTCCAGTTTAATATGTTATGGTTTTTATTTATAGGAAGAGTTATGAATTTTTTTATTCAACCATAATTTTCTAAAAATAAAATACATCGAGAGTATAATTATAATATTTATTAAATAAAATATATAAAAAATGATTTATTCTTTTAAATTGTATAATAGAATATTACAATTTATTATAGAAGACCAAATATATTATTTTCCGAAAAAATAAAATCATAATTTTTATCAAATAAAAAAAAATTGTATTATTATTTTAAATTGAATAATAAATATATTAAAATTTATTATTAGGAAACTAATATATTGAGATCGTGATATTCAATTGGTTTTTATTTTCTTCTTTAATAATAGTTTTTAGTTGCAACCTTAACTTATATTTATTCTATTTTGCTCATTTTTGCTCAAATTTCACTAATAAATCAAAAATAACTAAATGAGAGTATTTTTATTCATAATTAATTAAGACTAACAATTAAATTAGTATAAAAGTAATATAAATCAATTAAATTGTTGGAAACATTTTTTCAACAAATAATAGGTATTTTTATTATCAAGTCTCAAAAAGAGAGTGTGTGTTGGGGGTGTTCTCATCTATTATCTAGAATTTGACATAATACCTCAGATAATTATGCTTCATCACATGCCACTTCATAATTTTTAAAGTTTGTATCTTTCAAACTGTAGTTTGAAAAAAAATCAAAAGTATCATAAACTAAATTTTTCTAAGATGAACAAAACTAGATTCATGAATGAGATTTTGTTTTCTTTTTGCTAGACCCAGTTACGCTGGTCCCGCGCTACATTTATTTGGTCTTGCATCTTGCACTTAGAGATGCCTTAGTCTCGCAAGATGTAATAGAGAGATGCAAGACAAGACATAAATTAATAGAGATACGCGAGACTATGGTTAAATTTGAGAAAAACAATTACCTAAGTGCAAGGTGTGATACCATGCTTATAGGAAAAAGTAAGATACGAGATGAGATATGCGAGACAAGACATACATTAATAGAGATATTTTAGACTAGGGCTAAAATTGAAAAAAACAATTACCTAAGTGCAAGACGTGAGACCATGGTTATATGGAATGCGAGATACGATACGAGATATGCGAGAAACGAGATGCAAGACCAATATTAAATTTGAAAATAATTGTCGTAAGTGCGAGATCAGGGTTAAAATTAAGTGTGAGATCAAGACAAGAAAGTAGTGTTAGATGCGAGACGAGGACGAAACATAGTGCAAGATGCAAGACTAAGGGTAAAACAAAGTGAGAGATGTGAGACCAGGAGACCATAGTGCGAGACCAACATAACTGAGTTTCATGAAAAAAAATGAAAAAAAATATTATTCATAAAACGAGTTTTGTTTGTCTTAAAAAACAAAACATATATTACTTTCGGATTTTGTTTTCTAAAAATATGGTTTGAAATATACATATATTCTTTTTAAAAAGGTTTGATAAAAAAGGCAAAAAAGTTACTTTTGGTTTCTCCTCTTATTTGAGAAACATGTTTTTATGTATTAACAATAGAAAGTTGACTTGATACCTTTGGATAACTCACCCTTGAATCAAATTATAAAATCAATTGGGAATAATTTTTTCTTTAAATAATAAACCTAATCCTATGATGTTGGGTTATTATTTTTATATTCAATAAATTCAACGATGTTTTCTTTTTTTTAGTAATCGGTTTCAAGTATGTGATGGTCTTAACAACTCTAATCCATCCGACCATGCTAAAATTTTGGTGATATTTTCATTCTCCGTGTGGAGCAACGAAACCTCAATTTTGTCTCTATACACAATTGCATATTTTTTTTATATTGGTTAAAACCTGAGTCATCCAATATGAGGGGTTTATTACCCAACAGATTTTAACTCAACAAGTTCATTGGAAAATAAAACAAATAACACATAAGATTTTTGACATATAACCACTAACATGCTTGAACATGGTATATACATGTAAAATATAATATACTCTGATAATAGGATACTGTATGGCAAATCATAATTTCCTAAGTACCAATAAAACCCTCCGAAGGTCTGATTTCCTATACTTAAAATTAAAATAACCCCAATTTTAATTTTCCTAAGTACAAATGAAACCCTCCGGATGGGTGATTTACTTAGCCAATTGTTAAAAGGAAATCTAACACTTATTTTCCAAAATAGTATTTTTTTTTATAGATTTAAGAAGATAGATATTTTTTATACAATGTGTTCCCTATTTATACTATTACATATCAGTTACACTTAATCCTTTATTACATGTTTCCATTATTCTCGCATATAAACTGATAATGATGAAAACGGTATTGAATCCACGATCACCATTATGATTAGTACGTTACATGGGTTGACCAATTAATGATCTTTGACTTAATTATGACATTTTTCCTAGCCGTTTTTCATAATAGCCGCACTTGATAGGATTCACGATTCTCCTTAGCCTAAGGTGGCCTCAGCTCGGTAATGGCTTCTGCTCGGTTTCACTTATTCATATTTTTCCTTATGATACTAATATTGATATTTCCGACCTCACCAAGGCTTCCCATAGTCCATTGAGTAGCTTGAATAATAGGTATTGAATGAAATATTAAAAAATGTTGCAGTAGACGTCGAGTCTAAAACGAGTGTTGATGACATGGGAAAAGGTATATGACGTAATTGCAGTTGTTGTAACGCGTGTCACTTAAGATCTGGTGTTACTGACAAAAAAATTTGAAATAAATCACGGCGCTTCAACTTTTGGTAGGCGTGTAAACATTAATCAACTAAGTAATGATGATTAAATTCCCATCACGCAAGTAATAAAGGTATTTCAAAGTATAAAGTTAGTCTATTTGAATGCATTTTGCAAGTTCTGAAGAAAGGCAATCAAGAAAAGGGAGAAAAACACCATTTGTGCTTGCAGTTGAAATTTGTTCTTCAATTTCCCCTGCAATTTTCATCAATTTTTTAGGTAGGTTTATACTTATTATCCGTAATAATTTTGTAATGGGTTGATTACATTGGGCATTAGGAGGGCGTGTTTGAGAATTGCTTGTGAGATTGCTACCCCGCTGGTAAATCTACGTGAACCACCCTAAATAGGATAATTCCTTACTCTCATAACTGTTATTGGATATTTTTAGTCAGTCCAAAAATGACTCCCAAGAAAAATATAAAGAGGAAGGAGAAGGCTATGGAGAAATAATAGTCAGAGTATGAAAATGCCTATTTTATGGAGGAATATTTCTCTAAGATATCATCTAAATATGGGTATCTTACAGAAGAAGAGGTGGAGAAGTTTAGGTTTATATATGGTATCCTAAAAGACGTGACGATTATGGCTCCCGTATATGAGGATCAACCTCATCATACCCAAGATGGAAAAACTTGTCTGTATACAACGATATTTGACTATGGTCTTCGCCTTCTTCTGCGTTTTTTGATTCAATATGTTTTCATTTTCGTAGGAATCTATCATACCTAGTTAACGGCTAACGGATGGAAAAATTTAATGATCATAATGCTTAGCTCAAAATTATTGGACATATATGTATGCGTAGCGGACCTATTAACGTAGATGTGTCAAAATTGGCTCGTTCACCCTTTTTATATCTGTAATTTACCGGGGCTAGACGCCTAGTAGATCTTCCTACCTCGAAAAAAAATGAAAAATATACTTTTGTATATGTATCAGGGAATTGGGAGTACGAAAGTGCTGTTATGAACATGCAGTTAGAAAGGCGATAGAAATCTAAGTGTAAGCTAATTGTGTTTGCATAGCGACCGTAGTTGTAGGTGGTATTATGACATATTATTTTACCAAAGTGCTCGTATGTGCAGGTGAGGGAAAACCTCAAGAGTGGTGCAAGGAGGTACTTTTAGAAAGTGCCGATATTCCCTTCGTTAAGCTTGCAGCAGGGACGAACGCACACGGGGGTTAGAACCATCACATTTGTTTCCCCTTAAATTATTTGAAATCTAGTTTGTGGAATGTTTCGGAGTTAGAAATATCAAAAGACGAACTAGTAACGATGGGTGGAATTAGAGAGGCTGCGATCATGGAGAGGTTGCTTGCATTGATGTAAAAAGGTTCGAAGAACAGAATAATGTTGGTATTGTGTTGTTGGTGCCACAGAGTCATTGGGCACGAGAGATGGCGGAGTTAACCCTCTCGCGTGATAAAGGAGGGAATAAAGTGGGGACTTTGGCTCTTGGAACTTGGGAAGATAATAGTCGACCGTCAGAGGATGCGAATAAAGAAGAGAAATAAATGGTATGAGCTACCGTGAATGCTGGGTTGTACATCCTCGTGAAGAAGAGGATGATGAGGATGACTACTGTCCTCCATTAAATAGAAATAAGATTGTGATAAATGATGTACCTTTATCACAACGAAATATGGTGTTGGTAGATGAATATGACGTGGATGGGAGTTTGGGAGATAAGGGAACTGGAGGGTCCTCAATACCGGTTGAAATGGGGCCTAACAACCAACCGCCCAAAGTCATTGTCATTAATAAGGTGAAGAAAAAGGAGGGGATGAGTAGACTGAGCAACGACAACGAAATGAGGGGAAAAACGAAGGTATAACTTGAAGGTTTAGCGCAACGTATGAAGTATTTTGTTAATGAACTCGGGTCGGGTTTCTATTTTGTAAATATAGTATTTCCTGAGAATATTCCTTAAAAGTCGCAAAGTGGTAGTGCTGACATAGGGGAGAAGACAACATAAAATTTGCCTCCTTTGAAGTTGGCGATGCCTCGGCCATCTCAGCTAATGATGGAATCAATTACGTTATTCTCCGGACTTGGCTTTCTATGATACGATGCCGATGAGTGAGATTTTGCAGCGGTAGCTGGAGTTGGCGATTCAGATATGTGTATAGGTTTGTAACTATCAGAGTCTGATTTATGTAGTAAGTATAACTGGACTTTTAATTTGGTCATATGTATCACAATTTTCTCGCACTGGCGTATCGAAGAATGTTGCTTGTCAACTGCTCCATGACGTAAAAATACAAACCAGACCCCTTATTATTTTGGCTCCGTTCGTGGATTGACTACGTAGCTGGCCTGGTTTAAGACGGCGTACAGTTCGGTGAAACAGTAACTGGAGAAGGCTATTAGAAAAAGCAAAGATTTGAAAAGGAAATTGATGGACACTACTGACGAACGAGATGCTATTCGCAAGCGTAGCTTAGAGGTGGTAAACAGCACCACCCAGTTGTCTACACAAAATAACGACCTCAAAGTTCAAAATTGTTGGAGAAGAATGTAGCACAAGAGATAGGGTTGAGGAATAGATAGATAAAATATTTGGTCTGACCTTGGAGGTGGTCAACTTGAAATTGGCGCTAGAGGAGGCCCAGAGCGAGAATGAACGGAAACATGTATATTTACTGGAAAAAAAATCTAGATTTGGAGGAAAGGGAACGACAAATTATGGATGTCTCCATGGGTATGATCCAGAGGGATCAACTAAAAATGGAGGCAGATTTACTAACTCAATATCCTAACATGACATTGGACTCGTATAAAACATTTATACCCCCTCAAGAGAAAGAAAATGTGGGGGTGGGGAGGTTCCCAAGAAAGATTATGGCGGGATGGAGGCAAAGGCTATTGATGTACCTGATGATGTTATTGCCGCTCCAGAAGGAGGAGCATTGGAGTCTAACTCGATAATGATGAGTTTGAATATTTGAGTTTGTGTCCTGACTTAATTCGATGGGAAATTTGGACCAAACCACTATAATAAAATTCCGAACCGGACAAATGTATTAAATTTTGACTGAGCTACTTGTTGGTCACTTCAAACCAAATTACTAATGGGTCCTTAAACTTGATCCGAGTTCACGACCCGACCCAATAAGCACATGGGTCAGTAATTAAGTATAAATACCCCAACCACTTTCATTTATGGGGGTAATTAGAATTTATAACTAGTAGACACATTAATTATCTCTCTACTCACCACTCTAAACATTTAATTCCACAAAACATCCAAAATACTTTACGAGATTACCCTCAGACGAAAATAAACCACACCAAATTGGCGACCACAGTGGGAGCACGACGGTGCCTAAATTTCACATTCAAAACCAGCAAACAAAGCAGTTCTGATGGATCCGAATGAGCAAAATGTTCCACCCCCAGAGGTGGAAGGTGCAAGAGAAAACAAGGAATATACCATCGAGGAGCGAGACCAACTGAGGGCTGAAATAGAGGCGTTGAGAGCAATAAAACAAGCAAAAAAATGAATTAAGGATAAATCTCAAGCGTCAGTACTTAACCACACTGGCAATCCCAGAGACAATGAACAATCTTTGAAGACTCATCTCAGCTCAAAAAAGAGACACCGATCTAAGCTTGTTGAGACTTCTGCATCTGAGTCCTCCAACAGCTCGTCAAATGAGGTCGAACTTGAAGAATCACTATCTTCAAGTATTGTTGAAGGAAGATCTAAAAAGAAAATAAGGTTAACTAAAAAGTATTCAAGAAAGAGGGATATACATGGCAGACTCAAGAGGAACCAGGGTAAGGGGTCAACTCACAAGCATATTGATTAGTTGCTGGTTGATCCATTTGCCTTTCAGTCCAAACCGGGTATTTTTACAACCCCTAATGAAGATAGCGTTTTCGGTCGAATCAAGAATTGGAGACAATCACCTTTGTCCATAAAAATACTCTACGAACATCTTCCTAAAAGGTTTGATAGCTCCAAGATGGAGAAATACGATGGGAGTCGAGATCCGGACAACCATCTCGAACAGTTCAAGAACTTTATGATGAATTTTGACAATGATGATAAGATTTTGTGTAGGGATTTCTTCCAAACTTTCAGAGAGAGTGCCCTTAAATGGTATAACAGTTTCCCTCAGGGATGTATAAGAAATTTTGATACATTATAAGTTGCCTTTGGTAGGCAGTTTGTTGGAAGTAATGAATTGAAAGGTAATAGGGACACCATTATCCATTGTGCTCAGGAACTGAACGAGTCCTTGAAGGAGTACATAAATCTTTTTGTGAATACAAAAAATGGGCTAGCAGATTTCTTTGAACAAGTTACAATTTCTTCCCTTAGACAATGTCTAAATCCAGGGAATTGAGCAGATTCTGTGACTCGGAAGAAGACTATGACCTGGGCTGGTTTGTTGAATCAAGTGGGAAAACAAATCAATGTAGAAGAGACCAAGAAAACAAGACTACACCGTCAAGTGAGATCTACCACTACGACATCAACTCCTTCAGCTACTAACCAATCCGGTTATAGGGTAAAGGAGACCGGATAGGGGTCCAACCGGTCAAGGAAGACTCAGTTCAACCAGACTCAGAGCCAACAAACCAGAAGTAAGAGGGGGCCCTGGGTCCAGCCTGAGTGGTTTTCTGAGTTGGTGGAGAATATGGTTACAATTTATGATAAGAATAAATATGAAGTGCATTTTTGAAAACCAGCAGCGCTGCAGTCCCCAAAGAAAACTGAAACACTCGCTTCTGTCAATATCCCAATGACATAGACCATGGTTCTCAGGATTGCATAGCATTAAAGCAAGAGTTCTGAAACCTCATTGTAAGAAGCAAGTTGGGAGCCTACGTTAAAAAGTGAGAGGGGAGGGGGGGGGGAGCAGACTGGATAATGTGCAAACCAATGCTCCCCGGACGGGTCCTTCGAACAATCCTGGGACATCTTCACAAGAGGGTGCAATGATGATTGTTGAAAGATTTGATGTAGAGGGTGCAATGATGATTGTTGAAAGATTTGATGTAGACTCTGAGTGTCTGGATCCAGATCCAAGTCGAAATCAGGTGGGGGTGATAACAGACAAAACCAAGACAGTTTCTGGACTGATCAACTTCTTTGAATCATTAACTCTTTTTGGAGGAGAGACAGTGACTGCACCTTCCACTTCATCAAGGAAGATGCATGTTCACAATTTGGCCACCCAGTTCGATGATGGGATGTCCACCTATCTGTGTCAATCCCCATCCCCATTTATAGTTGTTGATGAAGATGGCCTGAGGGACATTGTACGGCCTCATAAAGATACGGTGGTAATAGGAGCTTCAATAGGGGGAAACGATATGCGCTGAATTTTGATTGATACAGGCAGTTCGACAAACATCCTATTCTTAAGCTCCTACAAGCAGATGAGAAACCCTTCAGTTATAAAATTTTTGAACATAACCATTGTAGGCTTCACAGGAAGTTCTGATTATGTGATCGGGGAGTTCAAAGAGGAAATATTGTTGGGCAAGGGGCCATTTAAAAAAAATAATAAGAGTGTTGTTTCTTGTGGTGGGTTGCCCAACATCGTATAATACAATTTTTGGGAGGTCTTGGCTAATGTATGTTCTGGCCTCTACGGTCCATCAATGCTTGAAATCTGTTGTCCACGAACAAGTAGGTGTTGTCCGGAGCAGTCAAAAGATAGCCAAGGAATGCTATGCAACAGGCCTTGCCCCTAAAACAGTAGGGTCAGTGAGAATTAACAAAGATTAGCAGCTACTGGAGCCTTCTGCTGAGAATAATGAGATTGATGATCCCAGGGAGGCTCTTAGTGTTATAATACCTATCGAAGAGGTTTAAACTCACTCCCTCGTAAAGGATACGAATGTTAAGATTTGTTCTAAGCTAGCACCGATTGTTATCATTTTTAATGAATAATCAACATGTTTTTGCATGGTGAAACAGTGATGTTACCAGAGTACCAGCAGATATTATTTCACACAAGTTGTCAATCTGGAGTGATATTGCACCAATTGTACAACAAATGAGGTCTTTTTCTAAGGAAAAAGCAGATGTGATTGTTCAAGAAGTTGACCGGTTAACCAAGATGGGTCACATTAAATAATCTCAGTACCCTTTGTGGACTACCAACCCTGTGTTAGTCAAGAAAAAGAATGGCAAGTGGTACATGTGCATTAATTTCACTGACCTTAATAAGGCATGCCCTAAGGATCTTTATCATGTTCCTCGGATAGATCAGTTAGTGAATTCTACATCTTGAAACAAACTGTTGTCTTTTATGGATGCTTTCTCAGTGTACAACCAGATACAAGTAGATCCGAAGGATCAAGATCACATTACTTTCATTACATAAATAGATTTTCATTGTTATAAGGTGATGTCGTTCGGATTGAAAAATGCTGGGGCCACTCATCAGAGCCTAGTGAATAAAGCTTTTACTAATCAAATTGGCAAGAACATGGAGGTCTAAATAGATGATATGATGGTTAAAAGCTTGGAGGAAGTTTCACATATATCAGACCTTCAAGAGACATTCTCCAATTTAGAAGCTGTGAAATTAAAATCGAACCCTGCGAAATGTGTATTTGGGGTCTGATCTGGAAATGTTTTGGGCTACATAATAAGTGAAAAGGGAATTCAACCTGATCCGGATCAACTTAATGCCTTACTAGAAATGGACCCTCCTCGGAATGTTAAAGAAGTTCAAAGGCTGAAAGGACGATTGGCTGCATTGAACAGATTTATCTCAAGATCATCATACAAATGCGCTCCATTCTTCTAAGTGTTGAGAATTCTGAAGACTTCAATTGGTCTCCACGGTGTGACCAGGCTTTTATTGAAATAAAGAAGCATTTATCCTCACCCAAAACTCTTTTCAAACCTGTTCGGGGGGAGAAACTCTATGTGTATCTAGTTGTGTTAGAATATGCCATACGTGTTGTGCTATTTAGGGAGGTGGAAAATTACCCTCGTCCGATATATTACATCAGTAAGAGTCTATTGGATGCGGAAAGAAGATACTTGATCTTGGAAAAAATGGCGTTGGCCTTAGTAATTGCAACAAGAAAAATGAGACCCTAATTCCAAGTTCATTCCATTGTTGTTCGAACCGCTTTCCCTTTGAAAAATGTTCTTCAGAAGGCTGATTTATCAACCAGAATGACTAAGTGGTCACTGGAGTTGGGTGACTACGATATTGACTTTGCCTCTCTAACAACAATTAAATCCCAATTAGTGGCTGACTTCTTGGTAGAATTTCATGCTGATAGATCCTCCGGACAGGAATCAAGAAATTGTTCTAAGAAAAAATGGGTAGTTCGAACTGTTGGTGGATCAAGTACCATGCGTTGTGGAGCTGGCATTTGATTAACTTCTGAGTATGGTGGAAAGATGTATCAGGCCATATGTTTTGGATTCAGAGCTTCCAACAATGAGTCTGAATATGAAGCAGCCATAGCTGGTCTTAAGTTGGCTCTCTTATGTGGGGCTAAGAGAGTCCGATTAATGAATGATTCTCAGTTGCTCATTCACCATGCTCAGGGGCTATCTGAAGCAAAGAAAGAACAGTTGGTCAAATACTTAGTTATGTTGAAATAGATTGCCGCAAACTTTAAAAATATTTTCTATGAGCACATTCCTAGATCAGAAAACACCTAGCTGACTCTTTGGCAACTATATCATATTCTGAATCCTACCGATGGATTCTTGTACAAGAATGTCCATACGTACAGACAGATTGGAAGAAAGAGGGTGAATAAAATATGAACATACTTGTTATTCAACCTAAAGATTGGAGATATGCTCTTCTCCAATACATCTCCCATGGAGTTTTACCTTCGGATAAAGCTGTGGAAAAAAAGATCAAGTACAAGGCTCACAGTTTCTTAATACTAAGAGAGGTTTATTACAAAAAGTCTTTCAGCAGGCCTCTCCTACGTTGTTTATGGTTCGAAGAATCTCAAGTTGTATTATATGAACTACACAATGTGGAAGGTTCTGCACACTGTGACTATAGGGCCTTGACCCGAAGAGTCTTGTTAGCAGAATACTACTGGCCAACCATAATGGAAGATGTTGAAGAAATGGTAAAAAAATGTGATCCTTGTAAAAAATATGGGAATGAAATTCATGTGCCAGCAGTACCTATGAAGTCCATATCCGAACCAATACTCTTTTCCATATGTCGTATGGATCTAGTTGGGCCTCTTTCTATGGCGTCCGGTGGATGTAGAACAATCATAGTCGCTATTGACTATATCTCTAAGTGGATGGAGGCAGCTCCTTTGGCCGGAACCACTTCAAATGCAGTTATTAAATTTATTGTATCTAACATATTTTGTATGTTTGGGGTTCCCCAAAAGATTACTACAGATAATGGGCCACAGTTTGACAATAAAAACATGGAAACGTTTTGTATCTCTAGAGTAATTCAACGTTGTTTTTCTTCTCCTTTCCACCCTCAAGCAAATGGCCAGGTTGAGGTTGAAAATAGAACTGTCTTATCCGGATTAAAGAAGAATTTGGAAGGAGCTGCAGGAAAGTGGCCAAGTTATTTACAAGAAGTATTGTGGGCCTATCGAACTACTCATCGGGCTGCCACACAAGAGTCTATTTTTGATTTGGTATATGGGATGGATGTAATTATTCCCATAGAAGCTACTTTACCATCACACATAGTCCAAAACTATTCTAAAAATGCTAATGATATAGCAGTTAGGAATCAGTTGGACTTGATAGAAGAGAAAATAGTCAAAGCACATCTGAGAACGGTACACTACCAAGGCTTGATGAGGAGAAGATTTTCTTCCAAAGTTAAAAGAAAGGATTTTCAAACAGGGGACAAAGTTTCAAGAAAAGTCTTCTTAGACACCAAGGAAAAGCAGTTCGGTAAGCTGGCTACGAACTATGAAGGCCCTTATGTGGTATGTGAAAAGGTTAAACCAGGAAAATACAGGCTCTAAGACAAAGAAGGGAGAGCTCTAAAGAACCCATAGAATGTTGAGCATCTTAGGTTAAATATTTACTTTTTAAATATCAATGTAAATATTAGGGGGCATACTCTTTCCTACCCTGGTGGCGCGGGGAGGTTTTAATGAGGTGTCCGGGTTTTTTAATAATATATGATGCCTTATTCAAAAGTCTGGTGCAATTTTGTTTCAGTTCAATGCTTATTCAACACCCTAGCTCTCAAGTCTTCTTGAGTTGATCGGATATGCTTATCACTTGATCAAATTTATTAAACACATGTGGTCGGAGATGTTGGATACCTTTGTTCAACACTTCTGAAATATTAAAGGCTATTTAAACATTAGCCATAAAAGGTTTAAACAAAATTTAAACAAAGAGGAAAGTGATAATTAGAATCTGATCAAACTCAAACCGATTACTGGTACAAAAAATACCTTGGTCATCCAAGGACTTCAGTATTTCAAAACAAAAAATTACATAATACAACCTTAGGGCTTGTTCCCTTCGGTTTTTCACCACCATCTTTTTTTGGACTTTTGAGTTCAGCACTTGAACTCTCACCCATTTCTTCATCGTCATCAGTAGAGTCTATTCCACTAGTGTAGTTGCGCTTGTCACCATCTACCAAGGTGTGTAATGGGATGTCATCATAGTCCACATATTTTCACAAATGACCAAAGGTTCTCTTAGGAAATGTCTCATGGAACAATAGGACCATATCAAACTTGATCCCATCATCCCTCTTCTCCAGAAAATACACTATTCTATTAGCATACTTCTATATACCTGCAGCTATGGCTTGAGCTTGTTGGCATTCCAGGGTCTCTTTCTCTTTGGTCTTCTCCTGGACAGTCGCTTCTGACTTGAGCAGTTTGGCAGCTAAATCTTCTTTCTCCTTCTTTAATAACTTTATGCCTTGCTGGGCACTGCGGAGATCATACGAAAAGTTTTGCATGTCTGTGGTTAGGGAATTGATGGTACCAGTTTAATCCATGACCTGTCTCTCCATATCAAGCACTGGTCGGATATAGCCCAAGAGGGCATGGCTTGAAGTATCTTGCTCAACGGATATAGCATAAGTCTCGCTATTATGAGTCACCATGTTGGAAGAGTTGGGAGGACAGTAAAGCATCGCGAAGTCATCTTTTTCTAAGTCATTGAAATAAATATTGATGTTTTGATAGGTATCAAGATCTACCTCATCGTTACCATCACCAGAAACCTATTCGGAAGAGAGATTGGTTGGAATTTCCTCCTGTAAGGTACGATCGATAGGAGCTAGGGGAGGGACTTTAAGAGGACGAATGATTATCTCTGATCCAAGAGTAATTTTCTTCTTTTTGGAAGCTTTCTCATCACTACTGGCCTTACACTTCTTATCCTTCTTCAGAGGCTTCGGGGTTGTTTGACCCACCAGCTTCATTTACAGTCACTTCTACTACTTCCAGTAAAGAAGCATTAATATCTCCTTGGTTCTCCGAACCAGTCCCTTCAGTACTCGTTTGAGGTGGGTCTGTTGTGGCCTTCTTTTTATTCTTCTTCTTCTTCTTCTTTTTCTTCTTGTTTTTCTTGTTTTTCATCTTACTGGGACTTTGGCCCTGTAAGGCAGGTAAAGTTTGGCATCTTTGGCCTCTGTCCTACTTAGAATGATATCTGCAGGGAGTGGGGTAGTTAATTCTTCCCATGAGAGGTCTCTTCTCTCTATGGTGTTCCACATATGAGACCTCACAAATTTTCTCGATGTGAAGCAGTTGTGAAAAGCATTGCCCCACTTCTCCAAGGTCCAAATGTTTAACTTCACACAAATATCCTGAACTGCCTCCAAATAATCCAAAAACGCCTTCGGAAGCACTGAAAAGAAGTATGAGTCAGTTAGAATTAAAAACTTAACACTTGAAAGATAAAATAAGAAGTAAGAGAAACTTACCAGTGCTCTTCCAGCGATTGGTCAATTGGCTTGGGTTTGAGTCAGCCTTGATCTTCTTGCCATTCTCCCAAGCCCCACTAATAAATAAAAATTACGTCCGCCATGGTTTTTTAGACTCCAGAAGATCGTCCATTACCTTATAATCATTCCCATGTTGTAATGATAGAAGGGGATCTGATGGTTTTTACACAAGCTTGCCACAACAGCAAACTGTTCCATCGGTAGTGTCATCTTAGACAGCATGGATGCCATGATACAGGCCAGTTGAGTATACAATCCATTGGGGCTCAGTTGGTTAGGGAACAACTTAATCAAATGTAAGTATCTGACTATCTCCGGATCCAAAGGAAACCGAAGTCCTCAGTTCTAAACTTCTGTGTAAATTACCACTTCATTCAGTTTGCAATCCATTGGGGTTCTCGGATTATCAGAATTCTTACTTTCACAGACTCTAGAATTCCCCACCTAGTGCGAATCTGACCCAACTCAACAGTGTGGGTATACACGTAGGCAATATTTTGAAGGGATAACAAGTACTTCACGTTGACCTTCTTAAAACATGGCCCACTCTACCCTACAGACTCTCCAAAAGCGGATCCGGATGAGACATACCCACCTTGGTCTTGCCCTTCTGATCTGCAGTGGTATCTTTTGTTTGACCGGAGGCCTCAAAAGGGGCTTCTTCTATATTGTCTTCCATAGTTTCTTTCATTACTCTGGAAGGCTGTTCAGATAGCTGTGTAGGTAGCTGTTTCGATGGTTGTGCAGATGATAGTTCATATTTTTTGGTTTCTACTAGGAGTTTTGCCCAGATGATTTAGCCTTTGGCATAAGCTTTATTGCCTCCGAACTGGAGGGCTTTGAAGATGAAGGGGTGAATTTTGATTCAAAGTGACGTGTGAATAGGTGTGGAGTTAATTTATCTGGAGATTTCTCTGTGTCTGACCCCATTGCAATGAAATGCGAAGGCTTTCTTACACTAGATACGACTTTCTCCTTAGCTAAAGGATTTTGGGACTCCTGAATAGAAGACTCGCATGGAAAAGGTCAAAGGTTTGCTACAAATGGCAATTTTCTAACCTTGGAAGGTTTTGAAGAAGATGAGCCTTAATCTGTATTAAATTTTGGTTGATAACTTCTTTCGCCGGGTGAAGTTGGGAGACCAGCAGCAATACGTTTGTCTCTTGCTACTTTTTGTGCTCTCTCTAATTCAGATAAATTCAACTAACCTCCTCTTACTAAGACATTTCTGGCTGTGAACATATATGATTCAAGAACAAGTTTGAAGATGAAGTAAGCTTTCTCTCACTAGGAAGTTTTGTGATTTTTGAAGACAATGAAACATTAAGAAGGTTTTTATATAGCAGTGGAAAATGGCAGTTACCTAGGAGAAGGTAAATCGATTTTGGGAAATGATTAAAAGCTGCAAGGTGTGAAAGTTAAAGCCTAGGTAACTTTCTAGCCTAGTGGGTACGAGAATATAGGAGAAAAAACGACTGAGAGGTCGAACCAAAACATGACACGTGTCCCATAGTTGAAGAAAAACTCTTAGAATTCTAAATAGAGAAACCAGTTACATCATAATTCGAACAAGTTCACTCTTGAATATAAATATTTTACAATTCGAAAAAAACAACACATCGGAGAATATTGATATTGATTTTTGAGACTTAGTTCTTCCAAAGATCCTTTGCAAGACCTAAATGGCTACTGATGAGTTTGGATATTTGAGTTACTGTATTTTGACTTAATTCGATGGGCAATTCGGACTAAACCACTATAGTAAAATTCCGAACAAGACAAATGTATTAAATGTTAACTAAGCTAGCTGCTAGTCACTTCAAACCAAATTACTAATGGGTCCTTAAACTTGACCCGACTTCACGACCCGACCCAATAAGCCCATGGGTTAGTAATTAAGTATAAATACCCCAACCACTTTCATTAATGGGGGTAATCAGAATTTATTATTAGTAGAAAACTTAATTATCTCTTTACTCACCACTCTAAAAATTAAATTGCACACAACATCCAAAACACTTTACGAGATTAACCTCAGACAGAAATAAACCACACGAGATAAAACTTGTTGTGTAGAATGCACTTAGATTGTACTTATGTTAAAAACCTATTTGAGAATGTTTCATATAACTAATGCTACTTTTTGTGTAATGTAAATTTGATAAACCATTGAAGTGTTTAAGTTTTATGTTGAGATGAAGTATATGTGTTTCTTATACTTGTGTTTGTTAGGTAACATTTCGTTACAAGATCAAGCTCAGTATGACCGATTGCATAGTCGGGGGAGTAAGAGTTTCCACGGGTGAATTCGCGGGAGCAACCGGGTTGACCTATTACGTAAACTAGTGGGATTGGAGTAAGAGTTTCCAATCAGCCTGGTGATATAACTTAAGATGACTAATATTCCAATGATGTTTAAGGGCGGAGCCCTCTTGGTCAGCGAGGCGATATGCTCTATGATGTCCCTTATAGATAATAGTGTAAGGTTCTTCCCAAGTGGATCTAAATTTGGAAATTAGTTTGTCGCCGACTCTTGAAATGTTTTCTCCATGACCAGGTATCCCACTTAAAGGGTCTGAGGTCGTAGCTTGGAATTGAAGCGTCCTCTCATCATGATCTTGTAGTTCTCAGCTCGTATTCATGCTTGATTTTTCCGTTCTTCAATAAGATCCACGTTGATTGCGCGGTCTTGGTCATTCAAGTCTTCAGAGTAATTATTAATTTGATACGTTGGGTTGATGATCTTTGTAGGCATCACAGCTTCGATTTCGTAAACAAGGGCAAATGAGGTCTCTCCTGTTGGCATGCGTGGGGTCGTATGGTATGCCCACAACACCTCTGATAGTTTATATGTCCACTTGCCTTTTGCTCCTTCTAGCTTTTCCTTGATCACATCAAGAATGGTGCGGTTGGTGACTTCAAACTATCCGTTTGCTTGAGGGTAATAAAGAGTGGATAAATGTTTTTCAATGTCGTAGCGCTTGCAAAATGTAAAGAACACAAAATTTTGGAATTGGGGGCCATTGTCTATCATCAAAATACGGGGGATATCAAACCTCGCTAGTATCTGGTGGTGCATGAAATCACATATTTCATAAGCCCTTGTTTTTGCTAGTGCATTGGCCTCTACCCATTTAGTGAAGTAATCCAGTCCGACCACTTGAAATTGTCGTTTGCCCGTCGCCATTGACAAATGGCCTAAAAAATCGATGCCCCATTTATCAAAAGGACAGGGGATTGGGTTGGCAACCATCGCCTCGCTCGGTAGGTGACCGATATTAGAAAATTCTTGGAATACGTGGCATTGTTAAGTGATTTTTCTCTGTGTCTGAGGCCAGCTTAGACCAGTAATAACCTACAAGTAGAAACCGGCGAATGAGGCTTCGGTAGCCACATTGAGCTTATGCATCACCCGAATGTAAGTCGTGAAGAATTGTGGTAACTTATTCTTGACTTAAGAAACGCAATAAAGGTTGAGTAGTATTTTTTCTATAGAGGAAGTTATCCAACACACAATATTTGGCTGCTCGCAGCTGGACTGCTCAAATGGTCGCCTTATCAGATGGTAACGTCCCGTGGTTGAGGTAAAGTAAATAGGAATTTCGCCAATCAGGGAGCTTTTTGACCGAACATAAGGGGATTGTGAAGGGAATGTGGAAATGCTAGGATGTGCCTGAAATATGACTAAGGAGTGCTCTCCAAAGGCTGTCGTTTTAGCCAGACCATCGGCTAGGCATGGGCATTTTAACCGGAACCGAAAGAACCGAACTGAATCAAACTGAAAGAACCAAACCAAGAGAACTGAACCGAAGGGGATTCGGTTCCTTCATAATTTCCAAATGGTTCCAGTTTTGATTACCCACGGTTCTCGGTTCGGAACCAGAACCGAACCGAAGAACCGTGGGTACCCGTTAAGAACTGAACACATGTATTAACCATACATTTAACATTATTTAAAAATATATTTCTCTTTCCCAAAAAGTTAGATTCCTCTAAATATGTTGCCTATCACTAACCTCTGATTATATTTTCTTTAATAAACGACAACGTAGTTAATTCAAAATGGCGACATATCTATAAATAATTACGCTCGTATAGACAAATAAAAAAATATAATTTTTTTTATAATCTAGTAAACTTGATATTATCTCTCATTTTTTATATTACTAACATTCTTATTTAATATATTAATTTTGTATCTCTCCTATATTTAGTATTTAGTTTTCTTACCATCTAACACAATTTTATAGTTTTGATTTATAAATGAGTTTTATATCTATTGATATTGTAGAAAATTTTAAATATCTAAAAATATTCGATTGTAACCGAATTAAATACCCATACCAAACCGAACCGAGAGGAGCCGAACCGAACCGATTTTTATTTGGTTCTTAAATGGGTATCAGTTTTAAAAAACCGAAAGAACCGAGAACCGAACTGAACCGATCCAAATAACCGAATGCTCATACCTACCATGGGCTATGGGATTATCGAGATGGGGCACCTCCTCGTACTGGACTGCTTGGAACTCAACTTCACATTATTTTAACACCATGAGGTAGTAGTGAGTTCCCTCCTGTTTGGCGTTATAAGTCTCCATAGCTTGGTTAATAACAATTTGTGAGTCAGATCGTATGCGAATTATTTTGAATCCGCATATATTTGCGAGCTGCATTCCACCGATGACCGCTTCATATTGTGTTACATTGTTGGTGACTTAGAAAGAAATACGGATGGCATGTCAGATCTCTTCCCTTGTATGGAGTTTTATGACAATTCCAACTCCCCATCTAGATGCGCTTGAAGCCCATTAGCCTCCAGCAACCATTCCATCTCGCTTAAATTGGCAAAGGGTCGGTTTTGTTATTTTTGGGGCGGGCACAAAGCATTTAGTGAGGAAATTGATATCATGATATCTTACCCTTTGATTCTGGTACGTTGTTCGTACTTGATGCCAATATACCATTTGGTAAGGTGCCTCGAAACATATCGCTTCTGTAATATATTGCATAAAGGGAAAGAAGTTCAAACTAAAATATATTGGCCATAAAAATAAGTTCGTATCTTCTAAGCGGAGGCTACCACTCCCAATGCAATTTTCTCTAAATTTAAATACTTGGTTTCTACTTCAACCACGATCTTGCTCATGTTGTATAGAAGGCTTTGTTTACCCTCGGTCTCTCAAACAAGGACATCATTGCTCGGCAGAGCATGTGATGTAGCCCCGCGTCATCAGGATGGCATCGTCCGGATTAAACTTCATCATAATATCTCTGAGCTGCTCCAGATGCCTTCTTGATTCGCTTGTACCGTCGTATGCCTCTAAGCAGAAAACGTTGAATTTTTGCGGAAGTTTTGCAACATGATCTTTCCTATGAACGAAGATTCCTTGAGTATATATGTTCCCAGATCTAGTCACTACCATTGGTGTTTTAACACAGATGAGTATTTTCAGAGTTTCCCACAGACAACGCCAAAATTGTTAAAGAGAAATCTAACAATTATTTTCCAAAGTAGTGATTTTTTTATTAATTCGAGAATATAGATATTTTTCATACAATGTGTTTCCTATTTATACTATTACATAACAGTTACATTTAATCATTTATTACGCGATTCCAATATTTTTGCATATAAACTGATAATGATGAAAACGATCTTGAATCCACAATCGTCATTACGATTAGTGCATTATATGGGTTGACCAATAAATGATATTTAACTTAATTATGACCTTTTCGGTGTCCGTTTGTCATAATTGTCGCGCTTTCTAGGCTTCATGATTCTCCTTAGCCCAAGGTGGTCTCCGCTCGGTAATGGCTTCTACTTGGTTTCACTTCTGCTCGGCACTGCTTTAGTTGAGCTCATACAAGGTTACACCGTATGCTCGGTTTGCTCTAGATTAGTCTTAATTGTGTAATCTCGACTATTCAATTCAGCATTAGCCCGATTATTCTTTGTAAGGCGTTCGCGTATATTGTTACTGGATCTCTTACTCGGTTTCCCTAATAAACATGTCGAGTAATCCGTGTATTGCTTCGAAACGGGGTTGATGCTCTGCAGTTTTACGTCGGTCATTTATCTTTATTAACTTGTTTTATTATCGTCTTTTCTTATGATACTAATACTAATATTTCCGACCTCATCAGCAACAACAACAACAATTGTCATCGCGATAGCATCACAGTGTTTATCCGTAGCGACAACATTTTGCTAGTCACAATGAACATTGTCGGACAATCTTCAAGTGGAAATAACATTAGGGGTTAGCTGTCGATTAGTCGATGTCCCAATAGGTTTAATTTAATTCATTAAATTGGGGATCTATTGATGGTAAGTTTAGAAGAAATTTTCTATTCATCAAACAAACCCAAAAGTAAAAGAAAAAAACCTAAATCCTATCGGATAATGATATAAATAAATGGGGAGTGCAACAAAAAAAAATGAAAAGTGTTATAATTAAATAATAGATTTAATACACAATGTAAATATCATGAGCTAAAAGTACAATTTACCCTAACTTGTAACTGAATCTGTTATTTATAACCGCCAATGCCTATAAATAGTGGGTAGACTTTAGAAATAAAGATGATTGACATTTGAACTTTCGACTACTTTTAATTTCATTCTTTCTCTAAAAAGCTTGAATCACTTTCTCTCTCTAAAATTACTCCAAATTATATTTATCATTCTATTTTATCTTTGCACAGCGTTGATCTCAGAATCTTGATGAAAAATAACGTGTTTGAGTCAGGCTTAGGTAGAGAAGAAAACAGGGATGGAATTCAGAGAAATGAACAAAGTGAACAATCTAACGTGCAGGATCAGATAAATCAATTACTCGAAAGAATAACTGTTTTGAACGATCGGCTCGAACAAAGGGAGCAACAGATTTAGTCTAGTAAGATGTGATCCGAGGTGCGGCGAGTGGATGAGAAAATAATCTAGGAAATTTATCTGATGAGTCTTATATCGCTCACCAGGCATAAGACGATCGTAAGAAACTGCGTTTTTAGTCAGATAGAGAATATCATTCCTTACAAAATGAGCAAAAATATAAATATCAGTATATATCCAACAGGGAGAGTGAGTCCTGTGGTTTGGATTCTGAGATTATTTTGTTAGGTCGGAAAGGGATTGGCATTATTCGAGGAAAGAAGGTAGTCGGTATAGGAAATCTCGTAGAGAGCACAAGTCCAAGAGGGAAGATAAGTTTAGGTATATGAGGGAAAACCATTAATTTCAAGGTGACACATCTAATCAATATGTTAATACTGCGGACCAAAATTTATATGCAATTATGGAAACAACTATAGTAAGTCAATACATGTAGGGAGTGGATTGGAGGAACTTTTCTTTTGTCCTTTGAGATTAAGTCAATACCTCTTCCCATGTGTTTTGATCATTTTGAAGGTCGAAAAAATTGATGGAACACAGGATCCTGATGACCATATTGAGCAATTTAAAATTTACATGGTGAACTTTGAGGATGATGACAAGTTGGCATGTAGAGCATTCTCACAAACTTTCAAGGGCATCGCTTTAAAGTGGTATAATAGAATCCTGAGGGGATCTATAACCAGATTCGGGGTATTTTATACTGCTTTCCAAATAAATTTAATGGGAAACAAAGAGATGCGAGCTACCGGTGATACCATATACCATCTAAGCAAGCTGTATGAGAGAAATTAAAAGACTACTCAAGATATTTTTGTTAACAAATACCGAATTAGAAGATTGTGAAGAGCAAATTTCCATGGCAACCTTTAGGAAATGGTTGCTTCTGGGTGATTTAGAAAACCAGACTACGATGGGAAGAGAGTTGACATTTAGGGCTCTAATGGCTCAAGTTGAGGAGCACATTAAAGTAAGATAGTCAACAAGAGTTTGGACTGAGTCGAGCTCCACTCAGAGAAACTCAAGTTATGTTCATGTTGGTCAAGGGTACCAAAGAATTACATTGAATTCCCAAGTACTATCTCATCTGATGATGAATACTAATCTTCATCCTAAAATAGGAGGAGTATCTCAACCTTATATCGATCGACCCAACCAATGGATAATGCTAGAATAATTTGTGGAGTTAACTGAGAACGTTGCAACAATCTTTGAGAGAGCCACGAACCATGTTAAATTTAGAAAGACCCCCCCCCCCCCCCCCCGCGGGTATTTGAACAAAGAGATTCAAATTTTGATAGAGAATGACAAGTTGACGAATTTTGTTAAGGGACAAAATAATGGTTGGAATAATCTGAGTTTGTATGCGCATCATGTATTGAACACGCCTTCAAATTAAGAAAAGACATTGATTATTGTGGATTTGAAATTAGAGAAGCAGAGAGGCTTTAACGTGGCTTCAGAGTATTTAGATTCAACCCCAAATCAGAAAATAGTTTTGGCTGTGAATGAACCAATGGTCTAAGGGAGGGTTCGTAGTTTATGGGAGTATTTTAAAAATCTAGCCATCTTTGGGGGGATACTATGGTTGGAAATACTAATAGTTCCAGAAAAAGACATGTAGTAAGTTTGGCAACTAAATTACAAGGAAAAATATATACTCGTCTTTATGGTAGGAATATTACACATTTCATTTTACTTGATGAGGACGATTTCAGGGGCATACATGGACACCATAAGAATGCGGTGGTGATCGGTATGGAAATAGCACGAACCCAGTTCCGAAGAATACTAATTGATACTGGTATTTAAGAGAATGTGTTGTTCAAATCAACATATGAGAAGATGCGCAATCCACATATGATTCTTGGATCTGAGCGCACCATAATTGGGTTTACAAGGATAACAACGTAAGTTATTAGAGAATTCGAGGGTGAAGTTTTGTTGGGAAAAGATCCTTTTAAGAAGAAAGTTCAAGTTTTGTTCATGGTGGTGGAATGTCTGACCAGTTACAACGCAATTTTTAGGAGGTCGTGGTTGTCTACAATGTATGCTTTTGTTTCGACTGTCCATCAGTGCTTAAAGTATGTAATCGGTGATCGCATTTGAGTTGTCTGAAGTGATCAACAAGTGGCAAAAGACCAGTAATCAAATGACTGAATAAGAATTAAGGGGGTTGACCTCAGATGATGAGGGGGTAGATGATCTGAGGGAGACCCTGGGATCGTTAGTTTTAAAAAAAATGTGGAGGTGTATATGTTACCTAATGGGAATAGCTTACAAATAGGGACATTGTTGTCCCCTATTTTACGTTACCAATTGTTTAAGTATTTGCTTGGAATACCGAGGATGTTGTGGGGGTTTCATCCGAGGTGATATGCCATAGCTTGACTTTTTATCCTAAGGTCAGACTTATCATTCAAAAGAGAATCGATTTTTCTGTAGAAAACTTTGAGGCAATTGTGGCTGAAGTGGATCATTTATTTAAGTTTGGACATATACAGGAAGCACAGTACCCATTGTGGACTGCAAATCCAGTGCTCGTAAAAATAAGAACGAAAAATGTAGGATGTATGTCGACTATACAAATCTAAATACGGCGCATCCAAAAGATCCATTGACTGTACCTAGAATTGATCAGCTTGTTGATTTAAGACCAGGGAATAAAATTATTTCTTTCATGGATGCGTTTGGAGGTTATAATCATATTTAAATGGATCTAAAAGATCAAGAAAGTAATACGGTTATAACTGAAAGAGGATTGCATTGTTACCCAGTCATGCATTTTGGTCTTAAGAATGATGGGGAAATGTATCAAAGATTAGTAGACAAGGCGTTTGCTTCTAAATTGGAAGGAATATAGATCTATATTGATGATATGTTAGTCAAAATCCAATCAGATGACGAACATCTACGAGATTTGGAAAGAAACCTTTTTGAATCTCAGGGATATTTCATTGAAGTTAAATCTGGATAAGTGCATATTCGACATTAGGTTAGGAAAGTTCTTGGGATACATCTTAAGTGAAAAGGGAATAGAAACTGATCATGATCAGTTAAAGGCTTTGATAACAATGACCTCACCTCAAACGATTAAAGAGGTGCAACTTTTGGCAAGAAGGTTGGCCGCTCTAAATAATGACAAATTTTCCATTTTCCCAGTGTTGCGGCGGCCAAAGAAATTCACTTAGACACCAGAGTGTCAGGTGGATTTTACTAAGATTAAAGAGAATTTTTCATGACCATAAATTTTGTTCAAGCCTCGAATAAGAGAACAGTTGTTTTTTAATGTTGTTGTGTCGTATTTTTGCATCAGTGATGTGTTGATAAAGACAAAATATGGATGCACACGACCAGTTTATTAAGTAATAAAAAGTCTATTGGCATCAGAAAATAGATACTTAAGGCTCGATAAGTTGGCTTTGGCCTTGGTTGTAGTTTATAGAAAAATATTAACCTATTTTCAGGCTCATACAATTATTGTCCAAACTTATTTTCTGTTAAAAATGTATTACAAAGACCGAATATTTCTGGTAGGATGACTAAATGGTCGATAGAGTTAGTGTTCCCCGAACAACTATTAAGGCTCAAGCTTTAGCAAGATTTTTTGGTTGAGTTTCATTCAATTCGTTCTGATGAGGAGAGTGATGGGAATTTCTTACAAACGTATCCAATATTGATAGTTCGAACTAACGGAGGCTCTAATATATTGGGATCAAGTGCGGGAGTATAGTTGATTACTCCCTCTAGAGAAGCTATGTATCAGGCCAGTCGGTTCGAATTTAGTGCATTAAATACTGAAGCAAAATATGAGGCTGCTTTAGCTGGATTAATGCTCGCAAATATTTGTGGGGCTAAGAAATTTTATTTAGAAACTTATTCGCAGTTGGTAACAAATCACATGTCGGGGGAATCTGAGGCTAAAAAGGACCAACTTGTCATATATCTTCGTGAGTTACGAGGATTAACTCTTTTGTTGGATGAGGTGATTGTTGAGCACATCAACCGAGGGGAAAGTACTATTACAGACTCTTTGCTAACTATTGCATATTCAGAGGAGTATCCCTCGATATTATTACAATAAATTTTGTCTATTTTGACGATGTCAGAACAATGTAAATATTCTGATGAAGTGTTTATAACTATAGAAAAAGACTGAGGAGATTGGAGAATTGATCTAACAAATTTTTTGCTTAAAGAAAAAAATAGCTCACAGATTGACATTTAAATCCCATGGTTATACGATAGTAGATGGAGTGTTGTATAAGAAGTCTTTGGGCAAGAATGAGTCTCGGGAAGTTTTATCTGAACTGCATGATGGGGAGGGATCTTCTTATTATGGATTAAAGGCTTTGACAAGAAGGATTTTGTTGGCATGATACTATTGGTCTTCAATAATGAATGATGCTAAAAAATTAGTATGAAGTTGCGATACTTGTCAAAGATTTCCAAATTCTATTCATAAACCGACACTACCGTTAATTTCGGTTTATGAAGCAGTTCCTTCTGACATATGGGGATTAGATTTAGTAGGATTATTGCCTATGGCTTCAGGAGGACGGCAAACAATAATGGTGGTAGTGGATTATTTTTCAAAGTGGGCTAAAGCCGAACCATTTTCAGGGATAAGAGCTAAAGATGTTATAAAGTTCATTATGTCTAATTTTTGTTATCGATTTGGGGTTCTTCGGAAGATTACTACAGACAATGGGCAACAGTTTAATAACATAGAAATTGCTTCTTTTTGTAATTCGAGGGAATTTACACAATGATTTTCAACATTGTTTCATCCACAAGAGAATGGCTAGGTGGAAATTATTAACACATTTATTTTAGAATGATTAAATAAACACTTGAAAGGTATTGATGGAAAATAGCCAAATTATCTTCAAGAGGTACTATTTTTGCTAGAGCGGAAACTCAAGAGACTATTTTTGCTTTAGTGTATAAGATGGGTGTTGTAAGTCTCGTGGAGTCAACCCTTCCATCTTATAGAGTACTCTATTATTATGAGGATGTTAACGAAGACACTAAAATATCATATATTGATATAATTAAGGAAAATCATGATAAGACGCATTTGAATTTGATGCATTATCAAACTTTGATGAGGAGTCGCTAAAATTAGAGGGTGGAACAAAGTTTCAAGGTAGAGGATAAGGTTTTGAGGAAGGTATTATTGCATATGAAGGATAAAAGTTAGGAAAATGGCTCCAAATTGATAAGGACCTTATTCAGTGGTAGAACGGATTAAACCAGGCACGTATCGCCTCGAAGATCAAATTGGGAGACTTTTGCAGCATCCTTGGAACATTGGGCATTTAAAGTTGTATTGTGAGTAATTTTTAGTACCTTTATGATATTGTTATTTTCTTATTTGTACCGCTTGTACAGTGGCATACTCTTTTCTCTCCTGGTGGCTCGGAAAGTTTTTAACGAGGTTCCATATATATCCGGAGTTATAAATAAAATTTATTTTGACTGACTAATTTTTTCTTAAGTGATGATAAATTTATTATTTTGGAAATTAAACAATGACTGATCATCTTTAGGGTAATTTGCAAAGGTAGAATACAAGGTTCTAACGTTTATTAAAACACTGCTCTAAGTGTGAATTCATGTGGTGATATAATTTGAGGTGTTAATGTTTATTAAAGCACTGCTCGAAGTTTGAATTTATGTGGTAATATAATTTGAGGTGCTAACTTTATTAAAGCAGTGCTCGAAGTGTGAATTTATGTGGTGATATAACTCGAGGTGCTAACGATCATTAATGTATTGCTCGAAGTATTAATTTATGTGGTGATATAATTCGAAGTGCTAACGTTTATTTAATGCATTGTTTAAATTATTTGTTTGAATGGCACTATAATTCGAACTGCTAACATTCATTTAAAGCATTGTTCAAAGTGCTAATTTGAGTGATAGTATAATTTGAAGTACTAACGTTCATTTAAATTATTGATTTAAAGTGCTAATGTGAGTGATAGTAGAATTCTGAGCATTAACGTCCATTTAAAGCATAATTCAAAGTGCCAATGAGATATAACAGATAAAATTCAAGGCATTTTTCAAAGTATCAATATTAATTAATATGGCAGATTAAATAATTCTTTAAATTAAATTTGAGAAAAGAGAATGACACTTGGAATCTTTTACCAAAGGTGTTATATAACTGCATTAATACGAGCACAACTATGTACATAATGAAGGGAGTGCAAATAAGAAGTATGACGATGACATAGTAGTCATCGACAAAAATAAAGATAAAGCAACTTAAGTTATAAACATAGTCAAGTTACCAACATAAAGGAATCTATTAGCATGGAGAGTTGTTAGGGGCACTATCTGAGCTGCCTTCAGATGAGCTTCCTTCATTCTTAGAAGAGTTTGATTGATCATTGCCCTCGGATTATGATTCTTTGGAATCACATGTGATAAGTTTATAGGCGTCTTTGGGCGTCGGTTTTCTGGTACTCGGAAACCTTTGATGGACATGCAAGACCATTGAGAGTTTTGCATCTTCTTCACTTGTCTTCATAGCAGCATGATAGTCAATTGCACGAACATCTACAACCGCTTTGATAACATCATTTTTTATCTCCTCAGACTCGATTTTGTACGATGTTAAGTCTTAGAGGGATTTCTTTCTTTTCCTTTCACTTTCGTCGTACAATTTCTTTATTATTGTGTGCTTCATACGTTCTTCGTCAAACTCAGCCTGGTATTTTAACTTAAGATCCTCCCATTCAGCCTCATGTTTTACTTAAGTTCCTCCATTTATTTCTTGTGAGTCGAGCCCAGATGTCGTGTTATCTGAATGACTCTACTGTAGAATTACGACCTATTGATTTAAAAGGCTTGAAATTGCACGATGAGATTTCGATTACAAATATCTGCCCATTTTTCATTATCAGGAGATTTTTTTCCACCAGATTATATCTTTTGCAAGGTTCTCCAATTGGTTTCGAGCAGATGTGACATCCTCGTATAATTTCTTGGCAATAACTTCGAGGCCCGAGAAAGGTAGAAGTAGATTTAATACTTCCTCGGAGAGTTCACCTATAGGATGCAGAGGAAAGTTATCGTATAAAGCAGGGGTAGCTGAGCAAGAAACTTGAGAAGGAGATGAACTTTGATTTTGAGAGAAGTAAAATTGATTCACAACCACTGTTAATGCATTATCCGCAGCAACATCTGTAATCTGGTTGCCAATTTGCATGATATAATTTTGAATTTCTTAAATTTGAGGGTACATGTCACTGTACATCTCTTGGTCTTCGTCTTCAACAACCTCATTTTTTTCTTGGTTTTCATTTTTGGCAACCTCATTTTCTTTTTCTACCTCCTCGACAGTTGGGGTCGGATTTAGTGAAGACACGTCAATCACATTTTCTATCACATTTGTTGGGGAGTTTTCGAGCAACTCTTATTTTTCTTATAAACATCAACCTTCTTTCTCTTCTTGGAGGACTCGACTTGGTTTTCTTTGGTAACAAAGGGTTAGATTCGGAAGCTTATCTTTTCGGTTTTATTTTAGGGCTCTTTCTCTTTGGATCTTTTGAAGAAACACTTTGAGACTTATTCTTTTAACTTTTCTTCGATAAGTGGCTTTGTGCTCTATTTCGAGCAGGAAGTGTGATGCGTGCATCAGGAGCATCCAATCTCTTTACAATGTCTCATGCACAAGAGGTTCCATCAATTTATCGACAAGTACGACAGAATCCGAGGAGAGCCTCCATAGACGGCTCTAGATGAAGTTCATAGGCACGAATGCCTTGTGAAACTCATTAGACCACTCTCTTTATGCTCATTCGATCAGTTTTGCAAAAGTCTTCTTGGTAGCAGCTTTTTAGATCTTGTATCGCCTCGAAATTTCTATGGAGAATTACAAGAGATTAATATATTTGAAGATAAATTACGTTGGAAATAAAGAATTGTTATATTACTTACTAGTGCTACTCCATTTTGAGGTTTAACCTTGAGGGGTTCTCGTTAGAAATTTCCTTCCCATTATCCCAAGCATAACAAATAAATAAAAAAAATTGTTTACACATTTTATCAGCCTCGAAGAGATCGTCAATAAGCTTTGAGGAATTTTCAAGGGTAAGTTAGTAGAAAGGCAGAACGAGATTCTTTAAAGGACTAGTTTGTGTGATGAATTGGTTGCATTGGACAGAGATCAATTAACTCGAACTAATTTACCACGACTGGTTCCAACAGAAACCGAAGTCTCTGGTTTATAATCTCGAGATAGAGAACAAGTTCTTCTTATCCACAAGAAAGTGGAGTCTCTCCCACCACTAGTAACCGAAGAGTGACATTATCAGGGATACCCCACTGGTTCTTGAGAATCTCTACCTCAAATTGGTTGAAATACTCTTATTGCACATTATTTAGTGCAATAAGGTATTCAGAGAGGACGTTCTTAATATTAACGCTTCGATGTACGGCAATGTCCACGGGAAGAGTGATGATTTATTTGATTTTCTTCTTTTTGTTCTCCGGAGCTAGTTTCTTTGTAGCATCACCCTCGGAATCAGGGGGAGGATTACGCCCTGGATTTTGGATATTTGAATTAGGTTTTTTCATAGACTCTCATTCAATATTCTCCTCAGAGACTTACTCTCAAAGTTGTGGGGAGGGAGAGGAGAGAGCAGTGAGAGGTATGGTTGGAACCCTTCAAGAATATTTGAAGCTCTTTGTTCGATATTTTGTGAAGGCACCTCTTATGAATTTTTGTTTGTCACAGGTGTCACATTCGAGAGAGGAGGTGATGTAGTGGCATTTTGTGAAGTATTAAGATCTTCAAAATCCATTATTGTTACGAACTGAATTTTTTGAGAAATTTGGAATTTTAAAGAAGATGCAACTAAATTTATTAAATGACTTTGTTTTCGACTAATTTAAGGAGTTTGAATATTGTGAGAAGATGCTTCTGTGTTGTTTCGAGGAGGTGTTTGTTTTGTGATTCAAGGAGATTGTTGTAAGCAGGCTTTGGGGGCTAGATTAGAAGGATTTTGGTTTCCAATAGACCGATACCAATCAAGGTTGAAAGTCTCGTACGAAGTGGTACAGGAGGATAGCTTCGGCGAGTTGTCGATCACGTCCGTTGTTCGGTATTTGATAAATCTGTCAGAAATATTGAATTAATCGTAAATACCAAAGGTGGGATTTTTATTGAGATTTGGATTTTTCAGAAACTGATGTGATAGCAGTTTTTAAATCCAAACAGAAACACGCCAAATGGAAATTGCGAGGAAGTTGAATGCAATGAGTTAAGGATGAAAATGGTGGTGATAGTGGAGGAGTAAATTTTTCAGGGCGATGAGTGAAGGATGAACACAGTGGTGATAGTGGATGAGTAAATTTTGTAGAGAAATTTCTCTCTCTATCTCTAGAATTTATGTGTGATAGGAAAAATGAGTACTAAGTTGGTATATATATAAAAAATAATAAAATATGGGAATGGGTTTCTCAAAAGAGAGAGTTGAAAGGTCGACAAGAGTTTAAAGGGTGAAAGGTCGACAAGAGTTTAAAGGGTGAAATGTGAATCGACAGAAAGTGGTTGCCTAGACTAGAGTAGGTCGACATTTGTAACGTGTCAAAGTAAAATATCATGCGCACGCGGAAGCTTCCATAACATTTTATTTTGTTCTAGAAGGATAACAATTGAGCCTTTTTATAATTTTGATGACTAACCAATTATTTTGATAAGACACATGACTTTCCGAGGAGTAAGAAAAGACACGTGACTTTTTTATGAGTAATGGAAAGGATATATAACATTCTGAGGCAAATAAGAGAGGAAACATAACTTTCCGAGGACAATAAAGATAAAGATATACTTTGAATTATCCATAGTTTGTATATAATAAGAATTAGTCCTCCCTCATAAGTCTTGGCAAGGACTAGGGGGGCTACTGGTAAGGATATAAATAAATGGAGAATGAAAACAATTATGAAAAGTGTTATAATTTGAGTGTTTTGTAGTTAAAGAATAAATTTAATACACAATGTAAATATCAAGAGCTAAGAGTGCAATTTACCCTAACTCGTAACTGAATTTGTTACTTATAACTGTGTATGCCTATAAATAGTGGATGGACTTTGGAAATAAAGGTGATTGACATTTGGACTTTCGACGACTCTTAATTCTTTTTTTTTCTAAAAAGCTTGAATTGCTTCCTCGCTCTAAAATTACTCCAAATTATATTTATTTTCAATTTTATCTTTGCCCAAAACATTTATACTTAACATTATCCATATACTCAATTTATTAAAAAAATAATAAACACATAAACATGCTTTCAAATGAATAAATTATTGTATATATGTTTTTCACATAAACCCTAAATCCATATCTTAACCAAGTCAATTAATCAATTAATTCTTAATGGTATGAATTATTTACTGTAAGAAAACATGATTTCGATTATAGATATACATATGTTTATCCTATGAATCATTTGAGGGTTAAGGCTCTAATACTATTTGATATAACTAACTGAATCACATCAAATTAGTTTATCAAACATGCGGAAAATCACATAGAATAAACTAAAGAGACTTACTATTTTGCCTCTTACTATCATCCATAATCATTTTTAAGATTCTACTCCTATTGAATCCTACTTTAGAGATCTTCAAGACTTTATTCATGGAAAATAGTTGTTAGCATTCCTCTCACTAAAAACTATGACCGGTCATTTTTTGGATTTATGTTAAAGGAATGTATGAATCATAGTCCTTCCAATTATAGGTAAATACAATTAAGCCTTAGTTGTACAAAGCCCATAAATCAACCCGGTTACCACATTTATTAGTCGACGACGCATTTTCATCTATAAGCTCAATAACCAATTAATTATATATAATATAATTATTATAAATCATTATGCAATTTATCACAAATGACTCCAGAACAGAACACAAATAAAACAGAACACGGATAAATAACGGAAAATAAAAGAACACATGATTTAACGTGGTTCGACAATTGTCTACTTCTATGTGCGTCGCCAGAGAAAAGTGTTTCACTACGATAGAAAAAGGGTTATAGATTTCAGATTGTGTTTTTGTGCCATCCTAGTAGTCTATTTATATAGAATAAATAAACTTACTAGATAATGAGCCTAATGGCTCATACTACCACAAGACTAACAATGATATTGTCACAACACTTATTTGTACTGCCGAACGCAGTACACTGTCAAAACACAATATCAACAACACAAACACAAAGCTATAATGTCTAACATAGTGTTCTCAATGCACTATCTGATTTATTCACAATAATAATTAACCTATTACTTTATTTATTGGACTACCTCGTCACAATGGCCAACTATATATCTAAGTATATCGGTGCATAAATATACCACCATAAATAAATTATTTGTAAAAGTGAAAAGGAAATACCAGAGCAAAACGGTCTTCCGGCGAATTAATTTTCTTTCGTAACTCATCTTGTTCTGTACTCTCTTAGTTTCAAACCAGCTAGCCAATGAATTTTCTCTGGCATTCTCAGCTTTGGATTTGAAAGTTGTTATTTATCCAAACTTAAGTAAAGAAAGAACAACCCTTTCCAATTCTTCAAGTGCAAATTTTCTTCCACTTTGGAATGACGCATCAATTTGTGTACTATTATCTTGCACGTGTAAATCACTTCTAAAGATTGGAACTATCACCCGAAGTTTTCCTTTATCAACCGAGTCCATTAAGGAACGCCTTAACGGCATGTATGCTTCGGACTGGTATCCCTAATGTCATGTCGCATAATTTTTATCATTCTTGTAGTTCGGTCAATAATATAGAATGTATCTCGAGCAACATGATGCTTGGTGAAGTTTGCTTAACTCAATATTTTTTTACTGTTCTTTTGAGCTTCTGATTCTACTGCCAATAACAACACTTTTGTCTCATTCTTTAGCAAAAATGGTAAGGGATACAACAGCTATAAAATCTGAATCAGGGTTTGACAAAGTTTGAATATATTGAGAGATATTTCACGTAAAAGATATTTTTGAGAGATTTGGCAAGAGTGTGTTTGTTCCGGAAAGAAATACATATTTACAGACATGATCAAACCCTTTCAAAATGGTTATAATCATTAAAAAACAATAGATAAAGTCACACCATTCCAAAAGGCTTTATTCATAAATCCAAATTTTTCAAGATTCACACTATTACGAACTTTTCCACGAGAAGTCTTCTTTGGTCGTGACAAAATTCTCGTGTTAGTACGACTATCCTAAAAGTATAACTAGTAAAATGGAGCGTTGGTCAAGCAAATGAGTTTCATAGACATGGTTTGTGTCAGGTCTTGACATTGGTTGCGATCAGTCTTGTGCTGATCGAGGCAAACCTCTCCTGAACTTTTTTAGTGGGTTTATTTGCCTATTTTGCCGCAACCGGCCTTGCATCGCGACAAAATTCTCTGCTCAGTCTGACCTTTATTTGTTACTTCACCAAATCCTATAATTTGTATTCTTCTTTCGATCATCTACATTTAATCAATATTTTCAATATAACAATTAGCATGAGAATGAATCCATTAATCTAGTTAATTACAAAGTACTGACGGATTTGACTGGGTCATCATCTCATTTAACCACAAATAGAAAGTAGGGTGAAGCTCTCTTGCTGCAGGTCTTTCTCAATAGCCTCATCATGCTTAAGGAAAAACAGACCTGCCTTCAAGACATAATGAATAACGCTGCCTTGAAGACACAACAAATAACGCATCTCAGACCAAGTGCTTCTGTTTTTCTTAATTGAGTCCTGAATTGGAATAACTTACATGTACATCCGAAAATGAATATCTATGAACAATGTTTGACAATAGCTCCGTAGAGCAATTCTCTCCTCTGGGACATCCCAAAGAAACTCCTTCCACGAAGCTACCATGGATTACGTCTGAAGAAAGAAACAATTAGCATCTATAGTTATAATACCTTGTCCTACTGCTAAGCACTATGACAGGATTGGATTCACAAAATAGTTTATACGCAATCTAGGCTTAAGAAACTATTACTAGTACTGCTACCTTATTTTTACCTTATGAATAGGGGTGTTCTGGTACTTATGTTTATACAAAACTCTATTCGGCCAGATGTATAAGAAAATCATATATATCAATTATTGTTTAGTCCGATAGACAACATTTGCATATTGAAATAGTCACTAAGGTTGAAACGAAATTAAATTAACCTGGAAACATATTAATTAATACATTAGTCAAAATTTTCAATATATATTTTTGATGTAAGAATAGTATTTATATTGTTTTAAAGATTTGATGGTATATTTTATAGAAAATATTATATTAGTTAACAAAATAATATACGAGTATAAATAGTATATACAAAATATCAAATAACAATAATATACTAATATAAATAGTATATACAATGTATCAAATAACAAAAACAATATCATAAAGCTTTAATAAAAATTTCTTCCTCTCACGTTTTATATTCTACAACAAAAGCAGAGTGTTTCGTTGTGTGGACAGCGATTTGTTGTCCGCCAGAAGGAAAAAAAAGTAAAAAAAAAATGCACAAGAAACAGAATTTGCCAGCATTGTTGGGTGGAGAAAAAAAAAAGGAAACAACGATTTGCTGCGTGTCGGAGAAAAGAAAATCGAGATAAAAAGAGCTTTGTTCGCTGAAAAAAAAAGGTGTGAAACAACAATTTGCTGTCCACGGGAAAAATAAGTGAGATAATAAGACGAAAATAGAGAAGAAAAAGGCACAAAAAGCAGAATAGGTCGGCATTGTCGGACGGAGAAAAAAATGAGAAGAAAAAGCGTTTTTGTTGTCCGCCAAAGAAAAAAAAAGGAGAAAAAAGTGAGAAAAAAAGAGACCAAAGAAGCGGAAGCGAAACCCGACGGCGGAGGAAAAAAAAGAATAGTATTGTCCTCTAGAGAAAAAATGTTTAAAAGAAGAAAAACGTAGTAATCTGTTGGAGAAAAAAGAAGAATAAGAATAAGATAAAAAAGAAAAGGAGAAGAGAAAGAAGAAGATGAAATCCGTTGTTGAAAAAAGAAGAAAAATAAGATTAAAAAAAAGAAGGGAAGAGAAGAAAGAAGATGAAAAAGATATAGAAGATTAATAAGAAAAAAAAAGAGGAAGAAGGAAAAAAGAAGAAAAAAAAGATAAAAAATAAGGGAAGAGGAGAAAGAAGAAGAAGATGGAGAAGACCGTAGATGAATTGGAGGTGACTGGAACCGATCAGAAAAGACCGTAGAAGATCGGAGGTGACCGAGAAAGAAAAATCGTAGAAGATGGGAGGTGACCGGGAAAGAAAAACCGTAGATGATTGGAAGTGATCGGAAATGACCGAAAATGACCGTAGAATATCGGAGTTGGAGGTGACTGGAACAAGCCGGAAAAGACCGTAGTGATAAGGGAATAGGCACCCATACAAAGAATACACATCAAACAAAGTGGCGGGAAAGCAGAGTAGAGCAAGACTCAGACGATCAGAGCAGGACAATTCGAATCCGAGCAAGGCCACATAAAGTAGGAAGAACATAAAGACTTTAAAACAGGACGATACACTCAATCCAAGTAGAGGAGTCACCCAATTCGAGCAGAAGAGATGCGATGCAGAGCGTGCTCGAACTCTTGTCGAGCAGACCTCGATTAAAAGCACGCTCACTCGGCCAAAGCCAGTTGAAGACCTATCTACGCCTGGCCATAATCAAGTGAAGCACGATCAAGGGTAAGCACGCTCGAGGGACGCGGTGTGCAATGTCGATCAAAAGCAAACTGACATCAGATCTGGCCTGAGCGGACATGACGGCCTCGGTTCTCGTCGGACAGAACCAAGAAGGACGCCCCGCACAACGATTTGTGAAATTGACCGTTACGGCGAAAAACGGCGAGCAAAGTTAGTATTATAGACTATATTAAAGGCTCACAATCAAGGAAAAGTCAACATTCAAACATCCAAGGACCATAATTAAAGGAAAAGTCAACAGCCAAACATCCAAGGACCACAATTAAAGGGATTAGTTTTAATTAGTGTAACCGCGGTCGCGGCCCATTAAATGTTTATATTTAATTAAATGTTTATATTTAATAAGGGAGTTACTGTTTAGAATAGTATAAATAGATGGGAAGGATTTTGTAAAAGGGACGGATTTTTATCTTCTCAAATCACAAAATTTACTACTTTGGCAGTTTCATTGTTTTCGACTTTTCCCTTATCATTTTTGACGTCGTCTGTGGGAACGTTAAAAGAAAATAATTTTTTTTTCGAATGGTAGTAACTCGATCCAGAATTGATATTGAACTAAACGAGAGACGTGTCGCCACTCCTGCTGTAGGGCCAACACTACCTCCTCCGCCTAACCAGGACACCCCAGAGGAGGTCCTGCGCAGAGGCGCCCCGACCCTGGTTTACCCACCAGTGGCACCAGCTATCGCAGCACTGGTCGCTAACTTAACTGATCAGAATCTACCACATATCTTGCCACATGACACAACGGAGGTTCAGCAGTTGGAGCACCAGATTTTGATGATGCGAGAAGCCCAGGGACCAGGAAGCCATGTACATAGCAAACAAGGTAACCATGGCGGAACTCCAGGAAGCTGTCAACGTACTAACGTCAAAACTGCGTTCAAACGACCACCTGCGCCCACCCAAGTCGGTCATCGAGGTAAGTCGAGCAGTAGTGCGGGGAGGATCCTCCAAACGGGGTTAACTCAGTGAAGGTATGGAGGACAGCGGTGGGAAAAAGCGACAAAAGCAGCATGTGCATAGGGACGACAAAGAAGCAGCGAGCGAGCAGTATAACCATGTACGTCATACCATGGTCGCTTATATCCTCAAGGAATCGCCTTTTACCGAAAAAATACTGGCTGCCCAGCTCCCCAAAATTCGACCATTTTCGTTTGGAGGCTTATGATGGATCTGGGGACCCGGAAAGGCACTTGGAACAGTTCAGAAATATGATGCTCGCCTTCAATCCAGACGATGCTATGTTATGTAGGGCTCTTTCCATGAAACTTAAGGGTAATGCGCATTGGACTGGTTCAGCAGTCTCCCCAAGAGTTCCATAAGCGACTTCGCGGGCCTCTAGAGCTAGGGATGGCAATGGGCCGTCCGCGGGCCGGGTTCGGGTCGGCCCGCGGGCCGGTTTCGGGTCGGCCCGCTTGAACCCGGATTTTTTTATATCAACCCGAACCCGGCCCGGCCCGCTTTCTGGTTAGGATTTTTGAACCCGGACCCGGCTCGAACCCGATTGTAGATTTGTCCGGCCCGACCCGTTTACGTCCGCGGATTGTCCGGCCCGTCCGGACCCGCATGTGTCCGCAAACTGTCCGACCCGTCCGGACCCGACCCGACCCGCTTCTAATACTTTTAATTTTTTTAAATAATAATAATATAAAAGATATAAATTTTAAAACAACAACCATACCAAAATAAACATAAAGCAGTCTTTTACAAAGTTACAAAACAATCCGTTTGAAATATCTAACATTTAGTGAAATGAAACATTAAAATAAAACAAAACATTCTTGAATTGCTTTTAGTTTCCAATGGTGTCATCGTCTTCACCACTTATGACAATACTTTCATCTTCATCTCCAACATCAAACTCATCAAGAAAGCTTTGAAATGTGGCTTCCAAATGCGCCATACCTTTTGGTGAAGAGCCTAACACATAACATCATATTAGAATACCTATTAGTAAACTTACAAAAATAATAATCAACAAATAGAATTTAAGTAAATAAATACCTTTGATCTTATTCCAAATCCAATTTTGGGTACACATTAATGCTTCCAAGGTTTTAGAAGCAAGTTTGCTACGATGTGGACTTAGTAGCCGACCATTTTTACTAAAAGCAGATTCTGAAGCAACCGTTAATACCGGAATCGCTAGAACATCTCTTGCAATTTTTTGTAAAGTAGGATATTTCAGACCATTCACTTTCCACCAATATAAAACATCAAAATCATCGGATGTTGGTAAGACAACATCCTCCAAATAAAAGTCTAATTCCAACTTTGCGATTCCAACAACATCTTTTTTCCTACTACTAACAAACTCATCAAACTTTAAAGAATGTTTCTTTATCGAACTTTGAGTGACCGACAACGTATTCGAAGAACTAGATTCATGACCAATACTATCATTCCATATTCTTTAACCAACTCATAACACATATCTCTTACTTTTTTGATCTCTTGATCTGCCTCGGAACCATAAATCGAATTGAAATAAAACAACACAGCAACCATCTTATATCTAGGATCCAAAACAGCAGCAACACCTATTATTCCATTAATTATTTTCCAATAATTACTAAAATTTTCAAACATACGATACGCCATTATTTTAATCATTGAAGAACTTGTAGTTATATACCATTCTCCTAATACTATTTGTATCTCACAGACTTTATTGAAATAAATATTAGCAGTTGGATATCGAGTACCTGAAAACAACTCCGTAGCATTGTGAAACAACTCCAGCTTTTCACATATATCTTGAGCTTCCTCCTATTCTCTATTACTTGGATTACAATCGTATGTAGAATCTTGTTGTTTTAATCTGAAAAAAAAACATCTTTGTATTCCAAAGCTGTAGCTAACATATAATATGTAGAATTCCAACGTGTTTTACAATCAAAAGCCAACTCTTTTCTACACTTAATCTCCAATTGGCGTGCCGTTTCTTCAAATTTCTGCCTCCTTTTAGTTGATGTTGTCCAAAATGGTACACTAGCCCGAATGTGTTCAATGCCTTCTTTGATGACAAGTAGACCCTCTTGTACAATCAAATTTAATATATGGGTTGCACAACGCATATGGAATAGATCTCCACATAACATAAGTTTATTATGTTGAAGTTTACTTAAAACAAGTCTTACCATGGCATCATTTGTAGCACAATTATCCACCGTCAATGTGGCTATATTTCTATCAATGTTCCATTCTAAACAACACTCCAAAAGTACATCCGCAAGCACTTCTTTTGTATGCGGAGAACGAACGTATGCAAATCTGTAAAAATGATGACTTTTAATAAATACAAATGGTATTTATTAATTATTTTTAATCTCATATCACAACCTAAATCATAAAAGTGTAACCTACAATTACCAGTAGTACCTGATAATGTGGCTTTGTATATTCCAAGAATCGTCGACGTAATGCGCGGTTATCACTATGAAGCCTCTAGTTTGGTTTGGTGTAGACCACATATCGGTTGTTAGAGTGATTCTACCATGATTCTTTTCTACCCTTCTCATTAGTTTTTGCTTCTCAAGAGCGTACATCTTTAGTATGTCACTCTCTATCGTGTTTCTTGATACCATTTTAAATAACGGTTGGGTATGTGAGACAAATATCTGAAATCCTAAATTATCCACCATGGAAAGTGGGTACTCGTGCATCACAATCATCCTTGCAAGATGCTTTCTTAATAAGTCTTGATCAAAACTGTGAGTATTTAAGGTTGTTTTTCCATCTACTTTGCTTTGTTGCGAAATCAAAACTTGTTGTCGGATGTCGATATTTGTGCGCTTTGCACAATCATTAGCATGTCTATGTAGATGATTTGTTCCTAGTTTTGAAGTTGCAGCAAACGATTTCGAACAATATTTGCAATAAGCCTTTATAGCCCCGCTTTCTCTTTTCCTTTTATAATGCGTCCATACGGTTGATTTCAAATGCGTAGTATCCAATTCGATGTCTTCACTACCGGAAACTCGAATTGAAGGATCATTTTTCGGTGTCAGTGTAGGAGTTGCATCTTCCTCAACTAGTGGCTCGAAATATTCGGGCTGGTGCTCGTCCAAATTATGTGAAGAAGCGGAAGTTATATTTTGATTTACTTGGGAGTCTTGAGATGTCATGGTGAAATCTGCAGTGAAAATAGTATTAATTAATCGTCGGTCACCTTTTATGGACGAAGATAATCTTTATAAATCAAAATCTGTATCCTCTAAACAATAAAAATATGTTGATAAAGCGTGGCCGTCTATCCACACTGATAAATAAAATAAGAATAATCTAATACCCTAGACGTGATATATCAACCAACAGAACACTATAAAATGATAAACACTAGCAAAACCACGATTATTTAGAGTGGCATGCGTATATTAAAACTAACTAAAACCCAATTGGTTCTGTTTTTTGAAGAATATAATATTAAAGACATGTGTATATGTGTCTATATAAAAATAAGATGTATAATTATACAAAAGAAAGAAAAACAATAGAGAAAATGGAGATACTGTGGTCACTAGTTGGTATACTGGTGAGTGGATATGCATTAGTGTTGTTTAGATAAAATTATAAAAAGTAAGGGCCTAAATTTATTAAGTAAATTTATTTAATCGAATTAAAATTGTTATTCAACATTTACTGTAATACAGTAACAAATTGTGCGCATTGGAGTTGTGGAACAGTTTGTTGGAGCAAGTGTGAGTTTGAAAATGAGAGTTAATAAAAGACTTTCTTTGGAGGAGAAAACTATAGAAAATGTAGAAGAAGCTGCAAATTTCATTGGATATTTGGTTTAGGATTTAGTTAAAAAACAATTCAGTGTTAAAGTACTAACACAAAAGAGTTTCCAATAATGTATAAGTGGACTCAAGAGTTTATCAATCACATTGAGCTCAATTATAGATTTTGGGGAGAATATCTAATATTAAAGTACTCCTTATCTTATTATGTAGACAACTAATTAACAGCGTCTGAGCTCAAATATAGAGCCTGGGAACAAAATCTAGTCTTTGCATTATAGAATTACTATCATCTGCTTAAAGCAAATCACAAAGCTGTGATTCAAGATAAAGTTCTAATATAAATGTACCTATATATGTTGCCTTGCTTACTGGGTCTGGCTAGTTTCGTTTCTCATGCTATATGCCAAAAGAGAAACATACGATTACAACTATGATGTATAACTAATCATAGGACCAGAAATAACTTAAACAGAGAAAAGAAGAACTATTATAGCACAATGAACAAATTAACATTTGTAAGTGTAAGTGGAATTGAGTAAATGCACAAGTGCCTACAAGTTTCGATCGATTAACAGGTTTCCTATTATAGCTCTCGAGAAGTTGCACCATTGGAGGAAGTGTATGTATTGTTCACATACCATGTCAGAAGAGAACAATACTGAAGAAGATAAGTGAGAGAGGTACAGAGAAGTGATGAAGGAAATTTCATTAGTAGATGCAAGAGTTACAAGGACAAATGTTTACAGAGAGGGAAGGGAATAACCTAAGATAATTACCTAGGCAGAGATGAAACAAATTATGCCTTGCAGACCAAGGGAGGTTTTAAGTTCAATCATAAGTGACTGTGCCACATAAGAAGTGAGGACTTGGACATAAGAAAGAATGACACTATTTTACTATTCACTGGAAAGCTTAGTTAACACGTGATGTGACCAGTTATGATTGTCTATATCATTTCAAGGGAACAGAAAAAGGAGAATATCGCATCAACAGTTGGCCGGTACATTAAACATTCACATTGCAGCTGCGAAATTGTTTCTGAAAATGTAAAATTACCTCCAATTCTCTTTCTAATGACAGCCTCTGCACCAAGAAATAGTGCATTTGAAATCTCGAAGTAGTATCCTGTCCAAAAAACACCGAAAATGTTCTCTTAAATTAAGAAAATAGAATCCAAAAAATACATCCCAAGACAATCAACTTCAACAAAAAAAATTAAAAAAAAATATGGCGCTGTAATATAGCTAGCAGCAAGCAGATAAATCTTAATCTAAAAAAGGAACAACAAAAATCATTACACTCATAAACTACAAGATCTATAACTGTATTTTTTTCTAATAAACACTGCTGAGAATGAGTTTGATGTATGAGGTACAGTTAATATGGAGTCGGGCGTAGCTAAGATCAAGTTTTCTTACTGAAGTGTATGCACAACCTGCAGTTTTCTGAGAAGAGACCTAAAATATTTCAGTTTTATCTCTCTTTTACTATGGCCTTATACGATCAGTTAACAAAAATCTAATCTACACAGTTTCTGCATCTTGATGGCAAACACACGAACGTCTTTTTTAGATGATACGATTTTACGTAAAAACACTAGGCATAATCCTAAACAAATCAATCACCCTGATCATAATCATAAATTCAGATAGCCAAAACCATATAAAACATCATAATCTCTCTAATAAGCATAAACAAATCATGGACAACACAAAATCCATCCTAAACAACTTAACCACAATCCTCCACTACAAAGTCTAAGTTTAGCTCAAAATATCTCAAAGAATCAAAGGACAAGAAATAGAAAACACTAGTTCTGATTTGAAAACCCAGCAACAACACAATCGAATCGAGTTTTGGCATGATATACAGAATTCATAATCAACTTAGGAAAGCTAACCGGGTAAGCTGATTGTTTAACAAAATCCGATAACTACCAAGGCCATAATAACTAAGCTAGATATGAACATGAACAGATCGTATAAGCTCTCTTCTCAGAAAACTGCAATGTATAAGCTCCATTTACTGGTCAGTTCTATCTCTTTTTTACTGGTATTTGTTTCCTGCTCAGTTCTATCTCTCTTTTCTCCATTTACTTCAGCATGATTTAGTGACTAAACTTTCAAGTAACTAACTGGAAAAAACTACGAAAGAACTAGATCTATTTACTTCAGTTCTAGATCTATTTTCATAACCCAGAAACTCCTATAAACAGAGAAACTAATTGGAAAAAACTACGAATTTAACTACGAATTTCAAGAATCAAAGAATCGTACCTGGAAGTTTTTCTCAATCACTCCATTTCATCCAAGAATCGCTAAACGAAAGAGTCGATTTCGCTGGTGTCAATGGTTTTTGCCCAGAAGAAATTAATGTTCACTCACTGCAGCTTGTAATAAACGGCTGTAAGTTGGAGAGATGAGAAAAAAACGCAGGAAAGAAAAGAATCAAGTTTTTAGGGTTTTCTCTGTTTAAAATTTTAATTATTTAATTATTTAATTATTGTGTATATATAATTATTCAATAAATTTAATTATTTAATTTACGGACCGGGTCGGGCCAGACAAATGTTAATACCCGAACCCGGCCTGGCCCGTCTGCGGACATGATTTTAAAAACCCGAACCCGGCCCGTTACTAGTTCGGGCCGGACAAAACCCGGTCGGGTCGGGCCGGACAGGACTAAAATTGCCACCCCTATCTAGAGCGCATTTAGGAACCGTTTCGTGGGTAACAAGGAATTACGCAAAGATCCTGATTCCATCATGGACCTCTACCAAATGAGAGGGGAAGCTCTCAAGGGCTACATCTGATGTTTCGTACACGCCATGAATAAGCTCCCCGACCTAGCCAAAAATATGGCGGTCGCTTCCCTCAAGCAAGGTTTAGACAGACCAGGTAAGCTTTACACTGACTTCGTTTGCTTCCCTTGTGATAAAATAGGTGACCTCCTAGCCCGGGCGGACTAGTTCATTAAGGTAGACGACGCCACCAAACCCCCAACACCCTCAGGCGAGGCCAAACCCACAATCACTAACGGCGACGAGGGCAGAAGCAGAACCTATGACGAGCATCACCGGGAATCTACGAGACGAACAGACAGCTATCGGGGAACGACACCCAGAGGAAACGACCAACCCAGAAGGGAATCTACAAGACCGTTGACCACCTCACGTTTGACAGTTTAAGAAAATCCGGCGCGACAGTTTACGCAACTCACAGAATCTATCTCAACCATTTACAACCGCACCATGGATATGATTCGATACCAGGTTCCTCGATCGATGTCCGCCCCAGGATACAAGCGTTCAACTCGGCACTTCTGCGCATACCATTACGATCACGGTCACGCAACCAACGATTTTTGGCAACTACATTGAAATCCAACGGTTGATCGACAATGGCCTACTAATCCAATTCGTACAGCAACAGACTGCAGGGTATCAGAGCGGAAACACAGGGAGCACTCACACTAACAAGATGAGCTCCACGAAAACGAGCTGCATGGACGCCAAGCGGACCGGCCCGCCGGATCAGGAAAGCAACAGTGGATGCTCACTATCACCGTAGGCGGCTCTTTAGACGAGGCGGACTATCAGAGACGGAAGCAGTCCAGAGATGATGAGCAGGTGTTATCTGTAAGAGGTCAGGCTTATAGTCACTATCGCGATCTGGTGGCTGACCTCGTCTTTAACGATGATGATATGAGAGGTGTCGCCATGCCCCATGAGGACGCCCTAACAATAACTCTGGATATCGGTGGAGTAATGGTAACCAAAGTAGTCGACGGTGGCAGTTCGGCCAACATCATCTTCAAAGCCAGCTATGACCAAATGCTGGGGGTCCCTCCATACAAACCCACGCAGCGCACTTTGACGGGGTAGGATGGCAAAACCTCTCAATGTATAGGGGAAGTCGAGCTACTAGTGAATACAGGCTATGGGTCGACAAAGAAAGAGCTCAACACTACCTTCCTCATATCAGAGAACCCTAGCCCATACCACGCAATCATAGGTCGCCCATGGTTACACAAAATGGAAGCTACACCATGTACCTTTCGTCAAGGTGTAAAATACCCGGTCGATATTTCAATAGGAATCATCCAGGGAAGGCAACGAGCAGCACGGACATGCTACTCAGTGATCGTGGACCCTAGCAAACCCATCAGATAGCAATTAGCCGGCTAGGGCGGTGCCCCTCAAACCACCAACACCCCCTTGCCCGACCTTATAGACGACCCCTGTGATAGTAAAGAACAGGATGTCCAGCTCGAAGACATCATTTACGAAACACTTACCACGGGTCGAGTCCTACGCCTCAGTGCAAACTAGAGACAGGTTTTAAAACTTTGTTGGTAGTTTTATTATATAACAATCTATATGTTTTCGCATGGACCGCGCAGGACGTCACAGGAATCGACCCAGCTATTATATGCCATGAGCTAAACATCGACAGACAAGCCAAACCAGCGAGACAGAAGCGCCGGTCGTTCTCAAACGATAAGCAGGTTGTCATCGCCTCAAAAGTCGCCAAGCTCCTTGGGCTCGGCCAGATTCGCAGAGTTCGATATCCTACATAGATCGCAAATCCAGTATTGGTAAAAAAAAACGGCGATTAGCGCATGTACGTTGACTTCACCGACTTAAACAAAGCATGCCCTAAGGACGCCTACCCCCTCTCACGAATTGATCAGCTGGTAGATTCTGCGTCCAGTTGTGAGTACATGTCATTCATGGATGCTTATTCAGGATACAACCAAATTCAGATTCTCCTGCATGATGAAGAGCACACAGTCTTCCAGACCGAGCGAGGCCTTTATTGCTATACTGTTATGTCGTTCGGACTCAATAAAGCGGAGGCCACTGATAAGTGCATTTCATGTCACTTATTACGCTTCCATTATTCTTAAAATCGTCGCCGGTTAACAAGTTTTCGTTGTGTTTCAACGTGTGTTTCATTTATTCTCGTAGGTATAACAATATGCTGACAGTATAAACTTTTTGGGAATAGAATGCTCATAATGTTCTTAATAATTTATAATTTTGTATGTTTTATTTCCCTATTATATTTTTATGGCTAGATTGACTATTGTTTATGTTCGTAACCTTCATTTTATTTCAGTTTAAAGGCATGCATATAAGTGATAGTAGTCCTAAGAGACTTCGATAAGAACTGTTCATTATTTAGATTACGATCCAATGAGTCTAATATTTTATTTTATTTGGCAGCGCATGAAAATATTATTTCCTTTACCTGCACCACTAGGCCTTCTGTTCCAAAGAAAATTTATAGTAAAGGGCTGGAGTTGTGTCGCGGGTAAATTGTGATAATATTAATAAATTTGGGGTTGAAATTGAAGAAACTGAAAAATTAATGTACTTGAGGGCAATTTTGGAACAAGTTTTGGGTCTGTTGATCCAAAGTCGTACACGTGGGCTTCATTGGGCTCATGAATCGGAAGGAGATAGAAGGGAAGGAAGGCGCAGACGACTACTGGGAAAAATTTTACTGGGCAACGGCGAAATTGATAATGTTAAAATCACAATAAAGATTAACAATCGGCCAGATCTAGGAAGGAAGGTAGTGGACGACTTCTGGAGAATAGAGAAAGTAGATACATAACTAGAAAGTGAAATCACAATTGGTTATCTTTTTAACCTACGGAATTAGACAAAACGAGATAAAAGGGAAGAGAAAAGGAAATTGGCTTATGTCTGGGTTTTTCGAACAGAAGATAAGAAAGCCCAGTAGAAAAGAAAAGATAATGGATGGGCTTCTTTTAGGGTTTCGGCAGAAGTTATAAATAAAACAGAACAAAGAAGAAAAATTACAATTGGCTACTGACTTAATATACGGCAGAATACACGAGAAAAGCAGAAAAACGCATTTGGCTTCCTTAGGGTTTGTAGCGTGCATAATACAAAGCAAGAGAATAGGAGGACAAAAGGCAATCGACTGTTTTGGGCATTCTATCGGCAGCGGCAATATATAACCAGACGGCAGGAGGCAGGCAGTTGCCTCGGTGGTTTTCGAGAGGCAGCAGGTGACAGCTACTGCCGTTTTCGACCGGCTTTTGAGGTAACGGCTACGGTGTTTTCGATCGGTAGTTTATATATTGCTCGAGACAGGTGACGGCTACTTCATTTTCGTTGTTTTTCGATCGGTAGTTTACGGATTTTTTCTGTTAGGCGATACTTGGTGGTTATTGTTCGGTTTGACATTCTTTAAACGCTTATTCATCTATTTACATTCGCCTTAGAGTTATATCAACTTTTGAGCTCATGATGCTGATTCGTTCGATTATGAACTAATCGTTGTCATGGAACTCTAACGGATTTGTTTGAATAATACTTATGGTTTGATTGCTTGATTTATTTGTGAGATATATATTTATCGGTTACCTAGTATGGTTGTACTTATCATTAGATGCGTCACGAACATCTAGTTTGTTAATCTTTAATGAATGCGAAAGTGGATTTAAGGGTTAGAACTTGCCATGCTAGCATAGGTTCTTGAATGATTCGAATTGTGCTTGTTCATGATTCGTAATATGTCATTAACCATATCATATTACCCTATGTAATCGAACTAGATAGCTTGTGCTTAAAACCAATTGTACCTCAATTCGTATAGACATATAGGATTGTCATGCAAGCGGTGTCTGCTTAGCTGCTATCTTTTTGTGGTTGTTTAAGTGGTTTGGTTTACGCGTACTGAAAGGTAACGTATACTGATTTCGTGTTATCTGATTATTAATCATTGTTATCATACATATTGATTAAGTATATTAATACTCTGAGTAAAATAAACAATGAAGTTAGGATTCCATGTTTTCTCTCACATAAGTAAACTCGTTAGATAATCTTGGTAGTTAATTTGCTTAGTTATATTCATTCACCCATACCTTATTACTCGTTCAAGCATTAGTCTAATAATCATGCGTTGTTGCATAAGTGAATTCTTGTCATATACACCTGGTTTTCGTGGGAACGAACTTACTTACTTACTTATTACTTGCTACTATTTGACCACGTATACTTGCGTGAGAAAAGGACTACCAAGTTTTTGGCGCTGTTGCCGGGGACTCGGTGTTATTTGGCAGTTTTATTGCTTATCAGCAGGGGTCGTTATAAAACTACTGACTTGATTCGGTTACTTGCTTTTCGTGTGTTTTCTTGTGCTTCAGGTGCTTGAGCGTGTATGCAAACACCATCTCAAACTAGAGCACTAGTACAAAATGAGCTTGAAACAAAGCAAGGAGCAGAGTTACTATTCTCATATTCTGATACTAATTCTACAATGGACGATCCAGCTCCAAAAGAACTCAGGGAGTACTCTCAACCAAAGATCGTGGATATTCAGTCTAGCATTGTCAGACCCAATATTGCTGCGAATAGTTTTGAGATTAAACCTGGCACTATTCAGATGATGCAAAATTCTTGTTAGTTTGGGGGAGCTTCATCTGAGGATCCTAATATGCACATTATGACCTTCCTTGAAATCTGTGATACTTTCAAGTTCAACGGTGTTTCAGATGATGTCATAAGACTGAGACTCTTCCCATTTTCTCTGAGGGACAAAGCTAAGAGTTGGTTACACTCTCTACCGGCAGTTCTATCACTACTTGGGATATACTAGCGCAAACATTTCTCTCAAAATTCTTTCCTATGGCGAGAACAGCCGCCATGAGGAGTGTTATTACTCAGTTTTCTCAGTCACATGGTGAGTCTTTAAGTAAAGCTTGGGAGTGTTACAAGGAGATGCTCAGAAAATATCCTCATCATGGGATGCCTGATTGGTTAGTAATAAATTGCTTCTACAATGGTTTGAGTGCGCAAACAAGGCCCATGGTCGATGCTGCGTCTGGGGGAGCCTTATTAACGAAAAGCTATGAGGAGGCTCATGAGCTCCTTGAGATGATGGCTGCTAATAAATTCCAGAACCCTTCTCAGAGACTGTCACAACATAAAGTAGCTGGTATTCTTAACGTAGACACTGCCACTGCTTTAGCATCTCAGCTTGAAGCTCTAAACATGAAGGTGGATTCTTTGACTAAACTAGGGATACATCATGTAGCTAGTGTGTGAGAGATTTATGATGGAGGGCGTGACACTCAGCAATGCCCTATCTCTACTGAGTCGGTGCAATTTATGAGTAACTTTCAGAGGCAGAATCAACAACCAATTTCAAACACGTATCACCCAAGCAACAGAAATCATCCGAACTTCAGTTGGAGCAATAATCAACAAGGTAATCAGCGTTATGGTGCTAAGCCATACGCTCTCAACAGTATACCCCAAGACAACCTCGGAATCAACATCCTGGCCCTTCTCAACATTCTGTGAGATACTCTGAATTCGAAGAGATGAAAGTAATGATTAAAAGTCTGATAATATCTCACAAGACCTTAGAAAATCAGATTGGGCAGATGGCCAGTAACATGATCATTAGACCTCAAGGAGTTCTTCCTAGCGACAAGGAGCATAATCTAGGTAAACGGGACGGCAAGGAGCAATGCCAAGTGATCACCTTGAGATCAGGAAAGGTTGTCGAGAACCCCACAATTGAACAAGAGGCCGATTCTTCTAAAAAACAGCCCATTCTGAAAATTTTGCTCAAAATCAGCCCTCATCTGAGGTTAATTCTGATCAAGATCAGCCACCTAAAAAGCCATCTCAGTCAGTTGTTGAGCCCACGATCTACCCTCCTCCACATTTTCCGCAAAGGTATTCAAGAAGCTACACATCAACATACCATTTGCTGAAGCATTAGAGCAAATGCCTAGTTATGCCAAGTTCATGAAGGGAATTCTTTCAAAAAAGCTAAAGCTTGGTGATTTTGAGACATTGGCGCTCACTGAGGAATGTAGTGCGATCTTACAGCAAAAATTGCCTCCCAAGCTTAAAGATCCATGAAGCTTCATTATTCCTTGTTCGATCGACAATTTATATTTCAGCAAATGTTTATGTGACTTGGGAGCGAGCATCAGTCTGATGCCCCTATCTGTGTTTGAGAAACTTAGGCTACCTGAGCCAAAACCGACTAACATCTCTTTGCAACTGGCTGATCGCTCTATCACATATCCTCGTGGTATTATAAAGATGTCTTAGTATAGGTAGATAAGCTCATCTTTCCGGCTAACTTCGTTATCTTGGATTTCGAAGAGGACAAAAACATCCCCGTAATCATGGGAAGTCCATTCTTGGCTACGGGCAAAACTTTGATTGATGTCTAGAAATGGGAGCTCACTATGAGAGTGCAAGATCAAAATGTCACTTTCAACGTTTTTAAGGCTATGAAATCTCCAACAGAGGATGAGGAATGTTTCAGGTTGGATATGGTCGATTCTTTGCACAGTAATGAGTTGGATCGGTTTGCGAGTTCGGATGTTCTAGGTAGAGTTCTACATGGTGAATCTGACTTCGAAGACGAAGAAATATCTGAATGTGTTCAACTACTATAGGCAGCCCCGTATCAAAAGAGGCTCAATATTCCACATGAATCGCTGGCATTGGGTGATCCTAAGGATTCCCAGGAAAGGCTTAAACCTTCTCTAGAAGAAGCTCCTAAACTTGAACTCAAACCACTACCAGATCATCTCAGGTATGCTTTTTTAGGAGAGTCATCTATATTACCTGTTATTATTGCATCTAACCTTTCAGGTAGTGAGGAAGAAAAGCTATTGAGAGTTCTGAGGAAGTTCAAATCAGCCATTGGTTGGACCATAACAGATATCAAGGGAATCAGTCCATCTTACTGCATGCACAAGATTATGCTCGAAGAAGGGAGCAAACCATCAATCGAGCATCAAACGAGGCTAAATCCTATCATGAAAGAGGTGGTGAAGAAATAAATTCTGAAGTGGCTAGATGCAGGCATTATCTATCCTATCTCAGACAGTCTGTGGGTAAGCCCGGTGCAATGTGTACCAAAGAAGGGAGGAATGACAGTGGTAACAAATGAAAAGAATGAACTCATCCCCACTCGGACAGTCACTGGATGGAGAATTTGCATGGATTATCGTAAATTGAATAAGGCCACTAGAAATGATCACTTTCCCTTGCCATTGATTGATCAGATGTTGGATAGGTTGGCGGGCCATGAGTATTACTATATGCTCGATGGATATTTAGGCTACAATCAGATTTGTATAGCTTCGGACGTGTCTCGCTCGGACTTTTCAATGCACCCGCTACTTTTCAAAGATGCATGATGGCTATTTTCTCTGATATGGTTGGTGATATCATGGAGGTGTTCATAGACGATTTCACAATTTTTGGGAAATCATATGATGGGTGTCTATCTAATCTGGGTAGAGTACTTGAGAGATGTGTGGCAACAAACCTCGTTCTTAATTGGGAAAAATGTCACTTCATGGTGCAAGAAGGTATTATCCTTGGACATAAGATGTCTAAGGGGGTTTAGAAGTGGACAAGGCCAAGCTTGAAACGATCAAAAAACTTCCTCTTGTCTCAGTAAAACGAATTCGTAGTTTTCTTGGTCATGCTGGATTCTATAGAATTTTTATTCAGGACTTCTCAAAGATCACCAAACCACTTTGTAGTCTACTTGAAAAGGATGTTCCCTTTCGTTTTATTGAAGAATGTTTCGTTACTTTTGAGCTCTTGAAGAAAAAGTTGACTTCAGCCCCTATCATCACTGCGCGTAACTGGGAAGAGCCATTTGAGATGATGTGTGATGCTAGTGATTTCGTTGTGGGAGTCATTCTTGGTCAAAGGAAGCTGAAGGTGTTTCATGTGGTTCACTATGCCAGTAAAACCCTCAATGATGCACAACGAAACTACACCGTTACTGAAAAAGAGCTTTTGGTTGTTGTCTATGGCTTTGAGAAGTTCAAATCCTACTTGCTTGGTGCTAAGGTCATGGTTTTCACGGATCATTCAGCTATCAAGTACCTGCTATCTAAAAAGGATGTCAAGCCTTGCTTAATTCGATGGGTACTCTTGATTCAGGAATTCGAGTTGGAAATTAAAGACAGAAAAGGGGACCAAAAACCAGGTAGCTGACCATCTCTCACGGCTTGAGCAACATGAGAAAGACAATGGAGATGGAATTCTTATTAACGAATGTTTCCCAGATGAGCAGTTGTTCCTGATCCAAGGAGAAGTGTCATGGTTTGCTGATTTTGTTAACTATTTGGTTAGCAATGTGATTCCTTCAGATTTTACTTGGGCTCAACGGAAGAAATTTTTGCATGACGTAAAATGATATCTTTGGGATGAGCCATTCTTGTTTAAACAGTGTGCTGATAAAATGATCCGACGTTGTATCCCTTATAGTGAGATTGAGAAAGTTTTACATGATTATCACTCTACGGTTTATGGAGGACATTATGCTGGGAATAAGACAGCTGCTCGAGTTCTTCAAGCAGGTTTCTACTGGCCTACCTTGTTTAAGGATGCTCATTTGTACGTCTGTAGATGCGATCGATGCCCAAGGGTTGGTAATATTTCTAGGCGAAATGAGATGCCCCTTAATATGCTTCTTGAGGTTGAGGTATTCGATGTGTGGGGAATAGATTTCATGGGACCATTTGTGTCATCATGTAACAATTTATACATACTCTTAGCTGTGGATTACGTATCTAAGTGGGTTGAGATGAAAGCTTTCCCAACTAACGATGCTAAGGTAGTGCTCAATTTCCTTCGTAAGCAAACCTTCACTCGCTTTGGAACTCCTCGTGCTATAATCAGTGATGAAGGGACTCACTTTTGCAATCATCAGTTCATAACCTTGTTAGCTAAATATGGTGTTTCTCATCGTGTTGCTACCGATTATCACCCTCAAACTAATGGTCAAGCTGAAGTCTTGAATCAAGAAATCAAGCGAATCTTGGAAAAAGTGGTGAATCCTTCAAGGAAAGATTGGTCTCTGAAGTTAGATGAAGCGGTATGGGCATACCGAACGGCTTACAAAACTCCACCTAGGATGTCACAATTTCAGTTAGTATATGGTAAGGTTTGTCATCTTCTAGCAGAACTCGAGCATAAGACATTCTGGGCTTTAAAGAAGTTGAATTTCGACATTCAAGCAGCTGGTGAGAAGTGTCTGCTTCAATTGAATGAACTTGACGCGTTTCGGTCTCAAGCCTATGAGAACTCGAAGATGTATAAGTAAAAAGTCAAGAAATGGCATGATAGGAAGCTTGTACATAAAGTTTTTATTCCGGGTCAACTAGTTCTTCTTTTCAACTCTCGTCTAAAGCTTTTCCTTGGGAATCTCAAGTCAAGATGGTCTGGACCTTTTAAAGTCAAGACATTATATACACATGGAGTAGTTGAAATCTATGAGGAATTACCAGACAAAGCATTCAAAGTCAATGGTCAACGACTCAAGTATTACTATGGAGATGCGGTGAACCGTGAGGCATTCAGTATCAGCCTCAAAACTACATGATTATGAGTGGTATCATTGAGCTATCGACGTTAAACAAGCGCTTCATGGGAGGCAACCCATTGGGTAACAATGATCAACACTGCTGGACGAATAGAGGAGTGTTTCTTGTATCTTTTAATTTCTTGTAGTTGCATTCATCATAGTAGTTATGCATGATAGACAGTGCATCTTCATGTTAGTCATGCTTATTTTCATATTCATGCCATGATCATATAGACTGTGTTTAGGATCGAGTTAGTCTATTAGCATAACATTTTGTTCATGCATATTTGATCCCTTGAGTTGCTGTTTTTACTTAAGTAGCCAATGATGAAAATTGTTTGGAATGACAATAGGAATAAAATCTAATTAGGTTGCTTGTAAGTTAGCTTGCTTGATGTAGAAGCACAATTAGTACACGTAGACTCATCGATTATTTTTATGCTACTTACGGACACACTTGAGTATTGTTATACATCCTTGGTTAGGTTCAGAATCATACCTAAATCCTTTATTAGCTCATGGATTGTAAAAATATAAGGTTGGGGGAGTTAAAAGATAAATATGTGTATTATTCAGTTAGGCGTCAAAGGCTAGTAGCCGCTCGTTGACATGCGTCCTCTCGCTGGGGGCTGCGTATTACTAGTAGTCTAGGGGTGGAATGAGATGGAGCGAAACACACTCATTCCCAATCGATTAAAAAAAGGAAGAAAAAGAAAAAGAAAAGATGAAAAATAAAAGGCAAAATTGGCTAGGATGAGCTCTTTGGTACTCGAGTTATTAAGTTCTAGGGGACTTTATGCCTAGTGACCTAAGACTTTTCCGTTCTGGGATCCGCTAACCTAAAGCTCGCTACATGGGCACCATTGTATAAGTCTTTTGGGGACCTCGTCCATTGCACGGTCAAATAAGCCTTTGTGAGTTTGTATATAAAATAAGGCATAATAAATCTTTGACAACCCTGGGGAAATATGGATGTGCATCTTGACCATGGAGAATCTAGGTTGTATTTCGTTTCTAAACTTGTGGTTATTATGATAAGAACGAGTAAGGCCCATTAACTTGTACTAAAAACATATAAGAATGAGTTTGACCACACACGCACGCTTCTACGCTTGTACTGCTAGCATTTGAGTACCTAGTTATTTCGCAGTCCGAGGTCATTACATTGGTTGAGGCATTTATGCTGAATTAGTTGCGGTTACTTGTTCGGGATCATTTTCATGCATGTATCAATTGTTAAACTTGTTTTGCATTGCTTGATGACAAGCAACAGTTTAATTTTGGGGGTTTGATAAATGCATTTCATGGCACTTATTACGCTTCCATTATTCTTAAAATCGTCGCCGGTTAACAAGTTTTCGTTGTGTTTCAACGTGTTTTTTATTTATTCTCGTAGGTATAACAATATGCTGACAGTATAAACTTTTTGGGAATAGAATGCTCATAATGTTCTTAATAATTTATAATTTTGTATGTTTTATTTCCCTATTACATTTTTATGGCTAGATTTACTATTTTTTATGTTCGTAACCTTCATTTTATTTCAGTGTAAAGACATGCATATAAGTGATAGTAGTCCTAAGAGATTTCGATAAGAACTGTTCATCATTTATATTGCGATCCAATGATTTTAATATTTTATTTTATTTGGCAGCGCATGAAAATGTTGTTTTCTTTACCTGCACCACTAGGCCTTCTGTTCCAAAGAAAGTTTGTAGTAAATGGCTGGAGTTGTGCCGCGGGTAAATTGTGATAAATTTGGGGTTGAAATTGAAGAAACTGAAAAATTAATGTACTTGAGGGCAATTTTGGAACAAGTTTTGGGTCTGTTGATCCAAAGTCATACACATGGGCTTCATTGGGCTCATGAATCGAAAGGAGATAGAAGGGAAGGAAGGCGCAGACGACTACTGGGCAAAATTTTACTGGGCAACGGCAAAATTGATAACGTTAAAATCACAATAAAGATTAGCAATCGGCCATATCTGGGAAGGAAGGTAGTGGACGACATCTGGAGAATAGAGAAAATAGATACATAACTAGAAAGAGAAATCACAATTGGTTACCTTTTAACCTATGGAATTAGACAAAACGAGATAAAAGGGGAAGATAAAATGAAATTGGCTTCTGTCTGGGTTTTTCGAACAGAAGATAAGAAAGCCCAGTAGAAAAGAAAAGATAATGGATGGGCTTCTTTTAGGGTTTCGGCAGAAGTTATAAATAAAACAGAACAAAGAAGAAAAATTACAATTGGCTACTGACTTAATATACGGCAGAATACACGAGAAAAGCATAAAAACGCATTTGGCTTCCTTAGGGTTTGTAGCGTGCATAATACAAAGCAAGAGAATAGGAGGACAAAAGGCAATCGACTGTTTTGGGCATTCTATCGGCAGCGGCAATATATAACCAGACGGCAGGAGGCAGGCAGTTGCCTCGGTGGTTTTCGAGAGGCAGCAGGTGACAGCTACTGTCGTTTTCGACCGGCAGTTGAGATAACGGTTATGGTGTTTTCGATCGGTAGTTTATATATTGCTCGAGACAGGTGACGGCTACTTCTTTTTCGTTGTTTTTCGATCGGTAGTTTACGGATTATTTCTGTTAGGCGATACTTGTGGTTATTGTTTGGTTTGACATTCTCTAAATGCTTATTCATCTATTTACATTTGTTTTAGAGCTATGTCAACTTTTGAGCCCATGATGATGATTCGTTCGATTATGAACTAATCTTTGTCATGGAACTCTAACGGATTTGTTTGAATAATACTTATAGTTCGATTGCTTGATTGATTTGTGAGATACGTTTATCGGTTACCTAGTATACTTACGGCCCCAGAACTCGGCGACCCCGTATACTTATACTTGGCCGTCTCCGCCTATGTCGTCATCGCGGTCTTAGTTAAGGAAGTCAACAAGAGTCAACTCCCGATTTACTATACTAGAAAATTATTGGTCGACGCTGAAACACGCTAAAGAGATTTGGAAAAGCTCGTTTTGGGTTTGGTGGTAGTTGCGCGCAAAATGCGGCCATATTTCCAAAGCCACACCATCACCGTCTGAATATCCTCCGCCCTGCGTACCATACTACACAACTCCAACACTTTAGGGCGCCTGACTAAATGGTCTATCGAACTCGGGGAGTACGACATCCGGTTTGAACCGCGTCGAGCAATCAAGGGCCAAGCCGTAGCCGACTTCATAACCGAGGCAGAATATGGTATAGATTATGATGGTACGATATCCGGTTTGAACCGCGTCGAGAAATCGACGGCGCATCTTCTTCCTCGGAGGTGGGGCCGGCATTCTTTTACAAACACCAGCAGGACTGCAAATCAAGCAAGCTATTCGATTCAACTTCCCAGCAACAAATAACGAGGCAGAATATGAGGCCGTTATTGGAGGCATGCGTCTAGCACATATCTGCGGTGCGACCAACATCCGCGTGCGTTCAGATTCCCAGCTAGTTATCAATCAGGCTAAGGGTATCTTCGATGCCAAGCATGAATCCATCAAAACTTACCTCGCGATGCTCAAGGAAGTCGAAGCAGAATTTCACTCCGTCCAGTATGAGCAAATACCCCACAACGCTAACTCCGCCACCGACGCCTTAGCCAAAGCAGCAGCAGCAGCCGTGGATCACCCCCTCCTTATTACTCAGGAAGTTCCAAGTACGGCCCATTTCAGTCAGGAATCTCAAGTATTATTGGTCATTAATACCCACGACTGACGCATCCCTTTCATAGAGTATCTCACCCATGGAAAAATACCACAAGATAAGCCTCTCGCCCGCGCATTCCAGGTCAAAGCGGCCAAATATTTCCAACTTGACAACACCCGATACAGAAAAAGCGCCACCTGACCACTCCTCCGCTACCTAAACAAAGAGGAAGATTCATCAGTCCTTCATGATTTACATGCCGGAAACTCCAGAGCGCACTGCGGCCACCGAAGCCTCATTCGCCGTTTCCTCCTTGTAGGATTTTACTATCCCGAACTCGCCGCTGACGTTGAACACCTAGTTCAGCAATGTCATGCATGCCAACAACATGCTCAATCTACCCATAAGTCGGGCGAGCCAATGATAGCTATCCATATCCCTTGCCTTTTCAACAAATGGGGGATTGACCTCGTTGGACCATTACCGATGGCTACAGGCAAACGACAATCCATCATCGTTGCGGTCGACTACTTCACCAAATGGGTAGAAGTCAAAGCACTGGCGCACACCCGATCTGAGGAGGTATGTGACTTCATTCACAACCAAATACTCACACGCTTTGGCATACCACAGGTCCTGATGATGGACAACGGACCCCAATTCAACAACAAAACACTCTCTACTTTCTGCGATAAGTTTGGCATCACACAGCACTTCGCCACCCCCTGCTACCCCCAAGCGAACGGACACGTGGAAGTCACCAATCGTACCATTCTCGACAATATCAAGAAAAAACTTGATGGAGCAAAGGGAAGTTGGCTAGACAAACTAGCCGACGTATTATGGGCATACCGAACAACACCAAAGGCCACCACGGGCGCGACTGCATTTTCTATGGTCTACGAAACTGAAGTCGTTGTACCAGCCGAAATACTGATCCCCTCCTACCGAGTCACTGTTTATTCTAAAATAGATAACGACGCAGGGCGAGCAGCCAACATCGACTTGATTGAGGAAGAGCGCGACCAGGCACGCATACGCGCGGAGCATTATAGAAGCCTCATGCGTAGCCGCTTTAATTCCCGACTTCGACCTCGGACTCTTCACGTTGGTGATCTTGTCATGAAAAAAAATTCCAAGGAGCGAGCGACCAGAAATTGGGCAAGTTGTGTCCTAACTGGGACGGGTCGTACACAATCATCGCCAAGGGCCATCATGAAGCGTTCTGCATTGCTGATGCTGAGGGCAAAGCCCTAAAACACCCATGGAATATAATTCATCTTAAATTATACCACCCGACAATGTAACGCTACTCGATGCGTTCTTTTTCCCTTGTGATGGCGCGGAAGGGTTTTTTAATGAGGCATCTACTTACTTATTCATCAATAACATTTACCGTTTTCGCCACCTGTGTTTATACTTATTTTCTGTAACTCCGCCACAGGGTCATGGACCACGCCTAAAAGGCTAGGCAATTGGGGCCATACTGTGCCACACTTAGACAAATTCTGATAAATATGACAAATGGGCTAATTGGCCACGCCCGCTGGGCTATGTTAACGGACCATACTGTGCTCAATACCGCACTCAGGTATTATTAAACGTGAACTACTCCAAACCCACTGGGTTACGCAATTGGCCGAGCCGGTCGCTCTACGAACTCAACTATGGCCACTTTGTTGACCATAAGTTACGCAATGAGCCCTACTATGCTCGATCTTAAAGAAAAATTTCATTCTTAGAACAAAGTAAAAGTATAAACACGCTTCATGGAGAATTACAAGATCAACATACACATTTAAATTACATAACTAAATCAAGTCTTCCTCAATCCAAAAATAATATTTTCCAAGTTCTCCTACATCAAGTATCAGGATTCGCAACCACGTCGCCCGCTTTCCCTACCTCTATCACTGGAAGAGCCTTTAGCTCCATCAACATCTTAGCTCCATCAACATATTTTTGTAAGGACCAAAATATATGTTTGGATTAAGGGCCCTTAGCTCCATCAACATCTTTACTTTGTCCTTTTGCACATTTCCCAATGCCACTTGCATAACTTGTCGTTCTCTGGCTTCTAAATCGGCAACAGTCTTCATCTTCAATCCAGCCACCTCGCCGCGCCTCTCTTCATGTTGCTTTCAAAGTGTGGCCAACTGAAACTTCACATCGGCTAGCTCAACGGACAGGTCAGCCACCTTGGACGCCTGCTCTTTCACCTTGGTCGCTTGGCGCATGCTCTGCTCCATCAGCTGTGAATTCTGGACAACAAGGGCATCATTCTTCTTCAACAGCTCATTATTTTGAGCTGTCAGAAGTATTGTACTCGTCAGCATATCTAGGCACTGATTGCTCCCTGCGTCTCGTTCGGCACATACCTTCCCTAGCTGGCGCAATAACTTTTCGTTCTTCTTCTGTGCCTTCTCCGCCCGCTCCTTGGCAGATCCATACGCATTTTTGAATCGGGCCAGCTCAGTAGTAAGCCCCCGCACGGAGCCAAAAAACTTAGGCTCTGGTTTCCACCTCTCCATCGCCCGGACATCCACCGAGGACATGTGCCGATACGCCAAAGCATGCGAGTTATATTGCATATGCACAAGCACAACATGAAAGCAACAATTTCTTCAATACATGCATAATACTGAACTAACTATCTCATAGTTTTCACTTAACACATACCTCCAGAGCCAACTCCAGTTGACGCTGCAAAATCTCGCTCATGGGAAGCGTATTATAGAAGGACAAGTCTGAGCCATATCGGACCTAATCAATGATCATTTGGGAGACCGCAGGCATCACCAGCTTCACCGACGGTTCCGGCAGTGCTTGAGTATGCTGAGGGAGCTGTTGAGCACCATCTCTAACCTCCCCCGGCCTCTCTGACTACACGGCCTCTGGCACCACAACATTCACCAACGACGCCCATGACCCGAGACCGTTCACAAATTTTTTCATTCTCTGTGCCACATGAGGGGGCACCTTCTTTACCTTGCCTCTATATGCTTTCGGGGCCTTGTCCTCAATTATTACAACTTATGGGTCCTTCCCATAAGGTTTCTCTTTCTCATCTCCTTGCACATCGCCATCATCCTTAACCTGGACACTATCAGCTCCATCCACCTCATCCTCATCCACCAGCACCAGTTTCTGTTGGGAAAGGGGGGTAGCCCTAATCACCCCATTCTTATTCCTTTTCAAAGGGCTAACTGCTTCCTCTGAGTCCTCATCACGGGACCTAGTCTTCTTGCCACTGTCTCCACCTCCTCAGCGATAATGGTCAATTTTCCTTCTTTATTCGGTATCTCTACCTTTTCCCCTTGCTGTGCCCCCTCGAGTGTAAAAGATGAGTTGCTCGCTTCTCTCGTCCTCCGACCTGCTGGCACAGATAGGCCCAGTCCAGAAAAGTCACATTCCTCATACCTTTTCTCCAATAGTGCTCGGAGCCTCTCCAAGGTGGCTTCTTCCTCGCTACCAGCCATCAACATCGTACCGTCTTCTGCTACCACCACTTCAGGGATACGCCACAGACCCGCTTTCAGATAATTCACCACTGAAAAGACTTGTGTTGGCTCGCCTCCCCAAGCAGTGTGCGCTGCAGCAGATATCTTCGCCAAAATATTCACCGACCCCTTTGGGCGACCCTCTTTACACCACTCGTGGTATTTCCCCTCACCTGCATCAATAAGACAAATTACCATCACATTTATCACTTAATCGACACTCAAACATTCATAAAGCCTTACACTTAGACTTCCACCGTCTTTCTAATAAATATTCATGGTAGTATTTTTATGCTCCCAATTACCGGACACATAAATAAATCTATGTTTCCAGGTCATATCCGAATTAGGCAGATCCACTATATGCCTCTCACCATTTAATTAAACATAAAAAAACGGTGACCGAGCCAACTTGGTCACCTCCATCCCCGCTAACACATCAGCCAAACAAAGAGGAATTTTGAAGTACTGTGAGCTCAGAAACCTCCTTCACCCATTCGATGTTAGTTGGGTAGGACATATACCAACAAATCTATAAATGTCCCTAATCAAGGGTGGCAAAGGGATCCGCAGGCCCCAATCAAACAGGGTAGTGAATAAGTAGGTCTCCCCCTCCTCTGTTGTGTAAGGTTGGTCTCCCGCTCGAGGAACCCTAACGGTCACATTGTCAGGAAACCCAAATCTACTTCTAAACTCCATTATGGACCCCTCAGTCAAGTACCCATACTTCGGAGTAATCTTGGCGAAATACTCTTCCAAAACCGCCATCTCTTCATACTCCGATTTCAGTACCTTCTTCATTGTTTTCTTTGGCGTCGTAAATGAATCAACTTCAATTACCCAATAGTGGTTATAAGATTAGGGATTCACCACATGACGCGTGGCATCACTCTCAACAAACCCAGGGTTGATACACATCATGCAATCTTACTATTCCTATCAACCCTTTAAATCATTCCCCCTTACACTATCTACCTAAAACAACAAGAAACAGACCCAGAAAAAGATACATACCTTTTTTCTGTTAGTAGTCTACCCTCTGACGATATCTCCGACGACTTCTCCGACGAGTGTACAAACAAACCGATTCAAACGCGACGATACTGCAGTTCTTCTCTCTCTAAAAAGTTATGAACTCACAAAATCTCTTATCAGAATAATGACTTACGATTTTTCGAAAAAAAATGTCTAATAAATTTCCCAAACGGTTCACTTATTCAACCGTTGTTAGAATGATGACACCTGTCAAAACCCCCATCGAGAACTCAAATGTTTAGCACGCTTTTTGGAAATAATCTGTCAGAAAATCAAACCAAATCGACACACGCTATCAAATCAGCGGTTGCCACGTTACACAAGTATTTTCTTTTATATTTATTCTTTATTCCAACCAGTAATTGTTTTCACATTTACTATTTGGACTAGAGGGAACCCTGATAAGGGAGTAGGCACTCATATAAATAATATACATCAAACCAAGTGGAGGTAAAGCAGAGCAGAGCAAGACTCAGACCCGCGCAGTTCGAATCTGAGTAAGGCCACATAAAGTAGGAAGAACAGAAAGACTTTAAAAGAGGACGATGCACTCAATTCAAGACGATGACTCACCCAATCCGAGCAGAAGAGATGTGATGCAGAGCGCGCTCGAACTCACGTCGAGAAGACCTCGATTAAAAGCACGCTCTCTTGGCCAAAGCCAATTGAAGACCTATCCGCGCCCGACCATAATCAAGTGAAGCACGATCAAGGGCAAGCACGCTCGAGGGACGCGGTGTGCAATGTCGCTCGGCCGAAAGCAAACTGACATCAGACCTGGTCTGAACGGACAGGACGGCCTCAGTAAGGACGGCCTCGTTTCTCGCCGAGCAGAACCACGAAGGACGCCCCGCGCAACGACTTGTGAAATTAACCGTTACGACGACAAACAACAAGCAAATTTAGTATTATATACTATATTAAAGGCTGGCAATCAAGGATGAGTCAACAGTCAAACATCCAAGGACCATAATTAGAGGGATTAGTTTTTATTAGTGTAACCGCGGTCGCGGCCCATTAAATGTTTATATTTAATAAGGAGTTACGGTTTAGAATAGTATAAATAGATGGGGAATGATTTTGTAAAGGGGACGGATTTTTAGCTTCTTGAATCACAAAATTTACTACTTTGGCAGATTCATTGTTTTCAACTTTTCCCTTATCACGTAGAAAATCGGAGGAGAACATGGAGAAAAAAATATTAGATTCACAAACCGATCCACTACACAAGTCTTCAAAAAAGAATGATATTCACTACACAGGTCTTCAAAAAAGTAATCTTAAAAAAAGAATGATATCTTCAAAAAAATTGGAGTTATGTGAAAACTAAATTAAAAGAAGACATTGTCGGAACCAAATTAAATTAAGTTAAAAAATATTAATTAATTAAGTTAATTAATTAATATATTGGTTAAAGATTTGGATAAACATATATTTTTGATATAAAAATATTATTTATATTCTTTTAGAAATTTGTTGTATTTGTTAAAAAATATTATATTAAAAGAAATATTTTTCTATCATTATAACAATATACTTAGATGTATCAAATGAAAAAAAAAAAAACATCACATTTAATAAAAAAAAATTATTTTTTATTTCTTCATATATTTTTTATATTCTACCAGTAATATCAGACATCACAGACCATCAATTTCAACAGCAATAAACTCCAAAAGAAACTTAATTTAGATAGTCATGAAACTTATTGCATTTCCAATTTTAAAATAGGACTTTCAAACGATAAAAGTACCTGATGCTCGGGGCATCGTTACCAATTTGCAAATTTTGATCCTTTTAGTGGAAAATCAAATACTAATCTCTCGAAAAGTAAGAGATGTTGCATGAATTCTACGTATCTTGAGTGTCCAACCATCTGATAACGATGGACAACCGCCCATGAATTTCAATATAAGTATATTCTATCGGTTAACTATTTTATACCATTAAATATTTTCAAAACCTAAATATTTTGTACAATTAAATATTTTCGACAACTAAAATATTTTAAATAAAAAATATTATAAACGAAAGAATTTCGTAAAGAGTTTTTTAAAAAACGTAGAAAAACAAATTTCAAATATGTTGTTATGAAATACAATTCAGGTGGTATAAATCGACCGTTAACAAATAAAAAGAGAAAAGAGAGAAGAATGGTTAGGGTTTATATTTATTTAGAAAGAGTACAAATTACATAGAGTATAAACTTTTTATTGGTAGATAAAACATATGAGCTAATAGGTTTGGGTTTTATATCTCTAACATCATCTCTTAAATTCACAATGCAATAGTAAAGAACATTGAGAGTTTGTCACAAAGAAAACGAAACCGCATTGTTGATTGAGCCTCCATGAAAATATCAGCAACTTGCAAAGCTGATGGAGCATACGGAGATGGTGTTGATCTGAAGATGATGTCGAATGGAGCGGCAATCTATTTCTATGTGCTTCATCCTCTCATGAAAAACATAATTCTTTGTTATTTGCATGGAATTTTTGTTATCACAATGTAAGGAAGTGAGTTTAGTAATTTTAACCCTCATATCTGCAAGAAGTCATCCGAACCAAACAATCTCACATGTGGTCAAGGCCATAACACGGTACTCAGCTTTAGTAGGCGATCTAGAGATAACATCTTGTATCTTCCTTTTCATGAAATTAATCAATCTTTAAGGAAAATATAGAAACCAGTAGTAATTTTTTTGTCATGAGGATCATTATCCCAATCAACATCCTTATAGGCACGCAGTTTAAGTGAAAAGGTTTTGAAAGAAAATGCTCTGAAACCGAGTATCGTGAAGATATCTCAATATTCAAAGAATAGCTACCCAATGAATGGATGTAGGAGTAATAACAAACTGACTAACCACATGAACAACATAAACTATATCTGGCCGAGTGATTGAAAGATATATCAAGCTCCCTATGAGAGTTCAACATAAAGTTGGGCCTGACAAAGGAACACCATCAGTCGGAGAATACCGAGCATTGGTTTCAAGAGGGGTATCTACCGTCTTGTTATAAAAGATTCACACTCGCTGGAATATATATATATATATATATATATATATATATATATATATATATATATATAGTCTGAGAAAAAATATAACCTTTTTTAGATTGAGCCACTTTAATACCTAAAAAATAACGTAATAGTCATAAGTCTTCCATCGCAAAGCGTTGAGCCAAATCATGTTTTAATGTCTTAATGCCATCAATATCATCACATGTAAGGATCATATCATCTACATATATGAATAAAATAATTCACCATGCACTCTGATAAACAAGGCCAAATCATTATTACTAGCAAGAAAACCAAATGAAGTAACAACCGTAGAAAATTTCTCAAACCAAGCATGATGAGCTTGTTTGAGACCATATAAATCTTTCCTAAGTCGGCATACTTCACCTGGTTGGTGAGAAACACTGAGGGAGGAGTCATGTAAACCTTCTTATGAAGATCATCATTCAAAAATGCATTTTTGACATCTAGTTGGAAGATCTTCCATCGAAGATCGGATGCAACCGCAACAAGAGTGTGAATTGTTGTCATTTTTTCCACTGTGGAAAATGTACCATCATAATCCATACCATACTTCTATGAATAATATTTTGCTACATGACAAGACTTATATATTTCAACTTACCCATCAAACTTTGTTTTAATTTTAAAAACCCAACGAGAATCGATCATATACTTATCAGGTTGAGGTTTAACTATATCTCATGTATAAGTTTGATAAAAAAACAGTAAGCTCTTTAGCCATAACAATTTGTCAACGAGGATCACTGATAGCTTATTTAAATGACTGAAGTTCATATACACCATGCGATTTCAGTGGAGTCAAAGAAAACGGGAGATGCTCAAGAAATATAACATGTCGAGATACATAAATCTTTAGACTGGTGAGATCAAAACAACGATAACCTTTCTGTCTAACACAATAACCCAGAAAAACACAAATAGCGTTTTTGGGACCCAATTTATTACATTCAATATGAGGGAGAATGACAAAACATGTACATCTAGACACTTATACGGACGAATAATCTGGGGTTGTTTGTATAACTTCTGAAAGGGATACACCTTGAATTATGTGTAGTGGGAATTTTATTAATCAAATATACATAAGTTAAAATTGCTTCTCCCCGGAAAAATATTATGAACATTAGAAGATAAAATCAAAGAACGAGCAGTCTCAACAAGGTGAGGATGTTTTCTTTTTGCAACATCATTGTCATGAGGGGTTCCCATACAAGAAGACTGGTGTATGGTACCATCGAATGAAATTAACTGTGTGAAATCATTGCATGTATATTCACCCTCTAACCTGAAGCATTTGATTATAGCAGGATGTTGAGTCTTGACAAGTGTCCAAAATTCTTTATAGATTTTTAAAAAATATGACCTTCATTTCGTGAGATAAATCTATGTGTATCGAGTATAATCATCAGTAAAATATATATAATAGGATGACCCACCTTCTGTGCGTACAGGAGATAGACCATAGACATCAGAATGAATAATATCAATAAAAACAATTGAAGAAGTGGCACTTTGATTAAACGGTAAAACAGAAAATTTTGACAATTTACAACCACTACAATCTCAGATATTACAAGTGTTTAACTGACCTAAAGCACCTGTAGAGACTAAAAACTCCAAATGTGACGCATATACATGTCCGAGATGAGAATTCCAAAGATAAAACTCCAAACGACAAAAGAGTCTAATGAAACGAAGATAAATTAACACCATATGCAACAATATCAATCATGTATATGTTTCCACTATCAACATCATAGACATCCACATCAATTACTTTGAGTTTTTCAAAAAGACAAAGTTCTTCTATTTTACGACCTATCCCAATCACTCTCTCTGTATGTTAATTTTTTATAGCACAAGTATAATCTTGGAAAACAAGACACAATAACTAGATTTACACAATTGGCTAACCGAAACAAATATCAAAACAATGGTGGGAACATAGTAACATTAGATAGCGGTATATGAGGGATAAAAATAAAACCAATACCCTCTATTGACATCATTGTAGCACTAGCAGACAAAACATATATGGGTGAAGTAGGAGACAACGAAATAAAGTTTGACATATAAGGTGACATACGATGAGACACACTCAAATCTAAAATCCAAAATTATGAATCAATACCATAAGTGGAAGACATTGATATAATCGAATGATATGCGGATGTAGACATAACAAAAATTATTCTTATTCAATTTGGTACTTGTATACTGTAAAAAAAATCATATTTTTCTATCATATTTGCAATATGATCCACAATCTCTAATCGAACAAAATCAAACAATTGAGAGATACCAAGTTCATAAGAAAATCAAATCAAAATTTTAATCAAATCCAAACTGGAAACCAGTCAAGTCGAAGTCCAAACTCAAATCAAAATCAAATCCAAAAATAATTTATGTGTAAAATCAAACATCTTTAAATAAAAATAACATTGCACTGTTGCAATGGCTATTTTTCCTAAATCGTAGCTCCAAATCAAAATCCAACCTGTCAGATTGAAGCAATAGATATTTCAAACACGTTATCCAAAATTCAGCACAAACCGACACTGTTTGCCTCTCGATCAGATCTTTTGATTGTGGTTGCACACAACAGATCCAAAAAAACGAAAAATATATCACTTCTAATGATTTTGTGGGCCGATTATTGTACAAAAATTATTTTTATTGATTAAGGAAAAAAACAGAGAAAAACGACTCCAACCAACTTTTAACCCCAAAGCAAAGTCCAAATTTCTAAGCAAAAGTAGATCTGAAATAATATCGAACAAATCAAACCGAAGCACATTAGTAATTGTCCGAAACAAAATAGCTCTAAACAACTCTTAACCATGAAGCGAAGTCCAAATTTCTAAGCACAATGAGATCCGAAATAAGATCAAACAAATCAGAGTGAAGCACAGTAATAATAGATCTGAAAAAAAACAACTTCAAACAACTCTTAACCTCAAGCTTAGTCCAAAATTCAAAGCACAATCAGATCTAAAATAAGATCAAACAAATCAAACTGAAGTATAATACCTGATGAACTCCAATGATCGAACACAATGTGATACCTTGTTAACAAACAAATAGAGAAAATATAGAAGAAAATAAGCGGCTAGGGTTTCTGTTTATTTATAAAGTGTACAAATTATATAGAGTATAAAGCTCTTATTTATGAATTACCTTATATCTCTAACAATGACAACATCCATGTCATTTCAGCTATATATATATAAACTTTGAAAAATAATTAGTTCCCTAACTATCCATTTAACGACGGATAGTCTCGACTAAAAAAAGTCAATATTCTGTCATTTGACTATCCATTTTAGATCAAGTTAGTTTTCGGCGTGTATTGATTATCCACTCATGTGATATATAGTCTCTCAATTGTCTATTTTCGATAAATCAAGTCTTTTAACTATCTATTTTCAATAAAGGTAGTTCTCTAAATAAACATCCGCAGAGGATTAACTATATCCAAAATGGATAGTCAATAACTAAGATCGAATGGTTTTTAGTTGATGAACTATATGTCACCAAAATAACTAATCAATAAACCAAACCGAAATTTTTCTAATCAAAAAATAATCTATCACGAAAACAAATAGTTAATACGCTAATAATCCATCTACATCGATATATCATGTCACACAAGTTTATGAAAATAATTATAAATTCGAGACGATTCGGTAATATTCAATGCCAGGGCACATTGCTTCCTATCTAGGACTAACATTTCCCTGCCATTGTGTATCATTTGGCTTTGAACAGTACATCGTCCTTCGACTATCGCGTTTGGTGGCAGATAGTCCCTTGACTTTCAAATGTCCGTTGACAGTCCATGGACTATCGCGTTTGGATAAATTTAGTCCACCAGATCCTCTGATTCATAAGAGGCTGCCACCTGTCACCATAGTCCCCAGATTTTTGTATCGCCACTAGTCCCTTGAGTTTAATTATCCGTAATATTCTACATTTTGGGTTTGACCTAAACTCAAGGGATTAGTAGTGATACAAAAATCTGGGACTATGGTGACAGGTGGCAGCCTCTCATGGATCAGAGGATCTGGTGGACTAACTTTATCCAAACAGGATAGTCTAGGGACTGTCAATGGACATTTGAAAATCAATGGACTATCTGCGACCAAACGCGATAGTCGAGGGATGATTTACTATTCAATGCATGTATCTTTTTCTTAAGATGATTTTTCATTTTGAAAATGTAGACGAGGTTGTTCTTTATTTATTTATATAATATTGGTTTCGAGGTTGTAACTCGGATGATACCTGTATGGATTCGTCCAATTATGTAGTAACCATCTTTTATTTAAAAACTAATTTTGGTTGTTTTGATTTACCTATGTTGTTCGGATATAAATGTTAAGGTTTGGAGGCAAAAGTGATTTTACCACGGGAAAATGGTTACAATATATTTTCATTAAAACAATTGATAAAGTTTTATTTTGTATTGCATATACTTGATGAATACAACAATTTTACGGGAGATTTAATGATCGAGGAGAGTACAATTATTAAAAAATTATTATTAAAGTTGTCCATAATTATTTTGATTAGCAATATATATTGAAATACATAAATATAATTAAATAGATTTTTACGTTTTAAAAATTAAAATAAAAAAAAATCATCCAAGTCTATATCTCTATTTGTTTTTTATTTTCTAAATCAGCGTTCACCCACGAGGCTGAGATGGATAATAAATAATTAAAAATTTAATATTTATTAGTTAACTAATAATTAAATCTCTAAGTAATCTTATTTGGTCCACCTAATAACCTAACCACTCAATAACCCGATCCGGCCAAAGTTAAGAACTCAACAATTCAATAACTCGATCCGGTCCAAAAAAATTACTGTGAAAATTTCATATATTTTAAACTTTAACTCAAAAAATAATAATCAAAAGTCACATATATTTATTTTTCAAAGAGGATAAAAGCGAAATACATAAGTGATATTTTGGAGAAGTATTGTTTTTTTCGCAACAAGGATACATTTAATTACGCAATTGAAACATATTGTTTTTCCAAACTTATTTCGCAACCAAAATCTTATTTACGCAACTAATTTCTTCTTATTTACACAACACATTTTCACGTAATTTCGTTACTAGAACATAACTGTTTTTTTCGCAATAAATTTGTATGTATTTACGCAACTAAAGCATAATCTAATTTTTATTGTTTTTAGATTAGTTTTTTTAAGACAAAAATACACATAATTTGGAAACTACAAAAAGCTTCAAACTCATTTAATACTTATTTTCGTAAAAGTATTTTGTATATTATTTTTTCACACAAGGAGACTTATCTAGAAATCAAAGTCATATTTACGCAACGATTTTCTTTTTATTTATGCAATTCATTAGTACGTAAATCTGCAACTGAACACAACTATTTTTTAACAACCAATTTGTACTTAATTCTGCAACTAAACACAATCACTTTTTAAAATAATGTCTTATTTTTCAAACCATATGTCCAAAAAATATCCAAATATTTCATTGGTTTTGTTTTTTAAAATACAAACTAAACTAAAGCCATGAAATTTTTATTCAATATTTTTAGTTGTAAAATTACGTGTAAATTGGTTGCAAAAATAGAAAAATAAAAAATAGAATTATGAAAATACATGCAAATATTTTATAAAAATAAGAAGAACATGATTGCAAAAATAAGATTTAGTTGCGGAATAAGTCCGATTGTGTAATTTTTTATCTTTTGTTTTTTGTGTTTTTAAAATGAGATATCCATCTTTCAAACTATGACTCTAAAATAATCTGGAAATACCATTGGTTTTGTTTTATTTAAGACAAACAAAACCAGATCCATGAAATATATTTATGACTTTTTTAGTTACTAAATTACGTATAAATTGATTACGGAAATAGGAAAAAGATTAGAGTTGCGGAAATACATGCATATATGTTGTGAAAATAAGAAGAAAATTGTTGAGGAAATATGACTTTGATTGCGGAATAAGTCTCATTGTGTGATTTTCTCCCTCATATTTTTTGATTTTTTTTAAAACATCATTTCTTTCAAACCATAGCTTCAAGCAAATATCTGAAAATATCATTGGTTTTATTTTTTTTAAGCTGAACAAACGTATATGCATTGAAGATATATTGGATTTTTTTGTCGCAGATTTATATATAAATTGGTTACAAAAATAGAAAAACATATCCAAATATATCACTCATGGATTTTGTTTTGTTCGTCTTTAAATATAGAAATATATATTTGGAAAAAAATTAAGTTAAAGTTTAAAATATATGGAGTTTTGAATGATAAAAAAAATAATTAAATCTCCAACTGAATGTTGTACGTGTCACATGTATGTTATATTATCAGGGGTGTTTGTTTGAATATTTTGTGATGAATGTGGTTTTTGGTTAAACCTTAAAATCTAGATGGTTATCGGTAATTTGAAACTTACCGAGGTGGTTATGAGTAACTAATACGTAATCTAATTTTGGTTACTATTATTTGTCTTGATTAAATAGTTTCCTTTTTAAAATTTTAATTATAATTGTATATCATAAAAAATCAATTTAAGAATTAGAACTAACTAAAGAGTAGAAAAAAATATTTGAAACTATATTTTACCAACCACGCCATATTTGATAAAGTACACATAACCATCTGGTTTTAAATTAAAAGTACGAATAACCACATGATAGTTCGAAATACTTTTTAACCATTTTTCTCTCTCGTTTTTAAAAATATCATATATTTCAAACCATATCTCCACATAAATATCTGGAAATATTATTGGTTTTGTTTTTTAAACGAACAACACTAGATCCATGAAATATATTTTTGTAACTTTTTTGTTGCATAATTATGTGTAATTGGTTGCATAATAAGTCTTGAAAAGAAACTATGTTCTAGTTGCCGAAATACATGTAATTGGATTGTGAAAAAACAACTATGTCCCAGTATTATAGTTATGTATATTTGGGTTACAAAAAAAGAATTATGTTATAGTTGCGGAATTATGTGTAAATGAGTTGCGTAAAATAATAATAAAATAGTTACGTAAATATAACTTTGGTTGCAAAAAAGAAATTGTTTTTAGTTGCGGAATTATATATAAATTATTTGTGGGCTTTGATGAATAATTAGTCCCTTGACTATCCTCTTTCGTGACAAATAGTCCATTGACTAATAAAATGTATGATGTTAGTCCCTTGACTATCCCATTTTGTGACATGTAAGTCATCGACTAAAAAACATCCGTTGCTAGTTCTTTAACTATCCATTTTTGATAAATTTATCCCTTCACGTATGTTTATTTATGGTACTAACTTTATTAAAATGGATAGTTAAAGACTAACCTTATCAAAAGTAAATCAGTTGATGGATTATTTGTCACAAAAATAGATAGTCAACACACGTGGGGGGCTAAATTAATCAAAAATGGATAGTCAATAGACTAATATTGGATGCTTTGAACAATAAACTATCATTGAACTATCAAATTTAGTAACATATAGTCCATGGGCTTTCAAAAGTCCATTGGTAGTCCATGAACTATCCATTTTGGTGACATATAGCCCTTGGACTTTCAAAAATCTATCGGTAGCCCTTGGTCTATCCATTTTGGACAAAGTTAGTCGCTTGCACATGTTTATTAAAAGGACCAAGTTTTTTGAAAATTGGAAAGTCAAAGGACTAACTTTATCGAAAATAAATAGTTTATGGACTATCTGTCACAAAAAATAATAGTCAATACACGCAGTGGGACTAACTTTATCCAAACCTGATAGTCCATGAACTACCAACGGACTTATGAAAGTTCATGGATTATCTATCATTAAATTCGATAGTCTATGGACGATTTACAGTTCAAAGACAAAACTAGATGTTGTTTGGTTGAAGGACTATCTATCACAGAATTGGATAACCAAGGGACTAATTACTGTTCAAAGTCTTAGTTGGGTAAGTAAGAAGATAATAGTTGCGTAAATAGGACTTTGGTTGCGAAATAATTTTAGAAAAATCAGTTCTGTTCAAGTTACGAAATTACTTGTAATTTGGTTAAAAAAAACAATTGTGTTCCAGTTACGTAATTATATGTAATTTGGTTGAAAATAGAAAAAAAAAAGTTCTCTAAAATATCATTCATGGATTTCATTTGTTCGTCTTTATAAAATAAAAATATATGAGTTTTTGGATTTGTATTTGAAGTTAATGTTTGAAAGATATAGAGTTTTAAAAGTTAAAAATAACTAATTGTTACAGTTGTACGTCTCTTATCTCCTTATTTATATTCTCTTTAATTGACAGATGTAATAAATTACTAACAGTTTGGATAAATATCAACCACATCTTTATAGACAAAAACCAAATTGTTGACTGGTTGGCTGAAAAAAGAATCTTTAAAGCAAACTAAGAGATACTATTTTAACAAGGAAATGATTCGAGCAAATCTTAGTGCAATTACATTCATAAAAAGTCTAAAGGTAGATAATCTTAGATTGGAAGACTAGCGGATAAATTTTTACAGCTCTAGATTACAAAAGACAAATCTAGTGATGAAGAATATGAGGGCAAATGGTAGAGAGAGAGAAAATGAAAGGTTTAAAGAAAAAGTTCAAGGAAAATATTCTTAGTCATGAAAATTACAATAAAAAAGAACACACTCTCCAAACATTTGTTCAAACCCATCAACTAGAACAGATTATCACTGCTGAAAAACTAACAATGATAAAAAAAATGATTTCATCGAGAAAATCATTAAAAAAAATACTTTGTGAGTACAAGAAAGTCATTTTTGATGTTATTATTCCTAAATAAACCCAAAACATAAAGGTTTTTTTGGATAAGATCATAAAAAAACTATGAAATTTCAAAACTTGTTCAAGGAGAAGACAAAAAAATTATAATGGTGCTACCTCATCTGATCAAGATCGACATTATCCCTTATAACATCAAAAAATAGAACATGATTATGGTTCAATATCTAACAAGAATTAAGCTCTCATTCATTTGAAGATCAGAAACAATCCAACATTTTAATTATCAACAAGCAAATGAACAACTTCAGCTTTCCAAAAATCTGTACTTCCAAACAAACCAATCAAATCTTTTGTAGAGTTATGTAAACCTAAAGCAAATGGATTATGTCATGAATTTTTTTGAACTTTTTGTACCTTTGACCACGCTATCATCATATTTGATCCTAAAGATAAAGATAAGTTAGAAGGTTTATCTAATCACACAATCTTCGGGATATTTTCCACTCGGAAACCTAGTATAGAATATATCAAGTCTTTCCTGGAAATTTTTAGATTTGGGGGTAAATACAGTGTCTCCCAATTTGACTTTAGACACATTTTCATTGAATTTAAAATGGTTGAAGATCTGAAAAGAATTTGGCGTATGAACATATGGGTTGTGGGAAGCAAAAATATGAGAATTCTAAAATATAATCTTTTCTTTAATCCTAACATTGAAAACCTTATCACTCATGTTTATGTTAATCTCCAGAATCTACTTGAGTTCATGTATAATGAAAGCACTATTATGGAACTAGTAAAGAGTATTGGCTCTCCTTTGAATGTTTGGGTTCCTCATAAAAATCGGGTACGATTTAATTTTTTGTAAGATTTGGGTTAAAATTGATGTCTCAAAACCCCTACCTGAGAAAGTATAGGTTGGCTTTGGCGAAGAAGGTTTCTGGCAAGACTTAACATATGATTCTTACCCTATTTATTACAGCAATTGCTCCCATCTTAGTCATGTTGATAAAGATTTCAAGAAATCCAGCTCCTCTTTCAATACCCAATTATCTTCTGATCTCAAGTCATCCTAATTTCATGTCCATAACCTACACCATCCCAACAGACTTAAATCAGTTATTATCAAAATCCAAGAAGAAACTTCAAGGTTGGACTCATCCAATGTTATAGAATCTAAACCAGTAGAAGCTCTTCAAAGCCCTCGTGTTTAAATATCTATATTTGGCCCTGAGAATAATCTACCAAAAGATACCACTTCTGTAATCCGTGATCAACATATCTTACCTCTTGGGGTGAATAATTTTGAATTTATTAGGGCCATCCACACTATTGAGTTGGATTCTCTGCTTCACATTAATAATATTTTTGATAATCTTCAACAAGAAACTTCATCACCAACCAAAGCAACCTTTGGAAGTCTTCCCTGTTCTCCTATAATCATTAAAAAGTTACTTGTGTTAAAGATCACAGGAAAACTGAGTACATAAAACCTAAGGAACGGAAAGTTCTAAACTCCAAATGTCTAATTTTATCCAAAGTAGTGCATCATAAATGAGGTGCCAAGCCATCTAATTCTTCCAAATGACTATTTCAATCTTGAATGTTCGTGGCCTCGGTAACAAGGAGACGATAACTAGGCTAAAATCTCTTAAAATGTCTCGAAAACAGACTTTATGGCCCTTCAAAAATCCATGATCAACCACTCAAATCTAGAATCAATTTCAAAGAAACTTATCTTCCAATGTTTTATTATTAATGTCAGCAATAAAGTTTGGGTCACGTGGAAGCAAGACTTCTTAGTTGAAGTGTTAGCTAACGAAGACCAGTTTATTCATCTTAATGTGAAACACTGTGCTATGAACAAAGAGTTTTGGGTTATTTTGGTTTATGTTAAATATAGTGGGACAATCTCATGTCTATTGATGACGAAGCTAAAGAATGGATCATTTTGGGGGATTTGAATACAATTTCTAACACCGGTGAACAACTCCACTACTATATTAGTTGCCTCAACGGTATCGATGATTTTAACAACTTTGTCTTTGATTGTAATCTAACTGATGCATGATTCTCTGGTCCTAAATTCACATGGAACAATGGCAGAAAGTGGAGAAGGCTCAACCGTGTTTTATACAACAACTAGTGGCTCAACTATTTTGATAGAACAAATGTGGTTCACCTTGCTAAAACCTTTTTTGATCACTATACTATTAGCATAACTATATCATCTAATCTAGAGAAGACTAAATCTTCTTTTAAATTTTTGAATATGTGGGCTTTACATTCTGACTTCTACAAAATGATGGAGACTAGTTGGTCTGTTTATCTTATGGGTACTCATATTTAGAGGTTTGGTTTAAACTCAATAAACTTAAATCTGATCTCAAAGTATGGAACAATACTGTATTTGGAAATGTATTTGATTCTATTAAACATATAGAAGTAAAAATTTCTTCTAAGGAATCTAACTATCAAGCATCTAATTCTATTGAAGATAAGATTCTCTTAGACACTGTTAAAGACACTCACCAAATGCTGCTTGCAATAGATGAAGTATTCTGCAAACATAAAACTCATACTATCTTGCGAAAAGATAGTGATAAGATTACTGCTTTTTTCACAATTTTGTTAAAAAGAGAAGCAAAAGAAATAATATTTTCATGATATGGTGTGGTTATAGTTGGTTAGAAGATCAAAAATCTATTGGAGATTCTGTTGTAGACTATTTCAAAAACCTACTTGCTGATATTCTTAATCCTTAGAATTCTAATGTGCTTCATGACAATATCCTTAACTTGATAACTAACATGGATAATGAAGTGCTTATGGTTTTGCCCTCTGAATCTGAAATCTATAGTATCATCAAGGATCTTAATCCTAATTCTGTTGTAGGACTATATGGCTTCAATGGGAAAAACTTTCAAGTTTGTTGGCCTATCATTTCAATAGATCTATGTGAACCTATATGTGAAGTGTTCAGTGACAATCATAATTCTAAAGAAGTTTATGCTACCAATTATCTGACTTATCCCTAAAAATTCTTCTTCAAATTTTTGGAAGGATTTCAGGCCTTTAAGCCTCACCAGCATGTTTAACAAAATCGTCTCTATGGTAATTAACAATATAATTTCTTCTGTTCCACCTAATCTTATTTTAGAAAAAGCAAGGGGATTATATGAAAGGAATGAACATCCATGAGAATATTATGATTTCTCATAAACTTTCCTATGATCTCAACTGAAATATTAGAGGCAGTAATGTTCTTCTGAAAATCTATATGGCCAGAGTATTTGACAGGCTTGATCATACTTTTTTCTTGAGTGTTTTAGCTGTTTTTAGTTTTGGTTCTATTTTCCTAAAGTTGATTGAAATGAGTATTGATAATAGTCACTTCTCTATCCCCGTCAATGGGGAGATGAAAAGGTTTTTGAAATCTAATGATGGTTTAAGAAAGGGAGACATCTTGTCTTCTAGTTTTTTTATTCTGGTTGAGGAGTATCTTATTAGAGGATTAAAGAAGCTAGCACTGGATTATCCTGCTACCAAATTTAAGAATAGAAGGAGCATCAACATACCTTACCTTGAATTTGCTGATGATCACCTAATTTTCGGCAATGGTGATAATGCATTTATCTCCCAAATCGACATTTTTCTAGTCCTACTATGAAGAAAAATTGGGTCAGCTTATAAACAAAGATAAATCTAAGATAATTGTGGCTAAAAAAAGGTTACCTAAGAGAATTAGCAGCCTGAAAAACATTATAGAAACTAAGCATAACTTTATTTCTTTCAAGTACTTGGGAATCATAGTCAATAACATCAACATAGTCAACAACTATAATGAGTTAGTATTCAAAATCAGAAACAAGATTTCTGAATGCGATAATAGTATTTTATCTTTCGGTGGAAGGCTCAAATTGATACAATATATCTTATCTACATTTTCTATCAATACAATCCAAAACTCTCTAATTCCTAAATCAATTCTTCAAAAGATTGAAACCCTTTACAATAACTTCATTTGGGGCTCTAAAGAAGGAAAAATTTCTATCAACTGGGAAAAATGGTCTAAAATCTGCAAACCATACAAAGAATAGGGAAATGTGAGAAGGATAGAAGAGCTATACGTGGTTTTTTCTCACAAACTATGGCTGAATTTTAGAGCTCAAAAGTCTTTATGGGCTAAGATGTTAGTCTCTATTTATTGTCATAGTTATCACCATATGACAGCCCTTCAACCTATCAGGAGCTCTAAAATCTAGATTAGACTCAAGAATATTAGAGCTAATGTTGAGAGATTTGTCATATGGTTGCTTGGATCTGTAAACATGAACTTTTGGTTAGATAAATGGTGCTCTTCTCATCCATTTATCTCTTTCAACGAAGATGGTGATAGGTCAGGGTTTGAAGGAAGAGAATTCAAAGATTTTTTGGACAACATGTCATGGAATATGGATAAATTAGAGTCATATGTTACTTCTTCTGAGATCCTTAAAATCCAGAAAGTAACCTCACTCTATTAACTGCTCTCTCTCTATGGGATTTTCAATACTAAATCTACTTGGAATTCTATCAGAAATAAAAGAAATTTTTCCAACATTTTTTAAAAAAAACTTGGAACCCAATCACTCTATGAAAATGCTCCTTTCTTATATGGAGAATCCTTTATGGCTGGCTTCCCACTGGTATTGTCCTGAAAACGAAAAAAATTCAATTAGCTTCAAAATGTCAGCATTGTGACAATATAGAAACAATAAATCATGTGTTTGTAAGTAGCCAGAATGCCTGGGTGTCTAGTCCTACTTTGCTGCCTTCTTCAACATCCATATAACAAGGAATAAGATCTTCACTCATTTACTAGGTCTTGGTATTGGTCTACAAACAAGTATGTCCATATCAGGTCCATTCTATCTCCTATCATTGCTTGGGTCATTTGGTTTTTCATAAACAATCAGAAACACAATAAGCAAAGCTTTAATGTCAAAGCAATGATTGATCATGTTATTCACATTTTTTATGATCTAGATAATCTCTGTAATAAAAGCCACTCTGGTTATAATAGCAAGATGGGATCTTCTTTAGGCTGTATTAATCATCTTAATAAGCCCAAAATATCGTTATCTTTTATCATGGGTTAACCCTAAATCTAAGAGGTACAAACTCAATTCAAACCATTGTGGTGAATCAAGTGGAAGTGGGTTAGTTCGTGACTGTAATGGCAACATTATCCTAGGCTATGGTCGTCTTTAGGGCAAAAATCGGTTGATTGTGGTTGAATGTAAAGCGCTTCTCGACAGCTTAGCTCTTTGTCACTCCAAAGGGATTAATCAGTTGGACCTTGAAATCGATTCAAGTATCCTAACCGAAATGATTCTCCATGAGAGAACTCTCTGGTTTCTTAAACCTATTATCGGCTGTTGTATGAAGCTTATTTCTTCTAATATGACTCTGACTCACATTTTTCATGAACAAAATGAGGCGACTGATTAGATTGTTAAGGAAGCTCTCGAGACTACTCAAAACCTGGATTTCAATCAGGATCAGGCTCCCAATTTTCTCAGAGTTGTCACCTTTCTTCAAGGATTGGAAATTTGTCACTTGAGAAGGGATCTCAACCCTTAAAATCCATTTATGTTCTTACTCCAAGCACTATCATATCTGCTTGAAAATCGCTCTGATCAATTGCAGAACTCGTGTTCTGTTATCTGGTTCATGATCTGGCTTCAACGCATATTTAATTGGCAGCTCTCTTCAATGGTGATACTTGTAATGTGGATAACGATAGATGAAGCTGGGTAAAAATTGGTATTCAGATGTGCAACTTTTTCTCTTCTTTTGTTGTTTCTTCTGATGAATCTTTTGTATCATCCTCCTAATAGTTGTCTAAAGCTTGGATTGATTTTAATAGATTTTAGATTTAAATATCCTTGTAGCCTCCAATTGAATATGCCTCCCATTTTTGTGAAATAAATATATTAAATGTACCTCCAATTTTTGTGAAATAAATATATTAAATATGTTGGAAAAAAATCCAAATAAGTTTGTGGTAAGCTACTTCTAAATTTTTTGTTTAAATCAGTCTTTAATCCAAGTAAAATCCAACATGTTCGAACATGTTCATAACTAAAGTAAGCCCGTTCTTTACAGATTTTGGGCCTAAAGAAAGCTGAATGGAAAGGTCAATTAATCTTAAGCACCCCTTGGCATAATACCATTGGCGCGTTAACAACCTAGAGTGGCGGCCAACAAACCTGCCGTTCTTTTTTTCTCCACGTTGCACAGATATTAAACCAACGTCTCAGACAAGTTAATGTCGTTTTTCGTAAAAAACAACTTTTGCCAAAGAGCAGATCTTGATTGACAATTTTATACAGTAATCAAGAAACCACGAGCTAATTTTTATCTTTATGTTATACGTATACGGCATACTACTGGTTTCGTTCAAGAATAAACTAAAATATTTGATGGTCCATTTAATTTTATGAGTATTGGTATCAAACCATTTATTATTAATAAAATAATTTTTTAAAAAAATATTTGATTCAATTTTTTCTATAAAATTATATTTAATTTTCAAAGTTTACATTTTTTTTTATACGGTGGATTTAGATTGATTTAGCAATATATCTTGTTCGATCGAATTTGATATATGATACATAGTCTCTTCAAATCGGTTTGTGGTAAAGACATAAATATGTTTGAAATTGTTTTTTTTTATAGTAAAGATATGTTCGAAATTGTTTTTTCTTGGATTTAGTTTTTACTTTTATGGTAATATTTTGGAAATAAAGTTATAATGACATCGTATTTGTGTTTTTTTTATAAAAAAAAGAAGTAGTGTTCTGTTTGTTTAATTTCTTATACTTCAAAAGATATGTTTTTCTATTTATGCATTCAAAATGTTTTTTTAAAAAAAAATATTATAATATTATAAAAATTACATAAAAACTAAATAATAATAAAAGCATGAAAATGAATACAAGATAAAGATGACCTGAACGGAAGATTTTTGATGGATTTGATTGAGCGGACTCTCTCTCAAGAAACTCTGTTCTTGTGAAAGAACAGAGTATTGATTTTTTCCTCATTTCTTGCCTTCTTCTTGGATTAAAGCATGAGTAATCCCTTGGAGATTGATTCGGCTGTTGATTTTCCTACACTTAGGAAAAGCTTGAAGGATGATATTGGTAATGGAAAGGAAGAAAGCTTGAAGAAAACTGAAGGAAACACTAAAGACTGTAATATTTTTCTGAATCCGGTGTTTGAAGATTCGATAAAGGGGAAAGATGATAGAACTCAAAAGGTGTTGTATGCGAATCTTTTGAAATCAGGAAACCCAGAGGTTCAACACTCAAACGTATTGGTCTCAATGGAAGATGATCTTCCGACTATTAATTTCGACATAAGTGATAAGGAAAAGCTTCTTCAGGCTTCCAAACATACTTTGATAGCGAAGTTTGCTTCAGGCAGACCTTCTTTAGATGTTATCAGGAAGTTCTTGGTTAACTTCAAATTTGTTGGTTCTTTCAATCTTTCTGCTTGGGATTTTAGACATGTGTTTATAGAATTTTCTGTGCTTGATGATTTGAAGAAGTTATGGACCAGAAACGTTTGGGCAGTGGGGAGCAAAACTATGCGTTTGTTGAAATGGACGCCTGGTTTCGATCCGAATCTGGAATCCCCCTTCACTCCATTATGGGTTTCCTTGCCTGATCTTCCAGAGTTTCTATTTAATTATTCCACTATCAATGAGGTTGCAAAGATCTTGGGTACTCCATTAAAGATTTGGGTTCCATCTGTCAACAGGGCCAGGCAGAACTGTTGTCGTGTTTGGGTTGAGGTCGATATTTCAAAGCCATTGATTCAGAAAGTGAAACTTAATTTTGGGAAAGATGATGGTTATGTGATTAAGTTGAAATATGATAAAGTTCCTTTATATTGTTCAAACTGTGCACATATTGGACATTCGAAAGATAGTTGTAAGAAACTGGTGATTGAGGATGAGTTGAAGGCTAGTTGGAATGGGGAGATGGTTGTTCCTCCTGGTTTGCCTGATCAATCGTCTTCTTCTCAAATTCTGGGGGAAAAAAAAGAAAGCAGGTCTAATAAAGAGGATAATGGTGTTGAGGATCAATTACAGAGGGAAAATGTTAACTCGGTTGAGAATGGAGGCAAAGAAAGTTCTGTTAAAGTTAGAAGTAATACTCGTTGGTTGGACTCTATTGTGGTGGATAATGGTTTGAGAAATGAAGAGAGTACTCAAAAGGATAAGGTTGATGATAGTAGTTCTTTTCAGACTGATAATTCTGTTAGAATTAATGATGATTCTTTGGTGCAAGTTAGTGAAGAAGAGATGATAGATGCTCTCAAAATGCTGGATAAAAAGAATATGTTCGAGGTTCTTAGTGAGGAGGTGCATGAATCTCCAAAGCATGAGGGAAGTGTTCCCTCTTCTCCTGTTAAGAACATCAGAGATAGAGATAAAACTGAGTCTAAAAAGAATAAGAAAGTCCCTAAACTATGGTCTACTAAGGGGCCTGTGTCTTCAAAAATAATGAAGTTGAAAAGGCCTCACTAGTGTCATGACTATTGTTATGTTGAACTGGAATGCAAGAGGTCTTGCAAACAAAGAGTCTATTCAAAGGTTAAAGTGGATGGTTAAAGCTTATAAGGTTACTTTTGTGGCTATTCAAGAGCCATTGGTTAAGGCTGATAGAATGGTTTCTATTGCTAATAAGTTAAAGTTGAAAGGTTATGTGTCTAATGTGAATAACAAGATCTGGCTCTTTTGGCATCTTGATTATTCTGTGGATATGATTATGGATTCTGATCAGTTGATCCACCTCAAAGTTACTCACCCCTGTTTGAATAAGGTTTTTGATGTCTCTGTGATCTATGCTAAATGCAAGAATGAAGACCGAGTTGTTCTTTGGGATTCAATTAGATCTCTTGATGTACAGCATGAATGGATCTTGTTAGGTGACTTTAATGTTATTTCTAGCATTAATGAGCAATTGTCTTGTGTCACGGTTAATCAGAAAGGAATGGATGCTTTTAATGATCTTATTTTAGAGTGTGGGCTGTTGGATGCTGGCTTTAGTGGAAGTGCTTTCACCTGGTCTAATGGTCAGAAGTGGAAGAGGCTGGATCGAGTTCTCTATAACAATGCCTGGTTAGACTTTTTTGATGTCACTTCTGTTACTCATCTTGCTCGTAGCTGCTCTGACCACTGCCCAATGGTGGTGAAAATTTCGTCTAAATTGGAAAGGTCGAAAGCTCCTTTTAGATTTTTAAACATGTGGACTACTCATGATGGTTTGATGAAGGTGATTAAGGAAAGTTGGTCAGGACTGCTCAGTAATGAAGTTAGAAATCCTATCATGCTGTTTTGGCTAAAGCAGCAAAGGTTAAAGCTTGTTCTAAGATCTTGGAACAGGAATGTCTTTGGGAATCTCTTTGAAGCCATTAAGAAGTCTGAGATTGCTATAAATGATTGTGAAGCTGCTCTCCAGATGGCTCCTAATAATGAGAATCAGGCAATTCTTGATGAGACTAAGAAAAACCATCTCCTTTTGTTGGATAGAGAAGAGCTTTATTGGAAGCAAAAGGCTCATGCCTCCTGGTTGAAAGAGTCTGATAGAAATACTGGGGCTTATCACGCTTATGTTAAGAAAAGAATGAAGAGAAATAGAATCGACAGGATAAAGGTGGGGGATGGTTGGATTGAAGGTAAAGAAAGTCTGAAATCTTCTGCTGTGGACTACTTTAAGGGCTTGTTGGCTAAGGAATTGAGGACTGATATTGATTTCAGTTTAAATGAGGTAATTCCTTCTTTAGTTACTGATAATGATAATGCTTGCTTGCTTAAGGTGCCTGAAAATGAGGAGATTTATGAGATAGTGAAAGGTCTGAAGTCTGATTCAGCTAGTGGTCCTGATGGTTTTAATGGAGAGTTTTATAAGTTCTCCTGGGACATAGTGGGGATAGACCTTTGCAATGCTGTTAAAGCCTTCTTTGAGGGGTATACGCTTCCTAAGGGTGTGAAGGCTACCCTCATTTGCTTAATTCCTAAAGTAAACAATCCTAACAGTTGGAAAGAGTTTCGACCTATTAGTCTCACAACTGTTTTTTCAAGAATTATTGGCAAGGTTATTAATAATAGACTCTCTCATATTCTGCCTAATCTTATCTCTGCTGAGCAAGGAGGCTTTTTCAAGGGTAGGTCTATTCAGCACTCCATTCTGCTTGTCCAAGAGCTCTGTTTAGACATTGACTATAATAAGAAGGTTGGGAATGTTATTGTCAAAACAGATATGACCAAGGCATTTGATAACCTCAGACATGGATTTTTGTTTGATGTTCTTAAGAAATTTGGCTTTAGTTGCAATGTCATTAATCTGGTGGAAGGTTGTATTGATAATGTTTCTTCTTCTGTGCTTGTTAATGGAGAGTTGGCTGGCTACTTTTCGAATACTCAAGGCTTAAGACAAGGGGATCCATTATCCCCTAGTCTTTTTATCCTTGCTGAGGAGTATTTGATTAGAAGCTTCAATTTGATTAGTAATGTGGGTCATAGTTTCAGTTACAAATCAAGGAGCAACATGAATGTCTTTTGCTCTGCTTTTGCTGACGATTTTATGGTGTTTTCCAATGGTAGTATACATGCTATGGAGACTGCTAAAGCTATAATGGATCACTACCAGTGTGTTTCTGGTCAGAAGATAAATGAAGCTAAGTCTAAGCTTATAGTTTCGCAGAAAATGTCTGCTCATCAGCTTAATATCATTGAAAATATTTGGAATTTCAATCACTCTTACATGCCTTTTAAGTACTTAGGTACTGTAATTGCTAACAATACTAGAATTATCAACTATGAACACATTATTGACAAAGTGAGAAACAGACTTATGGATTGGGACAGGCTTCAGTTATCTTTTGCTGGTCGTCTGCAGCTAATTCAATCTGTGCTTCTTGCCTTCCCGAATTACTTCCTTCAGCATACTGCTCTCCCTGTTGGCATCATTCATAGGTTGGAGATCCTTTTCAATAAATTCCTGTGGGGAACAAAAGAAGACAAGAAGGTTATTATATGGGCTCGGTGGGATAGATTGTGTAAGCCTTATAAATAAGGAGGGCTTAATCTCAGGAGGCTTAAAGTGTTACAGCAGGTTTATGCAATGAAGCTTTGGTTTGAATTCAGATCTCAACATTCCCTTTGGGCAAAGTATATGCTGTCAGTTTACTGCTCTGATAATGTCCATCCTATTCTGGCTATTTCTCCTCAAAGGAAATCGAAAGCATGGACTAGAATTCTAAATGTAAGGCTTGTTACGGAGGAATTCATGTTTTGGCAAGTGGGGAAAGGTAATGTAGCCTTTTGGTATGAGAAATGGTGTTCCAAGAAGCCTTTTATTGATATTACTAATGATCATATTAGGAGGTTTCTGTGGACCAACAACAATATTTTGGTGAAGGACTTTTGGATTGAGGATTCCTGGGACTTAGAGAAGCTGGGTTCTATGGTTACTAATTCTGAGATATGCAAGATAAGGGAGATTAGACTGAATAACATGAAAGATACCTTACTTTGGTCTCTTTCTAATTCTGGTTCCTTTAGTGTTAAAGACACTTACAATCAGATCAGATTTAAAGGCAACATTTCCAGCATATACAAGAAAACTTGGAATCCCGTAACTCCTAGGAAATGTTCTTTTTTCTTATGGAGGGCTTTACATGAATGGCTTCCTACAGACAATGTCATGCAAAGAAAAGGGTTCAACCTGGCTTCTAAATGCGTCTTCTGCAATAACAGTGAGTCTACAAATCATGTTCTTATTCAATGTCCTAATGCCTGGTCTGTGTGGCAGTATTTCAGCAATATTTTCAGAATTCAGATTGATACTTACTTGTCTGTGCCTCACATGGTGATGAGATGGTATTGGGCTGCTGGCAGAAATTGTGATGTCCTCACTATCCTTCCTGCTATCATCTTATGGTCTATCTGGAATGCGCGAAACAATAACAAGATTAATAATGCAATTGTGAATTCTGGTAGTATCATTAAACAGATTATCATGATGCTTTCTAGTCTTGATTATGCTAATGTTCTTCAGAGGAAACATTGGGGCAAATTTATCAAGGATGCTTCTGTTCTTGGTTGTGTTAATCAGTATAATCGCAGAAACAGACCTCTGTTCCTGAAGTGGAAATGCCCCAAAGCTGGACGTTATAAGTTAAATATAGATGGAAGCTGTACCTCGTATGGAGAAGCTGGTGGTGGTGCTTTGCTGAGAGACACGAATGGAGACATTGTAGCTGGGACTGGCAAGATCTACGGCAAAGCTTCACCTTTGATTGCTGAGTCGCGTGCTCTCCTTGACGGGCTGGTCTTATGTGACAGAATGGGGTTCAGATCTGTTGATGTGGAAACTGACTCCAAGGCATTGGTTAGTTTGATTCAATATGGAAATGCTCCGTGGTATCTTGAGCCTTTATTAAAATGCTGTAGAGCTTTCATCAAGTCTACAATGGTTTTGAAGCATGTCTTTCGTGAAGAAAATCTCGGGGCGGATTGGGTGGCTAAAGAGGCTTTGAAGAGTCAATGCGAGATAAATTTCGAGAAGGAGAATGCTCCGGTGAAGTTAAAGGCAATTGTTCTTTTGGAGAAGGCTGGCTATGGTTACCTTAGACTCACTGTTTAAAACTAGGGTTTGTTAGTTTTGGGGAAGAAGATGACTCTGAGTGAAATTAGGGTTTTGGTTGCTTTTCAATTTGTGTAATATTTACCTTCAAGGGCTTGCTCTTGCTTTTTATTCAATCTAAATCCTTTCATTAAAAAAAGAATACAAGATAAAGATCAAAAGTGTTTTTAAGCTTTTATTAAAGAATCCAATTCCAATCCAAATTCTACCCCCTCCCCTTTATCTCTTTCAGCATTGATTCTCTATTTTTCTAGACACATCTTTTTTTCTTCCGTTTCTTCTTGTTGTATATAACTGAGAATCCACTGTCACAAACCAGAGATCACAAACCAGAGAAAAAGCTGCCATGGCGACTTCAAGTGAAAAGCAAGTGATGATCGTGGGAATCGATGAGAGCGACCACAGTATTTATGCCTTGGAATGGACTCTCGCGCATTTCTTTACTCCTTACGGTTCCAATTCCCCTTTCAAGCTAGTCGTCGTTCACGCTAAACCTTCCCCTACAGCTGCTGTTGGTTTAATCGGTCCTGGTAACCTCACAGACCTTTTCTTTTAATTATTTACTTATCTATTTGCATATAAATTAGGTTATGTGATTTTCGTTTTCATTTCTTCAATTTGTATGGATTCACCTTGTCTGTTCGTTGCATTAGTAGGTTATCAGTGATTTGACACTTGCTCTTTTATGTATTCTTTTGATCATGTGATTGTTTCTATTTCGGAGTTTGTTTCAGCTCTATACTGTAATCTGTGTACCTTAAATTCTGACTAGGATTCCCAGAATAGGCAGTGACTGTGGTTCTGACTATAGCTCCTGAGAATCGGATCGGAACCAAAATAACCGGTTCGCTGTTATATTTTGAAATCCGAACAGGAACTGATACAGAAAAGAGCAAATATATCGGTAGAATCGAATAAAACTGATAAACCAAACCCAGTAGAAGTCATACCGAATCTGACCCATAATACCGAATCTAACCCATAATTTTTTTAAAAAATTTATCCTTCTTACATTTTTTTAGCTAATGACCAATTAAAAAAAAAGTAAAAGATAAACTTCTAAATTTTAATTTTTATATAATTTATTTAGGTAAAATATTTGAAAACCAAATTATTATTAGATTTTTTAGAAAAAAAACAGACAGGAAGTTTAATGGTTCAGTCCAGTTCCGAAAACTAAAACCGAAAGCTTCTCTGTCCAGTTTGGTCTGTACCGATAAGTTTAGGGGTGGGTCCGGTCTGGTTCCGGTAAAACCCGGATCGATAACAGGCGTAGCTAGCAGTAACAGTAGCAGCGACACCTTTAATTTGGTGACGAAACACTTTACATGTATTGTATAGTTTTTTTTTGGTGAATTGTATTGTATAGTTGTAGGGGTGGAATCGGTCGAGCCAGCAGAATTTAGAGAGGGTCGAGCCCCTGCTTAAATATAAATTAGGAGCCCAGTTCTAAGTTTATTTATAGTACTAATATAGCCCGTTTGCAAGCCTAGGATGTTGCCATCAAGGTTGAAAGTTCGAGTTCAGGCTGCAGCTCCCTCGAAAGGCAGGGTATACAGAGGTTAATTAATTCGTTGATATTGTTATATGTAGGAGCCGGCGAGGTTATACCGTACGTGGAAGCGGATTTGAAGAAAATAGCTGGCAGAGTGATCGAAACTGCTAAGAAAATGTGCACCAGCAAATCGGTACATTCCATTAATGACATGATTTTAAACTAAATTGATTCGTGTCTTGTCGATTCAGCAAAAACTATGTTTCATATTTTCTTATAGCGATCATCAATAAAGTTTTAGTTGGAGTTTAATAGATATATACTCGCTACTTTCTCAAGTTGCTATGAAAAGTACAAACACAATTGATTTGGAGAAATTAGAAAAGTCGAATGCAGAATAAGTATGGAAGCTTTCACAAGTAAAATACATCAAGATTTTATTAGTTCTAGGTCCTACGTACACGAACCTATAGCTGGATTCAGAGTTAAGCTCACATTAGATAACTAACAAGTAATTGTTGGACTTTGTTTGGTCTATAGAAGTTGTTATTATTGTGAACGTAAATTATAATTTGAAGGGTTTTGTAGGTGTATTGATCCAGGTTATTACCTCAAGTGGTCTCTTGACCATAATGTAACAGAAGTTGATTGGTATTTGTAATTGTCTATTTCATAAACAGGTGACTGATGCCACATTTGAAGTGATGGAAGGCGATGCTAGGAATGTTCTGTGTGAAGTAGTAGAGAAACATCATGCTTCAGTTCTTGCTGTTGGTAGTCATGGCTACGGAGCTATTAAACGGTAGTCGCTATTGTTATCAGTAAATTACTTGTATGGATTGTTGAAGAAGGATTGTGGCTAAATCCTCATTTTGAACCAATTTGAATTGCAGGGCGGTTCTTGGAAGCGTAAGTGACTACTGTTCTCATCATGCTCATTGCACCGTAATGATTGTGAAGAAGCCTAAGATCAAGACTTAGGCGAGAGTACTCCTTACTCCTTAGTAAAACATTGTCAACCATTTGGACAACTTATTATATTTTATATTTTATGTAATAATAAATTAAGTGATTTGCAGAATCCTCGACTATGTATGATTCCTTAAAGTTGTATTTATCTGGTTCTTCTTTACAGAAAGAGCATTTGATAGGTGGATGCTTCTGCCAAAGCACCTTTGTGATATTATTGTGGATTCTGATTGTGATACACTTCTCTCATCATTTTGCTTCATCTTAAAACATAAAACATAAATTTAATCGGATTTGGATCCGATTATATGTTGAAATGACGCTAGTACTTTTTCGCGCAACGCCCATCATACAAATTAACTATTCGTATATAACTTATAAACATTGTAATTTGTTTTATACTCCCTCCATCCAAAATTGATGTTCTTTTATAATATACTTTTTTATCTCAATTTAAACCGCGCACCAATTCCAATTTTAACTTCTATAAAAGAATAATAATTAGTTTTTAAGAGCATCTCCAACGGGTCGTGTATAAATTTGCTAGAGTAACGTGAATTTTGGTAGTCTAAATTTTTAGATTATGAAATAATACAGTAGAGTCTTTATATTTACGGTAGTTATTTTATTTCACAAGTGGAGGAGAAAAAAAAGATAAATTGTACCTATTTTGTAACTGCAACTATAAATTTACCTAGCCTAATTTAAGCTAGTAAATATAGATAGGCTTTTAGATTACCGAAAAAAAAAGTTACAAATAATGGCTAAATCTATTATCTAGTCTCTTTTACCAACTTTATTGGGATGCTCTAATATTTGTGTGCAACTTTAAAAGACGTATAAAATAGTATTAGTTGACCAAGAGTCAAATCCTAGAGTTAAATTCTAATTGTCCGGTTTATTATAATTCGCACCTGTTAAGAAGCATTTATTTTTTTTATTTTTTTAGTAATCCTAATTACACACTAGCAATGATGATAGAGATTATAAATTTTAAAGGTCAAAATTACTTTTTTATTTTAGGTTCGGTTTTTAAAGTAATAATTTTTTTATAAATTATTATATTAATTATTTAATTAATACTTATTTTTTGGTGGGTAAAAACACATTTAAATAAATATAAAGTTCATACAAATATCTAGGACATATCCCGAGGAGATACATGAGTACTGGGTGGCCGATGTATAAATAGTAGTAACATCGGCACAACTATTTAGATAGAAATAAAATATCAAAGGTGGGAAACAATATCCCTGAGCATCCAGAGACCCCGCTACGACCTGAAGAAAGCTCCAAAAGAAAGGAATCTGTAAGATCCCAAACTAAGTGTCTGGACAATCGATAATACCTGCAATAAGAGAAGAAGATAGTTAGGGATAAGTAGTTACGAAGGCCAGCAAATCTTGGAACCATGGAATCTGAACCGAAGATCAGAGTAGATTCTGTCAGAAACCAGGGAGGCGATGGCTGGAGAGGAACCAAATATTCTTGAGTTCCTCTCCTTCCAAACGTGGTAAATAACCTCGATAAAACTAGAGCGCCATAGATGATGGTTTCGAGATTGAGAGTGAGTTGAAGGAAACCCCAATTTTGAACTGGCTTGAGTCCAAATACTCTGACCGAAACTACAGTCAAAGAGGAGATGAGCTCAGGTTTCCAGTGCAGAGTTACAAAGGACACAGTCAGTCAGAGTATTGTATCCTCAACTGAGAAACTTATCCCTAGTGGATAGATTTTTTTGGACAACAAGCCAAAGGATGAAAGAATGTCGAGGAATGTTGTACTTATTCCATACTAACCCGGCCCACCCACTGCTGGGTTGGGCTTACGAATGGCATTGTATGTGTCCTAGATGGTGAATGTGTTGCAGTCATTTTTCGCATTCCAATAATGAACGTATTTAGCAGAGATGTTAGGAGGGGGGGCAGAGAAGGAGCCTGTTGATCTCCTTGAGATTAGTGTTGCTTCTAGCTCGAACGAATCAGAGATCAGATGGCCAATTCCAATTACCATTGAGAATGATCTCGGAGACTTTGAGATTCTTCCCGAGTCTGGAATCGTCAATGATATCGGATCCATAGTGATTTACAAGGAAGGTAGAGATAAGCCATGGATCAAACCAGAAATATGTATTCGATCCATTCCCGATAGCCACCCTGTACAAATTACTCGCCAAAGGTCGAAGCCGGAGAATTTTCCTCCAAATCCAAGAGGGGGAGGATCCGAGAGGAAGATTCCATAAATTTGTATTTTTGATTTTTTCCATTTTAATCCAATCACTCCAGATCAAGTTATTATTATTATTGATAACAGACCAAAGGTGTTTGAGGACAACCGCCTGATTCCAGATTTTAAGGTATAGGATCCCAAGGCCGCCCTCTTTCGTGGGAGAGGTAATTTTGGACCAGGCTATTTTAGCCCCATGGGTTTTCATGGCCGAACCCAACCAGAGAAAGCGACAAAGGTATTGAGAGAGCTCTTTTATGATCCTGGAGGGGAGAATGAAAATGGAGGACCAGTAAACTTTTTCGGCAAAGAGGACGGATTTGATGAATTGGAGTCTTCCTGCATAGGATAGATGTTTGGAAGTCCAATAGTCTATCCGAGTGGTAATTTTGTGAAGAAGGGGTCGACAATCGGTATGGGTAAGACGCCCTGTAAGAAGGGGAACTCCCAAGTATTTGATTGGGAGAGATCCTTCAGGGAAACCCATAATAGAAAGAAGTTCGGTTCTCAGAGGGTGGTTGATACCCGAGAGGAAGATGTGGCTTTTGGAGGTAACTTTGAGTCCAGACAGGGCATGAAATTCAATCAGGGCCTCTTTGATAAGAAGAAGAGAATTAACATCCCCGTGATAGAAAATCATGAGATCACCTGCAAAGCAGAGATTCGTGATTTTGAGTTTGTGGCATTTCCAGTGAAATTTAAAGTTATTATCGAAACTCTTCTCCTTAAGAGTACATGAAAGGACTTGCATGACCAGGATAAAGAGGAAGGGGGAGAGCGGGTCCCTTTACCGAAGACCTTTTCTACCTTTGAAGTTACCATGGGGGTCTCCATTGACGATAACAGAGTAGGAAGGAGAGGAGATGCATCTGATGATCCAATTGATCATCTAATCGGGAAAATTCATAGACACCAGAATGTCTAGAATTATATACCAACGCACGCTATCAAATGCCTTCTTAAGATCAATCTTTAAAGTAACCCTTTTGCCATAAGCATTAGAGTGATAGTCTCTAGAGAGTTATTGGGAAATAAGGATGTTGTCCGAGATGTTTCTTCCCGAGACAAAGGCCGATTGAGAATTGCCAATAAGATAAGGAAATGAGTCTTTAATTCTGTTGGCTAAGATTTTGGAGATAATCTTGTAGACAACATTACAAAAAGCAATAGGCCTAAAATCAGCTGCATCTGAAGGGGAATTCTTTTTGGGGATAAGGGAGACGGAGGTGGAGTTCCAAGCAGAATTGATGGTACCAGTTTGGAAAAAATCCAGGACACCGTTACAGATATGTTCCCCAACCACATTCCTAGAGGTTTTGAAGAAGAAAAAGTTAAAGCCATCAGGGCGAGACGCCTTGTTGCTATTAATGCTAAAAAGGGCAGACTTGATCTCCTCACGAGAGATCTCGCGGACCATATGGGTCTTATCACTATCTTTGACTTTAGTAGTAAGAAGAGATGCCACTTTTTCCAACCCCATGATATCCTCAGGGTAACGGACCCCTAAAGAGTTTTCGAAGTAGCTGACAAAGACATTTGAGATGCTAACGGGAGAAGAAACAGAGAGTCCCTGATCATTATTAATTGAAATAATTTTATTGCGGAAGAGTCGGGTTTTAATACTATTGTGAAAGAATTTCGTGTTTTTGTCCAAAAACTTGATCCAGTTTTCTCTAGATTTTTGCTTGAGAAAATACTCTTCGGCTCGACTCAGGAAAATGAAGTTTGAGGAAGCCTCTACTTCGTTGGACACTAAAGAAGGGTTGAGATGGTCATTGGCAAGGGATTTTTGGGAAAAGAAGAGAGTATCTTGAGCATTAGCGACCCCGGTGCTAATATCGCTATACTCATTTCGATTAAGAGTGGTCAGCTCAAGTTGGAGACGATTAAGTTTGTCGGTAGCACAACTCATACCGGAAGAATGAATAGGTAGGTTCCAGTTGTGAGAAACTATGCTTTTAAAAAGAGAATGATACTGCCATATATTAAAGAATTTGAAAGGTTTCTTTCTCTAAGGCCCGGGGAGACCAAGATTGAGGGTGACAGTGGTGTGGTCAGAGGAGCAGAGAAAACCAAAGTAGGAAAAGAGATAGGGAAAAGGTTGTCTCAATCAGGATTGACTAGGATACGATCGATTTTAGAGAGGATGGGGTGCGTCGGGTTCTTATTGATCAATAAGAAGTTGAATCCCGTCGATCTAAGATCACTAAGCTCAGAATGATAGCAACAATTATTGAAATCATCAATAGCCGCATACCAATTTTCAGTAGAACCGATTCGCTCATCGGGGTGACAGATAACATTGAAATCCCCCAAGGAAGCCCAGGGGGTGCCTTGGTTGGATATGGAAATGGTGATTAGATTATTCCAACGAGGGATACGATCTGATGCCTCATTGAATGCGTAGATAGAAGAGAATCTAAATGATGCATTGAAATTGAGACATTTGGCAGAACAGTGGATGAATTGTGGGGATTGAGAAATTCTAGTGATTGAGATAACACAAGGATTCCAAATAATACAAATTCTTTCAAGGGATGAGAGGGATGGTTGGTGAGGACATGCCACAAAGGGGCCATAAATCTAAGAATAGATTCTACTTTCGAAATGTGGACTTTGGTTTCGACTAGGACAAAAAGGGAGATGTTATTGCTAATTACAAAATCAGTGACATTTTTTTGTCTAACGGGGTCATTAAGACCTCTCACATTCCAAGAAGCAATATTCATGAGGAAGTAGACTTACAATGCATCAGTCGTTGGTCCCTATCGGAGGACATACCCATTTTACCCTTTTTTGGGCGAAGCCTTTTAGGAGGTGACTCGACCTCTTCTCCACTATCGTCCTCCTTGTCCTCATGCAGGGGGGATAGCTTATAACCAATAGCTAGCTCGGTCTTCATCTCAGAAGGTTCATACTTCTCAGAAGACAAGTGGGGGATACTCGGTCGGGTGGCCCTCTTGGGGTCCTTAGTACAATGGCGGGCGAGATGACCAAAGACAAGAAATTTCATACAATGAGGGGGGAGACCTTGGTATTCAAAGTTAATAAGGATAGTCTTACCCTTAATTTTGAAGGTAAGCTCCGATCGTATTTTAGATCCTACCGAGATCATAATGCAAATACGAGCAAAATGCAGCTTGTACATCCTCTCAGTCTAATGGTCTACAAACAAGAAAGTGCCAATAACAGAACAAAGTTTGCTGAATCCCTCAGCCGTCCATAGCTCCAGAGGTAAATTAAAAATCTTGACCTAAATGGGAACCTCTGTGTGGGGGTCCTTAATGAGAGGAGAAAGAGGGACCCAATTTTTCAGGATCATCAAATTGCCACCAAAGTGCCAAGGTGCACCATCCAAAACCTTCTTAACCATCGCCTCATAACCAAATTTGAAAATAAAATAACCTTTTGGGAGAGGTTTAAAGTTCACAAGGCCAAATCTTCCCTACATGGATTCAACGTTGGCTTTGAGGAAGAAAAGATTGCTCGGTTATGAGAGAAAGTAACCGGAGAGGCAAGCTTTCCATAAATCGAACACTCCCAAGGTTGATTCATCCATAACAAATTCATCAACATCAAACTTCATTGGATTTAGCCCAATAATTAAAGGAGACCGGTTATCCACGTGACCCGCGACTATACTTGCATAGGAGGAGGAGGAGGAGGAATGGAGAGTAAGTCTAGAGCCATAGATAGAGTTGTCGGTGAGGAGGGAATTGGGGAACTTTGAATGAGTTAGATGAAGTAGGGCTTGTTTGAATTTCCTTCCTTTGGGTCCCTAACCAGCATTTCCGAAATTCGAATCAAAGATAATGAAGGACGAGAGGTTCCAACACCAAGAACCCCTTTACATTTACTTTTCCAAACCCATTTATAGAAATGATTTTAGTGGCCTTGATAAAAGAGTTGTCTCGACCTGTTTTGAGAGGTCCAAACGCAAGCCTTAAACCCAAATCATCAGAAATGGACTAAAATGAGTCAGAAAACCCAGCGAACCTCAAAAGCCCAATTGACCTAGAGTCTGATCCAGAGAGTCTGTTGAAGCTTGGAGAGGTCTCACCAGAGGACCGTTAGAAGGATCTTATTATAATAATAAAAACAAAAGCATTAATATTATACTACTATTCTTTTTATTAAAGTAATTTAAAGCTGTATAGTTAATACTGATTTATATTACAAGAATTATTTAGTTTTAAATTTGAAATAATATTATAAAAACAAGTTTTTAAAATATCATTTTTGAAAAAAGGTTTATTCTTTATATATTTAATGGTTTGTTATACAAAAAAAATCCACTCACTTAAAAAAATACAAATAAAAAAACGTAGTCGATAACTTTCAAAATTTTAAATAAAAAAATGGTTTAAAAAAATTAATTTGTTTGAAAAACTGAAAATTAAATGATTTTTTAAAATGTTTAATTAAAAAAACATGATTTAAAAACTGAAATTTTAAATATATATAAACTATTTTTATTAAAAATAAATAAAAAATACTTATTTCAAAGGGAAAAGTACCCATAAATACCTTTTCAAGTATCTAATCCCAAATAAGTACCCAAATATGAGGCCGTTAGACTAGTAGTAAGAAGCTAATATTTTTACCAAATTAGCCCTAATACTAGAAGAAAGAGAAAGTAAGTTATTATTAATACTCATCTCCTTCTCTCTCCTTCGATTTATTACTCTGTTTTTTTCTCTCTCTCTTCAATCTTTGGATTTTCATCAGATATGGTGTTTCGAAATCCCTTTTATTACCAAATTGTTTCATCAGTTCAACCAAACCCCGCAATCATACACATATATGTACAAGACAGTACACACCATCTCTCTCTCTCTCTCTAAGTCTCTTTTTGTCTTGCAACACCACCTTCGATTCACTCTTTATCGGTTTAAGTTTCTGAATTTTCTCGGAAAATTCAATCCATGACTTGGATCACTAACTACAGTTGTAGCTTCTTGGGGTTTCTGGTGGTGTTATTAGCTTTGGATTCGTGATTACATAAGTGCCAAGGATTAGGAGGGACTTTCACGTTACTTTTTCCATATGGCATATATGCCTACTCCAATGAGACACATAACCAAAGCGGCAGCAGCAGTTGCTATCCCTATAATTACTCGAGAGCTTATAGATGTTCCTCCATGCGTCTAGCGTCATAGTCAACGAACATCGCGCGTGATGTTGGCAAGTGCAGCCTATCTAGCGTCATAGTCAAAGAACATCTAGCGTCATAGTCAAGGAACATCTAGCGTCATAGTCAATGAACATCTAGCGTCATAGTCAAGGAACATCTAGCGTCGTAGTTGAGGAACGTCTAGCGTCATAGTCGAGGAACATCTAGTGTCATAGTCAAGGAACATCTAGCGTCAGAGTCAAGGAACATCTAGCATTGTAGTTGAGGAACGTCTAGCGTCATAGTCGAGGAACATCTATCGTCATAGTCAATGAACATCTAGCGTCATAGTCAATGAACATCTAGTGTCATAGTCAAGGAACATCTAGCGTCATAGTTAAGGAACATGTAGCGTCATAGTCAAGGAACATCTAGCGTCATAGTCAATGAACATCTAGCGTCATAGTTGAGGAACATCTAGCGTCATAGTCGAGGAACATCTAGCGTCATAGTCAATGAACATCTAGCGTCATAGTCGAGGAACATCTAGCGTCGTAGTACAGGTATCGTCTAGCGTCATAGTCATAGTCAAGGAACAACTCATCTAGCTTCAGAAGTACAACTCGTCTAGCGTCATATTAGACGAACATCTCGCGTGATGTTGGCAAGTGCAACTTATCTAGCGTCATAGTCAAGGAACATCTAGCGTCATAGTCAATGAACATCTAGCGTCATAGTCAAGGGAAATCTAGCGTTATAGTCAAGGAACATTTAGTGTCATAGTCAATGAACATCTAGCGTCATAGTCGAGGAACATCTAGCATCATAGTCAATGAACATCTAGCGTCATAGTCGAGGAACATCTAGCGTCGCGTAACCTACTCTAACAGCTACAACACGCGAGATACAGTACAAAACAACATACAACAGTAACTTCAGCTATCGTCTTCACCAAAACAGCAGGTAAACGCCATTAAAGAACCTGTACCAAATCTCGACTATGAAAAAACTTTAAGAAAATGGATTCCAACTCCACATAACCTAAACAACACTTTAATGTAAACAGATTAAAGTTGAAATCTTTGAAAACTAAAAAAAACATGAACTAACAAAACCCAGGAACTAACAAAAGTTGAAAAAAAACAAAACACAGGTTCTACTACCTCTTTTCTAATTTCGGAAACTAGTTTAAACAGGAAGAGAAAATAGACTAACACATTTGAAGGTATTTCAGGAAGGGAAATATTAGCTGGGTATTAGAAAGGAATTACTTTGGTGAGATGGGTATTTAGTAGGCATAGAAAATAGTTTGGGTACTATATGATAATAAGTTTGGTGAGAAAGTATTTAGTATGACATTTCCCTATTTCAAAAATAGTATTTTCAAAACTTGTTTTTATAATTTTATTTAAAAATTCTAAAATAAATAAATATTTTCACATTAATTATACAGTAGTTTTAAATTAATTTAACAAAAATATAATATAATATTAATACTAATATTTTTAATATAATAAAACTAATTAAATAATTAATACACTAATTTATAAATTATTAATTACGAAATTTTTAAAGTTAAAAAACTTAAAATAGAATCAAAAGATCTTATTTTTAAAATTTCTAATATCCGTAATATTGTATGAAAAGGAAAGGTCACTATTAAAGTGAAAATTAAATGTTTGGAACCTTTTATATTAAATGCTTGGAACCCTTTATACGGTAATAGTAGTGTTTGTAGATCAAATCGGTAGGTAGAATTAAAAGGTAATTCTGTCTTCAAAAATTCTATGATCTACGGGACATTAATAATTGTATAAAAACAATATAATAATTATTAAAAAACAGTAATTAAATGTCTGTTAAATAAATGCTTACTGACCTATAACCGATGTCATGGCTAACCGTCAGCTAAACTTTTAGCTGTTTTGCTACATAAATCAGTGTCATTCGGTTGGGTTCGCTCGAACGATAAGCAAAGATCTTTAAACACAAATAGAAATTAAAATATTATTTGGCTAAACCGTAAGTAAAGGTTTATCACCTTTTAAGTCGAGGCCTTGTCAGAAAATCCTTAAAATGGTGGTCCATGTTTGATTTTTCTTTTCTTTCGAGTGATATTTTGGGAGGTCCAATAGAACAGACCCATTAGGAAAGCCTCTCTTTTTTTCTCTCCAAGAAACGGAGCATCTCATCTTGAAATCAAGCAAAATCTTTGTCTCTTTTCTAACCTTTTCAAGGATTTCCTCAACTTTCAACATATTCTTTGCCAAGAAGAGTTTTTTGAATTCATCAAGTTTGATAAAATCTCATTCGGATATGATTTTTACAAACAGAACATATCTACAAACATCGTCAAAGTCTGTTCAAGGCAAGAATTTGAAGCCAAAATCTACAAAATACAAATCAGATCATGTAGACCTTCAATTCAATTCAATGATTCTGTTCTGGAAAAGTTACAACGTTCTACTACATTTACTTTGATAGGAAAATTTGCAAAAGGCCTTCGAACAAAACAGATTCTTGATAAGTTTTTCGAAAAAATGAAGTTCGAAGGAGAATTTTCTTACTCCAATTGGGATTCACGTCATCTCTTTCTTGAGTTCTCACTGAAAGATGATATATCCAAGATTTGGTGTCGAAGCTACTGGACAGTTGGCTACCATGCTATGCGTGTCCTCAAATGGCTTCCTTCTTTTAGTCCCAAGGTTGAGTGCCATGTGGTTCTTATCTGGGTGAAAATAGAAAAACTTCATGAGAGTATGTATAACGAAGAAATAGAGCCCCCAAGGGGGTAGCCGAGTTGGTTGAGTATGGCATTCTTATGACCAAAAGGTCATGAGTTCGAGTCCCTCTACATACGCTTTCTCGGCTGAGCCTGTTACCTTGTGTGGTTTACCTTCTGGCGTTGGTTTGCAGGCTATCGCGTCAGACTGAGGGTTTACCTTGTGCGCACTCATTGCACTCTGAGTAGCGGTTGCGGGTTCCCTCCGGGAAAAAAAAATAACGAAGAAATAGTTCATTCTATTGCTTCTACTTTAGGAAGCCCAATAAAGTGATGGATTCCTCCAAAGAATATGGCATTATACAATGCCTGGATTGAAATAGACATTTCAATGAAGCTACGCTAAAAGATGTGGATCGGATTTGGTGACAATTGTGGCGCTTGGATTAGCCTCAGCTACAAGAATGTTCCAGCTTACTGTAATTCTTGCGACCACATTGGCCATGATAGTTCTTCCTGCAAGAAGTCAAGACCATCTCAACGAGCAGCAGCAGATAGTGAACAAGTTTAAACTCCAGTAGATACTCAAGTTCTGAAAAACGATACTACAAAGCAAATACAGGATTGTGATACTCATAGTAACCATGAGAACTCCAGTAAGAAGATCAGTTCATCCCAACAAGAAAAATATCGAGAACATTCACATGTTGAATCCCTGCAAAATGTTACAATGAAACAGTCTCAGCAAATTACACAACAAGCAACAACTGAAGTTGCCAAACTGGTTCAAGAAAATGCAGGTCAACTACTGAATCAGGATCAATCTGATTTCCTAAAGACCACTGAAGAAGAAATATTAAAGAATGATATAGTTGAGGCAATTAAGTCCTTTAATGATGAGCAATACTCTTCTTCTTCTTCTGAGGAATCAGCTGGTTACATTATACCAAATAAGAACAACACATGGAGCCTCCCTAACTATCCAACATTAAGTAAAAGAAATGAAGAATCTAGTTTGCAAAAAGTTCTCAACAGGAAGCTTAAACTTTCAAGAGTAAAGAATAAACATCCAACTATACAATCTCTTTCTTGCAAAGAGACAAGAAAGTCGGCAAGAATTAATCACAAATGATAAAAGCTCTCTGTTGGAATTTGAGAGGTGCTGGTAACACAAGTGCTATCAGAAGGTTGCGTTCAATTATAAAGAAAGAAAATATCTCTCTGTTATGCATTCAAGAACCTATGATAGATAGCAACAAAATTGAGTCACTATCTTCAAAGCTAACGTATCCTAATTTCTTTGCTAATGTATCAAAAAAAATTGGCTTTTCTGGTCTACTGATTTGTAGATTGACATTATCCTCGATAGTGTATAGTGTATACATTTTAATGTCACCTACTCTCTTCTTGATTAGCCTTTCTCTATAACTTTTATATATACAAAATATCAAACATCCAATAGGAAACATCTTTGAGAGTTACTCATAAACATAGCTAATTCAGTTAAAGAATGGCTATTGATGGGTGATTTTAACACCGTGGTTTCACCTAGTGAGCAAGCATGCTGTGTTAATTTTTGTTATCAAAGCTCTTCTGATTTTAATGATGCTATTGAGGATTTTTTTATTGAATATGTAGGGTTTTCAGGAACATAATTCACATGGACAAACAAGACAAAATGGAAGCGGCTCGACATGGTTTTGATCAATCAATCTTGGGCTGATTACTTTGTGGAAACCAGCGTCACACACCTTGCTCGAACGTGCTCAGACCACGCTTCACTATGCATAGCTTTAATCAAAGAAAAGAATTATATTATAAAGAGTTTTAATTTCATCAATTCTTGGACACTAGATGCAGAGTTTTTGAATACAGTGGAAACTAGCTGGAAATATCAGATACATAGCAATCCCTTATACATCTTCTGGAACAAATTAAAAAGGTTAAATGAAGCATTGAAAAAGTGGAATAGGTTTCATTTCAAGAATATTTTTGATAAAGTGATTCAAATTAAAGAAAACCTGAAGCTAAAAGAGATGGAGTTTCTTAGACCCAACAACACAGAAGCAAAAATAGCATTTTCTAAAGCCAACGCAGAACATTTACTAGCATTATCCATGGAAGAAAATTATTGGAAAGAGAAATGCTATTCTAATTTGTTACGGGAATAACAAGTTCTACCACAGTAAAGCCTTCAGTATTTTAGTCAAGAAAGAGATAAGCAAAAAAAGATCACTTTATTCGTAGATAGGTCTTCCCTATTTATAATACAAAATTAGTGGGCAGTTACACATGTTTGCGCTTTAAGCGCCACTATCCCACTAGCATCACTACCCCTATAACCGTGGAACAAATAACTAACACAGTTTGACTCAAGGGTCAAAACGTGCATTTATATAACAAGTAAGAAAACACTAAGTCTAATCTATACTTTAAGCCAAGCTGAGCTTCACTTTAAACGCAATCAGGTCTGCTCTGGTTTGCAGAGCTCGAGCTCACTGGTCACATGCTCAACTTATCCCCTTTAGGTCCTCAATCAATCTTGATCATCGTGTTCTCAATCCAGTCGATCAACTATTTCCCTGATGTCTTCGAGCTCAACCTGTTCTTGATTTCATCAACGCTGTATTTGTCTTCGAGCTCGGTCTTATGATGAGCTCGATATGCCTTTAAGCTCAACAACGTCGTATTTATCCTTGATCTCGATCTCCCTTTGAGTTCGTAAATGATGTCTTTGAGCTCGTAAACGCTGTATAGCCCGTCCTTTTCTTCATTGCTTGTCATAATCCAAGTTCGCGGTACTCCTGCTCGTGCTCATACTTATTTGGGGGAATCCCCCCTTATCAGGGCTGCCCCTAGTTCATAGGTTTATTAAAATAGTAATAAGCCTGTAAATTAAAATATTTAATTAAATTCCTTACTTATCTGCATGATAACTCAAACCGTCTCACGTCTGTCTCTTTCTGACACGTGTCGTTGATGCAACTGACGGTTTCTGACATCGTCATTTCTTGGAAATATCATTTGGCAATTCAGTTTTCTGGCACAACTTTCAGACAATTTATGACATCATGATTCACACGCCTATGTGAAATAGTCACTTAAACACTTATTGTATCATTTGGCTAAAAATCACAAATTTCAAAAACATTTGCTTCATCATTGTTGGAAAACTCTCTCCATCTCCAACCAAGACACTTGCTATTATCTTCTTCAACATTACTCAAGCAACGTATTTCTTATCAAGTAACCATTTTGTGTTGAATGCTGGAGATAACCCTAGATTTAAGGTTTCGAACTTTTATGAGTAGGCGTTTCCTAAAATCAAATCGTTTTCCCTCTTTATCACAATCATTCTGATTCATATCCTTACCTAATTGCAGTTTATAAAAAAATCCATGGCACCAAAAAGGGCAACGAAGAGTAAAGTCGAAAAAATTATGGAGCCCTTATACGAAGACATCAACGATTTAGAAAAATATTTCTCTCAGATAGCCCCTAAGTACACTAACTTAGACGATGGAATCACCATCCTCAGGGACAGATGTAGCATCCCTGAGGATGTAACTATTAGGGCTCCCGGTCTAGGTGATCATCCCTATCATACACAGGAAACGGAGACCTGTCTTTTTACCACTTTATTTGACTGGGGCTGAGGTTACCACTGCCCGAGCTCATTCGTGATTATTTCAGTGTGCTCGGTATCTTCCCGACGCAAATATCTGTGAATGGTTAGAGGCTATTGCTTAGCGTAGTCATCAGCTCACGCCTTCTTAATATTGAAATATGTTTAGCAGACCTACTATCTGGCACTAATGTAAAGAAACTGGCCCAAACCCTTTTCTTCTACACCTACTTTAAAAGGATTAAGAAAATTGTTGAACTCCCTTCCTCTGATAGGAACTGGAAAAACTCTTTCGTTTTTGTGTCGGGTAATTGGGAACATAGCACCCCCACCTTAAACCTTCAACTAGAAAGAAAATGAAGAAAAATTGTAAGTATTATCATCTTACAGAAGATAAAGATTTGCACAAACTCTTGTATAATATTATATATGTTTTTCTTTCAGGTGAGTTGTCCAATCAGAGCTGGTGGAAAGAAGGGAGACCACTAAACTACGTGAATCCTTTGATCAGAGTTAGTAGCTTAGATTCTGAAGCTTGGCAACAAGATCCTAAGTGTATGTTCACACGATACGGCTACTTGAAATCAGGATTTTTCTCGATCCCCGAGCTCAGTATCACAGAAGAAGTATAAGTGAGAATGGAAAACGGTTCAGAAGCTACCATGGATTGTCTCAGATCACTTTTAAAGAAAAAACTATGTAAGAAGAACAACGCTGGCATCTGGCTGGCAGTGCCTCAAGTAACCCAAAAAATTGGTGAAACTGGGGATTCATCCACTACTCATGCTCCCTCTTGCGAACAAGGGAATGATGCTACAAAAAAAATGAAAAACTGTCGAGCAAACTGAAAAAAGAAGCACCAAAAGTGCCTGAAGCTGCTCAGCTTACTTAAGTCTGAGAAGAAAGAGAGGATGAAGATGATGAGACCCTTTCTGGTGCTCTTGATACTCGGAGAAATAAAAAGCAAAAGGTGATTGTAGATATTGTTCCCCTTAGCACGAGGAGATTTAAATTCAGAGATGAGGAGGATGGTGCTGAATTTACTTTCAAGGAAGGAGCTCATCCTCCCAATACAACAACTGTAGTTGGTGAAGAACAAAATCCACAGGCTACTGAGGAGATAATTGACCTAGTGGAGATTGGAGTAGAAAATGATAATGATGCTCAGAAAAAGCAAACGACGCCCCCAGCTCACACAGAGAAAACTCAACAGCTGGTGCTGAGCTCTTCTGTGGACAATTGAGCATCATCAGTAAAAACCACTGAAAAGAACAATAATTGAGACAAAGTAGTTGAGTCCAGCCAGCAAAGGGTGTCTATAGAAGAGCGTTCAAAAATGCAAATTCCCCGCCCTTCCTCTTATATGTTTGACCAGCTTTGTATGATCCCTGACTTGTCATACAATGATAAAATGTCTAATGCAGAGCTCTTGCAAAGAAAAACCGAGCTGTCGATCGAGGTAAAAATCACTAAGTTACGCATATGTTAAGTTAAGGATTTTAAAATTTACATCTAACTTTCTTGTTTGTATACAGATGCATCATAACTCGTTTATACTAGGTTATCGAAATATGTCCCCTGCCGACATAACTGCCATGGAGAAATAGAAACCCGAAGCCATGTTTTTTGGCTCAGCTAAGCACATAACTGATGAGGTCATTCGCTTGAGGCATGCTTATACCTTGGCCAAGACCTTCAAGTATGAGGCCTTATAAGCAAAAGCCAAGCTAGAGAAGGTAGTTGCCTCCCTGCAAGAGACTATAAATTGCAGCGATCAGAGGCTAACGACTGTATCTGAAAGCCACAAATTAGTGCTGAACCAGAACAAAAATTTGTTAAATAGGAATAACGATCTGCAAGCACAAAACGCAAACTTGCTGGATCAGACCAAAAATCAGGCAAAAAGGGTAAAGGAACAAGCAGATCAAATTGCGGCTCTGACTGCTGAAGTGAGCAAGTTGAGCAAAAAAGTGGAGGAGGAGCGTGCACAGCTCAAACGAGAGCGGCAACAGTGGCAGGCAAAGGTAGAAGCAGCTGCTGAAGAAAGGGAAATGCAAGTGTTTACAGTTGCAACAGAGATGATTACCAAGGAAAACAAGAATGCTATTATAGAATTAGTAGCCTTGAATCCTGGCATGAACCTTGGATCCATTGCCCATCTAGCAGAGTCGGAAACACCGAGCTCACTCGTGGCCCCTCAGACGAACACCGAGACTAATACTTCTGTTCATCATTCAAAACGACTGTCACCCAGTAGTGCTAAGTAATAAATATTTACTTGCATTATTCTGTTGGACTAATTTCCTCTTTGTTTGTTGTTTAAAATTAAAACATTTCGCATTACTTGCAACTCTTGGGTTTATTTATTTAAAACATGTTTGAATTGATGCATGATTTACCTTAGTTATTGCTATAGACGTTTGTTGTCAATTGTGGAGTATGTATTTGCCGAGCATTCTGGAGATCATTATAACCCCGAGCTCAGTTGGGCTCATTGTGTAGCTTAGACAACTTGTGTCATAATAGCATAATCGCGGCAAGGTCTTACGGACCCTATTGTGTAGTCTGTTCAAACTTGGTCTTTGACCGGTTCGCTAATATACCCAGTACAAAGTATAGGCACAGTATGGCCATTACGTAGCCCGTAGGCGTGGCCAATCAGCCCGTTCTTGTTTATAGACACTTGATCAGGACTCAGTGTGGTCCATTGCGTAGCCAAAGATGGCGTGGTCATTGACCCATTTGCTAGTTATTAGGATAAAACTTGCACAAACACACACTGGCGAAAGCATAACTTATATTGAAAAATTCAAAGAGTTGTTCTTAGATGCCTCAATAAAAAAATCTCCCCGCGCCATCAGAGAGGAAAAAGAGTGCATCTTTACATCTTAAACATTTTTTTTGCGATACAAATTTAGGTGATTAACATTCCAAGGATGCTTGAGTGCTCGACCATCTTGATTTAGCTAATCTGTACGCGCCATGGTTCCTTGCTGAAAAAACTGAGTATGGGCCTTCTCAATTTGGCCCTAGTTTGCCACCTGTTCTGCTACCGCATCCCTGAAACACTTTCTTTAAGACTAAACATCCCATCTTGAAAGAGCGCGGATTCACAAGATCATTAAAGCGTCCCCTCATAAGACTTCGATAGTGATCTTCTCGGACTCTAGCCTGATCTTGTCGCTCGTCTATCAGATCCAGAGATGTTGATCTAACTACAAGATTTGCCTCCTCTTCGTAGTGCTCAATCCTATGGCTCGATATTATGACCGCTGCTGGAATAACTCCCTCTGCACCGTATACCAAATCATATGGTGTATCGCCTGTTGTGGAGAGATGGGTTGTTCTGTACGCCCATAGGACCTCTGCCAATTTGTCCGGCCATTTACCTTTAGCTCCCTCAAGGTTTTTCTTAAGCCCTTCTATTAGTGTTCTGTTAGACACTTTGACGTGTCTGTTTGCTTGAGGGTAGTAAGGGGTGGAAAAGTACTGGAGAATCCCATATCGTTTGCAGAAGTTGGTAAGGATTGAATCTTTGAATTAAGGGTCGTTATCTGTCATTATAATCCGTGGAATTCCATATCGGGTAAGAATTTGATTATGGATGAAATCACATGCCTTCTGAGCGCGTGCTCTGAACAGGGCTTTAGCCTCAACCCATTTCGAAAAGTAATCCACTGCCATAATAAGGAATTATCTTTTGCCTGTGGCCATTGGCAAAGGACCCACCAGATATATTCTCCATTTATCAAACAGACATGGGACATGGATGTTCTACATGGGCTTGCTGAGTCTAAGATACGTGTTCGAATATTCTTGACATTTGTGATATTGTAATACCAGATTCTCAGCATCAGTTGCTAGCTCAGATCAATAGTACTCAGCAAGAAGAAAACGACAAATCAATGTTCGGTGTCCACAATGAGCCCCTGCTTCTCCTGAGTACTAATCAACCTATACAGAACTAGCTTAAGCGCGGTCAAGGCAGCGGAGTAGAGGTCTGGTTGAGCTTTTCCTATACAGAATATTGTCAAGGACACAGTATTTGGCTGCTCTGATCTGCAACACGCGAGCTTCACTTTTACTTGTAGGCAATGTTCCTTGGTTCAAGTATTGCAGGTATAGAGTCCGCCGGTCCTCGTTATTAGTGATTGAATTGACCGTTGCAGCTGCTGATATAAGCTCTGTCACGGGGAGTTGTTGGAGTAAAATTTTTGGATGCTCTCCTGAAGCTGCGGCCTTAACTAAAGTGTTGGATGCCGAAGTATCCCTTCGTAGGATCTGCTCGTAAAACACGTTAGTGAACTTAAACTCATACTCCTTGAGTATCACAAGATAGTCCTTGATACCGTCTTGCCTGACATCATAAATACCATGTGCCTGATTAACCACCAACTGAAAGTCAAATCTGATCTTGATAATTCAAGCTCCACATATCAAAGCCAGCTTCATGCCACAAAGGGCAGCCTCATATTCTGCAGCATTATTTGTTACCGGAAAATTAAAGCGTACAACTTGTTTGACCTCCTCCCCACTTGGATTTCTGAGTATAACTGTTGTTGAAGATGCACCATCGACCTCAATAATCCATTTGTCGAGCTCAACCGCTTGTTCGTCCTTTATCTCAATCCGTTCTTCCCTGGATAAGTTGAACTCTACTAAGAAATCTGCAACTGCTTGTCCTTTTATAGCTACGCGTGGTTCAAAACGAATGCCATACTCACCGAGCTCGATGCTCCATTTATTTAACCTGCCAGAAACATCGGGCTTTTGTAATATTGTTCGTAAAGGATACGTTGTTTGTACCATAATTATATGAGCTTTAAATTGTGGCCTCATTCGTCGAGCTACAACAACCAATCTCAAAGCAAGTTTTTCAAGGTTTAGATATCTCATCTTCGCATCTGTTAGCGTTTTGCTCGTGTAATATATTGGGCGTTGTTTTCCTTTCTGATCACGCACGAGAATCGAACTAACAGCAAAGCGTGATATTTCCATATACATAAATAACGTCTCTTCAGGAGTGGGAGCAGTCAAAATCTCAGGGGATATAAGGTACTGCTTGAGCTCAACAAAAGCTTTGTCACACTCTTTTGTCCACGCGAACTTCTTAGCACCCCGTAATACTTCAAAAAAGTGATGACTCTTATCTGATGCACGGGAGATAAACCTCGAAAGACCTGTTAACCTTCTTATAAGACACTGCACTTCTCTGACATTCTTTGGTGGTTTCATCTGTAGAATTGCGTTTAGTTGAACTGGATCTGTGTCAATACCTCGTTGACTTACCATATAGCCTAGAAAATTTCCTTTAACAACACCAAACGAACACTTATCCGGGTTAAGCTTAAGATTAAACTTGCGTAATAAATCAAAAACAACCTGTAATATATTGAGGTGTTGCGCTTCTTCATGGATTTTAATGATCATATAGTCAATATATGCCTCCAGATGTTTCCCCAAATTATCTTGGAAGATGTAATTTATCAGCCGTTGATATGTCAATCCTACATTCTTCAGCCCAAAATGCATAATTGTATAACAATAGAGACCCTGTTTGGTTTAAAAGGCTTTGTGCTCCTGATCGGACGGGTGTATGCGAATCTGATTATACTCTGAGTACGCATCCATGAAGGATAGGAATTTGCAACCTGAAGCAGAATCGACCAGCTGATCTATCCTTGGTAACGGTAAAACATCCTCGGGGCATACTTGGTTCAAATCAGTAAAGTCTACGCACATTATCCACTGTTCGTTCTTCTTTTTTACCAGAATTGGGTTAGCTATTCAGACTGGGTACCTTGCTTTTCGGATATGCCCCAAACGAATTAACTTGTTTACCTCTACTAATATAGCAGCATGCTTCTCAGCATAAAATTCCCTACATTTCTGTCGCACGGGTTTGGTACAAGAGTTGATAGCCAATTCATGGCTTATGATCGAAGGGCTTACTCCCGAAACATCAGCTACCTCCCAAGCAAACACATTTAATTTTTTTACTAATAAAGCTACGAAATGTACCTTTGAGTCCGGAGATAGCTCGTTTCCCAATCAAAGTATTCTTTTGTCAGCTATGACCGCATCCACTGTTGTAGCATCTTTTGTAGCTAAATCCTCGTTTTCTCGTAGATCATCTACTGGATCTGGCGAGATGAGATCTAAATTTGTTGGTGTAATGCCTCCATCATCATTTAATTGCTATTAAATAGGTTTGGATGGATTCGACGCGATTGCGTAGCAAGTTCGCGCAGTCCTTTGGTTGACCCGTATTGTTCATGTCAAGCTACCTACTGGATATTTAATGCATTGTCGAAATGTGCACGACGTCGCTTCCATCCTATGCAGCCATGGTCGTCCAATAATTGTATTGTAAGGGCTCGGCGCGTCAGAAATTAAGAATAGAGTTTTTAGTTCCTTCTTCGTAGCTCTGTGACCGACCTTGACTAACAGCTCCACCTCCCCAACACATTGAGAGGATTTTCCTTCGTAACCAATCAATGTCCGCTGAGTAGGTCGGTATGATGGTACATTCTGCATACAATCAAAGCTGCTTTTGAAAATAATATTTTCCGAGCTTCCCTCATCAACCAGTACTCGTGTCACCATTACCCCTCCAATGTCCAAGTGAATAGTCAAAGTGTCTTCATGTGGTAAAGTGACACCTCTGAGGTCATCATCAGTAAATATGAGGTCAGCTACTGGGTCTATGTGGTTTCGATAAGAATTTCCATCTATTTCATAAACGTCGAACTCATTTTTAGCTCGTTTATTTTGAGTAGACCCTTGACCTGCAACCAAATTCTTCCCTAATATGGTCAGTAGCCATTGTTGCTTGTTTGCTTCTGGCTCTTCTCTAGTGGCCGGTTTGTCAGTGTTCGGAGAACGAACTTCCTCACGTCGATCCAGTTGAGATCGTTTGATATATTGGATCAGCTCGCCATTGTCTATCAGACACTGAATCTCTTCTCTTAATTGTCAGCACTCATCCGTTGAATGTCCATGATCGTGATGATATGCGCATTAATAACGATTAGATCACTTAAATCCAGGCGCACTCATTGTGCGTGGAGCTTGGTACCTCGTACGCCCCTTTGTGCGATCATAAATCACTGAAATAGCCTCAGTCAACGGGTGAAGCGCCTATTTGGTTGATCGAGCTGCTGGTGTCTTCTGTTATAATCCCTCATTGGTTGCTCCTCAGTCTTTTTTTGTTCTGATCCACCATCTTTGAAATCCGACTCACGCCGCTCAGGTGACCCCCCTCTTCTGGCATCATCGACCCTGATAAAGGTATCTGCTCTTGTGAGTAGGTCATCCATGTTCTCATTTGGGAACTTGATGAGATCTGCATACAGTTCCCCTCTTCTATCGAGCCTTCATTTCAAGGAATCCACTGCCATGTTTTCGGCTAAATCTAGCAAAGCATTCATAGCATGAAAAAATCTTCTAACATAACATGAACAAATCTTCTAACATAACTTTTAAGAGACTCACCTTGGTGTTGATAAAGATCCATAATTGAATCCCGCTTGCGCCGAAGCTCCTTGTTACCAACGAACCTTTCCTTGAATGCTTTCCACAATCTTGTAAAATCACAGATGGACCTCTTTAGCAAGCTAACGAACCAATCCATGACGTTAACTTAGAGGGTCATGGATAGTGCTCGGCATAACATCGCATCATCGGGGTTGAAATCCATCATCATGTTTCTGAACTGCTCCAAATGCCTCTTCGGATCCCCCGTTCCATCATAGGCTTCCATCCTGAATGGGTCGAACTTTCTTGGGAGTTGAGCTTCTAGGATCTTCTCAGTGAATGACGATTCCTTTAGTATGTAGGCCGAGAACTTCGGGTGGATCTGATTATAACGGAGGTCCTCATTCTCCCGAGCTCGCTTGGTCGACGTTTATTTCACCTCATCGTGCGGTTTTCTGCTACGATTCTTTCCTCCACTCTCGCCTTCACCTTCGTGCTTGTCATCTCGTTTGGAAGTACGATATGTCCAGTTGACTTTGCTCGCCTCTGGTCCTGATGGTTGATAATTCTTGCTCGTTCCCTTGATCCTAACGGTCAAAGCATGAATAGCATCGTTCATACCTGTCATCGTATCGTGCATAACCTGTTCTTTTGCGTCTCGTTCAAACGCTATTTTCAATTGTTCCTCCTGGAGGTTCTGGATTCTTTGTTCTAGTTGGAGAACCACCGATTCATCCTCCGGTATGGCTTCCGCAGTTCTGCGAGCCCCTGATGCATTCACTGGCTGATGGAGATGCACCTCTTTCCTGGAAATGACAGTTGGCTGAATTGGCGGTCCCTCGGTCACCACTGTTATTTGGAGTATCATGAGATTGACCTCTTGAGAAGCTATGAGACCGGAATGTAGGATGCCTCGCCCTGCTGGTTGACTTATGGTTCTCCTCCAGTGTGTTGTTTTTTGCTAGTTTCTTGATTGTCTCTCTCGATTCCTGACCTAGTGAATACCATGGTGATTGGTTAAAGAATTCCCACAGACTGTGCAAAATTTGTTACGGGAATAACAAGTTCTACCACAATATATAGCCTTCAGTATTTTAGTCAAGAAAGAGATAAGAAAAAAAAGATCACTTTATTCGTAGATAGGTCTTCCCTATTTATAATAAGAAAATTAGTGGGCAATTACAGATTTTTGCGCTTTAAGCGCCACTATCCCACTAACATCACTATCCTTATAATTGTGGAACAAATGACTAACACGGTTTGGCTCAAGGGTTAAAACGCGCGTTTATTTAACAAGTAAGAAAACGCTAAGTCTAATCTATACTTTAAGGTGAGCTGAGCTTCACTTTAAACGCAATCAGGTCTGCTCTGGTTTGCAGAGCTCGAGCTCACTGGTCACATGCTCAACTTATCCTATTTAGGTCCTCACTCAATCTTGATCATTTGTTCATTGCGTTCCTAATCCATTCGATCAACTTTTTCCCTGATGTATTCGAGCTCAACATGTTCTTGAGTTCATCAACGCTGTATTTGTCTTCGAGCTCGATCTTATGATGAGCTTGATATTCCTTTAAGCTCATCAACGACGTATTTATCCTCGATCTCGATCTCCATTTGAGCTCGTCAACGATGTATTTGAGCTCTTCAACGCTGTATAACCCGTCCTTTTCTTCATTGTTTGTCATAATCCAAGTTCGCGGTGCTCCTGCTCCTGCTCATACTTATTTGGGGGAATCCCCCCTTATCACAATTGACTCCACGATGGTGACAGAAACAAAAATTTATACCATAACTTTGTCAAGAGGAAAAGAATAAAATCAAGAATTACTGGTATCAAACTAAACAACAACTGGTGTTATGACAAAGACACTATTAAAGCTTCTTCAGAGAAAATCAAGAATTACTGACAAAATTCAATATAAAAAATCAACCCAGCATATGGTTAATTTATGTTTTACTATTTACTATATTTATGTTTTTACTATTCACACAACTGATGGTTAATTTTCGATATATAAAATAAACCCAAATTCGTACAACGTATTACACTTGACCTTTATTTTATGTTTCTACTAGTCACTATAGTTTTTCATCCATTTTACAAATGAGACATTAACTTGTTATATAATAGTCTTAATATGGGAGATTCCTAGGTAGGTTCCTTCTTATTGGTGTGGTATGTTTTGGTATTTCAGACGATTTATTAGAAGGAAGTACATCATTGTGGTTGCTGCATTTATAGGATGTCATATGCTTTATCCGTATGTTATTAGATATGATTGTTATACATGTTGGGTATAACACCCCTACTGTTAGTGGCCTTGTTATGGAGGAGACTCATTAACATTTTGAACGAATACTAGGTGATGACGGCTCGATGTGATGAGGGTCGTTGAGGTGTACTCTAGGTGAGTTTGGGAGTTGACGAACATGTTAAGTCCTTCATGGTCGAGTGATGTTGCACAACCGGTTTAGTTGGGACATGGCCATATATTTAAGTCCTTTCTGGTCATGCGTTAGCGCACGACCAGATGAGACCATATCGTTTGGCCAGGTCATGTCGCGTATGGTTGCGCAATGTTGCGCGACCAGGTTGGTTAAGACCTGACCAAATGATTAGGTCATTTTGCATCGTGCAATAATGTATGACCAGGTCGGACCTAACCATTTGACCATATCTTATTGTGTTTGGTCATGCCATGTCGCGTGGCCCATCACACATTGACTTAGCCAAGATGCCAAGTCCCATATGGTCATACGATGTTGCACGACCATGCTTGTTGGATCTTTGATATTGTAATATTGCACAACCTGAAAATGGGATTGACCACTTGGTCAAGTCTCGTATAGACATGCAATGTTGCATGACCAAACATATTGAGGCTTGGCCAAATGGCCAAATCCCCTTCTAGTCACACTATATTGCGAATTGGTGCATTAGATCTTGGCCAAGCGTTCAAGTCCTCTTCTAACCGTGCTACATAATGTGGTCATGTACTTTTAAACTTTTCCATTTGCCAAAGTCAATTTTGACCAAACATAGTGGTACGAACGGGTGTATTTGGCATTTTATGCCTTATATGCTTTAAGGTCTTTGTCTAGTTTATTTACCTAGGATTTATTTATGTTGTATCATTAATTTCCCCACTTAGTTTCTTAATGTTGAGCTAACGAAGCGTTTTCACTTATGGCATCATCTTCTTTTCATACTTTTTCTTCAACATGATTTTTAAGGTGACTTCTCATTTTCCATGCTTGATAATTTTGTATTATTACTTTAAGTCTCGTCGTCACGTATTACTTGAAGAATGAATCATTGGTTCTATAAATGCTTCATCATTTTATTGTTTTACCTTAAATGTCATTCAAAGCCCTAGTTACTACTTTATTTTCCTATATTGGACATCGTGTGTTCCTTTTTGTGGGGTCGAGCTTTCATCCATTGTAGGTCAAGATTTTCTTGTGGTTGAGTTGCTAGTTGTGTGCGCTTTATCTTTCTATGGTAATGTATTTTACCATAGGCTTGAGACCAAAACTAGTCAAGTTCATTCAATTGAAGCAAACGCTTCTCACCAGCTGCTTGCATGTCGAAATTTAACTTCTTTAAAGACCAGAATGCCTTATGCTCGAGTTCTGCTGGAAGATGACAAGCCTTACCATATACTAACTGAAATGGTGACATCCCAAGTAGAGTTTTGTAAGTCGTTCGATATGGCCATACCGCTTCATCTAACTTCAGAGACCAATCTTTCCTCGAACGATTCACCACTTTTTCCAAGATTCGCTTGATTTCTCGATTCGAGACTTCAGCTTGACCATTAGTTTGAGGGTGGTAAGCGGTAGCAACATGATGAGAAACACCATATTTAGCCAACAAAGCTGTGAACTGACGATTGCAAAAGTGAGTCCCTTCATCACTGATTATAGCACGAGGAGTTCCAAAGCGAGTGAAGATTTGCTTACGAATGAAATTGAGCACTACCTTAGCATCGTTAGTTGGGAGAGATTTCACCTCAACCCACTTAGATACGTAATCCACAGCTAAGAGTATGTATAAATTGTTGCAGGAGGACACAAATGATTCCATGAAATCTATTCCCCACACATCGAATACCTCAATCTCAAGAAGCATATTAAGGGGCATCTCATGTCTCCTAGAAATATTACCAACCCTTTGGCATCGATCGCATCTACGAACGTACAGATGAGCATCCTTAAACAAGGTAGGCCAGTAGAAACCTGCTTGAAGAACTCGAGCAGCTGTCTTATCCCCAGCATAATGTCCTCCATAAACCGTAGAGTGACAATCATGTAAAACTTTCTCAATCTCACTGTAAGGGATGCAAAGTCAGATCATCTTATCAGCACACTGTTTAAACAAGAATGGCTCATCCCAAAGATACCACTTCACATCATGCAAGAATTTCTTCCATTGAGCCCAAGTAAAATCTGAAGGAATCACATTGCTAACAAGATAGTTAACAACATCAGCAAACCATGGCATTTCTCCTTGAATGAGGAACAACTTCTCATCTGAGAAACATTCGTTGATAAGAATTCCATCTCCCTTGTCTTTCTCATGTTGCTAAGGACGTAAGAGATGGTCAGCTACCTGCTTTTCAGTCCCCTTTCTGTCTTTAATTTCCAACTCGAATTCCTGAAGCAAGAGTACTCATCGAATTAAGGGAGGCTTGGCATCCTTTTTAGATAGCAGGTACTTGATAGCCGAATGATCCGTGAAAACCGTGACCTTAGCACCAAGCAAGTAGGATCCGAACTTCTCAAAACCATAGACAACAGCCAAAAGCTCTTTTTCAGTAACGGTGTAGTTTCGTTGTGCATCATTGAGGGTTTTACTAGCATAGTGAACCACGTGAAACACCTTCAGCTTCTTTTGACCAAGAACGACTTCCACAGCAAAATCACTAGCATCACACATCATCTCAAATGGCTCTTCCCAGTTAGGCGCAATGATGATAGGGGCTGAAGTCAACTTTTTCTTCAAGAGCTCAAAATCAACAAAACACTCTTCGGTAAATCGAAAGGGAACATCCTTTTCAAGTAGACTACATAGTGGTTTGGTGATCTTTGAGAAGTCCTGAATAAAACGTCTATAGAATCCAGCATGACCAAGAAAACTACGAATACCTTTTACTGAGACATGATGAGGAAGCTTTTTTATCGTTTCAAGCTTGGTCTTGTCCACTTTTAAACCCATCTTAGATACCTTGTGTCCAAGGATAATTCCTTCTTGTACCATGAAGTGACATTTTTCCCAATTAAGAACGAGGTTTGTTGCCACACATCTCTCAAGTACTCTACCCAGATTAGATAGACAACCATCGTATGATTTCCCAAAGACTGTGAAGTCATCCTTGAACACCTCCATGATATCACCAACCATATCAGAGAAAATAGCCATAATGCATCTTTGAAAAGTAGCGGGTGCATTGCAAAGTCCGAACGAGACACGTCGAAAAGCAAAGGTACCAAAAGGGCATGTGAATGTGGTCTTCTCCGGATCTTCCAGAGCTATACAAATCTGATTATAGCCTGAATATCCATCGGGCATACAGTAATACCCATGGCCCGCCAACCTATCCAACATCTGATCAATAAATGACAAGGGAAAGTGATCCTTTCTAGTGGCCTTATTCAATTTACGATAATCCATGCAAATTCTACATCCAGTGACTGTCCGAGTGGGGATGAGTTCATTCTTTTCATTTGTTACTACTATCATTCCTCTTTTCTTTGGTATACATTCCACTGGGCTTACCCACAGACCGTCTGAGATAGGATAGATAATTATTGCATCTAGCCACTTCAGAATTTCTTTCTTTATCACCTCTTTTATGATAGGATTTAGCCTCCTTTAATGCTCGATAGATGGTTTGCTCCCTTCTTCAAGCAGAATCTTGAGCATGCAGTAAGAGGGACTGATTCCCTTGATATCTGCTATGGTCCAACCAATGGTTGATTTGAACTTCCTCAGAACTCTCAATAGCTTTTCTTCCTCGGTACTCTAAAGGTTAGATGCAATAATAACAGGTAATGTAGATGACTCCCCTAAGAAAGCATACATGAGATGATCTGGTACTGGTTTGAGTTCAAGTTTAGGAGCTTCTTCTAGAGAAGGTTTAAGCCTTCCCAGAGAATCCTTAAGATCACCCAATCAAAGCGACTCATGGGGAATATTGAGCCTCTTTTGATACGGTGCTGCCTGTAGTAGTTGAACACATTCAGATATTTCTTTGTCTTCGAAGTCAGATTCACCATGTAGAACTCTGCCTAGAACATCTGAACTCGCAAACCGATCCAACTCATTACTGTGCGAAGAATCGACCGTATCCAACCTGAAACATTCCTCATCTTCTGTTGGAGACTTCGTACCCTTGAAAACGTTGAAAGTGACCTTTTGATCTTGCACTCTCATAGTTAGCTCCCATTTCTGGACATCAATCAAAGTTTTTCTCGTAGCTAAGAATGGTCTTCCCATGATTATGGGGATGTTTTTGTCCTCTTCGAAATCCAAGATAACGAAGTCAGCCGGAAAGATGACTTTATCTACCTTTACCAAGACATCTTCCACAATACCATGAGGATATGTGATAGAGCGATCAACCAGTTGCAAAGAGATGTTAGTCGGTTTTGGCTCAGGTAGCCCAAGTTTCTCAAACACAGATAGGGGCATCATATTGATGCTCGCTCCCAAGTCACATAAACATTTGCTGAAATATAAATTGCCGATTGAACAAGGAATGGTGAAGCTTCGTGGATCTTTAAGCTTGGGAGGCAATTTTTGTTGTAAGATCGCACTACATTCCTGAGTGACCGCCACTGTCTCAAAATCGCCAAGCTTTAGCTTTTTCGAAAGAATTCCCTTCATGAACTTGACATAACTAGGAATTTGCTCTAATGCTTCAGCAAAGGGTATGTTGATGTGTAGCTTTTGGAATACCTCCAGAAATCTCCCAAACTGAGTATCTAGCTTCTGTTTCTGCAACCTTTGCGAAAAAGGTGGAAAAGGGTAGATCGTAGGCTCAACATCTGACTGGGATGGCTTTTTAGGTGGCTGATCTTGATCGGGATTAACCTTAGATGAGGGCTGATTTTGAGCAGAATTTTTCAGAATGGGCTGTTTTTAAGAAGAATCAGCCTCTTGTTCAACTTTGGGGTTTTCGACAACCTTTCCCAATCTCAAGGTGATCTCTTGGCATTGCTCCTTGTCGTCCCGTTTACCTGGATTATGCTATGTGTCGCTAGGAAGAAGTCCTTGAGGTCTAACGATCATGTTACTAGCCATCTGCCCGATCTGATTTTCTAAGGTCTTGTGAGATACTATCAGACTTTTAATCATTACTTTCATCTCTTCGAATTCAGAGTCTCTCACAGAATGTTGAGAAGGGCTAGGATGTTGATTCTGAGGTTGTCTTGGGGCATACGATTGAGACTGATGTTGTTGACCTTGTTGCTGAAATCCAGGAGGAGCGTATGGATTAGCACCATAATGCTGATTACCTTGTTGATTATTGCTCCAACTGAAGTTCCACAAATTGCACTGACTCAGTAGAGATTGGTTGTTGATTCTGCCTCTGAAATTTACTCACAAATTGCATTGACTCAGTAGAGATAGGACATTGTTGAGTGGCACGCCCTCCAGCACAAATCTCGCACACACTAGCTACCTGATGTGCCCCTAGTTTAGTCAAAGAATCCACCTTCATGTTTAGAGCTTCAAGCTAAGCTGCTAAAGCAGTGGCAGTGTCCACGTTAAGAATACCAGCTACTTTATGTTGTGACATTCTCTGAGAAGGGTTCTGGAATTCATTAGCAGCCATCATCTCAAGGAGCTCGTGAGCCTCCTCATATCTTTTCGTTAATAAGGCTCCCCCAGATGCAGCATTGACCATGGGCCTTGTTTGCACACTCAAACCATTGTAGAGGAAATTTATTACTAACCAATCAGGCATCCCATGATGAGGAAATTTTCTGAGCATCTTCTTGTAACACTTCCAAGCTTCACTTAAAGATTCACCATATGACTGAGAAAACTGAGTAATAGCATTCTTTATGGCGGCTGTTCTTTCCATGGGAAAGGATTTTGAGAGAAATTTATGCGCTAGTATATCCCAAGTAGTGATAGAGCCTGCTGGTAAAGAGTGTAACCAGCTCTTAGCTTTGTCCCTTAGAGAAAATGAGAAGAGTCTCAGTTTTATGGCATCATCAAAAACACCGTTAAAATTAAAAATATCACAGATTTCAAGAAAGGTCATAATGTGCATATTAGGATCCTCAGATAAAGCTTCCCCAAACTGACAAGAATTCTGCATCATCTGAATAATGTCGGGTTTAATCTCAAAACTATTCGCAGCAATATTGGGTCTGAAAATACTAGACTGAATATCCATGATCTTTGGTTGAGAGTACTTCATGAGTGCTTTTGGAGCTGGATCTCCCATTTTAGAATTAGTATCAGAATCTGCGACTAGTAACTCTGTTCCTTGTCTTGGTTCAAGCTCCTTTTGTACTAGTGCTCTAGTTTGAGATAATTCAGCATATGTATGTTATATTCAGTAATGATAAGCATAAGAGGTACCGGGGATTTTTGAAAGAAGAAAAAAGTTGGCCTCAAAAGTAACAAAAAGAATATAAATCAAGAAGAAACAATGTACCTCATTGTTTGAGGGAATTAGAGTGGTGTGAATAAAATACATCAAATCAATACACATGAGTAGATTATCAGAATTTGTATGCTGTTATGGGACCATGAGGGGATAATCAGTACGTTCAAGGAGTTGACTGGAGAATAACAACTGAAATAAGGTCTATTACTCTTCCGAATCGGTTTGATATTTATAAGGTCAAAAAGTTTGATGGGATGCAAGATCTCGATGACCACATCGAACAGTTTAAGAACTACATGATGAACTTCGAAAATGATAATAGGCTGGTATGCATAGCCTTCTCTCAAACCTTTAAGGGCACAGATTTGAAATGGTATAATAGGATTCCAAGGGGATCTATTTCCAATTTCAGAGATAGTTATACAGATTTCATTGATAATTTTTTGGAAATAAAGAGATGCGAGCATATGGTGACACAATACTACAATGCAAGCAAGCTGTGGGAGAGAAGCTAAAGGACTATACAAAACATTTTGTGTTAACAAAAGCTGGTTTAGCTAATTATGAAGAGTTGGTATTCATGGCTGCATTTCGATAATGTTTATTACCTGGTGATTTAGCAAATAAAACAACAAAAAAAGAGTTTTGACTTTTAGAGCACTGATGGCTCAAATCGAGGATCAAATTAAAATGGAGGAATCGACTAGAGTTCGAGGAGTGGTTGGACCCAGCCAAAAGAGTTCAGGGCATGTGTCAAATAATCAGGGACACTCTTCGAGCTTGACCAAACTCAGGCTACAAGGTATCAATTTCAAAGAGCAAGGCCAAATCAATGGATAAGTCCATAATATTATGTTGATTTAACTGAGAATGTCGTTACAATTTATGAAAATGTAAAATGATATGTGAGTTTTAAAAATTTTGCTTTGATAAATAGACCAAGGGAAGAGCGTAAAAACAGGTTTTGTAAGTATCATAATGACATAGGACATGATACTGCATATTCTAATTGAAAATGGAAAATCAGCCGCTTTTGTTAAAGGGTAGAACAATGGGTAAAAGGCTCAAAGTGCATCAACTTGGAAAATAGAAAATCCAAATTCAAATGAGGAAAATATAATGATTATGGATTCTAAATTTGATGATTTCAATGCAACATCAGAATATTTGGAAACAGATGCATATCGGTTGATTTTGATGGTTGTTGATGAGCCGGTGGAGCAAGGATGAGTTCGAAGTTTATGTGAATACTTTGAGTCCTTGGCAATTTTTAGAGAAAATACTATGATTGGTAACACCAATAGCTCTATGAAGAAACATATAGTGCGTTTAGCTACTCAAATAAAATAAGGGACGTCTACTCATTTGTATGGTGAGAAAGATGTTCATTTTATTCTTTTCAATGAGGATTATTTGAAAGGTGTTGCAAGTCCTCATGAAGATGCAGTAGTTTTTGGAGAAAAAGTAGCTGGTATTAAAATCCGATGCGTTTTAGTAGATACAGGAAGATCTGTAAATGTTTTGTTCAAGTCAAAATATGATAGGATGCAAAATCCTTCTCGAATATGTCAATCATATCGTACCATAATCGGCTTTATAGCTGTGACAACCTAGGTGATTGGAGCGTTTGGGGGGTGAAGTGTGTTTGGGAAATGATCCTTTTATAAAAAAAGGTTAAATTTTTATACATAGTGGTGGATTGTTTGACCAGTTATAATGCTATTTTTGGAAGATCTTGGCTTTCGATGATGTATGCAGTTGTATCCACAATTCACCACTGTTTGAAGTATGTCATCCGAGATCGTGTTGGGGTTGTCCAAAATGATCAAAAGGTAGCTAGAGAATGTTATGCAACAAGTCTTCGTATCTGAGGTCCAAACAATGAAGATCGAATGGTTGAATAACAATCAAGGCGGGTGACCTCATAATAAGAAGAAAGAGTTGATAATCCAAGGGAAACCCTGGGTTCTTTAACGGTAAGTGAAAGCATAGAAGAATATTATTTTCCTGATGGGAAAATTCTTCGAATAAGAACATTACTGACCCCAGCTTTGCGGCAAGAGTTGCTATGATTTTTATTTGATAATCTAGATATTTTTGCTTCGAAAATAGAGGATGTAGTGGGGGTTCTATCTGATGTGATATGTCATAGCTTAGCTATAAGTTCGTGGATTAAGCCAGTTATTAAAAAACGAGCTTTCTCTGTTGAAAAGGCAGAGGTTATAATTGTCGAAGTGGATTGTTTATCCAGGGTTGGTGTTAGTCCTTTTCTCACGCAAGTATACATGGTCAAATAGTAGCAAGTAATAAGTAAGTAAGATCGTTCCCACGAAGACCAGGTGTATATGACAAGAATTTACTTATGCAACAATGTATGATTATTAGACTAATGCTTGAACAAGTAATAAAATATGGGTGAATGAATATAACTAAGCAAATTAACAAACGAGATTAACTAACGAGTTTACTTATGCGAGAGAAAACATGGAACCGTAACTTCATTGTTTATTTTACTCAGAGTATTATGATACTTAACCAATATGTATGATAACATCGATTACTAATCAGATAATATGAAATCAGTATACGCTACCTCTCAGTACACGTAAACCAAACCACTTATAAACCACAAAAGATATGGCAGCTAAGCAGACACCGCTTGCATGACAATCCTATATGTCTATACGAATTGAGGTACAATTGGTTTTAAGCGCAAATTATCTATTTTGATTACATAGGGTAATATGATATGGTTAATGACATATTACGAATCATGAACAATCACAGTATGAATCATTCAAGAACCTATGCTAGCATGGCAAGTTCTAAACCCTTAAATCCACTTTCGCATTCATTAAATATTAACAAACTAGATGTTTGCGACGCATCTAACGATAAGCACAACCATACTAGGTAACCGATAAACGTATCTCACAAATCAATCAAGCAATCAAACCATAAGTATTATTCAAACAAATCCGTTAGAGTTCCATGACAATGATTAGTTCATAATCGAACGAATCATCATTATGGGCTCAAAATTTAACATAGCTGTAAGACGAATATAAATAGATGAATAAGCGTTTAGAGATCGTCAAACCGAACAGTAGCCACTAAGTATCGCCTGACAGAAACAATCCGTAAAATACTGATCGAAAAACAACGAAAAAAAAGTAGTCGTCACATGTCTCGAGCGATATATAAACTACCGATCGAAAACACCATAGCCTTTACCGCAACTGCCGATAAAAAACGACAGTAGCTGTATGGTGCCCCTCTTTCGTGGTTTGTCTCCTGCCGAAGCTGCTGATCGAAAACCTAAAAAGACAGTCGGCACCTGCTTTCTATCTTTCTTGTTGTCTGTTGTCGATCGGAAAAACAAAAGTCGCCAATTGCATTTTCTCTTCTTTGATTTGTATCTTCTGCAGGATCGAAAAAGTAGCAAAAAGTAGCAAATTGCGTTTTTGCTTCTCTTTTGTCTAATTCACTCCCCCAGGAGAAAAAGACACCAATTTTCCAGATAGGCGAAACCCCAGAGATACGCCCCTCACAATAATAGTCAAAAGCGTTTTCTCCTCTTTTGTTCTCTGTTCTACCGAAAGAAAACCCAAAGCGGCCCTGCACCTTCCTTCATTCCCTTCTGTCTCTTTATATCTTCTGCCGAACACCCTGGGACAAATAGATTTCAAGAAAAAGAAGGGAGAGTTTTGAAGCACCCATGAAATATTGAACACCTCATGTTATATTTAGAATAAAATCTTTTATGTAAATATTTACTTGTTAAATATCATTGTAAATATTATAGGGCATACTCTTTCCTACTCTAGTGGCGCGATGAGGTTTTAATAATGAGGTATCCGGTCTTTTATTCAATAAAGTGTGATGCGTTCTTAAAACATTCAGAGTGGTTTTACTACAATTAAATTCAAGTATAAATCACTTTTTCAACACCTTGGGTCTTTAGCGGATCAAATAAACTTGGTTAAGTGATGATTATTAAATACATGTCATCGAAGATACTAAACACTCTCTCTTTAATACTTCTGAAATTCTAGGGGCTACTTAAACATTAGTCATGAAAATTTAAAAGAAATGTATTAAACAAAAGAAAGTTTGATGAAATTAAACCTATTCGGACTTGAACCGAACAGGAAAACAAAACATGTCTTGGCCATCTAAGGACTTTAGGTGTTCAAATGACCTATTCAGACTTTAACCAAATAATAATACAAAATGTGCCTTGGCTATCCAAGGACTTTAACTGTTTGGGAATATATATATATATATGATAAAACCTTAGGGCTTGTTCCCTTTGGACGTTCATTCACCACCATTACCTTTTTAGGACTTTTGAGTTTGACACTCGAACTCTCACCACTTCCCTCTTCATCATCAGTAGTGGAATCGATTCCACATGAGTAGTTGCGTTTATCACCATCTGCTAGAGTATGATATGGGATGTCTTCATATTCCACGTACTTCCATAGGAGACCCAGGGTCATCTTCGGAAAGGTCTCATGGAACAGCAGCACCATATCAGACTTGATCTCATCATCTATTTTTCCAAAGAGTCTATTACTTCATTGGTATACTTATCAACACTCGCTTCGATAGATTGCTCTTGCTGGCTCTTTAATTACTCATTTTCATTGGTCATCTCCGGAACAGTGCTCTCCAGTTTAGTCTTCTCATTGGTTAAGGTTTGAATGACACTATCATTGGTCTTCACTTCTTCCTTCAACGTTGTGAAGTCTTTTTATAATTCATAATACTTAGTCTGGAGCTCAGTTTTGGCTGCTTACGATGTGGCTAACTTAGTTGCCGAATCCTCCTTGTCCTTCTTTAGTGCCTCCATCTTCTTATTCAGTTCCTCTATACTTTGCTCAGCGTTTAGGAGACTTTTTTACAGGGATTGCTCGTCAGAGGTGAGGGATTTGATAAGGGTGGTATGACTTTTTATTTGTCTTTCCAGATCATGTATTGGCCGGATATGACCGAGGAGGGAGTGGCTCGGGACATCTTGCTCTTCGGAAACGGATAAGGATTTACCATTGAAGGTCACCATATTGGCAGAACTGGAGGGACGGTAAGGACCTGCAAAATCATCCTTCTTAGAATCATTAAAATACAAATCAGTATCTTGAAGGGCATTGATGTCCACTTTATCATTCCCTCCCCTAGTAATCTCTCCGGACTGAAGATCTGTTGGGATTTTCTCTTGCAAGGTAGGATGATCAGGGGCTGGTGGAGGTTGGATTTCTAAAGGACGAAGAATTATTTATTCTCCCAGGGTAACCTTTTTCTTCTTAACAGCTTTCTCATCACTATTGGCCCTCCATTTCATGTCATTCTTAGGGGGCTTTAATGGGTTCTGTGACCCTCCGGCCTCCCTTAATGTTTCAACCTCTACTACTTTGAGTAAGGCTGCATCAATCCCCCCATGGTGCCCAAACCAGTCCCTTCTGTAGCTACTTGAACCAACTCTGCTGCAACTATCTTCTTTTTGTTGTTCATCTTGCTGGGAGCCTTAGCTCTGGAAGGTAATAACAACTTACGATCCTTGGCCTCTATCCTTTTGAGAATCACACAAGGAGGAAGAAGGGTGGTTAGCTCTTCCCATGAGAGGTCTCTCCGGCATGTGGTGTTCCACAGATGGGACCTCACGAAATTTCCCGATATGAAGCAATTGTGAAAGGCATTCCCCAGTGCTCTGAAGCCCATGCATTGAGTTTTGCACAGGTCTTTTCCCCTCCTCCAAATGTTCGGTGAACTCCTTCGGTAGCACTGAAAAGGGTAACAAGCTAGTCAAAATAAGAAAACTTATAATTTTTTTAAAAAAACTTGAAAAACAAGGAGAATAAAGGAAATTACCAGTGCTTTTCCACCTGCTAGTCAGCATGCTAGGGTTGGTGTTGGCCTTAATCTTCCTACCATTTCCTACATTTCACTAACAAACAGGAACTGTGTTCTCCAATTCTTTTCATACTCCAACAGGTCGTCCACAACTTTGAAGTTATTCTCCATGTTGTGATGGTAGAATAGAATCTGATGGTTGTTGCACAAGCTTGCTACAACAACAAACTGCTTCATCAGAAGTGGGATCTACGATAACCTTGTTACTATGCTACCGGCAATGAGAGAGTACCAGGCATTGAAGCTTAACTGGCTAGGGCATAGTTTAACCAAGTGAAAATATCTATCGATCTCTGGGTCTAATGGAAACTGGAGTCCCCCGTTTAGCAATTCCGTAAATATTACCACCTCGTTGAGCTTGCAATCCATAGGAGTCTCCGGAGTGATAGGTATCTTTACCTTTACAGACTCTGGAATCCTCCATTTGGTTCGGATTTGGCCCAACTTAGTAGTATGAATGTAGATATAGTTGATGTTTTGCAAGGCCAACAGACATTTGACGCTAACGTGTTTGAAACAAGGGCCTACCTTGCCCTCTAAGCACTCCGGAAGCGAGTGCGGATGAGTCATACATATTTTTACCTTGCTCTTGCCCTTCTTATCAGAAGCAGCATCTCCCATTTGGCCTGATGCCTCAGTTTCGAATGAAGCCTCCTCGATGCTGTCTTCCATAATCTCTTCCATCATTGTGGAAGGTTTTTCAGTTGTCTTAGAAGAAGGGAGGCGTCAATTTCTTGCACTAAAGGTTGTTCAGGTGGTTGAGCGCTTGTTGCCTCTGAAGGCCTAGTGTTTGGTTGAGGTTGGGATCCGGAGGGCTTGGCTCGTGGAGCTGCTTTAGATACCTCCGAGCCGGAGGGTTTTAGCAGTGAAGGTGTGGATTGGGTTTTGGTTTGGCGGGTCGTCCGAAGAGGGGTTATCTTCTTCGGAAACTTCTCAGTATCAAAACCCATAACAATAAAGGGAGAAGGTTTTTTAAAACTTTAAACATCTTTTTCTTTAGGCATAGAAGGTTAGGACTCTTGAACAGAAAAACCAGAGAGGAGGGGTGAAAGGTTTGGTTTAAATGAAAGCTTTCTGGGCCTAGGGTTTCTAGAAGATGATGACCTTTGATCGGTGTCCTGAGTTGGCTCACTGGTTTTCTCACCTGGAGAAACTAGGAAGCCAGCAGCGATACGGTTCTCTCTTTCTACCTTTCTCGCTCTCTCTAACTCTGACAAATTCAACCAGCCACCTTTCACTAAATCGTTTCTGGCCGTGAACAAAAAATCTCTCAAGAACGATTTGAAGCTAAAGATGTATATCTCTCTAGAAAAGCTTTGAGTGTGGAAGACAATGAAATAGTAAAATAGTATTTATATAACAGTAAAAAGTAACAGTTACATAGAAGAAGTTGAATAGGGTTGTGCAATGATTAAAGGTTGTGCAAACGTATGAAGAATCAAAAGCCTAGGTAACTTTCTAGACTTAATGGGTGCGCCGGTCTAGGAAAAATAACGGCGTCGAACCAAATATTGACACGTGTCCCACGATCCAAGAAGAAAAATCTTAGAATTCTGGGAAGAGAAACTAGTCCTAAAAAATTTCGAACTAGGTTGGTGTTGAAATTAAACTTCTTAATCCGGACGGCATGAGCAGATTGGATGAAGTTGATACTAGCTTGATAGATTTTTAGCCCTACGAAAAATATTTAGTAAGGCCTAAAAAAAAGGGCTACTGATGAGTTCGGATACTTTGGACACAACCTACCAGTAAATTTGGACAGGGGTAATTCGGACCATAACACACCACTAAGAATCCGGACAAGACAAATGTAAAACACCTTTTGACTAAGTTATTTGCTAATCTACTTAAAAGACTAATGAGTCCTTAAACTTGACCCGGTTTCACAACTTGACGCGGTGAGCGCCATGGGTCATTAAATTAAGAGTATAAATACCCTAACCACTCTCATTAATGAGGGTGATCAATATTTAATACAAGCAGACTGCTTAATTATCTCAATACTCCTCACACTAAACACAAAAAACTTCAAACTTACCGAAACACTTAACCAAACTAACCCGAGCCCAAAATAAACCAAACCAGTTTTAATAGAAATCGATGACTACATTTTGAAGCTCTGCTTCCATAATGATTCGAGGAGAATTATTGGCTTCTAAATTATACTAGATTTTGGTTGCTTCGAATAGTTGTTTCGAATGGTTGTTTCAAAATGTTGCTTCGAATGGTTGCTTCATATGGTCGCTTCAAATTTTCATTTTCTGATGGATTTTTAGACTTCGAGATTGTATTGTAACAATTGATATGACGTATGGAAGAATTCGAAGACATTTTAGTTATCATTCATTTATTGACATGATAACTAGGGGGGCTTCTGATATGGAAGCAGGATTTTGAGGATTAAAGTGTAAATAATGTAAATTTAAGGATTAAACTATAAATAATGTAAGTTCATTCCTTAAATTATAAATAATGTAAGTTTTAGAGAATATTTGTGATTATGTATAATTGTTATGGACTAAAGAACAATTTTTCCTCTTTTGTAACAGATTTCATTTTAAGGCTAAGTCTTGGCTCCTCTATATAAAGGGCATTTGTACTTAAACTCTCTCTCTCTCTCTCTCTCTCTCTCTCTCTCTCTCTCTCTCTCTCTCTCTCTCTCTCTCTCTCTCTCTCTCTCTCTCTCTCTCTCTCTCTCTCTCTCTCTCTCTCTCTCTCTCTTTTTCTAAAAACTCTCTAACTTTTTCTCTCTCTAGAATTCTCTTATAACAATTTACTAAGGCAAAATTTATACTCACGAGATATGTCTCCCAATTTTTTCTCTTATTTTCTTTTCTGCAGCTGCATCATTTTTATATCGAACCATTTGCTTGGCCATAATATCTAAATGGATTTGAGAAAAAGTTTCCTTTGTGTATAATGCTTTAGTTGCTGCTTCGAGTTGGCCAAAAGGTCGTAGAGTAAGTAAGACCTCTTCGGATGGTTGTTGTTCCTGGATAGGGTTGAATCTTTCTTTGTTTAAGGTATGATAGTAGACGAGGAAGCCCAATGAGTGTCTAACGAAAGCATGAGTTCATGTTAGAGAGGAGTAGTGACTTGATGGACAATTTGTCAAAGTTGTTCTTGAATTTCTTGAACTCTTGGATCCATATATTTGTAGAGAGCTTAAAGTTCTTCTTCACTGGGAGGCTCATCGAAAAAGAATTGATCATCTCTTTGGCGATGATCTGCGCTCGATTCTCCAAGATTATCTTCTACTTCGATTTCTCCTTGAGGATTATCTATTTTAGTTTTCTCAACTTCGGTTGAAGGAATATTTAAAACAATTGATTCATGAGTATTTTCTACTAATTTCGTTGGTGAATATTTTGTAGCTTTCTTTTTCCTTGGAGAATAAGTCTTCTTTTTCTGAAGAAGGTTCTACTTCGACTCCCTTATCGATTATGGGCAGACCAGCCTCAGCTGTTTTCCTTTTTGTTTTTAGCTCATTTTTCTTATGAGGGTTCGGATTTTCTAAAGAGATAGCACCAGATGTACTAGCTGGTTTTTTCTTTTTTCCTTTATGTTCCTCACTCGAAGAGTCACCTTACGATCAGGTGCTATCAGTCTCTTGACCATCAAATTTGGATTTGGTGGCTCCAATCAAGTTTTCGGGGAGGTCAACACCCAGGATGATCCTCCACAAGTGGGTATTAATAAAGTTGATGGGCAGGAAAGCTGAATGGAACCCATTTCCCAATTTACTCTACCCAAGTGGCCAACTTCACAAAAATGTCCTTCGCATCTTTCTTGCGATCTTTATATCTCTTCGAAATTTTTAAGAAAAGTGGAAATATATATAAAACTTAAGCATAAGGTATACAACGAAAGCAAAAATAAATATCAAACATAACTTACAGTTTCTCCCCCAGATGAAGTTGAGTTTTGAAGGGTTCTCATCAGGTATCTCCTTCCCGTTCTTCCAAGCTCCAGATACGAAGATAAATTTTTGTTTCCAAAAATTTTCAGCTTCGATCAAGTCATCGATGATTTTAAGGTCATCATCCGGGGTTAAGTAGTATAAAGACAATACCGTTTCCTTCAAAAGTTTGGTTAGGGTGATGAAATCTTTGATGAATAGGGGAATTTGGCTTAGTCGGGAAGCCATAATCACTGATAGAAGTGTGAAGCATTGATTAGGTGTTTCTTGTGTAAGGTAAAGGTTTAGGGGTTCGAAATAATCCACTATCATTGTATCTAATGGGAACCGAAGACCCCAATTGATGATCTCAGGGTAGACCACCAATTCATATTTTCCACAGTCGAGTGAAGTCTCCTCCTTTTTTGGTAGTCAAAGTGTGATATTATCAGTCATTCCCCAATGTTTTTTCAGAAGACTAGCTTAGGCCTCCTTATAGTATATGTAAGGCATGTTTTTTAGTGCCATGATATATTCAGAGAGAAGTGACTTTAGATTTACGCTCACTGAGGCGGCCACATCCGCGGGAACCTTAATTAGAGCTTTCTTTTTTATTTTATTTTTCCCTGGTGCTCTTGTTTTCAAAGTATTTCCCTCAGTATCGGCTTCAATATTTTTTGAGGCATCATCTTCAGTATCATCCTCGATGTTCGATTGAGTGGCTTCTAAATCAACTTCTTTGTTAAAACCTTATCTATAAGTCGACGAGGATTTGATTTTGAGGTCGGGTTTTCTGGTTCATTATTTGAGAGATTTTGTTGTGACTCTGTGATAGTCTCAAAAATTTCCCTCAGGGGATGAGAAGATGGTGAAGGGTTGTTTGTAGAATTCGATGAAGTGTTGACCTCCTTGAAATCTTCTATAGTTGTAAAAGTTTTCTTTTTATGATGGTTTTGGATGAGGTGAGTTTTTGGTTAGATATGAGGAGTCTCTTTGCATAATTTTCGAGGCGAATTAGAGCTGATAGAAGATGGAGTTTCTTCTGATATTTTTGAACTTTGAGTCACTTTGCAATTTATTCGAGGATAAGCAGTTGTAGAACTAGTTTGGGCTGTAGAAGAAATTCGAGGTGTTGATTGTGAAGGGTTTGTTAATGAGGGATTTTGTGATTATGAGGTAACTGATTTTGTTTTCCAGAAATGGAACCAAAATGTTGAGGTAAAAATCACCTAACTGCTAGTACTTTATAATATAAAGTAAAGAAGATCAATGAGATAACTTGATGAACAATGTGATGAACACTTTTGTTAATTTCATAAAATGTATTACACTTGCTCTCTATTTATGTTTTTACTATTCACTTTAGCTTTTCACTCACTTTACAAATGAGATATTAACTCTTATATAATGTCTTAATTTGGGGGAATCATAAGCAGGTAGGTACTTATTGGTGCAGCCTTATCTGGCATTCCATATACTTTATTAAAGAGAATTACATATTATGGTTGTCGCGTTTGTATTATGTAATATTTTTTATTCGTACGTTGTCAGACATGATTTCCTTACATGTCGGGCGTAACGCTTGTACAGTTAGTGCATTGGTGCGGGGGGTGGGGGGGAACTCATTGACATTTTGGACAAATAATACATGACGAGGGCTCGATGTGATGAAAGCTGTAAAGATGCACCCTAGATGGGTTTGAGACTTGACCAAAGAGCCAAGTCTTTCTTGATCAAGCAATGTTACGCGACCGGTTTAGTTGGGACTTGAACATCTGGTCAGATCCTGTTGCGCCTAGTCATGTTTCTATATATGGTTGCACGTTGTTGCACGACCATGTCGGTTGGAACCTGACCAAATGGTCAAGTCTTTTCTTCTCATGCACTAGTTCACAACTAGATGTGATGATGTAGTTTGACCAAAATCTGTCGTGCATAGTGACGCAATGATGGACGAACACGTTGGCCGAGGCGTGGCCAAATGACTGGATCCTATCGTGTCTGATCACGCAATATTGTGCGACCATGCACAACATGCTAGGTCGCACCATTTCGTGCGACCTAACACATTGAGATTTGGAAAAAGGGTCAAGTCCCATATGGTCATGCGACGTTGCACGATCAGGCCCATCTGACTGAGCCAATTTTTGGAACGTTTGTCAGCTTTCTAAGATTAGGAAAAAACTTATTTTCCATTCCCGAGGGAGGTTAAACTTTTAGACTATATGTTGGACACCTATGATGATGATTAAAAAAACTAATTATGGACTATGATTGTTTTGGTTAAAATGTGAATTTCCTCTCATTAAAAAAAATTACGAGGATAAAAGTTCTACTCATGAATTAGTAGATGAAAAAGACACTATCTTCAACTAACTATATATTGTTTTACTTATTTTTGGACATTTTTGTACAGATAATTGTAATGTAAGTTAGTGTGATTTGTTTTTTTAGTCCGTTAATTTTTTTTTTAATTTTTATTTATTTATTCATACATGTTAAACAAAATTAAATTAACGGTTTTGATAAAAAATAATATCTCATTAATTATATATATAATTTTTTTATATTTAATAATTTTTATTGAAACAAATTACACATATATATTAGAAAAATAGCTTTTAAATATGGTAAATAATGAATATAATTAAAATAATCATAAAAAACATTGAATATAATTTTACCAGACATCTCAAACAAAAATTTAGAATATTGTCCATATGAAAAAGAATTGGTCAACTAGTGTCGGGGCAAACAATAGAGAGCGTCAAAAGATGGTCTTCAGTCGTAAGACCACCTCAGTAATTAAAACAACTCACACAACCAAGATAGAGAGACAGACAAAAGAAATATTAAATAAATTTAAAAAATTGGATAGAATTTCACAAAAGAAAAATGTAGACATATAAAGACCAAAGAGAGAACAAGAGACGAAAAAGACAGACCTAGACCTAGAGAGAAGAAATCAAGAGAGAGAAACAGAAAAGAAAAGAGAAGTTGTCTTTTCAATCTTCCTGGGCTTGTTTGTTTTGTTTTGGGGACAGGGTTGATGCTGGGCTCCAACAGCTCTCAAGCCGATCATCACCATCATCGTCATTTTCGCGACGATCATCCTATGATGGACGATGGGGATGACGGAGTCGTCGAATCGCAAGCGTCGTCTGGGGTTTCTTGCTCTATTTGCCTGGAAACTGTTGCTTGTCATCGAGCTAGATCTAGAGCTGTCCTTCAATGCGGCCATGAATTCCATCTCGGTATGCGAATTCATAACCATATTTTTCTAACATTTCTAAGTAAATTAGTCTCTTTTGGTTTGAATTATTGTTTTGTTTGCTTGAGTTTTGGTTATTGCCTTTGTGTAGTGGTTCGATCTTTGCTTTTTACTCAGTGGTTGATTGTGTTTGTCAAATTACAATAGTTCTAGAAAAAAAGAACTGAAATCAAAATATCAGATGAAAATCAGCTTTTTCTTCGTTTCATTAATAATTTGTGTTGTATCTTGATCTAGAAGTTTACTTAGCTAACTTCCAGGTGTTTGTATAGATTCACCTGTGCGGTAGAAGTGCTTGTTAGTGTAGTGTAGACTAAATCTGCATTCCGATGGACCTGAACATCAACTTTTTGTTCCAGAAGCAAACAAACTGTTTGTTTAATGCATGCATAATATTATCCTTTTGTTTTCTACTCATGCCTCAGTATTGTTTTTTATGTTGTTTCTGAAATATTGATTTGTAAGGTATACGAAAATTGCGATTACAGATTTAAAAGGTTGAACATATTCATGAAGCTAAATGTCCCATAGCGATACGTAGTAACACTGTCGAAGATGAATTGTCTGATGAAACAGTGTCAAAGGTTGAACATATTTATGAAGCTACTTGTCGAAAAGTTTATTTGTAATGATGCTTTTCGTTCTTCCTCATGGCCATATAAAATTATCTATCCTCTCATGTTCTCATCCTAAAGTAGTCTTAAGAAAGATGCACATAAATTTAAATTTGATACAGTCTATACAGATATAACTACTATGTATGAAACTATTCTCAATCTAAAGAGAAATATTGAGTTTCGTCATCCTCGCTTAATGTATGGCACGCAGCTCCATTTTACATTGCTACAACTGCAGTTGAAGCTGTATTCACTAGATCATATTTTTTTTAAAAGATTATGCACATACTTGTTCTGTTTGCCCTATTTATCTGACTTGTACTATACTATCTATGTCGTCATACTTTGTGGTTTATCGAAATTTTATATTTTTTCTGTATGCGGGTGATGTTATGCAGATTGCATTGGATCAGCTTTTAACATGAAGGGAGCTATGCAGTGCCCTAACTGTAGAAAGGTGGAGAGAGGTCAATGGTTGTATGCAAATGAATCTTCTCGTTCAATTCCTGAAGCAAGTATAGAGGATCTGATTCACGAAGATGATTTATACAACTTAAACTATCCAGAAATGGTATGCTTGGTTATTCTTTTCTGCCTTAAATAGCACTGTTAATTTAATGCAACCGGTTTCTAATGGACTCCCAATTGGATTTGGAGGCTTCGTTTGTTACGGTTTGTTTATGGTCAATTTACAGATTATTTTTCTTTAACCAACATTCACAGGTAAACCTAATGATCAGTTTTGAATAACTCTAAAAGGTAGAATGTTTTGTGTCTTATTTTCTCATAAAGCTCTTAGGGGATGCACATCTCACATTTTGTGAGCAGATGCATATATATGTATTAATATAATCTCTATGAACTGTGGTATCCTTACTTGATACAGCATGTTATGAAGTACAAAATTTTATTTTGTAATAAAAGGTTGAGATAAGATATGCTTGATATGAAGTTTCAGTTGGATGATTCACCTATTGCATTCCATTTTATTTCTTTGGTTCTAAGGTAAAGGCTAGTCAGGTTTGGGATGGGTGAGCATAGACATGCTTTTACTTCCCTAGTCAATGGGAACCTACAAACAATCCTCAAGTTTGCTATCCGCACTCTATTAGATTGTCTTATCATATAATTTATTGTTTTCGTTTTTCAGCCTTTTAGAGTTCAATGGTGCCCATTTGATGAATTAGCTCGAGTTGGTGCATCAATGGAGTAAGCACAATACCCTCTACATGTCTTTAGTAAAAAGTAAATGTTTATGTTTGTACATATTGATCTCTGAAATCTGCTTCCTAGATTGAACCTATAGCTTCCTGTTGGACACAAGAGTTAAATTTGTAGCTTCATGTTGGATGCATATCGAGCTTAATTTGTAGCCTCATGTTGGATGCATATCGAGCTTAATTTGTGATTGTATTAGCTTATCTTTTTTACATCCATGCTGGGAGATTTGCTATGCATGCAAGTTCTTATATGTTTATATAAGCTTATGGCGACTTTAGTCCTCTGTTGAGAAAGAGTATAAGGGTATGTTTTATCCAGTTGTCATAGGTTTGTCCCACGTATTGTTGCAGGGTAAAAGGTATTTTACGAACCAAGTACCAGTGGCTTCTAGAAAGTTCAGTCATTTGTCTCTTTGACTTCACCCACTTAATCATTAATACTGGACATGCTACTTAATAAAACGTTTAAATTAGCACCGTTGGCTTTTCATCAACAATTTATGACTGAACAGGTACAGAAACGTCATGTAAAAATGTGCTGACATGAACATTACTGCAGATATGTTTTTACTTCATTATTTTTCTTAAAACCAATATCATAATTTTAATATGGTTAGAATAATAGAATGTTACATCCTTATTTAAGTTTAGTAATTAATAGGTTTAGTCAGCAATAAAGAAATACATTACCTTTCCTTAAATTTCTCTTTATTTACAGTTAGTGATGGCTTGTTGTTGGGGGATGTTGATGGATGGATGTCTCTTTCTTGCTTTCTTGTGTAGTCTGAATAGTGTATAATGTGAGAACTGAGAATCATAATCTATTACTATGTAAACCTTGTAAATGTCAAGGGGATCTTTATACAATGTCATAAGTCTCTCTCTCCCTGATATGTTGATGCTCTTTGTATATTTCAGGGTAGTAGAATCTCAACAGACAGCATGTAAGTCGCCCATTCCATATTTTTCCTGATGCATCTTTTCAGCGATTCTATACTTTAATAGCGGCATTATAAGGCAAGAATGCTTTCTTTCCTTTTCAGATCATGATCTTCAAGGACCCCGTCCCATGTTTGCTGAACACACACCTGTATCATCTGTGTCTCACTCTTATGTTGCCTATGTCGAAGCGTTGGCACCTGCAGCATCTAGATCTAATGAAAGTGTTGATAGCTCTAACTTAAATCATCACTGGAATACCCTATCTAGTCGCAATGAGACTTTTAATCCTCATGCTGTTAATGTTCAATACCATGGTTGGGGCCGCCATTCTCCGCCTTTCTCAGTAACAGGTACTCATATTGCTGGTGCTGATTCAATTCCTGTTCCCTCTGCGACGCTGAGATCTACTCCTGATGCCAGGGATATCCTTAACATGCACAGATCTTATCCAGTTCTCTTAGACTACGGGTAAGCCTTGGTTTTCACAAAAATATTTTCCCAAGCATAGAATTTGGTTTTTATCCCTACAACATTTAATTTTTGACAAGCGGTAGAGTAGAGCAGTAGTGTTGATGCCCCTCTAAGGTCCCTCAGCAAGTAAACCCTTATGTTCCACTACCATAGTTATTAATAGCTCTTACGGCGAGCGCAATAGCGCATAACAGTGTAAGTCGCACCCCTGGCGCCTCACTTCGCAATGCGCACCGGATTTCAAGTAGCACACGCTAGGTGGGCTATTGGGTTTATACTACAGCTAGACCCATTTACTTTTGTTGGGCCTGGCCCATAATAATTACTGCCATCTTCTATTATTCTCAAACAAAACTTGGACTCTTTGAAACCCTAGCTCTGAAACCCTAAGATAGAAACCTCACCACTAATCCATAATCAAACCGTCTAAAACTGAAAGAGAAAGAAGATCCACGAGGTGAAGAGAAAAAAGAAAGTCATCCTTTCTGTTTATTTTAAAATTTCAATTTTTTTAGTTTCAGACCTGCTGTTCTCAAATTCAAATTACATGTTCAACTTTCTTTCATGGACTCTGATTTTAAAATTCAGTTTTTTACAGACATTAACTATTTTTCAAATCTTTCAAATTAAATTAACTATTTTCAAATTTAAATTAATAGTTCAATATTTTACAGAGAAGTAGCTGTTTTTCAGATCTGTTTTTTTTTTCAAATTCAAATTCTATGACATGTTTATCATGAATATTTTGTGTTATATATATTAAGCATATGTTTTATTAACTTTATTTAATTTTATTAGAAATTTTATAATATGAACATATTAATATTTATATCATTATACATGTATGTGTGCGATATTTACAAACAGAGCATGCTAATCGCGACGCTATGCTCTATAGCTCTAGAGAGCGTTTGTGCTGCGCTATGCGCCATTAATAACTATGCACCCACAAATACTTAGTGTTTTCTTTTTTGCCATTTAAAAAAATATCTTGGTAAGATTTTTCATGCTGGCCTCGATATAAAGTAAACTTTATTATATTTTTTGCTGTTTTATGTGCTGTCTACCTAATTGGGTGGGTGTACTGTCAATGATCCTGATTCTTTTTGCAAGATAAGAGATACCTTCACAAACCACCAAACTTTACCACTTTGTCCAAGTAATGTAACTATTTGAAAAATTTATAGGATTTTAAACTATCCGTGGTGTTTAACTTTAGAATTCTAATCTCAAGTACTACTCTACATCCCTCTCTTATATATGACTGAGCATATCTTGTTCAGAATAAGCTACGCAAAACTTTTCGTTCCTTTTTAGATTTCTATGACAAGCAGCAAGGAAGGAGTACCATATTACTAATAATGGTTTCTAAGGATAGATATGGAATAACATTTTATGAAGACTTAATCGATGGAACTAAAATTTCTATCTAGTGAATTTTATACTACGCAAGAAAACTGAGCATCTATTTTCTCTTTGTAGGTCTGGTCCTAGAAATGGGAGTTCATTTGTCACATCTTTAGCTCCACGTCAGTCAGGCAGCAGTGCTCGAGCGCATGAAAGGGTCCCAGTGTCCCGACCCTTCCATCAACAACAAGCAAGTAATACAGCTGCCATTCCTTCACCAATGGTACCTGGAATGCGGAGAGGGCTGCCTACTGTGATGCCCCCAACTCAACATCCCGATCAAAACAGTGGCTTTTATATATTTCCTTCAACTTCAGCAACCCAAAATCAACATGAAGTAGAGAATCTCATGCATAATCATTTCCATGGGTGGGAAAGAGAGGGGTGGGGTTCACATCATGCTACTAGTAGCTCAGACTTTTCCAATTGGTCTAATGAGTTTTGGATTAGGCGCAGATCTTAGCGAATCCAGGCGAGAGTCAATTCTACTACTGGTGAATATATATACCTCCCGCTATCCGCAGATTTGCTTATGTGGTTACTGGTTTATTTGAAACTTAAAAGAAATGTGATCAGAAAGTTGCATGATATTTGATAAACTATTGGCCATTTTCTGTGATTTTTGCGGTCTTTGCCCTGTCAAATGAACACATTGCCCCGTTGAATAGACACAAATGTTTCATAAGCCGTTTTGTTAATCGGGTGGCAGATTGATGTATTTTGATACCATCTGGTTACAGTCTACCATCTTAAGCTGGTGGTACTATAATAATATAAACGTGAGAGTACTATTAATGATACATGGTTTGTTTTTGTCCTCTCTTCTATAATCTATGTTGTGGTTTTATAACAATTTTTCCCCCTCTTTTATTAGCTATGTTTTGGTTTTGTAGATGATAAACAAATTCATCGTTTTTGGCTAAACTCACATTGAGTTTGATTTTTTACTATTTTATTTGTGTACTATTTAGGTTGATTTTTGACTTAATTATTTAGAATTTTTTAAGAAAAAAGAGAGGTTAAAAATCACCATTGGTACTGTATAGTCGGTGTATCAAGTAGTTTTTGATCATTTTTGTTTCCCATATTTTTTTTATATTCTAGAATTTTGCACGATCTTCCATGTTTTAGAATTTTGCACGATTAGTACCCTGTACATGTGAACCATTCAAAAACTGACACGTGGCATCAAATTTCAAGTTTTGTATCACTTTGGTCTCTAAATCCCAAGTTGTTTCAGTTTTCACTTTGGTCTCTAAATCCCAAGTTGTTTCAGTTTTGTAGAGTCGATGCTTACATATATAAAAAAGATATGGTGCAACATATGTAACAAAGATATGGACCGATGTTATTGCCGCTGTTTGATTCGAAAAGCACTAGTTATTTTTATAACAAATTTGGTAGGATATATCGACGGTGTTAATTTTTCATACTTTTCATACTGCCGGTATAAAACATGATTAACCATCCACAATTTGTATATCGAAGATACTAAAAATATATTGACGGGAACAAATGTTAGCGCCGATGTTAGAGTAAAAAAATTCTATATTTTTAAGCCGAGAGGGGTGAATTTTTCATATCGTTTACCGGTGGTACAATTTCCATACTGTCGGTGACACAAATATATCGGTAGAAAATGATGGCACCGTAATATTAGAGTAACACCATGTTTTTAGCAAATAATTGAAAGAGGAAACCGAAGGTCCTAACTTTTTGTACCCTTGTAAAATACTAAACCGTCAATATATAATTTCCATATCCATGATACAATTATTAAACCTGCGGTATGAGTGATTCTGTTGCCGGTATAGTACCGTAAAAAAAATATGGCTAACTTTTCATACCATCACATACAATGTGGTTAGCTTTTCGTACCATCAATGATACATCACAAAAAAGATTTTAATCAACAACACAACATAAAATAAGAAAGTTTTTAATCGAGATAACCAACGATCCACGTACGAAAATCATCATTTAGTGTCGACTAAGAAAACAACAACAAGATTCATTAGTATTTACCAAATACAACTACATCATTCATCCGTGACAAAAAAAACATACACAAGATCAAAATACCTTATACAATAATGAGCCAAGGAGGAATAATATTCATAAGTTTCTTCGTGAAATTCCTTATCTCTGCGTCACTATCGTCAAAAGATAAAATACTGTTGGCTTTATGAATCCCTATATTGCCTCACGATCACCAACAACATTAAAAGTAATGACATAACATCCATACCTTTTCACATACTCATCGTACCGATATGTTTGCAGATTGCGGTTTCTAGAAATGGGAGGTGTCATACGGTTCGTAGGAAGTAAAAGGTTAGACCATTCATTCAATTCAGTATCCTCCAATGATATCGTTTGTGCTCCCTTTCTTAATAACCAGTCTAGCTTCTGGTTGGGGATTTAGTATACATATATTATACTCTAACTGGTATTGCGTAGCAAAGTTAAATTGAGTATATAATATTTCCAAATGATCCGAGAACTCCGTTGTTGTTTCATACTTAGCCAACTGAGTACCAATCGACTTAGTTACATGGTTATTAATCTAGGTGATAACCTTAGTGTTATCGATTTCCCACATATCAAGCAGTATAATATAATTTTAAGGATTAGTTATATGAGTAGGTGGAAGTTTTGTACCTGAAACATATCTTATATTGTCATGAAGAAAGTTCTTTATGACATAACTCAAATATGAAAAGTTTTTCCCATTAAGTTGGGTGCTAATAGACTGCATAAAGTCATATTTTCCATAATAATCCAGAAGTGCTAAAATAGAATTAAAGAATCCAGTAATATCAAACTGAAATAGAATTCAGAACCAAATCGTAATCAAAAGCCAAAATCTCAATAAAAAAATCCTAACTGACATGCCTATTGTAACTTAGTCGAAAGTAAACAATCCAAAACGATCATAATATCCAATCAAAAGCAAATCCAAAGTGAAAGTAGACAATCTAAAACAATACCCAATCGAAAACAAATCCAAAAGAAAAACAAACCATCTAAAACGAACAAAATACCCAAGTAAAAGCCAATCTAAAACGAAAGTAAAAAAATTCAAAATGAAACAGGGAAAGAGATACCCTTCCCCAATTATATCAATCTAAGCATCGAACAACACTATAATAACATGTTGAAAGAGATAAACAAAAAAATGAATAAGATATTTATTATTTTGAAAGATAAATTTACAAAAAGTTTAAGACATTATTTATCGAATTATAATATGAACTAACGAGCCTAATATCTATAAAAATATTGAAAGATCAAAGGTTCTTGATGTTTTTAATGTAAACAAAAATGCAACAGAAATTATTTAACTGGAGTGTTATATGACACCATATTTCAACTAAGATTGGTTGGCTTGGAAACATCGGCTATGTAAATGAATCATAAAATTCTACTTGTAGTTTCGGGCTCAACTTTCCAAAGCAGACATTTGCTAGCAGCAAATACGTCTTCTTCAGTGTTTTTTTGGGTTGACTATGATTTATTTTTTGAACTATTTTACGTGTGTGTATGTGCTTGAGACGAAAGTTGGACAAATATTTTGGTTTAGACTACTTTGTGGAGTAAATATGATCGATGAATTATATATCCTCATTAGTAATGTCATAATCACTTTTTTTCGGAGGGAACCCGCAGCCGCTACTCAAAGTGCAATGAGTGCGCACAGGGTAAACCATAAGTCTGACGCGATAGCCTGCAAACCAACGCCAGAAGGTAAACCACACAAGGTGACAGGCTCACCCGAGAAAGTGTATGTAGAGGGACTCGAACTCATGACTTTTGATCACAAGCATACCATACTCAACCAACTCGGCTACCCCCTTGGGGGCTGTCATAATCACTTTATAATTAAATAAATAAGTTTTGTTTATGATAAAATATTACAAAATAAAAAAAGTTGCTTAGTATTGCTTTATGGAGTAATAGAAGTTAGTTGTGTTGGAATAATTATGATTAAATATGCTAAATATATATTTGATCATTATCATAAGAGAGTCCAATTAATAAGTAATCAAATTAATTATATTATATATAATTAAATATGAAGTGAGACCATATGTGAAAAAAATGTTATGGAGGTATAAGTATGGTAACCAGGTTGTATTTGAGCACTCTGAAGGATTGAGCCAAATCTCAACACTTAAGCATGAACTGATAATTCATGGACTAAATTGATTAAATCAATTTATTGGTTGCGGTCCTCAATCACAAAACGGTTAACGTATATGAGCTTAATATATTCTAGTTTCTAATTATATTTGATATATAATGGAGACAAAGTTATGATATTCTTTCAATCTAAATCTAGAAGGTAATTTTCCATTTTTCTGAAACAAAGATCTACAATCATCTTCTCATCTAACATGAGCTTCAAGGAAGATTCAATAAAAATATGGATAATAGTATGCAAACCCATAGGTACTTTATCATGTCTATATTAATTAATCACAAATAAGAGTTTATTATTCCGTGTTTGCGATAGATTATATTAGGGGCGACCAATATAACTTCTACCAAATGATATCAGAGCCAAAAATCCTCTTGTGATTCATAAGATAAAATATATGTATATCTATTGTTGAATCAGAAAACATGTTGTTTTTATGTACAAAATCCATACCAATGAGATTATTTGTTAATTGACTTGATAGGATATAAATTTAGGGTTTATATGACATAACATGAATTAGTTAATTTGTTCATAAGAAAATCATGTTTATATGTTTACGAGTTTTATGAATAAATATATTGTTTTGATAGGATTTTATTCCATTAGATAGTAGTTTGTTTGGTTGCTAGAAATTTTCTACCAAATTTAGCCAAACCTTAATATAACAGGTCTTTGGTTGTTTTAAAAGTTAATATTATTTTTGTAGGAAAAAATACATGGTGGGTTGGTTCAGTTACAGCAACTAATGATTGTATTTCTTTTACAAGGTACACTAAGAAGTTGCAGACTAAGCGAGGATGTGAGGTACATATTCACACTCGACAGAAGCTCATGCAAAGTGTTGGAAATTTGTGAATTAAATTTAAAGTTTGCCACATGACATCTGTTATTTTAGAGAATTTTATGTATGCTCATACGTTTTAAAGGAAATTAATTTCTTTCCTGATTTTTGGATATGTATGGTTATTCTTGTCTTTTATGAAATAATGGTTTAAATTTATCTTATAATCAGTGAAAGATTCAGGACTAAAATTTAGGGTATGCCCAAAAATATTATGGAAAATAATTTCAATAAAAGATAAATATCAGAGTATTGCATAATAAAAATATGTAAATATTCTAGTTACAACTCAAAATGAAAATATATTCTAGTCCAAAAGTAACTGCATTCTCCTCTTACTCATGCCTTGAAAATCATTTGATAATATCTAGATCATCAACTGTAGAAAATACTTCTTTCTCCACAAATGTCACTAAACAATAAGCTATGAATTAACCATTCTATTTCTCAACTCATTCTTCACATAGTTCATACGAGATTCTTCACATAGTTCATACGAGAAAATAATCGCTCAAAACTTGCGGTAGAAACATGTAAGGACAAAGCTAGCTTAAAAAATGTGTACACAAATCCAAATATCTTTTATTTTTTTGTACGAACAAGAGTCTTACATAGATCCGAGATACTCTTCAAATTGGAAAAGTTACCGTCTATCTTGACACATGCAATATACGTCTCAAGTTGGCTAGAGAATTCTTTATCACTAATATATCCAAAGTCATTTGGGTAGAATCTTGCCAACCTCACAGTATTGAAATGAACAGCACAATTTGCGCTCAATAAATTATAAATCAATGAATAAAAATCAAAAGGAAAATCAAAGTCTTGAAATGATGAATAACATTGCGTTAGTAAAAAAAAGTAGCAAATAGTTGATAACCATAATTTGTGGTCCATAAATTATAAATCAATGAATAAAAATATAATATATAAAATATTAAAAATTCGTCAATACAAAATATGCTAAAGAATAAGTCATTTTTGAATACATCATTATAAAATATGGTAACGAATCAGTAATTTGCTTAACTATTTACATATACAAAATATTATTTCTTTGGAATATTTTGTACAAAATATTCATTGAGAAAAAATTATAGAATATTTTACATAAATACATTTAAGATATTAATTTGTTTAAAACAAATCAATACAATAATTTTCTTAAATACAAAATATTGTTTCCATATAAATTATTACAAATTCATAAATACAAAATATGAAAAAAATATCATACTAATAGTAGTTTGCTCAACCAAACACTTTAAATTAGTATAGTAAATAATAAAATTACTTGCTTAATTTTGGAGTTTTGCCAAAATCCTTTATGTATAAGTTTTTCTACAGCTTCACAAAAGAATATCAGTAACCATCTAGAGATAATTCAACTATTTAACAATATATACCCATAAAGAAGTACTTGATGCTACCATATATTTTAGTAAAAAAACATTAAAAGGAAAAATCTTACAATTTAGGAGGTGGACAAGATATTATAACAAAAGATTATTTAATAATTTGTTGAATCAAAGTTGAAGTAAAACCCAATGACAATTTTTAATACTTTGTTGAATGAAAATCAAAGGAATCGACTTACTGTTTTATTTTGATAATTCTATGTTGCTTTTGTTTGAGAGAAGTTAGGAAAGAGACGGAAACGATTAGGGGAAAATATTGTAAAAATAAAAAGTAAAAAAAAAATAGTAAAAAAAAGAATGTAAAGAAGAAGTGAAATAAATAAAATTATTTAGGTATCTAGTAGGAATTTATCTCAAGACCTCAAGTATACTACTAGAGAACTTAACCAATATACTAATTTTTTTTAACTTAAGGTTATCCTTGGCATACCTATCTCCCCCCTAAATCCGCCCTTGCTTATAATGGTATGGTTATTGGTTATGATAGCTTGATAACAGAACATAAATTATATCCATTAAATACTAGTGATGATTACAAAATTTCATAAGTGCACAAGTTGTAGTGAATAAGAACAATAAATCCGTAAATTGCTCTAAAATGTGGCACATGCCGTTAGGTGATATATCCAAAATTAAGATAGAAAATATTGTAGTTGGAAGTTTTATTGGGTCCCCTCGATTATTCTGATTGTGGTACTTTTATCGAGTGTATCAAGAGGAAACATACGAAAATAAAAAAGATAAAGGCAAATAGAATGATTGAAGTCTGAACTTTTAATTCATACCGATATACGTGGGTTGGATTCAAAGAATCATAGAAGAGTAGTGATACTTCATATATTTTATAGATGACTTCTCTCATTTTAGGTACCCTTACCTCCTTCATGATAAGTCAGAGGCCATGTAAAAGTTCAAATATTTTAGGAGCAAAGTTGAGAAATAACTAGGTAAAAACATTGAGAGTGTTATATCCGATTGTGACGATGAATACTATGGTAGATATGACAATTCAAGTGAAACAACTTTAATGATCATTTGCATAATACATAGAGGAATTTTCTATATTACCTCATTATACAATGCATGGTTCACCCCATATGAATGATCTATGCAAGAGACGAGATGTACACTAAAGGATACAATTAGAAGTATGATAAGTAATTATCTATCTAGGGCAAGCCATCAAATGTGTCACATACATACTTAATAGAGTAACCACCATGGCAACCGTTAACATGATTAACCGTTTCTTCATTGTTTATTCTGAATATTCAAGAGGATTTTAGTTTTATTACTCTTAACAAGTAGTATTTCTTGAGACGGGAACATAAATGTTCTTAAGGATGTTGAGTTTTGAAGGGGGATTTAAGAACAAAAGTTTATTTTGAGAAAGAATATGTAGAAATTCATGAAGGTCCTAACGAAAATACATAGATATATGAAGATTGGACTTTAATGCCAATCGTTTTGGCCCCGTTCGAAAAAGGTTATACTCAGAATAATATTGATGTTCCACTTGGGGGTTTTAACTAGGACACATATATGGTTCAGTTTGAACAAGATAAAACTCAAGTTAATTTTGCACAAGTAAATAAAAATGAAATTTTTTATGAGGATAAAACGCTACCTCCTCAAGAAGTACAATAAGAAGTAATCATTCTGTTAAGAAGGTCCATGAGAGAAAATAAAACCGATATACATTCTGATTATATAGTATTTCTGTGGGAACATGGAAATTCATATGTTCGAAATGTATATGATCAGACATCCTATAAACAAACCATTGGAAGATCTAAATCTAATATGTGGATTGACGTTATGAAAGAAAAATATAAAACAATGCAAGACAGTGTAGTATGGAAACTTGTCTCATTACCTGAATGGAAAAAGGCGATTAAATGTAAGTGGGTTTACAAAAACAAACACAATTCCCTTGGTAGTATGGAAAGACATAAAGCACTCTTTATAGCGAAAGGTTATACCCATCATGAATGGATTAATTTTAAAGAACCTTATCTTGGTATCGACAAAGGTTTCTTGTAGAACAATAATTGTATTAGTTGTGCACTTTGATCTCGAGCTTCATCAAATGGACGTAAATATCGCGTTTCTCAATAGTGATATTGAGGAAATAATCTATATGGTTTGGTCTGAACACTTTGGCATAAGTAACTAAAAGAATCTGGTATGCATGCTTAAGAAATCCAGTTATGAGCTTAAACAGGCTTCTCGTGAATAGTACCATAAAATCCTTGAGGTGATAATCTATTTTGGCTTTAAGATTAACTCAATTAAATATTGTGTGTATCATAAGTTCAGTGAGTGATTTCATATTTATAGTATTATATGTCAATGGCATACTTCTTGCCTCGAATAATAATGAATTATTACACACTACCAAAAAATTATATCAGATAAATTTGATATGAAATATCTTGGTGATGCATGTTTTGTGTTAGGAATTCAAATACATTGCGATTAATTTAGTGGTATTCTTGAATGATCATAAAATACAGTTATAGAAAGTGTATTACAATATTACAGATTGACAAACTGTAGACCCCTAAAGTTTGTACAAATATCTGCAACGAACGAAAGGGCATATGTTGACATATAGGAAGTCAGAAAGGATGGAGATCATTAGATATTCTAACTCAATTTTTTGGGATGCATGGACATATTAAAAAGAATTTTAGGAAACATATTTTTATTATCTGGTGGTGTAATATCCTGAAAAATTGTAAAGCAAACACTTACTACATCATCCATTATGGTAGCCAATTTTTTCGCGTTCTTTAAAGAATCCAACTAGTTATTGTGGTTGCGGAATTTTATCACTGATTTGTGCATTGTACAAGGATGAAAGGTCTCATAAAGTTGTATAACGATAAAAATTCCACAATGCAGTACTCTAACAATAATAAAAGATCATCTAAGTCCAAACATATAGACATAAGTTTATATTTATTAAATAAAGCGTTCAAAGAGGTTAGATAGTTATATAACACATAGGTAAAAACTCTATGATGACGGTTTCTCTTACAAAGGCAGTACATCTTAATGTTTTCAAAAACACAACATCAAAATGGTTGTAGGTGATTTTGAAGATTGTTAGTTTGAGGGAGAGTTTTTCAATAAAATCTCATTAATATGTATGATATCATATATATTAAGCTTTATTACAATATATAGCTCGGTTGAATTTATTCACATTTCTTACTCTATTATATATCGAAGGTAGTTCCATTTAAGCTTAGATATGTACGATTATATTTCATATTATTCTTAAACTACACATTATAATTGGCCAAATTAATTGATTCATGACGAAAATGTGATTATTATTGTATCTTATTGTGACATTACGAAAAATATGTCTTTAGTACTTTATAATTCATTGATCATGTACGAGGTTGTACTTTTCACCTATTGGCAGCGGATTCAAGATACCCGTTGAAATTAAATATATTCTTGAGTAGCATAAGACAATCCAAGCGGGAGATTTTTTGAATAATTATGGATCGGTATGCTAAATATATATTTTTGTCATTATCATAAAATAGTTCAATTACTAAGTAATCAATATTAATTATATTATATATAATTAAATAAAAATTGAGCGTATACGTGAAAAAGAGTTATGAATGTATAAGTGTGTTAAACATGTTGAATTATTATGAATGATTTGATCCAAATCTTAGTACTTAAGTCTGAACTGATAATTAATGATCTAAATTGATTAAATCGATTTGGTAGTTATGGTCCCTCATCAAAAATAGGTTAACATATATAAGTTTAATATAGTCAGGGATCCTGATTGTATTATATATATAATACTAGGTTAAGATATTATTTCAAGCTAAATTTAAATGATAAGTCATCGATTTACGGAAAAATAGATCTACAATAATCTTCACATCTAACAAGAGCTCTAAGGAGTATTCAATGAAGAATATGGATAACAGAAGGCAACCCCGTAAGTACTTTATTATGTGTACATTAATTAATCACAAGTAAGATTTTATTATTCCATGTTTGTGATAGATTATATTGTTGATTAATATAATTTATACGAGGTTGAAGTTTTGTATGTGAAAAAGGTATAGACTAGAGATGATTATCATGATGCGTCATCGGAGCATCTGACGAGATCAAGGTAGAGCTGTCACAATAGTCAAGGTAATGGGTCACAATAGAACATAGTAAAATTCATTATCATGACTATCACGACCACGACCGTCATGGTCACTACAGAACACAGTCACGATAAAACACGACATGATTAATGTTACGACCATTACAATATTATATAATACAGGTTATAATAGTTTCATTCAATATAATTTGATTATTATTATTATTATTATTATGATTTGATTATAATTTATAAGTACTACAAGTGTTGTTATATTGTTTTTATAACACATATATTGTACATGTTGTTATTTTTTAATAAACAAATTATTATATAGTTTGAATATTATGATTTTAAATTAGTATAAAGTTATTATAGTTTTATTATTATTATAGTTTTTATTTATAATTTATAAGTAGTACAAGTGTTGTTATATTTTTTTATTGTAATATGTATTATAAGTGGTGTTATTGTTTGATAAACAAATTGTTATATAATTTGTATATAATAATTATAAATTAGTATAAGTTTATTAGAGTTTCATTATTATATTTTGATTATTATGGTTTGATTATAATTTATAAATACTAGAACTTACAAGTGTTGTTATATTTTTAACTTTAATACATATAATAAGTGTTTTATTGTTTGATAAACAAATTGTTATATAGTTTTTATATTCTAATTTTAAATTATTATAAAGACCTTATCGTTTGATTATTATATTCTGATTATTATTATGGTTTGATTATAATATGCAAGACTACATTGTTATAATTTCATTGTAACACATAGTATAAGTGCTGTTGTTATTTGATAAATAAATTGTTATCTAGTTTGCATATTATAATTAGAAATTATTATAAGGTTATTATAGTTTTATTATTATACTTTGATTATAATTTATAAATAGTACAAGTGTTGTTATATTTTGATCATTTCTTACTAGTGATAAAATAAAAATGGTTGAGAGAAATTTGATCGAAGATTGTTGAAGAAGAATAATAATTATTGTAAAATTTGATTTTGAGATTTTTTAGAAGAAATATCGTTTGGGAGATGATTTGAAAGATGAATGAGAATGGTAGGATTTTCTTCTCTATTTATGGAGAAAAAACTCATAATAATAATTTATTGGATCATATTGGATATCCGATTTGACCATAATTTACTTTAAAAAGATAATCGTTGGCATTAAATATCTGATTTGCTAACAACTACTTGTTTTTTAAAATGTTACAAATCAGATATCTGATTTGATAAAAACAAAAATTACCAAAAAAAAATCTAATAAATAGGATACTTCTTATTCAATATTCTAATAACTATCTTTGCACTTCTCACACAATGAGTATACTTCATATAAAAATATATTTAAAAAATATAATAAACTAATAATTGAAAGATCTAATAAACTATTTAAAATATCTAATATTAGAAAGATATAAATATCTAAAGATTCTAACAACTCTAAATATATATTTTAAAGATCTAATATAGTTGAAAAATCTAATAAACTATTTAAAATATCTAATGGTTGAAACATCTAAGATTCCAACAACTTTAAATATATAGTTTAAAGATTCAATGGATTATTAGTTGACAAATATAATAAAGTATTTAAAATATCTAGTAGTTGAAATATCTGAATTTGTTAACAACTTTAAAGATATAATTTAAAGATATAATTTAAAGATACGGTAAACTATTTTGTAAAAAATCTAATAACCTATTGATTTGAAAGATCTAACATAGTTTTAAAATCTAATAATATATTTAAAAAATCCAAATGGTTGAAAGATTTAAAGATTCGAACAACTTTAAATATCCAATAAATTATTAATTGAAAAATCTAATAAATAATTTAAAATATCTAAATAAAAATACAATAAATAAAAAATAATACTCATAAATCAGAGATTGTTTGGTCCCATCAACTTATATGACTTTTAGTTTTAACTTTATAACAAAAAATATTATTTTCTCTAGTTTATTTTCTTAATTCTAGAAAAACTAGTTTTTTACATTGCTCTCTTAACTCTCTATATTCTTGGTACTTTTGTTTTTGTTGAGGATGACTCGAATAATGTTGACAATGTATACTCTATCCGTTGGTATAGTATTGTGTTAAAATACAGCATGCAATATAGTTTATAGAGTTGTGCATATGAGCTCATTAGGCTCATTATCTAATAAGTCTATTTATTCTCTATAAATAGATTACTAGGACTACACAAAAGGAGATCTGAAAAATTTATAACTTTTTTTCATTCATAATGAAACTCTTTTATCTGGCGGTGCCCGTAGACGTAGACATTTATCGAACCATGTTAAAATATCGCGTTCTTTTCTTTAATGCTCTTTATATATATTTTTTTGTTTGAGAAATTTATGATATATTGCATAATGCTTCATAACAAATTGATATTAAAGTTATGGGTTGTGAAAATAGGTTGTGCAATTATGATTTACAATGGTGTCTACATCAACAACATATAAAATCGAAAGATTTGACGGGGGGTCCAACTTTGCATTATGGATAATTAAGTTGAAATATTCATTAGTACTGAAAGGGTTGTGAAGGCTATAGAGAACATATTACCAGTAGAGATGAAAAAAAAAGTAAAGATGAAAGAAGATGGGAAGTAAGATCTTCAAAAAATGGATTTATGCTGGATTCTAATAAGTGGAAAAGACATTGTTCTATGCGAGATTAATGATGAGAAGATTGAATTGGATTGAAGTAAAAATAATGTTTAGATCCTTGAGTTTCAGACTCTAAGATGAAAAATAATGCTTTTCAGATGGATTTCAGCCAATTTCTCGTACTCCAATCAATGTTTTCCATGACCATGAAGTATTCAATCGCGATAAAAATTGAAATTAGGCTTGAGAATCCAATTTCAAGTCTTATTGTTGCATTTAAGAGAATGTTATTTGTGGGAGACTTGAGTTGCATGTGTTTACCACGACTAGCCCACCCTTGATCGCGGTAAGGCATGCAAATTTGATTTCTAGTAGCTTATGTTTTTGTTTCCAACGATTAGGCTAGTTCTGGTCGGGGCAAAGTCAAGACTTGTTACCAAAAATATATGTTTTTAAAAGTACTACCTTGTTTGTTGCGATCAGGTTAGTTTTGGCTGCGACAAAACCAAGCATGCGGCGATCAAACAAGTCTTGGTTGCTGTAAACTCAATTATGTTTAGCGAATAAAGTGTGGACTTTAAGCAAATAAAGTCTTAAATGACTAAATTATTGTTTGGACTTTAAGTGTGGATGTAGTAGTGTGGTATTTTACAATATGTTTAGCGATTTCTAAGTTGTCCAAACTTGGAAAAATAATAAAGGCTCCAATATATCATCAAAGTGATCCATATTGGTGAATTGATTTATTTTAGAGTTTTGATTTTTTTTATTGACAAGTATGTGAGGTTTAATCGGCCCAATTGTTTTAAATTTTGACATAATAACTTAGAAAACCAGTCCAAAAAAGGTTTAATTAATTAAGTTGATTAGTAGGATCAACATTGATTATACTCAAATTCATACATATACAAATTAATATGCTCGCCCAAATTTATCTTATTGATGCTATACGAGTGTATTTTATTATGCTATGATTATATGTTAAATGCTATGATTATATGTTAAGTGATGTTTTTTATGTGTTGTTTGTTGTTTGTTATGTTAGTGAACATATATCTCTATGACTCCGAAGACAAAAAGGTACTTGTACTTGATGTGAGCAAATTTGAGCTATAGAATAAAGATATGATGTTGTACTTAATGTGTCATGATTACGACTTAGCATTAATGGTAGATGAACCTAAACCTCTGATTGATGAGAGTTCTTCTACGAAGAAGAAAGAGTTAGAGGCTTGGGAAAAGTTGAATATGAGAAATGTGAAGATCATGAAGCAAGTAATTCTATTAGCATACTTTTGTGTAGTCCTGAGATCATTGATGCAATTTTTTTTATCAAATAGGTAGAAAAATGATTTACCAAGCACGATAATATAAAGATTAAGACACTACTTATGAAGCTATCCTCTATAGAGTATCGTATTAAAAAGACTATTCATGAAAACATATTGGAAATGTCGAACATCACTTCTAAGTTGAAAGAAATTAGTATTGACCTTTCGGGATATTTTGTGGTAAGATTTTTCTTTTCGGTATTTCTATTTTCAGTATAAGAACTTTAGAACTTCTTATAACTGCCAACGCGATAAATAGACTCTTAACAAGCTCATCTCCCAGGAAACGAAATAGAGTGAAGAGATGAGACAAGAATACTCAAAAGTGCATATGGTGAAAGCTTATAAGGATTATAAAATTAAGACAAAGAAGGCAGGTTCATATACAGAATTCTGGACAAAAGAAACATAACGGTACATCTAGTAAAAGGGTGTTGCTTCTATTTTGGGAAACCAATAAGAAAGAATGTGAACAATGTATGGCTATGATAAAATCTAAGGGTTTGTATGATGTGCTCTCGGATCAATTTAGTTTTCTTATCGAGAAATACTTGGTGGGCTAATACAAAAACAACCACTCATGTTTGTATTTCTTTGCATGGTACGATCAGAAACTGAAGCATGAGTGATAGTGAAACATCCATCTAAAGAATTGATGGAAGTCCGTGTTTGGTTTATTATATTTGTGATTTCATTTATTGTTTAATAGTGGACATTTTTTTTATCTTTAGAAGACGTATTATATGTACCTTCTTTTAGAAGGAATGTGATTTCTTTTCTATTGTTAGACATATTAAGTTATTATTGTCTATTTGTATATGCAAGTTTATGTCTTTATTTACATGGTAATGTTGATGGTTTTGGAAAGTTAATAGTGAATGATAATTTTTTTATTGAATACTATAAAGGATCACAATGAGACCATGAATATAGATGTATCTGAAAAACTAAATTATGAACTAGAAAATTTATTAAAACTTTGGCACAAACGATTATGTCATATTTCTATAAATAAAATTAAACATATTATCTCAGAAGACATTCTAAGTAGGCTGGATTTTTCGAACTTGAACGTTTGCTTTGAGTGTATAAAAGGAAACTAGACCAAGGTAAGAATATTAGATGCGTACAGAGCAAAATAGGTCTGAACTTGATTCATACAAACATATGCGGACAGTTCCCTACAATATCAAAGAACGACCAACGATATTTCATATCATTCATTGACAACTTTTTATTTTATGGGTATTTATATCTTATTCATGAAAAGTGTAAGGACATTGACAAGCTCAAACTCAATAAGGACAAAATTGGATGTAAAGTCCGTTTTTCTTAATGGATAAATTGAAAAAACAATCTATATGGTGCAACCTGAAAACTTTGTCTTTAATGATCAAAAGTAGATGGTACGCAAGCTAAATCTCTTAAAGTTATTGTCTATTTTTTATTGATAAATTTAGTGGAGGATTGTGCGTACCAAAAGTTCAATGAAACTAAATTCACATCTCTAGTGATGTATGTTGATGACATATTATTAGCCACGAACGATAAAGAATTGTTACATGCGACCAATAAATTTATTTCAGAAATGTGAGAAGCTTAGCCTTTATCAATACCCAAAGATAAACTTGAGATTAAAGAAATACAAAAATTTCCACATGCTTCAATTTTTGGATGTCTAATGTATGTTTAGGTTTGTAAACGACCATATATTACTTTTGTGATGGTTGTATTAGGAAGATATGTAAGTAATTCGGGGATGGAACATTGGAAAACAATATAAAAAATTCTATGGTATTTACAACAAACAGAACATAACAGGTTAACATATATAAAGTCGGGTAAACTATTTCGACGAATGTGAGGATTCTCTTCATTCAACCTCATGTGTCATATTCCTCTTAGTAGGAGGTAAAATATCACAGAAAAATGTTAAATAAACACCTATTAAATATTCTATTATAACTACAAGGCATCCAAACATACGCTTTGGCTACAAAATTTTATTACAAGGGGATAGAAAGACGGATTAGATTACAATGTGACAATAATTCTGCAGTCCAGTATTCAACCAGTAACATGAGCTTGGTTAGGTCCAAACATGTAGAGATCAAGTTCTCATCTATTAAAGAGAGAGTTTTGAATGGTCAAATCAGTGGTGAATACATGGAGAAAAAACTCGATGTTAACATATCATCTTACAAATGAATTAGTGCATAAGGCTTTTATTGGACACACTATTAATATGAGTTATGTATATTTAGATGATTGTTAGTTTTAGTGGGAGTTTATATTGAGCTATAAAGTCTCTTTGTATTATGATAATCGCTCACTTAAGTTCATTAATGCAGACATATTTATGTATAAGTATTCAATGTGCTCTTATGGTTGATTATTTGTACTCTAATGTAAGTAGACCTAAAATTAAGTTAGACCAACTAAGAATGCACCATGACAGATCCATGTAATTGATTGTTGTGATATCGTGATTATTGATGCACCAATTTGTGGCTTTTAATGCATTAGTGATAACTTTAGTTTTATGTCGTTAATGGTCATTTATGAGATTTTTAAAGTTATCTATGTGACGATAAAAATTATGAATGTTCATTAAGTGGTTACATCCTATAGTAGCATATCATGAGCCTAGTGGGAGACTGTTGGAAATTCTCCATTGAGTTGGACCATCAAATTTTTTTGTCGATGTATCGGTCTATCGTCAATATTGGTCTAATAGAAGTAATCATAAATGAAGTAATATACTAGTAGATAAAATATGTTTCACAGAGGTAACTGTTTAATTATGAATAATGTGAAGGATTGAGATTCAGAAATAAACAACTTAAACAAAACATAAAATTCTGAGATTATTTTATAAGCGGGTTATGACCCTTAGAAGTGAAATTTTATTATAAATTTAATAATGAATTAATAATTCAATATTAAACATTGTCTAATTAATTTGTTAATAATAAATTAATAAAATAATTAGACATATCACTAACTTGAGTGTTATTAATTTTTTAATATAACTTAATAACGTAACAGGAGTTACGACCAATTTTTCCTCCTAGTTTTCTTGATTCTATTAAGATGAGCCTTGTGGGAATGGTTGTGAGCAGTATGAAGAATAAGTATGAAGATTTTTTTAAAGATTGAACGCCATTTTGAAGTTCTTCGCAAAGAAATACAACTTGTGAATTTCTTTGCAAAGACTCTGTCAGTATCTCAGTTTCATTTTCTTTTTTACAAACTCCTAGTGCGTCTGTTGCATTGTGAGTTTGAGAGATAATGTTGGAAATATTAACACGAACCCATTAGCTCATATCTCATATCTATAAATAAGAGATTTATACTCTATGTAATTTGTACGCTTTCTAAATAATAAACTCTAGTCGTCTTTTTGTTTCTTAGTCGTATTACTTTGTTTATCTTTTTCTAGAGAAGAATCCACTAGGTGTTGGAAGAGATACCGGAATTATCGTAAGGTTTGCGAAATGTAATTCACTTCTTTTGAAGTTCCTCTTCACTATATGATTTGATTCATGTACTTTGTTGTACAACAGGAACTGTATCATTGACACAAATGCAAGAATCAAAAAGAGTGTAATCGCTGCAATCAATGATGTAAATACTCTATGGATAGTAGTGTAGTAATTCTCCATAAAACAAAAGGACTATGGTTGTTGTGATTGAAACTCAATTTGTCTTTTAGTTGAGTCGCTGGAAATGGAGGGGGTGGATAGATGAGGGATTTTCCATTCTGTATGATATAATGGTAATGTTAGATATTTTAGTGTAATAGAATTGACTAGTTGACGTAGTTATAATATTTTCTGATAGCAAGTGGAGTGAGCTGAGTTAAGGGACCTAACCTCTTTCAGGGTTCAATAGGCGAAGTCACTCGTGGAGGTCGAGTTTTTGAAAATTAGTCGGATTTATTAATTTAAATTGCTTGCCGTTTTTGGAATTAAAAAAAAAACTATTTTTATAGTTGGAGAAGTTCGACCAAATCTGTATACGTGGTTCAATTTCTAAAAATCATTAACGGATTTTTTATTCTCTTGTTCATAATTTTTTCTCTGAATTTATTGTATTAAAGTTTTAGAACAACAGTAAAATAACTATAATAAAAAAATGTTTAACAGTACTTCAGATGTTATCCTGCAAATCAAACACGAATTCTGTACAAACAATCATTTGAATAACCTGTGTATAGTAAGAAGCCAAAAAATATTGTTCAGTTATATGGGTTCGAGAGCAAGTAGTGATCTACCTGTACCAGGCTTCTCTATTTTGCGTAATTGTAGACAAAATAAGTTATGTCGTATTTGTACGTCAACATTACTAATAAATAATATATAGCGTATTTTGAAAATCGATATGAAACTTTAAAAAAACAATATGAAAATGAAAGTAAATAGATGAACCAAAAATCGTTATATTGTAGTTATGTCATAGTAAATCAATCCATCTGACGCACAGATGGACATACAAATACAAACGATGATGTAAGTATCTTTGATTGTGAAGTTTGTATTTATATTCTTAGCGGTCAACAGTGGACATCGTTACAATTAATGTTAGGAGATGGATAAAATATAATGAAGTTGTTACTATCCTTAAGATTATGACGATTTCTAGCATTTAGAGATCTTATATGGACCGATAATTTGTAGAGTTCATCTAGCATGATGTCTGATACCTTAAGATTATCGTCAAACCTTGAATCAAGAATAATGATTTATGCATAATAGACCACTAGAGAGGTACGTAGTAGCCACACATCACACCAGAAGGAGGTAGTCTCCCCATTACCGATCGATACCCTGTAAATTTTACTAACCAAATGTCTAAGAAGTAAATATTTCCTCTAATTCCATAATGGAGAGGAGTTAGATTTAAAGACCAAAATTTTCTATTTTAAATTTGTTTGGAACTAATTCAATCACACCAGATTGAGTTGTTATCTTTACTTATTAAGGACCATAAATGTTTAAGAACAACTGCATTTTTCAAGGTTTTGAAAATCCAGAATACCAAGATCGGCTTCCATTGTGGGAACTGTTATATTGGACCAAGCCACTTTAAACCATATTCATCTCATGGTCTGACCAGAGTAACTGAGGTAGAGATTAGAAAATATCTTTGAGAACCTTAGACGCAAAAATAAATATTGAACACAATTATACATGGCTTGCAAATATGACTAACTTATTGAACTAGAGCATACCCGCATAAGGAAGATGTTTAGAGGTCCAAGAATTAATACAACCAATGATATTTTCTAGGACAAGCTAACAATCGTTGTAGGAAAGTCGACTTGTAAAGAGAAGAACGTCCATATACTTTACAGGAAATTAGTCAATATTGTACCTTAAGATTTTAATCAAATCATGCTGCAGGGTAAGGTTTACCCTAGATATTAAATTTGACTCTTGGCGAGATTGTTTTGGAGATCCAAGAGAGCAAAAAATCATTTATATCATCTTTGATGAGATTGATAGAGTTAAGATTGATGTGACAAAAAATCATTACATCATCAACAAAATAAATATTTACAATTTTAGAGCTTTCAATATTTTTAATAGAATTTAAAATTCGTGTTAGTGAATATATCCATAAGGATACTAGTTACGACTTGCATTACTAAGACGAACATAAAATGAGATAAATAGTCACCTTGCTTGAGCCATTTAATCCCTTGTAAATCACTATTAACATAACCATTTATATTGAAATTATATGATGGAGTGCATATACATTGAATTATCTAATATATCATTTTTTCTGGAAATTTCATGACGACAAGGATGTTCAGAGTAAGATGCCAACGAAGATTATCAAAATATTTTATTATGTCAATTTTTAGTGTTATCATTTGACCTTTGGTGTTAGTTTGATAACCATTGAGAATTTCTGGGGAGAGATATATATTTTAGGAGATAATCTTAAGATTTACCAATTAGATAAAGGAAGAAGTCCTTGATTCTGCTAGCTAAAATCTTGGAGATAATTTTGTACAATACACTGCAACAAGACATTTGCATGAAATTGATGATATAAGAAGAAGAGTCATTTTTAGGAATTAAGAGTATGGAAGTTGATGAACTCAGATATTTCTTACAGATAAATCCAGATGCGAAAATGTTTGTATGAGAGCGTCAGTCTAAGAAATGTCCGTATCAGATACTTTTAGACAGAAAATCAGTATTTAGTAAAGAGAGAAAAAGACAAAAAAAAACTAAATGTAGTAATAATTGATTAATCATTGATCCATTCTCCAAAAAGGGAATGCCCTTTTTATAGTACAAGAATCAGATGGTGAATTTACATGTTTGCCACTAATAAATGGACTTTCTCACCCCTACTCTGTTACTATTTGCAAACAAGTTCTAAGGGTATATCATTAATCCCCATTAATCCTTATGTTTACTTTAGTTTAGTCTTTGGCCACTAAATCCATTAATTTAGGCTTTGTATTTAATATAATAAATCTTACTATTCTCTATATTTTCCTTCCCTTAGCAGTAACTCCTCAGTACTTGCGAAGATGTATGAATAAGGATTGACTAATGAAAAAAACTTTTTATTCTTTTTGAGCATCCTCAAATTCTTAGATTTCCAGGTTTTTTTGTATGACTTCTTGTAACTCTCCATGAATCATTCTTGTCTCATACTTTGATCGGGCGATTTTGTTACTTACGTTCCTGGAAAAAATCTCTTCATGGGCATCCCTCTGATTACTTATTATAAACTTGTTCATATTTATAACCTCACCTCTAGTCATAGTGACCTCACCTAACCCATCATTCCTTTTGATCTAGCGTGCTTTTATCTAGTCGTTATAATGACAGAGATAGCTTAGGTAGTGATGTCACTTCTGGCCACGTGTCGAACATATACCAATGCATGCCAGCGTGTTTTCTGAAACCATTTGTAAAGAAGGTAACATGTCGAACAAATCCTTGAAACTGACTCTTCTACTCCACCAGAAATACATATCTCTTTCCATAGTTTTAAGTTTACATATTTTATATCTGCTCACCATAGTGTAGATAGAGCATGTTCTAAAAAGATAAGCAACTTCCAAACTGAGTTATTTTTCAACCTTTCATGCCTGAAGAGTTTATTAATCTCGAAAGATATAAACGTTGGAGATGGTTTAATATCTCAAACAAAGCTGTTGAACGTAAGGCTTCCAGTGAGAGAGAGTATCCAACATCTATAAAACATTTCAAGTCAAACTTTCGCGATAACTAGTCCCCTTTTCGGGAGCGTATTTCACTTGCCATTCATCCCCCCGGTGAAGCTTGTTTAAGTGTATAACAAGGGTGACCCTTCTTCTTCTAAAAATACTCGCAAATCTTCTCATTCCCTTAAAATGAGCAGCGAAAATCAAAGGCTTACTGAGGCGAATAAAGTAGATCACACTAAGAGGAAAAGATCTTTAGAGTCACTTAAGAAGTCTATAAGAGTTAAAATTTATTCTTTTGCTCCAACTCCTCAGGTAACTCCTAAAGAATCCCCTCAAACTACTCCAGAAGTCAGTCCCCAGAGACCTTCTTCAAGAAATGTTCTACTGGAACAAGTTTTCAAATCTATCCCTGAAATTCAAGAGAAAAACTTGATTGATGAGTTTGACAGTGACCAGGAGAAGAACGACGTAATTATGGTGGAGACAAACCCTTACAAGATGTCCTAGCAGCAATCCTCTCTCGGGACATTCTGCATCAAATCAGGGAACATCATTCCCACCCCTAGATTACAGCTGATCCTCCTCCTCACCAAGGAGAGGTTTCCTTGGTGAGGAAGGACAAGAAGAAGAAACAGAGGAGACGTGCATTGAGTTTTCCTTTAAACATAAAATATATCCTAAGAAACATTCTTCAAGAGATCGAAGCTAAGAATTTACTTGCCCTTTTCAAGATAAAATACAAATACTTTCACACAACCGATGAGGTGAAATTAAGAGACCGTTAGGCAATTCCTAGGAATATTACCATTTGATTCCCGACTATTAGAGAGACGCCATTATCCGTTCGTGACCATGAGTTGTTATCTACACAAAAATTATGAATTGGGGCCTTTGCTTGCCTTTTGATCCTGCTTTAGTGGAGTACTTCAGTCTTATTGACCTTTGCCCATCTAAGGCTGGCCCTAACATGTGGTATACATTTATGGCCTGCATCATGGCCTCTAGGATTCTACGACCGCATTCTCCATGGAATAGCTCATCTCAATATTGGGTGTAGCTAAACATTCTCACTACCCCTTGTATTCTCTTGGTCTTCTAAGTCAGTACAAGGTGGTCAATGATCGTTTCAAAGCCGACAAACAAGGAAAACAATAATTTATTTTTATCTCCATGCTATGAGAGACTGGCTTTGAGGACTCTCAGGAGATTCCCCATCGGTTAACTTCGGGATGGTATGGGCGAGGTACTTACTTACATATTTTATTCTATTTTGCTTATTATAATTAGCCAGCTTAAGATATCTTCTTTTGAATAGCCATTAAGGGGATTGCCAAACCCTTCAAGTATTATGCTGCATCTATAAAGAAAGTCTTCGAGAAGCTAAGTCTTTGGAAATGTGGCAATTGGAGCTACAAATTTCATTGATGCTTCATGCCAATGAATTTGGTTAAAAACCATCTTTGGAGATATGATCCGGGTCAGAAGAATTCCTTAACAAAACTCATGATACCCCCCGGAGGATGCTTTTTTTCAAGCACTTAGAAGGCTTAGACAATATGGTTTTTCTTCCCACTCGAGCTCAGGCTCATAGTTATCCGATGACGAAGATGAACAAATCGAGGAGGACGCTCTCTCGGAGAATGTTTCCCGAGAATAAACATAGGATTAAAGTCTAAGGGGAATAACATAACGAAACCCAAGAGGAAAAACTAACTGGAGTCCAACACGAGCAACAAACTGTAGTCCAACACGAGCAACAAACTGTAGTCCAACAGGAGCAACAAATTGACGTCCGATGAGATCCTCAAGCTAGGATCCGGGGAGAAAACCAAGTGAATGATGACTATGAAGCTGTGGTCTAGGTGAGGCCAGTTGGGAGAGCAAGGATTGTGAGGAAAAAAAGACTCTATGCTCAAGAGAAACAGAAGAAGGTGGTCGATAGCGAAGAGGAAAGTGACAATACAACTTGTCCAAGTTTGCCCTCTGTAAAGAAAGTTGTTATAGTCGATTCAGATTTTGGAGGAGAATTTGTCCTACAGAAAAAACAAGTTGTTGGTCAAGAAGAAATTCTTGAATAAGGTGAACGTCTCACCCCTGCTTCAGCTTATTTTGATGTTTATGAAAATGACTTTGTTGCGAATGAGTTTAATAAGCTGCTTTGTATTGCTGCTCTCCTCGAAAGGAAAGCTAATCGCAAAAATCGTTATAAGAGTGAAGTCCTCCAGAGAAGATGTGAAGTGAAGAAATTGACCAATGAGGTAACCAATTTGAAAAACGAGGTGAAAAACTTGAAGGATGAATTTTCCAAGAAAAAATAGACATCTACCGGATTGAAGAAAGGTGAGGATGAGCTTACTTAAGAGAAAAATACGTCCGCCGACCGTTTGTCCAAAATCACTTCCTTAGAAGGCTAAACTCTCTGAGGAAAAATAAAAGTTCAATGATGAGAGAAAGCGCTTTATGACTAAGGACATTAAAAGGAATACTACTGTTGATAGTCTTTACGATTCTTTTCAGATGACTAAGACATATTTTGAGAGGGTTGTTAAAGATATTGAAGAGCTTTCTGCAGATAACGAATATTTGAAAAAGAACTTTGAAACTGAGAAGAAACAATGTCTGGATGCGTATGCTGCCGATATCGCCTCTCGTCTTGAAGAAAGACATTCTAGCATGAAATCCACCCTGGTCCTAGAGATGCATGAAAAGTTTCCTGATTTGAAGTTAGGTAGTCTTTGCATCATGTTATTGAGAGACACCCGACAAGTATTTCTATGGAAGATTTAGCAACTAGCAGCGACTCAGAAAGTTCTTCCTCTGCATATGGCTCTTCAAGATATAGTAAAGAAAATACCGCCTCCGAATAGTGTTGTTAACCATTATAATCTTTGTTTTTTTAACGATCTATGGGCAAACATTTATGGGATTTTGTTTTGGATGATGATTCTCACATTATAAGCACTTTTGATGAGATATCTTTGTTCAAAAATCTTTTACCCATACTTATCTTCCTTATAAGAAGTTTTCATATGAAAATGTTTTTACTTAAAAATATTTTGCCCATACTTCTCTCCCTAATAAATGGTTTCTTAATATAAAAAAGTTTTACTCTGACTCAGCTTCAATAAACAATATTTCATATTGAAAGTTTTATTTTTACTTACCTCTTAGGTAAAAGATCTTTTATGTGAAAATGTTTTACCAAGCTCTAAAAAGGGCTACCACTTAGTTCAAAATAATGAACATCGTCATCCAACGTTCTTTGGATGACCCAATAAATTCAGAATGATGAATATAAAAAAGGCCTCTCTTAGTTTAAAGTGATGAACATTATCATCCACAAATATTTAGAAAGCCTTTGTAAGTTCAAAATATTGAACATCATTGACCTTCATTCGTTGGAAAACCTTTCTCGGTTCCAAATAATGAACATCATTGACCTTCATTCGTTGGAAAACCTTTCTCGTTTCAAAATAATGAACACTATCATCCAAAAAGTTTTGGAATGTCTTTTGAGTCCAAAAAGATGAACATTTATGGAAGTCATTTTAAGATGACAAAGGAATTTAATATATAAGTCGGTTATTAGGGAACCTCATTAAGACATTCCTGCGCCACCATGGTAGGAAAAAGTATGACACCGACACTTACATAAATTCATTAATAAAATATTTACACATTCACTTTAAATAAACTTTGAGGTGCTCAATGTTCCAAGGGTGGGGAATATCTCTTCCTTATTTATCTTTGAGTCTGTATATCTGTGTCTTGATCTTCTTTGTTACCATGTATGGAGCCTCCCAATTAAAAGCTAACTTGTTCAACCTTTTTTATTTCGTATGGAGGAAAACTTTCCTCAAAACTTTGTCCCTGATTTTGAATTCTCGTTTTCTAACTTTTGAAGCATATCGACTTCTCATCAAACTCTGATAATGCAAAGAATTTAGTTGTGCTTTTCTTCTCTTTTCCTCTACCAGATCCAACTTTGTGCGATTTCCCTTGTCATTAGTTTCCTCATAATATTAATTGAGCCTGAATGAGGGGAAAATTGTTTCTACTGGTACCACTGCATTTATCCCATAAACGAGTGTGAATGAGGACTCTTGCGTTGCGGTCCGGGGAGTCATTCGATAAGCCCATATAACTTCTTCTAAATAATCCGGCCAGTTTCCAACCTTACCTTCCAAATTATTTTTAGCCCATGTAGAACTGTCTGATTAGTGACCTTGACTTGCCTATTTTCCTAGGGGTGAAAGGTGTTGAGAAACATTGTTGTATTCCCTTAGATGCACATAAAGCTTTCATCTATTTGTTATCGAACTTTGGTCCGTTATCCATTATTATTTTCCTCGGAACCCAAAAGCGACAACAGATATTGGAAACAATAAATCTGATCACATCCTTAGCTCTTGTCCCTGCCAAAGGCTCAGCTTCCACCCACTTAGAGAAATAGTCAAATGCAACAGTGATTGTTTGTCGACCTAAGACGCCATTGGTAAAGGTCTGACCAGGTCAATGCCCCATCATTCAAATGTTAAAGACTCATGTACTGATTCGAGGGGCACACCCGGTGCATAAATTTCACTAACAAATATTTGGCAGGTATCGCATTTCTACATTGATTCCTTATCATCCAAGAAGAGGGTCGACCACTAATACCCAACAAGAAGGACTCTCCATATTAATGTTTTGCCACAATACGTTGATCCTTCCCCGTCATGTAACTCTGAAAGTATCATCTGCGATTCATCTTTTCCTAAACATCTGAGTAAAGGCCGACTAAAATGTTTTTTATACAGTACATATCCGAGTACAACATAACTGTATTCCTTGAATCGTATTCTTTTAGCCATCACCTTATTAACTGGCAATATGTCATTCACCAAAATTCTTGAATCTCGCTCCTCCTTCAATTGATTCAGATCTCTTTACTATAGAAAGGAGGGTTTTCTTGTATGATTATCCCAAGGTACTCATCTGAGTAAGAAGCATTAGCCAGAGAATCAGCTACTAAATTTCCAGCTTTATGAATATGTTTGTATTTAAGACCCTCAAAAGTCAAAGTTAAAACCTTCAAATCCTCCACTTATTTCACTAAGTGATCTTTTATTGCTTTTGATTGGCCAGATGCATGGTTTATGAGAAGTTGTGAATCGCTTATCAGCCTTACTCTTTTAGCTCCACATATTTTAGCAAGTCTCAAGCCCGCCAATGCAACTTCCTACTCGAAATTCTTGTTTGATGCTTTAAATCCAAATCAGATGGCTTGATACATTGTGATTCCTTCAGGAGAAACCAATTGCATACCTGCTCCACAACCAGATGAGCTTGAACCCTCATCAGTTCAGATTGTCCACTCTGCTCCAAGTTCTTTCTCATCAACTTTCATATCAGTCCGCTCGGAGTGAAATTCGACTAAGAAGTCAGCTATTAGCTTGTGCTTTAATATCAGTTCTTGGCTCAAATTCAATATCAAAATCCCCTAGCTCAAGCAACCACTTATTCATTCTCCCCGACACACCAGACCTTTGTAACATATTATTCAATGGAAAAGATGTTTGTACAACAATTGAATGAGCCTGAAAGTACAGTCTCATTTTTTGCGCAAATGTAACTAGTGCAAGGGATAGGTTTTCTAACCTGAGGTATCGCTTCTCAGCATCCAGAAGACTTTTACTCACATAATATACTGGCTTCGTAACATTTCCCTCTTCTCGGATTAAAACCGCGCTCACCGTGAAATCTGACACAACCAAATAGATATATAACGTTTTACCCGTATTTGGATTTTTCAATATTTGTGGTGAAGAAATGAATTCTTTGGTTAAATGAAAAGCATCCGAACATTCTTAAGTCTAGTCAAAATAATTTTCTTTCTTAGCACTTGGAAAAAGGGGCACACTTATCTGATGACCGTGATATAAATTTGTTCAACGCTGCCAGTCTTCTTGTTAAGATTTATACTTCTTTGATTATTCTCGGTGGTGCCATAGTACTCAGAGCCTTTAACTTTACCAGGCCGGCTTCAATAGCATGCTTACTGAATGTGCATTTTTCTGGATTCAATTTCCGGTTTATCTTTGTCAAATTGGCAAAAGGTTTTTCTAAGTTAGCCAAATGGTTTTCATCATTTGAGCTTTTGACTAACACATCATCAATGTAAACTTCAACATTTCTTCCAATTTGAGGCTTGAAAGCTTTGTTTACTAAACGTTGGCATGTCGCTTTGGCGTTCTTCAATCCGAATGGCATTACCTTGTATTAGTGTAAACCTCTTCCGGTGATAAAAGTTGTACTCTTCTGATCTCTTGGATCCATTTGGATCTGATTATACCCGGTATAAACACCCATGAAAGATAACGGCCGGTTCCCAGATGTTGAACCAGCTAACTAATCTATTATGGGCACCGGGAAATGATCTTTGGGGCACGCTCTATTTAGATCGGTAAAGTCTACACACATTCACCACTTGCCATTCGTCTTCTTTACTAGGACCAGATTAGCAGTCCATAAAGGCTATCGAGACTCGCGTATGTGACCCAATTTGGTTAAACGATCCACCTCTGCCATTATAGCTTCAACTTTTTCTTGAGAAAAAGATACTCCTCTTCTGTATGGTCGGACGAACACTGTTTCGTACCGCAAGCCTATGCCAGATAATGTTTGCTAGAACCCCTGTGACATCCTTTGTACACTATGCAAACAAATGTAATTTCGTTAGAAGAAACTTGATTAAACTTTATTTTACCTCCAGAGATAGTCTCGTGCGAATTTTAAGAATTTTACCCAGAAAGAAGGTATGATCCTCAAAGCTATCATCTGGGACCATGAACCTGAGGGCTTCCCTCGGATCATCCACGGGATCGGACTCCGGGGGAGCCCCCCAGTGATTGCTATTATTTTTTTTATTCAACCCCCTTAACCTGTTTGGGGGCCAACACTACTTGGTAATATTATTTTTCAATCTTCTGGCTGCTTTTTAATGTTCCCACATTGCTTCCCACTACATACTTCAAACATTGACGAACGATTTATGGCACCACATGCATTTTAGATAACCAACACCTTAAGAATATAACATTATAAGATGTGGGAGCATCCACCATTACAATTAAGACTGTAACAACCTTCTTGAATGGTCCTCGGCCCAATTCTACCATACCCTCAAACTCTCCGACCACCTCAGCTGTAGCCCCGGTGAATCCAACTATCATTCGGTGCGATCGCAAGATTGTTGGTGGGTTTTTAATCTGGCTATAAGTAGATATAAACATTATGTTAGTTAAGCTACCCGTATTAATCAAGAATTTTTGTATCTCATTTCCCACTATCTTTTTTTAGGTAACTTTTGCGTCCTCATGCGGATCAGTTACGTCTCTCATGTCATCATCTTCAAATCAGAGTATTGGGAATGGATTTCTTTACAAATGTGTTGAAGCTCCTACTTCTAGTTGTGTTGCTAGACTAACGATGTGTCTTTTTCGAGAGTAATTCGATATTCATGAAACTGTATATCCTCCAAAAATTGTTAGTGAAGAAAAGAAAGCACATAACACACTAACATTTTCTCTTGCTATCAGTTCTTCTACCATGTTTATGTTGTTTCTGCCCGACTTAGGGTCTAAATACTTACCAAAAATATCGAATGTATCTATAGATTCTTCCTCGATTGTTTTTGATATCATCATCGCATCCTCCTGCTTAGGAACAACTCTTTGTTTGAGAGAAAATGTAGAATTCCTCTTTGAAAAATTGACTAACTTCCCATTTTCCAATCAAGTATTGTACTTCTTTTTTCAGCGCCACACAGTCTTTTGTATCATACTTGATATCCTCATGATACTGGCAATACTTGTTTTTTTATGTTATCTCTTTGAGTCTGTATTTGGAAAGGCTTATGAAAGTGTACATTCGAATGTGTCTTCTCAAAGATAATAAATATACACTCAGTCAATTCAGCATAGTGATCTGCTCAGTCCCATTTGTTAGACATGGGCCGGACATACTGCTGAGTGTTGACTACAAGTGTGTACTGTTGAGTGTTGACTACCCTTTGAGATGCCTGACTTATTACTTGTACTGGTGCTCGGGTTGGATTTTACTTGTTGGATGCGATACTTGTTATCGAACGTTCATTGGTGCCACGCTGGCTCTTATCATGGTCGGATCTTGGCAAAATTGATTTGGACTAAACTGCGAGATCGATTCTATCTCCAATACTCTAGTTTCTTCAACTAAAATTCGCTTCTCTATCTGATCCAGCAATGCTCCGAATGTCATAGCATGTGTCTCTGCAGTATTATCCTTCAACACCCCAGGATGAAAGCCCATTCGGAAAGCATCTCAAGCCACTTTGTCTTCAAAAAATTCCATATTTGTGTTAACTTGGATGAAACGCTTTGTATACTCTTTGAGACTCTCCCCCACTTTCTGGTTGCAATAGATTATAGTGTCCCCATTTGCTGAAAATTTCTTGCTTCCAACAAAATTTTGTCAGAACATGTTCCACAACATATCAAAATTCTTGATACACCCTTGAGGTAAACGATTATACCACTTTTATGCAACATTCTTGAAAGTTTGAGAGAAGGCCCTGCACAATAACTTGTCATCGTCGTCGTAATTGATCATGAAATTCTTGAATTGTTTGATGTGAGTGTCCAAATCTTGTATCCCATCAAACTTTTCCAGCTTAGATATGTCAAACCACTTTGGAAAATTCCTGAACAAACGTTCCAGAGAGAGTGAAGTCGACCTCCAATTATGTCCGACTTTGCTTCCACCCGGTCCTTCGTTCGTGACCGTAAATTAATTATTGACTCGATAATCTTGATTGTAGCTATTAGACTGAATTCACCTCTAAGGTGTTACATGTTCTGGTCGAATATCATTTACCACTTTGTCAGGCTCTTCGGAGTATAACTTTCTCTTTCCATGATCGTGCTTTTTCTTCTTCGACTAGTTCGATGGGAACTTTTGTGCACCCTCGAATTTCGTTTCTCTGAATTTCTTTATGCCTAGCATCGGTATCCGATGATGAAAATTCATCTGAACTAAGAGAAGTATACTCACTAGACTCTGCTGATTCGTATCGTTATTCAGATCTAGCTCACCTTTTGGAGGATCGACGACTCTTTATCTGATGCTTTTCCTTAGATTGATTGACATCTTGGGCTTGATCTGCTATAGTATGCTCACGTCGGACTTCTGATTTGATTCATTGTGATCTGATAATCGCTTCTTTTTCAGCGTTTCGCCTTTCAATGTCCTCCAACAGCTCTTTCCGCCTGGCAACCAAGACAGATTCTTCAAGGAGTTCTTCAGCATATTAATTATTTTCGTTTCTTTCATTTGTCAATTTCTCTAATATTACAAGATCTCCAGTCGAGTTTCGATCAAAGTTTTTGTCAGATTTGCCTCTATCTCTCCACGCATTTTAGTTTATATCGTTTTTTTGCTTTAGATTATTTTTACGGTTTTGGAACAATGATTTCGAGTACCAATCGGGTTCCAACAGATGACGCCACTGATGAACTCAGATATTTCTTAGAGATAAATCCAGATGCGAAATTTTTAATATGAGAGCGTTAGTCTAAGAAATGTTCGTATCAGATAGTTTAGAGAGGAAATCGATATTTAGCAGAGAGAGAAAGAGACAAAAAGAAAAAGGGAATTGC